>CM062806.1:349881396-351081396 GCA_031772625.1 Pinus tabuliformis
TATATTTTGTAAACTTGGTATTGATTATATAAGTATAGAACCTAATAGTTGGTTTTTTTTTATAGTTAAAAAGGTATACTGGGAGTGACTAAATATCTTATATCTAGTCATAATGATACTTTTCCTTCGGGTAAGAAGTCTTATTTTGCAGTTGTTAAGGGTGAATGCATGAATATGACTTACACTTTTGGGCAAAATGTAGCGATGAAATTTCAAAATTTAACTATTTTATCAAAGTGAAGCCCTCAAAATGCATATAGGCATTGTGAATTTTAATTCAGAGTGAAAAGACAATTTGTGGAGAATTATTTTGTTGCCCTAATGATATTTTTTAAAAATAAATTTAGTGTTGTATAATATGTCAATTTTACATTAAAGGAAATTCTTGTCCTTGCAAATGTTTGCTCATCTTAAGAGGTATGCATGTGTTCAAATAGTGTAACTTCATCTAAAATGTGTGATTTTTAAAAAATATATATATAAGCATGACCTACACGGAGAGAGCTAATTTTTTCATATTAAAAAAATATTTTAATATTTAAAAGTGTATTTTTTATTGTTTTTCGAAGTTGGAAAAGTAATATTTCAATTGCATTTTGCAAACACATGTGTTTGCGTAAGTTTTTTTTGAAATATTTAAATAAATTGGAAAACCAAGAGTACCCTTTTGAAGATGACTCATAGACGAAGATAGTGGTATTTTTTGAAATTTTTTCATTGTGTATATTTTATTATATTTATTTTTTATTCCGCCTATTTAAATTGTTCAAAAATATTTCGAGCATTATGTTTAAAAGAAATTATATGAAAAATGTCATATGAATTCGAAAATGTCAAACTCATATGCCATTGGATAGAGGATTCCTTCATGAATCCAACATGATAAACTCTGCCACTTAAGGACATAATTTTCACTAAGTTCACTAGAATAAAAAATGGTGTTGGAGGATATTTTGCAGAAGAGGTGCCGAAATTGTAGATTTTAGGACCTCAGATGCTCAATCGAGTGTTTAAAATGCTTGACCGGGTGTTTAAATTTCAAATTCAAATAGATTGATTGAGGGTTTCTCAAACCCTCAATCGATACATTTACGTGGTTAACAACGGCTTGATCGCGCCTCTATATAAAAAAATGAATCCCATAAATTAGATTTTAGAATCAATAAAGATCTAAAATTTAATCCATCAATAATTCAACCAAGTTGATATGATATTACTTTACTAACAATTAAAATTCAACTCGATCTAGGTTATGAACAACATTAGATTTTTTTATGTTACGCATTGGAAAGCACATTGTATAGCCCAGTATGGGGGCAATGTGCAAGTATGTTTGTCCATGCTCAAAATATACCTTATCATATACCTTGAATTTGAATAGATCATAAATTTATCTTCCAAAAGAGTTTTTACCAAATTTTATAATTCCAAATTTTATTATATTTTTTGTTATCGTGGCATATAGATCCCTTATTAAATTTGATATTATTATTATTATTATTATTATTAAATTAAATTATGAAATTTGATATTAATATAAAAAAAATATTAATATATTTTAACGTTAATATTAAATTTATTAATTTTTGGTTAATATAATATAAAATTTGTTATATTATATATATACTAGTATAACCACATTAATAAATATGGTTGATATACACCATAGGCATCAACAAAAGAGTCATACAAGCTGACTCAATATGTTAATTTTATTTAACCTATTTTTTTTATAAATCTAAAATAATAAAATATATAATATTTTTTAAATATTGAAGTAATCATAACCTAAAGCTACATAAAGAAATAAAACCTAAACAATTTCAATTTGAAGACATGAAGTGCTCTATGTATATCTGATGGAAGTAGCTAGAACATTAATATTTTGGAAAATTTTAGATAAGATTTCCATGGAAAATTATCAATTTCCCTCCAGGTGAATTTACAATGCACATTTGAAATCTTGCATTTTAAATATGTATTATATAAAAAAATTGAATTGTTGTACAACAACAAAATAAAATAAAAAATGTATTTAAACATAATATTTTAAGTATTTTAAATGTTTTGCAATATAGAGGAGAGAGAGTGGGAGAGAATGGTAAGAGAGAGAGAGAGGGGACACAAATATGGAGAGAGGGATAGCAGGAGATAGTGGAGGAGAAAGACAGGGAGTTCGAGAGACAGAGTTGGAGGAAAATATATGGAGGGAATAAGTTCAAGACATATAGAGAGAGAAAGGTAGAGAGAGAGAGGGAATGACAAGGGAGAGATGGAAAAAGAGTGTGTATATTCGGGGGTGAGATAGAAATACAAAGAAGGAGAGACGGAGGGAAGGGGGAGAGAGAATGAGAGAGGGAGGGAGATATTCAATCAAGTTGTAGGATGAAGCTCGAGAGAGAGAGAGAGAGAGAGAGAGAGTTGGAAGAAAAAGGAAGAGAGAGAGGACTTGAGAGGGAGGGAGAGAGAGAGAGATGGAGTTGGAGGGGGAGAGATATGTTGGTAAGAAGAAATACATATAGAGAGAGAAATGTGGAAAGAGAGAGAGAGAGGGAGAGTAGAGTAGGAGGGAAGATAGTTAGAAAGGGAGACAGAGGGAGAGATGGGGGAGAGATAGAAAGAGAGGGAGAGGGAGAGGAAGAGGGAGAGGAAAAGGGAGGGAGATATAGATAGATATGGAGAAACAATGTGTATGTTTGTGGGGTGATATATAGAGATGAAGAAGGAGAGACCAAGGGATATGGAGATATAGATGGAAGGGGGGAGAGCAAAGAAGAGAGAGATAGAGAGAGAAGGAGAGATAGATATAAAGAGAGAGAGTGTGTGTGTTTGGGGGGGTGAGATATAGAGACCAAGAAGGATATATGGAGGGAGATATCAATGTAGATGGAGGGAGGAGAGAAAGGGAAGACAATTTCATGCATTAGATGCACTGATTTCAGTGTACAGATGTTGATTTCTAATCCTATTTGACTTCCTGAATTAGATGCATTGATTACTGTGTAGATGTTGATTTCTAATTCTAATTCATTGCTTGCACTAGATGCATTAATTTTATTAAATATGTTAATTTCTAATCTTTTTTTATTGAGCTTGTATTAGATGCATTGATTTTAGTGTAGATGTTGATTCTTAATCCTATTTGATTGCTAGCACTAGATGTATTGATTTTAGTGTAGATGTTGATTTCTAATCATATTTGATAGTTTTCATTAGATGCATTTCTTTTAGTGTAGATGTTGATTTCTCATCCTATTTGATTGCTTGCATTAGATGCATTGATTTCAGTGAAGATGCTGATTTTTTATTTGATGTAACTAGACGTAAGGTGTAAATTAATTTCAAGGTAATTAGTTTAACATTATGCATTGATTTCAGTGTAAGCACAAAAAAATTATTGTCGATGTGCATTATGACTAAGATTTTGTAGATAGACTCAAAGAAAATAAAATTGAATAAAACTTGTATTTGTAACTTTTACATCTCCACATCTTTTAAAATTGAATAGAGCTTATTTCATCCTATTTGAGTTTTTTAAAATTAAAGAAATCTTATTTTGATCATAAGGATTTGATTGAAATACTTTCATAACTACTTGTAAATTTAGGAAAGTTGGTAACATTATATAAAATTATATAAATGTTGTCATATATATATATTTAACCTCTATATTAAATTTCAATACAATTGACTTATATCATGTTATGACTAACCTCTTGTAGATAATTTCAAAACAAATAATACCGAATAAAACATATTTGTTGTTTACATGGCATCTTTTAAAATTGAATAAAACGTTTTTCAATCATATTTGTGTTTTTTAATTGAACCTTCATATAAGAAATTGATTGAAATACTTAAGTGTAACAACACTCATGAACATTCCATGTAAAAATATATAAATACCATGGATGATGGGACATGTATTCCGAGACGAATGGTGGGGGAAACATCCTAATGGGTGTTGATTCAGTTATTATGTCTAAGGAAATTGGCAAAGGCAATGGCTAAGGCTTTGGAAAACCATGAGGCATTAATTGGAATTTTACTTATGAAAATAATGGAAATTAGGATAAATTGAAGGTGAAAGGTCACAGGTTACATGTGAGGATGAAAATGAAGGAAAATAATGGAAAATGAAGAAAATAGAGGCCTCATTGATAAAAATTCTTTCGAGGATTAGTGGGCAAAACTTGATCAGTTCAATTATGAAGCTCTCTCATTATTCTCTCTCTCTCTCTCATACTCTTGGACACTTAGAGTTTCTTGGAGCACTTTGGCATTGGAGAAAGAAAGGCAAAGAAGGCAAGAGGAAACAAAGATCAAGAAGGGAAAGGTAGGATCAAGCAGCTACAATAGGCTTCATTGCAAGTAATGACTTCCATGTGTATTTTCCTTGTTATATTTGGAATACATGGGATTGCATGTGGTTCTCTTCTATCATGGCATGGGTTTTTCAAGGTGTGATGGTATTTTTAGCCTAGCCTTGCCATTTCTAGATAGCTTTGATGAGATGGGTTCTCATGTTCGGTTAATGTGGGATGGTCAGATTGGCTTGAAAGTCGAGTGGGGTAGATCTCCAAATTGACAAATGCATGGTATAGTGGTCCCTGAACCAGACTATGGATCACAAATCCACTGGCCTAGTAACCCCTGAATCAGACTGTGGGTTGTAGTAAAGCCAGATTGTGTGCCTCAGTGGGCCTAGGAATCATTGTCGGTGAATGGTGGGATATATGGTAAATAGAAGAGGTGGATTTTCTCTCCATTAGGCCTAGTGGTCTCGAGATGGGCTGCAAGGTAAAGCATGGAGAGTGTGTCTCGGTATAGGGCCTAGTGAACCCTAGATTAGACTATGGATTGCAGTAAGATAGACTAAAAGGCACTCAAATTCCTCACGGTGTAGGTGAAGAACTCTAGTGGTATCCATGTTGATTAGTGTTTCGATGTGTTCTATGAGTCCCACATTCATGCTTGGAATATGGCATGGGGGTGATTGGAAGAATAGAAGCTTGGTTCAACCAATATATGGTCGAGTGGAATGTGGTAGTCCCATCTCCTGTTGGTTCGTTGCATTCATTAATGAGAAATTCATTCCTTTGATTTTTATGTGTAAATGTACTGATGTATATGTGGATTTTGATGGCTGATATGTTTATGGTATTTCTACTCCTAGTATTCTAGTTATATGTATGTTTTATGACAACATCTATGTATGACTCTCAACATGTTTTTACTTGTACATGAATGGATAATGTGTCTATGACCTAATAGATGGTAATGCAGAAAATGACATGAGGGAACAATGATTCATAACGATTCTCATATAAGTATGATATCCATACACTTAATTCTATTATTTACACCTATAGGTTAGATGTTGATGATATGTTTGACGAAATGCCTGTCATGTCCAGTAGGGGTCGAGTTATGGTCTTTATCAACTTATTACTTTTGTATCATTGTTTCCTTGCACTTTTACTAATTCTATGATATCACTCCATTTTGGACAGTGACGTGGGCTTCTGGCCTAAAAAAGTGGCTTAAATCCTGGTGTCGCTAGCACAAAACTGGAAATTTTAGACTGTAGTCGCTCACAGGTAAGCCTGTGAGAGAAACTTTAGGTTTCTAGTCACTCCCTTGCCTCTAGCATGAGAGCGACTAAGGCCTAAGAGATCCAGAACAATATCAGTGGGACCCAGGGATAGGTTGTCTGAGTGGTTGACATGTCTCGTGAGGATTCTGAAGAAGATGTTGGATAAATGTGTATTATGTTTCCATCTATTCTACTTCCTTAAGGTCACATAGGAGGTCAAATATGATAATAGTAGCCTCTCGTCTCTTGTTTGCCTTGGTTGGAATGGTTGCTTGGGTAGATGTGTGAGGATGGTGTTACAGATTGGTATCGAAGCATGGTTCACCCCTCGAACTGGATAGGTTGTTTGTGTTGGTCATGCATGCATGTCAGTTGCATGTGTGTCTCTTACACTTGTCATGTGCTTGCCTCATTGCATGATCTTGATCATGATTGTAATAAGGTTATCATGAGGAACTTGCTGTTGATTTTCTGGAATGCATTGTCATGAGTATATGACTGGTTACATATTGTTACATGTCACTTACATGTTGAGTTTATGTCGCCTACATACATCCTTGTATGTTAGGATACATTCTTGTAGGTTTGATTACATGCATCAGTCTTGTAGAATGGTTACAAGGATTGATCACTTATGCCCGACTACCTGTGTTTATGTGTATGTGTAGTTGATTAGGAAATTCTTATGCATATTGATAGTTGCATGTGGAAATGTGTAAAATGGAGTAATGGTTGTGGTAATGCATGAGGTCATGGTTTGTGTAGTTAATATTGTCATTCATGGATGACTGGACTCTAGCTAGAATGATGTGTATATGGTTTGGTACTCATTTGTTATATGTCTATATGTAGTAGTTATGCATGTATGGTCTTGCTTATAGTTATGCGTGAATAGTAGGTAAAAAATTCTTTGTCAAGTAATGGTATGCAACTTAGGTTATCAGGGTGATATTGGTATGTTATGATGCTAATGTGTTGGCTGAGATAGAGTAGGATATGTAGATCATCATAATGAGGTTGCAACATTGGAATTTGGGGTAAGAGCAGATCGTTATACATGTATTATATGTTTGGAATGCTGGTATGTAAGTTAAGGATTGTTATATGCATTAGGTTTATGTACATGTCTTTTGATGTTATGGTTGCATTCATGATAGATGTTAGTCGATTAATGTAGTTATATGCACATGTGTCAGATAGTTAATAATGATGGTAATCTGTGGTTGTATACATTTATATTGTTGTTTTATGTTAGATAACTTGGTGATTAGCTTATATGTCATTGATGAGAATGATATATAGCTTGTCATTGTTATATTCTATTAACTTGATGATTTTGGTTATTTCATTGGCATCTTGATGTTGTAATTTGGATTGGTCATATGCGTGATGGTTATGTTCATTGCATTGAAGATATTGATGTTATATGTTTTGTGTTAACCTGGTTTGACCTATGCAGATGGTTATGTGACGATATGCAGGTATGAGACGACATATTTGTGATATGGTGTCATACTAATCCAGACTGGTCGTACATATGTGATTGTTATGCATGAACTGTTTGGTTGTGTTATATTCTTTCCACGACTAGCCCACGTAGTTAACTGGGGGGTTAGAAGGGTGGCGGAGCCCCCCCTTCGTTGAGCTGATTGTGTAGCGGGGGGGGTTCATAGGGGGTTTGAGGGGTGTAGGTAACCCCACTTTATGGGGTCCGAAGCAGCGCCCTGGAAAATTTTGCTTTTGGACCCTATATTAGGTTGGGCAGACCTACCTATGGTTTTGTGCATGATTTTTCGCACATAGTTTTGGACGTGATGGTTTTTGGTCCATGGTATTTGATGCTTCGGCATGTATAAATATGTATTGTAACATTGAAACAAACATAATGAAAAATCAAGCTAGTAGTCCCGGTTTTGGGATCCAGGGAAAATCTCTATGTATATGTGTTTTATGTGTTATGCTCTCACATTGTTTATTTTCTGTGTTTTAGAATTCATATGCAGGTAATTTATGTGTAGGGTTAAAACCTTCATTTGGTATTGGAGCTATTTTGGCTTCAAGGGGATGCCTTTGTTTCTGAGGGGTTTCGCTTGGGCCTATGGTAGAACTTGTTCAGTGGGAGATTTGCGGGATTGATTCTGGTGGTGAAAGAGGATGGCAAGTAGTGGAAAGATAGAGATTGAGAAATTTAATGGTCAGAGTTTTGAGTTATGGAAACTTAAGATGGAGGATCTGTTGGTGGATAAAGATCAGCGGGTCGTGGTAGATCCAAGTACTAAACCAATGGGAGTGTTCGATGAATAATGGAAGAAGTTGGATTAGAAGGCTAAGAGCACAATACGATTGTGTGTCTCAGATTCAATATTGTTGAATGTATCAAGGGAAGCTACAGAAAAGGCTTTGTGGGACAAGTTAGGGACTTTGTACCATTCTAGGTCCCTGGTGAATAAACTGTTCCAAAACACTGTATAACCCGAGGATGAAAGATGGAGACTCAGTGATAGAATATTTGAACGCATTTAATACTGTGGTAAGTTAGTTATTATTTGTTGATATTAAAATTTTAGATGAAGATAAGTGGATCAGTTTGTTGTTTTCTCTACCAGATTCATGGGATAGTCTAGTTATTGCAATAGGTAGCAATGAAACTGCCTTGCAATTTGATGAAATAGTCTCATCCTTGCTGACAGAGGAGATGAGACGGAAAAATATGGAGAGCCAGAATGGTGATGCCTTATCTGTACGAGGACGGTCCCAGAACAAAAACAAATATAAGTCATCAAGTGGGAGACCTAAATTTGGAGGAGGATCTATATCTCCAAGAAAACCTGTAAAGGTGGTGTGTTGGAAATGCTGAAAGGAAGGGCACTACAAAAGGGATTGTAAATCTAAAGCTCCTGACAAAGGAAAGGGATCTGATGATGCTCCTTCTGCAGAGGTGAAAACCACCTCAGATGAATGTGGGGATGTGTACTTGGCTTCTTCAAGTACACATGTAAATCATGAAGCATTGTTGATTGACTCAGGTGCATCCTTTGACTTCACTCCCCATAGAGAGTGATTCTGAAAGTATTAGAAATATGATGGCAGTGATTTCTTCTTGGGGGATGACAGGAAGTCTAGAATCATTGGTCGTGGAAAAGTAAAGTTGAAGTTGCAAGGTGGAAGGGTTAGAACACTTCCTGGTGTTCTGCATATTCCTGCATTGGCCAAAAATCTGATTTCCATAGGAAAGCTAGATGATGTAGCTATAAAAACAGTGTTCGAGAAAGATACCTACAAAATGGTTTAGGGAGCACTGGTATTGATGTGGGGAGTTCAGATTGGAACTTTGTACAAGTTGAAAGGTAGCACTGTTATTGATGGGTGCAACAGTTCTATGGTTCCTAAAAGTGGAGCAGAAAATATAATGGTCTCTAGAGAGAAGACCATGCTGTGGCATTAAAGGCTTGGACATATTGGAGAGAAGGGCCTTCAAATACTTCATGGTAAAGGAATGGTAGAAGGTATGATTAATAGCTCTCTGGATTTTTATTTCTGTGAAAATTGTGTATATGGGAAGCAAAATCGGGTGAGTTTCCCCTCTGGTGGTAAGAGGGCGAAACATATATTAGAGCTTATGCATGGTGATGTGTTTGGACCTATGAAGGTTCCATCACTGGGTAAGTATATGTACTATGTATCATTTATAGATGACTTCTCAAGGAATACATGGATATATTTCCTTAAGAAGAAATCTGAAGTCTTTGATAGGTTTAAAGAATTTAAGGCTTTTGTGGAAAACCAGACAGAGAAGAAGATAAAGGTGTTGATGATATATAACGGTGGAGAGTTTTGCAATAAGGAATTTGAAGAATTCTATAAGAAGTGTGGTATAGCATGGCAGAAGACTACTCCATATACACCTCACCAAAATGGAGTTGTAGAAAGAATGAACAAGACGTTGATGGAAAGGGCAAGAAGCATGCTCAGTTGTGCCAGGTTAGGACAAGAATTCTGGGTAGAGGTGGTGGAGACTACATGTTACCTAGTTAATAGGTCACCTTCATCAACATTGGAAGATAAGACTCCACAAGAGCTATGGACTGGTAAGAAACCTTCTCTTTCACATCTGAGGGTATTTGGATGTGATGCATATGTACATGTTCCAAAGGAGAAAAGAACCAAGTTGGATAGTAAATCTGAAAGTGCATCTTTATTGGGTATAAGGATGGTTTAAAGGGTTATAAGCTTTGGAACCCAGTAACAAGGAAGGTTTTGTACAACCTAGATGTGGTGTTCAGAGAGGTGAAAGATGTATTAAACATGAAGTCCAACCAAAGGAACCTGAGAAGATAGAGTTTGAGCTAAAGGAGGAAGAATCAGACTCTACAGCAGAGGAGGAATCAGAATATGAAGAGCCACAAACTCGGGGTGTGAGAAGATTAGTTTGAGAAAGAAGGCAGCTAGAAAGGTATAGTCCATCTACTTTCTGTTCAAATTTTGATTTATCTATTATTGATGATGATCCTATAACTGTGAAGGAAGCAGTAGATTCAGAGGATGGAAAACTCTGGAAAGAGGCCATGGTTGATGAAATGGCATATTTGCACAAAAATGAGGCTTGGGATATGGTGGAGTTGCCGGCTAGAAGGAAAACCATTGGCAACAAATCAGTGTTCAAGAAGAAGACAAATGCAGAAGGAAAGGTGGAGAAATACAAAGCTCAGTTGGTAGCAAAAGGTTATTCCCATGTGCCGAGAATTGATTTTGGTGATATTTTTTCTCCTATTACCAAGGTAACCTCTATTAGATTACTTTTATCTGTTGCTACTGCTTTTGATTTTGAGGTAGAACATATGGATGTGAAGACAAAATTTCTTCACGGGGATCTAGAAGACGAGATCTACATGAAGCAACTTGAAGGTTTTGTGTTAAGGGTAAGAATGAACTGGTATGCAAGTTAAAGAAGTCTCTATATGGGTTAAAACAGTAACCAAGGATGTGGTATCAGAAATATGATACATTTATACGAGGACTTGGCTTCACCAAAAGCAAAGCAGATCACTCTGTGTATTTTAAATTAATTGGTGATCGTGTTATTTATCTGGTCTTGTATGTGGATGATATATTGCTAGTTGGAAATGGCAAAGAAATAATCTAGGATTTGAAGACCCATTTGTCCTCAAAATTCGACATGAAAGATCTTGGTGCTGCAAACTGTATTTTGGGCATGGAAATTAGAAGAGATCGGACAAAGAGGAAGATCTGGTAAAACCAGAGGAAGTACTTCGAGACAATATTACAGAGGTTTAATATGCAGGATTGTAAACCGGTGAAGGTTCCTATTCCTGTAGGTGTAAAGTTATCTGCTGAACAACATCCCAAGACACAAGAATAGGAAGAGTACATGTCTTGTGTTCCATGTGCAAGTGAAGTCGGTACCCTGATGTATGCGATGGTCTGTACTAGACCAGACATTGCACATGTAGTGGGAGTATTGAGCAAGTTTATGTAAAAACCAGGGAAGGAGCACTGGACAATAGTGAAGCGGGTTTTCAGGTATTTGTGTGGCACTAGTGATTATGGTTTATGCTACCAAGGAAGACCAGGATTGGATAGAGTGTTGGACATTCATGGCTTTGTTGATGCAGACTGGGTTGGAAGAAGATATACAAGTGGGTATGTGTTTAACCTATTTGGAGGTGTAGTCAGTTGGATGAGTAAGAAACAATCTATAGTGGCACTATCAACTGCAGAGGAAGAATACATGGCAGCCACTCATGCAAGCAAGGAAGAAATCTGGTTGCAGAGATTGTGTTCAAGTATGGGGTTAGTACAGGGAGTAATAAGGATAGACTGTGATAGCCAAAGTGCAATTTTCTTGGGAAAGAACCCTGCATATCATTCGAAGACAAAGCACATTGATGTTTAGTATCACTTTGTGAGGGATATGATAGAAGAAAAAAATGTGTGAGCTCTAAGAAGTTGTATTAGTGTAGAAAAAAATGGGTGTTGCAGGGCTAGATAAATGACAAAGCTCTCTTGTGGCCCCCTATGGAAAGAAAACAACAAGTGGGAGAATGTTGGGTTGTGTTATATTCTTTCGATGACTAGCCCATGTAGTTGACTGGGGGGGGGGGGGTCACAAGGGGTTTGAGGGGTGCAAGTAACCCCACTTTGTGGGGTCCGGGGCAGCGCCTCGGAAAATTTTGTTTTTGGACCCTATATTAGGCTGGGCGAACCTACCTATGGTTTTGTGCATGATTTTTCGCACATGGTTTTCGAAGCAATGGTTTTCAGTGCATGGTTCTGGACGCGGTGGTTTTCAGTCCATGGTATTGGATGCTTCGGCATGTATAAATATATATTTTAACATTGAAAGGAACATAATGAAAAATCAAGCTGGTAGTCCCAGTTTTGGGATCCAGGGGAAAATCTCTGTGTATATGTGTTTTATGTGTTATGCTCTCGCATTGTTTATTTTTTGTGTTTTAGAATTCGTATGTAGGTAATTTCTGTATGGGGTTAAAACCTACATGAACGACAAATGATTATGAGCTTATGATGTGAACATGTTAGCTAGTTACTGTTATGGATGTCATGATTTATGTTTGAGTTGATATGTTGTGAAGTTGTATCGTGCTAACCTAGATTGATTGTGCAGACAAGATAGCCTTCCCTAAAATACACTAAGGTATGAGTTTGCTTATGTAGTATACTGGGTGCTCCATTGTTGATAATGTCATTTATTTGGTGTTTGAGTGTTTGGTTTCTATTATTTCATCTAGTTGAATTATCTGACATGATGCATTCATAGCTTGTTTAAATGTTTGATTAATTGCATAATATGAGTATGAGTCTATAGGGATGAATGAAGAAATGATATTATTTTAAGATGATTGTACTAATACATATGTGTTGAGACAGTTGATAGGTACTTGAGTGTAGTAGTTGACAGTTATAGCACTATGTCTAATGACTATGAGCTGACTATGGATTATGACATGAATGTTAGTATTGCTAAATGTTGATTTCAAATTGATAGATATGATTTTCTTGATATTTGGAACATGTGGTTGTGATGTGTGAGTAGTTGTAGGAAGCATGCTAGTATTAGACTGACGAGGTAATAGTTGATTTGCTTATATCACTAACAGTTGGGTGATGTGACAATGCATAGCAACACTCAATTGTAGCAAGGAAAAGGTTAAGGAAAGGAATTGGGCAAGAATTCCTTTGGCTATGTTTAGAAACTCTAATTCCAAACGAATGAGTGCTTTTCCTACAAGAAGTCTTCTTAACCTTAATATTTCCTGACATTAAGTGGATGCATGCTATATTGATGAACATGTAGTTTACAGGTATATTACCTAGTCTTCAGTTACAGGTGGATCTATCAAAGGATTGGAGTCCCTTGAGAGATGAAATGGATGTGTTCAGTTGCAAGAAACATGCTTGGAACAACAAGATGAGGTAACTAGTGAAATTTTATGTTTATTTATGCACTAACAGTGATATGTTAATGACATCATGATGCATGGAGTTGCATGAAAAGAGAGGTTGCCATGAAATCTCAAGGAATGCTCAGGTCGAGCTTTCCTTGGGAACCATGGGGATTGATTCATGGTGTTTGTTATTAGTCTTGTGCTTTTGGTATTTTGCGATTGTTGATTTTGTCTGATGCATAGCTATGCAACTTTTCTGCATTGTCCTATTACTTTCGGTTTTCTTGGTCTTCTTATTGTTGTTTCTGTTCTTGCCTTTTATTATTTTGAGTCTCAGGAATTGGCTGGTAAAAGAGGAAAGTTAATGTAACTCAGGGAAAGTTGAATGAAGCCTAGTAGGTAATGTAAGACTTAGATGAAGCTTTGTGCATGAGTAAGCATAGTGGAAGGTAAGACTATGACAATTGGTTGGATTGGTTAGGTCCATTGTGGTAAATGAACGGTGGCATTATAGACACGAGAAAGGTAACCAAACAAGGTAAAGTAAATGGATATGAGGTGTCATATGCCTTGACTATGATGGGAACTATTGTTCTCGATGCTTCTCATGTGTTTCACACATAAATGATGTTATCTTAACTTGGACCTTATGATATTGGTAATTATGTTATGATCATGAATATGCTGATGTTTATATATGTATACATGTATGTATATATGTCATTGTATGATAAGATGATGATTTTTTTATGCTAACGGTTATATATGTATGTATGTATCTATGTCTTTGTCTGACAGGGTTGTCAAGGATCGTTCTTGTGGAGGAATGATTTCTTATGTAGGTAAATGGCATGAAGAGATTCCTAGTTCATGAGAAATCAAGTGGGAATAGTAGTCATGACAAATATACGAGGTCAATAACATGTGGATATGAATTTATATTGTATGCTTGTATTATGCATATGCTTATGTTATGACATGTAACATTGAGGGATACATCAGCGAAATAAAGCAGTATGGTTGTGGAATGTTGGGGCAAGTGGGGATAAGACACTAGAAGCAAGGTTTCTTGGTAGAGATAGTGTGCTTTTGGATGTAAGGTACTATTGTTGTATATGTTGTACATGTTGCATCTCTGATGTTGTGTGCATGCAGTGTTTTGTATACATAGCGTGATTACATGTTGTTTATGCAATGTTATGTACAAGATGTTACAGATAGTGTTATGTGAATATTGCATATGCAGTGATGGGTATAGGTGGTGATATGTACATGATGGATATGTGGTGTTGTGTTCATATGGTGTTGCGCACATGTTGGATATGCAGTGTTGTGCACAAATGATGCTATGTACATGTTGGATATGTAGTGCTATGTACATATGATGTTGTGTGCATGACTGTACAAGTGGTGTTATGATCATGTGGTGACACATACATTTTGAATATGTGGTGTTGTATGCATGTGGTGTAGTGTACATGTCATGCATGTGATTCTATGTACATGTGGTATTGTGTATATGCTGTGAATGTGGTACAGTGTACATGTGGAATTATGTACATGTTTTTTAGGTGGTGTAGTGTACATGTGGCGTTATGTACACGTTGTGTAGGTGGTGTCGTGTACATGTGAGTTTGTGCACATGTTGTGTAGGTGATGTGGTGTACAGGTGGTACCATGTACATGTTGTACATATGGCACCAGTGTACATGTGGTATTATGTACATGTCGTACATGTTGTGTTGTGTAAAGGTAGTACTTTGTGTATGTGCACTTGGTTGAGGAGAAGGCGCTGAGTTTTTGTCGGATGTGGAAACTAATCTGAGTGCGTACAGAATAAGGACAAAGGTAGAAGCTAAGGATTGATTAAAGGATAAGTATCAAAATTTTATTTCAATTTAATTATGCACATCGTCTATTATTATGGTTTATGATGATTGCATGTGATTTATGATTTTGTTCCACGATGATTACATGTGATCTATGATTTTGGTTTATGATGGTTACATGTGATTTATGATTATGATTTTGATGGTTATGTTTTGAGCTAACCTGATGTGATATTTTAATACATGTTGATTTGGTCAAATATGCTAGTTTGACTTGTGACAGGAAATAAACAGGATTGCAAGTGTACCTTATTGACGAACTACCAATAAGGTATGATTTGAGGTTCAATTTATTTGAATCGAATGGAAATTATGCGGTTGGAATAGGAATATATGAACATGCTTAGTTGAGTGGTTGAAATTGATGGAAAGAATTAGCAACAACAGAAAAATAAATTGGAACATGCAACAATATGATGGTAAAGAATTCAGGAGCAGGGCCATTGTGGATTTATATGAGCATGTTATGACCGGTATGATGGTTTTAAGGTAGGGATATGCCTTGGTTTTTGTATCTTCCGATACAAGGAAGCCTTGCCAAGCGATGGACTACCCAGGATGGGGGTACCAACGGAACTTGGAAGGTGAGTGACTGCACAAAAGGGATTGGGTGAATTTCCTGAGGGATTGTGTAGTAGAGAAGGGAAGGTTGGGGATGGATTTATTTTTGTCATTATCATTTCCAAATGGAATAAGATAGACATTGGGAGTGTGCCCTGGAAAAATGAGCTAGTAACTGTTCATTCAGAGGACAAGTGGTGCAGGATTGTAGCATTGGACATTAGATGTAGACTTGAATTTGTAGTGGATTTTAGACTTATTGGGAAGGAGGTGAATCCTGGTATTACTTTGAGGGTGGAGGTGTGAGCCTATGAATTCTCTTGTTGCAGATGTAGGCATCATATCCTTTTATTTTCTCGTTGAGAAAATGTGTATATGTGTATATTATTGTAAATATCGTATCGAGTTGGTTTATAAACCTCCACAGATATTATGGTTATTTGCTGGTTGAAGCAAACACGTATGTGTATATGTGGTTATTGTAATTACCATAATGAGAAATGTTATAAAGCTTTGGTATGTGGTATGGTTTTTATTTGGTCATGTTGTTATGTTTTAGTGGATGGTCATTGTAAATACTGCAACAAGCTATGTTATAAAGTTCCATGGGTAATATGTTTTGTTTTTAGTAGTCTTGTTGGTTATACTCGTCATTAAACACAAAGGATAGTGTTCCCCCAAGGGGGAGGGTTATGTAACATCCCTAGTGAAAATTTCATGTAAAAATATATAAATACCACAGATGATGGGACACATATTCCAAGATGAATTGTGAGGGAAGCATCCTAATGGGTGTTGATTCAATTATTATTGTTAAGGAAATTTGCAAAGGAAATGGCTAAGGCTTTAGAAAGGCGTGAGGCATTAATTGGCATTTTATTTATGAAAATAATGGAAATTAGGAGAAAATGAAGGTGAAAGGTCACATGTTTCATGTGAGAAGGAAAATGAAGAAAATAGAGGCCTCATTGATAAAAAGGCTTCTGAGGATCACTGGGCAAGAATTGATCAGTTTAGTTTTGGAGCTCTCTTATTATTCTCTCTCTCTCTCTCTCATACTCTTGGATGCTTAGAGTTTCTTGGAGCACTTTGGCATTGGAGAAAGAAAGTAAAAGAAGGAAAGAGGAATCAAAGATCAAGTAGGGAAAGGTAGGATCAAGAAGCTACAACATGCTTCATTGCAAGTATCGACTTACATGTATATTTTCCTTGATATATTTGGCATGCATGGGATTACATGTGGTTCTCTTCTATCATGGCATGGGTTTTCCAGGTGTGACAGTATTTTCAGCTTAGCCTTGCCATTTCCGGATAGCTTTGATGAGACGGGTTTTCATGTTTAGTTAATGTGGGATGGTTGGATTGGATTCAAAGTTGAGTGGGGTGGATCTCCAAATTCAAAAACACGTTGTCTATTGGTCCCTAGACTAGACTATGGATCACAAATCCATTGGCCTAGTAACCCCTGAACCAGACTGTGGGTTGTAGTAAGGCCATATTGTGTGCCTCGGTGGGCCTAGGAATCCTTGTCGGTGAATGGCGGGATATACAGTAAATCCAAGAGGTGGATTTTCGCTCCATTGGGCCTATCAGGCCCAGGATAGGATTCAAGTTAAATCCTAGAGAGTATGTCTTGTGTAGGGCCTATTGATCCCTGGAGCAAACCGTGGATTGCGGTAGAGCCTGAGAGACTAGGAGGCACTCAAATTCCTCACGGTGTAGGCAGATGAATTCAGTGGCATCCGTGTTGATTGGTGTTTTGATGTGTTCTATGAGTTCCACATTCATGTTTGGAATATGGCATGGGAGTGATTGGCAGAAGAGAGACTTGCCTCAACCAATCTATGGTATGGTGGAATGTGGTAGTCACATCTTCGGTTTGTTCATTGCATTCATTAATGAGAAATTCATTCCCTTGATTTTTATGTGTAAATGTAGTGATTTATATGTGGATTTTGATGGTTGATATGTTTATGGTATTTCTGTTCATTTTATTATGGTTATATGCATGTTTTATTACAGTAGCTATGTATGTCTCTCAACGTGCTTTTACTTGTACACGAATGGATAATGTGTCTATGGCCTAATAGATGATAATGCAACAAACGAAATGAGGGAACAATGGTTCATAATGATTCTATGTATGATATATACACACTTAATTCTTTTGTTTACACCTGTAGGTTATATGCTGATTGTAATTCTTCCCATGTTCCCATGTTGATTGTAGGTTTACAACATTGTTTCCTTGCACTTTTACTGATTCTAAGCTATCACTCCATTTTGGGTAGTGACCTAGGATCTAGGCCTAAAAAATTGGCTTAAATCCTGGGGTTGCTAGCACAAAACTGGAAATTTTAGTCCTGGTCATTGGCAGGCAGGGCTGTGAGAGCGATTTTGGGTTTCTGGTCACTCCCTTTCCTATAGCATGAGAGATACTAAGGCCTAAGAGATAAAAAACATCAGTAGGACCCAGGGACATACTTTCTGAGTGGCTAACATGTCTCCTGAGGATTTTGAAGTTGATGTTGGATGACTGTGTGTGAAGTTTATTTCGATTCCACTTCCTTAAGGTCACATAGGAGCTCGAATATGATAATAATAGCCTCTCATCTCATGTTTACCTCAGTTGGCATGGTTACTTGGGTAAATGTAGGAGGATGGTGTTACATTAAAAAAGTTGTTCATGCAATGATATATGGTTGGGTCATAAAAAAATTCATATATATATATATATATATATATATATATATATATATATATATATATATGTGTGTGTGTGTGTGTATGTATATATATATCTATATATGTATATATGTATATATATATATATACATACATATATATATATATACATACATACATATATATATATATATATACATACATATATACATACATATATATATATATATATATATATATATATATATATATATATATATATATATATATATATAGTTTATAATATGGATCACTTTGTAATTCAAATAATTGATTTTTAAAATTGAATTGTAATAATATATATGTTCATTGCACTAAAAGACACTTTCTACAAGCCAATATGAATCATGATTGTAATTCTTCTCATGTTCAATATTAAATTGATACATGATATATTTTGGTTAATTTTAAGTATCAAAGTGACTTGCATCATAACTTAAGGTTGCACCTTTTTTCATAGTCTACAAAACTGAGAATCAAAATTGTTATATTTTGTAATAAAATTTATAATATATAGAAAAAAATTAAATTAGTGAAATAATTTAAATAGATCCTTAAAATTCAAAAATTAATGAACATCCATAAACAATACCAATAAAAATACATAAACTAAAATAATGAATGTATCAATAAATTCATATGAAAATATATACAAATTACAAATATCACATGAACATCCATAGACTAATTAATGTTCATGTACATCCAATAAATTGTCCATGTGTGAAAATATACAAAGTTTGTATCACATGTGAATGTTCCATATGAAATGAACTTGAAAATATACAAACTATCCACTCTAAGTACAACCAGAACCCTTATGTGAGTTCGGTTGTGCAAAGTAAGTGTCCATAAGCTGGAATTGCAATATACCACATTCAAACTCAAACTAATTAGATTATTATTTGTACAAAATAAACAACATGGAAATAAGTGATTTTGAACCACATTTTTAATTACATATACATGAATCTACTAACCTCAGTCGAGTCCAAATGAAATTCAGATAGGATGGGGGTTTAACGAATCTGGGTCTGGTTCTCCCCTACTCGTGGCTAAATGATTGAGGCCTGCATCGATGGACTCGCATCATCATTTCCTCTAAACCTAGCATCCCACTCATGTTTCCACATAACAACGACATCAAAAACACTCTATATATGGTCTTGTTTACATAATGGCAAGGCCCAATTATAATTAGTCTATAAATTAATTAGCATATATGTGTAACTTAAAAAAATAAGATGTTGAAATCTTAGGAATAAAATGGTTTACCTCAATTGCTAGTCGATATGGCTGTACATAGTGACTCTCCTCCACATTAGTGTTATGAGGTAAAGGTGGAGGAGAATCCATGGAAACATGTTATGGTTGAGGATGGCCTCGTTGATTAATTTCCCCCTCCGATGAGCTCATAATCTCATCAATGAACCTGGGTTGTGTCTACATGTTATCATGAACTTATTAATATAATTTCAATCTAATACAAACTAGAATTTAATATAAATAATTATGCATAATTTGACAATAACTTCCAAATTTTTCGCATATATATATATATATATATATATATATACCCTCAATTTGTCACGTTGGTTGTGCACCATCTAAGTTTCACAAATGACATCATGATACATACATGCATATGTCAAAGTTGGTTAATGGGTAAACTCATGAGAAATGAATCATCATATAAAGGCACTGGAAGGTCACGAGGAAATGGTGGTGGTCTCCTAATCTCTCCATCCAATGCAACATGTGCACTAACTAATGACGTCTACATGTTATCTGTAATAGTCTCGCTGGTCTCAGCATCGAGCTACGATAACTCCTCTAGTTATGTTGGTAATACCAAGCTCCATGATGGTAGTGGAAAGAATCTCAGAGGTGGTGGTACATTCCCAAGTCCCTGCGTTCCCCCTCGGGATCATAGGTATGTCCCCATGCTGATTCTATAATAATGAGATCTGGTATCAGTGTAATTCAGCCTCATAAGTAACAAAACTCTGCATATAAATGCTTGGAAAATAAATGGAAACCTAGTCATGGTGGGGGAACTAGCCCCAAGCTCCAATGAATCTATCATATAAAAAAGGGGCTACATCAACATTCCTAAAATATTTCAGTGGAATTGGCCCTTTATGTCTAACAGGGTGATCTAGAGGGATGTCAAACAACTCCCCACGAACATCAATGTTCTTGGTGGCCTCTTTCAGTACCTCCCAAGTATGCGGGACTCTAACCTCATGCCTCTTAATCCTCCATATGGATTATAGGAGGTGGATTTGCGGGCCCGACCTCTGGCATGTCTCAATGAACCTATTAATGCTATTGGGCATCAAAGGAAACCTATGACTAGTCGATGAACTAGTAGGGATGTTACACAAGTTGTGTGTAATCCACATATGTCGGGTCGTAACATCCTCCAATGTGATATGAGTTATAGCATTGTACCACATAGGGATCGATGTTGCACTCTGATCCTCAGCTTCAGCCGACTAAGGGCCTGCAAATCATAAGCATAATGTAACATATATAATTAACAAACTATAAGCATAATAACACATACATTATATTCAAACACATTAGTTGAACACAATTTAAAAATAAAAGGCAATTTCAAGACATAAACACATAAAATTTAAAGAGGATTTAAAAATGCAGGAGGTGTACCTGAAATAAGTGAAGAAGGTCCACTAGAGGTAGCATGGTTATGAATAGAGACAAATTAATTGTGTTTGACAATATAATTGGCATTGGAGGAAGGATTTATGAGTGAAATGTGCACTCCGGGTGGGATATGTGATCTATCATGAACCTGACCACATATAATAGATCCCCTAGCACTACGATGGCCTACAGTATGGGTGCGTATATGGGATTCCTCTACATATTAAATATAATACATATAAACTAATCCAAGAAAAAAATGTTAACTAAACTAATCCAAACAAAAAAAATGTTGACTTAGAAAGAATGTTGACAAAATAACCATTTCTAAACTCAAGCAGAATAATTTAGCATGAAGTCCTAAACTTTAGAGTCTATTTTTTGATAATTTATCAACCAAAGTATTGAGTTCCATGTAACAACAATCCAAGGAAGTGATAAAATCTACCTTCACACTTTTTCCCATTTCTAAATAATGCATTTTATTCATAAGGAATAAATATGTAAAAATTTGAAATAAATCTATTTACTTGAAACTAATAAAATTTCATGTCAACCAAATACTCCAATAGACTATAATTTCTTAATGTTTGACTTTGACACATTACATGTACTAGGTGCAAGCACATGAAGACAATGTTTCTTGTACAACACACTACATAGTGAAACAATATGGTACAAATTAGAAAAGTGTCAAAATGCTTTTATTCACTAGACCAAATGCACTTTTCATGACGGATTTAATGTATCTATCAATGATGCATGGTTTAAACATGAACTTATATATGTGTGTGTGTGTGTGTGTGTTATGTTTTAAATAGTTATGTTATGTTAAATATTATACTTATATTATGTTATAGTTATGCACAATACATGTTACACTATGTTATGATATATATATATGTTTTAAATATATATATATATATATATATATATATATATAACTTTATGTTATGTTAAATCATTATAGAACTATGTTATGTGTTGATGGTGCTGGACCTGCCAACATGTCACGGGATCTCCCTAGTAAGAAGTTCCAAATAGACCTCAGACCATTTGGTGTAGGAGTCCCAACAGTGGGTCGTATGGTAATGTCTTGATTGCAATTTCACATAGAGGCAAGTAAGATAACTCTGTTGGTAGCAAGGGTGTGATAGCTGCAGCGATCCAAGGAAGGTGCATGAGAGGTTCTAACACATAGGGGTTGAGATGAGTGCGCCCCTTGGAAACCTGTGATAGCACACAGTTAAGAAGGGAACACATGAGCAAAGATACATCACAACATGGAAGGCAAGTTAGCAAGAAATCCAAAGTGATGGTTAAACCAACAACACATTTCAGAAAGATTCATACATACATACACAGATAGCTATACATGCATTTGTAATCAAACCAATACATATATCATTTAGAGTAAACCAGATAGCATAGAATACAATACAACATATGCATGAAATGTGTTGGCTCTTGTTATATTAATAAGTGTAAGTTCCAGTCATACAATACATCCATGTCCAACCACTAGTTCCAATAGTGGAATGTTACAGCCACAACCACCTGCTCCTCCAAAGAGATGTACTAGCTCTGTGTAGTGGAGAAGGCAAGGCTCACTACAATATTGTCCAAGCTCTCTCCAAGATAGTCTTATCGGAAGCTTGGCTAACCAAAAGCCCGTACAATGAGTTATGAGGGACTATTTATAGCAAGGGGTGGAATGGCCCTTGACATTCCCCTTTGTGACAGTTCAACTACCCTCATGACTCTTCATCTACACTATGAATGTTACAACCAACTATCACAACTTGAATTACACTTGACAAGACATTACATTACAATGTACATGTACCCATGTGAGAGAAATGGCTTGAGCAAGCCATGATAGACATCACTATGACTTAGAAAACCATGGAAGTCCAACTCCTAAACATCCTCATGCTGATCAAAAGTAACATACTGATGCCAAGATCGGTATTCCATGATGGTGTCCATGTGCTCTAAGGTGACATCTTTCTGGAACCAGACTGTTACCTCCATAGCATCTGGATACACTGCTCGGGCTCCTCTGTCCAACCGTCTGTAAACATGTGCATCATTGTCTTCAATGTGGCTAGACCAGCAACATACTTGTGCATGATGTCTCCACTGATGGGCAGGTCTAGGTTGGTAACAATGCACATCAAATCGTCGAAGTACAAGTCAAGGTCTAGTCAAACCTGTGGCTTTTTCTTTGCCTAGGTGAGAGTCCCAATAGATTAGATCACATGTACGCACACCACAACATCCATACTCTTGAACACATGTACATGGGAAGCCTATATACTAGTGATGAGTTATGAGAGTTCTTCATAATTCTGGATCTGACTCTGGATACGTGCCTTCAGCTCGAATTCATTGGCCTTCATCATCTTAGGCAAGTGAAGTAGGGCTCCCTTGTATCTCATTGTCCATGTTTGCATGTAATCAACAACAACATGCAAGTTCATCAAGATACGTGATCTTCTAGCACATCGTTGTTGCCATCCGTTGAGATGGACGACTGCCTTATGCATAGTGCCAAACTTGGAGTACAACACTCGTGTAATTGTGTCAAGGGAAAATACTGCATCTAGTATTTCCTTCTTCAGTTCAGCTCGGGCGGACGCTGTCACCAACTCTCCTCCCATCTTGGTTGTCTGAAGTTCTTTATCCATTCACTCATTTTCAGCTATCAAAAAGTGAACACTTGAGCTAGTGGCTTCAGAATACACTCTATTTGCATCGGCCAAGGCTGCTAGATGTTTGCAAATGTCAGACATGATCACTCGTTCCTCAACTTGTGCAGGAGATGTATGATCATCCAGAGTCGACACTTTATGAGACAGCACAACTCAATGTTGGGACTCGTTGAATGAGATGGTGTGCATCTCTCCTTTCGGTTGATCTTCGAGGATCTTAGTGCCTCCTCAACTGCTTCAGACTTACTCATCATCTGGATGCGGTGAAGTAGGCAAGTTGACCTCTTATTTGTGAGGCATAAGGTCGATTTCCTGTTCAAATTATCATTGCTCCATATCCGTATCCAACTATTGAAGTGCTTGGTATATCTCACGAGCAAAGTCCTGCTCCTATGATGGTTCACCTTGTCTGCCTAATGCCAGTTGTTCTAATAAATCCACTACATGTATGGATGATTTTTCATCTGTTTTCACATGTTACGCCCCCTGCTGTACCTATTGCTATTACTCTTCCCTCTCCTATTTGCACAAATCTTGTTCCTTCTAGAGTTTCTCCTTTAACTCATGCAAATCCTTCTCTGCTTCTTCCATTATTCTCTTATCCATCTGCCTTTTCACAATTCAATTGTCACGTTGTTGACTCTTCGCCTCTATAGCCATAGCTTGTTTCTCCACTAGTGGATCTGGTTAGAACTTGCAGCTCTTCTCTTCCTCTATGCGATGGACAATCTTCCTCTTGCCTTGTTGCACACTGGTATGCTTGCCTCTACTACTACTGTTGCTGGTGTTGGTTTTCACTGGGATGCTACTTTATGTTGCTTCGCTAACCACTCCACGACGAAGTTGACCTGTTCATTGGGTCTGGAGAGACTGTAGCAATATCTCCATGGGTCCTTCTATGCCTAATGATATGACCGGTGGATCCAGTTGAACTGTACTCTCATGCAGTGATCTTTCACAATATAATGTGGGTCATATGGATTGTAACTTCAGAGGTCGAATGGATACTTCTTCATCTGTTCTGGTTTGACATCAGCTTGCTTGAAACTCTGGATCTCATATAACCAAATCTGTAACGGAAGAGTGGGCCAGGGGGCCTTCTTCATGTGGTGTAGTCTAGCTATCAATCCTGCCGAGATGTCATATGCTACTTCTTGAATGATGTGTATTTCCAAGGCAAACTTCGGTAGAACATGTAGAGGCTTCTGCGCGCTGAACATTTGTATGAAGGTGCTAGACGATGAGGCATACCAATCATCAATGTGTATCAGTGCCTCCATTTCTTCCTTCGACATGCATGGTGGATCTTGTTCGAATATCATCTTGTAAACTGGGGTGACAAAATGATCGGACAACCGTGTGATTACTACTTCGACATTGCATTCGGACAACAACTTACAATATGTGTTCATAGTAGTCTTCGCCTGTGACCATGCCCACTCTAAGCCTGAGAACTCCTATCGGGCACAAATTGCATCTAAGATGTAGGCAAACATGTAGATCTCTGCTTGCATACCTCTGGGTGACTATTGAGCCTTTGTTACTTGTTCCTTCAAGTGATGAGCCAACATGCCGGACCAGTTACATGGTTTACCCTCTCTAGCCAGTTGGTCGAGTGCGATCTTTGTGGGAAGGTTTCTGTTTTTTCTTGGCCACATTGTTGACATGCAAATATGACCAAGTATTGATACGCCTTCCATAGTATCTTCATCTTATAGATCTGGTTGGATGTCATCCTGAATCTAGCTGACTCCTTTATCTAGTTCTTCATAATGTCTTTGCAGTTGGCACTGTTGTTGGGTAAGCTGAAAGGAGTCTCCATGATAGTCACGGGCTTCGACATATGATACATCTCATCATAATCCTATGCCTAGAAGGTGGCAAGCTTCATCGCATTGACACTGCTCAGAGTCATCATCTCAGGATCAGTGTGTGAGACGATCTAGTGTATCATGTCTGTGCATGGGAATGCAGGGTATCTGCATGCAATCTGGTACAAGATGGACTTGTGAATGTTCACATACACCTGATGGTCTTTAAGGTCTTCCCCAAAAGTGCCTGCAAAGACCTCTTGCCATTTCAGCTGGATGTCCTTGTCTAGAAAAACTTGGTATCTTCATATATTGGTAGACATGCGGACACCTGCTCAACCGTTGCGTCAATTTCACTTCCATCAGTGTCCTTTGATCCTTCTCTCTTGGAGGCCATTAGTCCTATAATACTAAGAGGTAGATGAACACCTAAAATATCTTGAGATAAATCGACATGCATGGCAAGAAATCTATCAGTGAAAACCAAAGCAAATTCAGGGAATGACATAAGACATACCTGGGGAATGACAGCCAAAGATTGCGTAATTTCTTGTGGGAGGTTGTTTGAATGGCTACCAAAACCACGCAAAAGGCAATCTGGGCTATTTTGGAGGCAAGACTGGCTACTGGATTTGTGTAATGTGCAATCCAGGTTGACTGCTAGGATTGTGCAATGTGCAATTCTAGTTGGTAATGACTACAGGCTCAGGGACAACATTGCACAATTTTCTGGGCCACCAGTCACTATTCCTTTGAAATGTGAAAATTAGTCCTACAGGATAGTTCCTAGGGATAAATGCACATTTATGGAGGGGAAAACAGAGCCTTCCTTCTCCATATTGCACAATGCTATCTTGGTGAGGCAGAGTCCGGGCCAAGGCTGCCCAGACCCACCGACGCGCAATTGAAATCAAATTTGAAAGTGAATGCATGGTGACACTAAGTGAAAGTAGAAGTGATTGATCATGCATGAGAACATTGAATGAATGATTCAGTATAAAAATCAACATGCATGTGGTGAAGAAAATTGGTGAAGAGACAATCATTCATGCAAAACAGTTTCATGCATGTGATAGCAGTGAGATAGCAACGCAAACTGAAACAATTCTAGTATAAGATAGTATGCATGTAAATGACAGGAAGAATTCAAATAAATCAAGAAAACAACACTCACACAAGATAAAACACAAAAAGTGACGAAATTATGAAAAATACAAGTTGAGACCACTTACCCATGAATAGTTGAGCCAGATGTGTTGAAGATTCCTCGATGTGTTGTGGGATGTCAAATATGTGGAAGAATGAGCTCTGATGCATCGAATAAATAAGTTTGAGCTCATGACATGCTTTCCACAAATCTAGGGAAAAGCGATACTTAGAGGAAAGTTTCTAAAACGAAGTTTGCATGTAGCCTCTGGCTGCTAAAAATAACTCCCTGAATCATGGGATGCGTTTTTCATGTTGCCTTTTGTTATTCCGGGAAAAACAAAGTCATGCATGCAAGTCAATTTTCCTTGGTCCTGGGTGGAACTGGTCAACGCAACTGCTCATGCATAAGGCTGCTCAACTGCTGGGAGAAAATGCGCATTTCCGAATGGGAGTAGGACTTGCTACCCAGGAGATTTGTGCATTTTATGGGCAAAGAAGCTGATTGTTTCTGATCCAGGAGGATCCATCGATTCAAATGCACATGTGTTCAAAGTTTCGTCATCAGTGTTCATGAGTGTCATTCAGTGTCGTTCAGTGTCGTCATTGCTTTAGTTCAGCTTTGACAGATCGACAGTGTTGGTAATGATCAGGTTGTTCATTTAATGTTATGGTTTCATGGCATTCAGTTGATGTGGTGTTGTACCTGGCTATCGACTTATGTCATTGACAGTTCTGCCAGGGTTTGGTTGATGACATGTGTTTTGTCGTTCGACTTTGCAGGATTTATGGTTGATATAGTTGATTGTGTAAAAAAGGTTCGAGTTAAAGTACCTGGTCGACGACATAGTCTTATCGTCATTACCAGTGTTAGTTTCAAAGATGTGATGGTCATCGTTGTGCAATGTTGATGAATGTCACACGGAGACCATAAGGATGTACAAGGGTCGATCGTCCAGTAAAGGCTTCAGTTTCGCCGATGTCACTGTGCAGAGCCGACATGGGTCTTGAACAGTTAAATGAAACTCTTTACCTAAGCCTAGACCTAAACCCTAACTCCTAAGCTATCTTATTCATCTTTTTTACCCTAAGAATTCTAATGTATTCTTACCTAATATCTAAAGCCCTAATCCTATGCTAAAACCATAATCAAATTCATGCCAAATCCATGTATTAAATACCAAATACATTAAACCATGTATTAATTCCTAATACATTGAAAAACCTAACCCTTGGCCTAATCCAAATGTTTAAACAATATAAAACATTTTTAAAAAACCATAATAGCAATCCTAACCACTGGACTAAGCCGCAGCGGGATCGTGTGCCATGTGAATGGTAAGGTAAGACCATTGGGTTACATAGCCGCTACCTCTAGCCACCAGTTCCTAACCACAGCAGGGTAGTCACGCCATGTGAACAGGCTGTCGGAGTTAAGTCAGCGGGAACTGTCATCCAAATCTCCAGCTGTTACCAGAACCACACGGTAGAAAGTCAGCATGTGAGCGCAGCGCAACTGCCACCGCCACTGTCACGGTAGCTACCAGGTTTTTGGTAACCATTGAATAGTTGTCACATGTAATTGTTAGCGCGAGGTTAACTGGAACTTCCGGGACCCAAAATTGTTAGTGCATACACCTGTTCACATACATAGTCAACAAACTCCGCTTGGTTAGATAACCGCTAATGGTATTCAGGCTATATTAAATTTTTAATTGGTTTTTTATTGTTAAATTGATTTTTAATTAATTTGAAGGCCATGATAAACCCTAAGGTGTCCCCTAAGGTGGCAAAAAAACCCTAATTCGACCCCAGAAGTCAGCTGATGCATCCCAAATACAGTCAAAGGTGGTTTTTATGCATGTACAGGGTTATAAAAGGCAGAATGGTCCATTGAAGACATGAGGAGAGTTAACAGTTTTCATGTGTAGGTTCTGGAGGGATATAGGCTGTTTTGTTTTCATGATTTTGGGAGCATCGGGATCAGATTTAGAAACCGTAAGCGGCGTTGGAAAGTTGGTTCAGAGAGATATCTAATGACAGTAACCAGAAGTGCTTGTGTGCACATTCAGTCTGGTCTTTTCAATGTGTAATCCACTTCTTCTTTCTCATTCCTAATAAAATGGTTTCCCATCTTGAAAGCAAACCCAGAGACGTAGTCCATCAAGGACGAACTTCGTAATCAATATTGATGTCTAGTATAACTGTGTTTTCACTGTTTTCATTTCATTTTTGCATCTTTCTTATGGTTTATCAGCTGTCGTAAAGTGTTCTGCTCCAGCAGTTTTCCTCATTTTCTGAGCTTTTGGTTATCATTCAATTCATTAATGGCTAATCAACTCTACATTAGTATCTAATATATGATCATATCAGATCATATAATTTGGAATTAGAGCAGGTTTTCATTTGTAGAGTTTCCATTGAATGTTAACCAGGTCTAAGTCGCAACGAGGAGAAGGAATCCTTGAGCAGACCGATCCAAATATTGGAAAGCGACGAGTCGTTTAGAAATTGACCATGTCAAGATCTGATGCAAGTGAAAACACTGACACTAAGATGAGTGAGGAATAGTTTCAACAAGCATTCTTAACAATGCAGTAGATGTTGGGAGAATTGTACAAAGACAAGAAGGCGAGAGATGCAGCTTCTTCTTCGAAGGTATCGAAGAAGGACAAAGGTAAAGGTAAGGATGATAAACCTCCTTCAGCTCCATCATCTCCATCATCCTCTTCTTCTTCTTATTCTTCTAGTTCAGCATCTGAAACAGATAAGAAACCTAAGAAATCATCTCTTTTGAAACTTGATGTTAAATTTGAGTTACCTACTTATGATGGTGAAATGAATCCTGAAAATTTAGATAACTGGATAAAGTAGTTAGAAGTGTATTGTTTCATACATAACATTTCTAAAGATAAAACTAAAATTTAGTTAGCTACACTTAGAATGAAGGGAACAACTTTAATCTGACAGGAAAGCAAAACTCAGTTAGATGTAAAGCAAACAAGAAAATTTATCTCTTCATGGTCTAAGTTTTTGAAAGCTCTTAGGAAAAAGTTCTATCCTTTAGGATACATGTAGAAAGATGTTATTGATTGGCAGCATCTGAGGCATGGTAAAGGGTAGAGTGTTCAGGAGTTTACTCAGGAGTTCAGGAAGAAAGCATTAGCGCTTGGTATTTCATTGGATACACGTGAAACTTTGTTAAAATACATCCGCTATTTGCATTCATATTTGTAGCATAATTTATTAATGTTTAATCCTGATGATTTTGATGAGGTGTGTGTTCAGGCCATACATATTGAATCAGGAAGCATACCACTCAAGTTGTCATCTCAGTCATCCAAAGAGATGGAAAACAGAGAATCTAGAAATAGTAAGGGGAACATTCCGAAGAGAAAGAAATCAGCGATCGTTCAGAAGGAAATACCTACTTGTTCTCATTGCCAGAGAATCGTTCATGATGAATCGAAGTGCTGGAAACTTCATCCAGAACTTAAGCCCAAAAGTTCCTTAAGGCAAAGGATGAAAACAAGGCAAATGCAGCAATCTAGCAAGACCTCGGTTCAAATTCAGGTGATGAACGGAAAATAACCACCATGGTTACGACAGGTAAAATTTCTGATATTGGTTCAAGTTCGAAATCTAATGTATCTTCTTCAAACATAAATCCTCCACATGAGGATAAATGAGTTGAGCTCTTCCACATAAGGATAACTACTAAGCATACAAAGATTGACATAATGTTTGACAGTGGGTCGCAAGAAAATTTAATATCTGAACATATAGTTAATCAATTGGGATTGGAAACAAAGAATCATCCAAGACCATACCCATTAGGTTGGATTAATAAATCAACTCAGATACATGTCACAAAGCAGTGTCAGTTAAAAATTGAAATTACATCTAAGTGCATCGATGAAGTGGAATTAAATGTGGTCCTAGACATTTGTGGAGTTGTTTTAGGGAGTCCTTATCTTTATGATAAAGATGCAATCTTTTACAGAAGAGAACATAAATATCACCTAAAGAAAGAAGGGGTTGAATTTATTGTTAGGGCACACAAAGTCAAATAAAACTTGGATTTAATTGTTTCAAATCAAGTTAAGCAGTTTATAAGTTCAAGTAAATATGTACTCATGTTTATTAAGGAACAACATAAGGTTGATTGTTCGAGATGTGAGATTCAATTTATAGATCAATTGGTTAAGGTGGTTAATTCTTTTCCAAGAAATCTTATTCATGAACAAGATAAGAAACATGAGATACATTTAATGTCCTACGAACATCTTCTTAAATATATAATGAATCTCAATTCATTCATTCAACTGAATTATAGAAGCTATCATCATCAGCAGTGTATTGCAGGGAATGGTACATGTGAGTCTGATCAGAGACTTGTTTTAGATGATATGTTTATTTTCAGTTTCAGGGGTGCAGGTCAGTATTGGGGAAAGTCATTGTCACATTTCTTTAGTATTGCATCATAGTTTCATGCTTTTAGAAGTAATGAAACCTCTCTTCAAGTGGAGAGGAAGTCTATAAGTTTTCATGACAAAGCATTTTCGAAAGCAGATCTAAAGCTTCCTTACCAAGGTTTGAAAACCAATGCATTAACGGGAAGTGTAAGTCAATGGAAATATCAATTAATAGACATAGTGATTCGAGTAAATCAACAATTACTTAGATACTTTCAGAATCAAACTAAGTTGCAGCAATCTTTACATCACAGCCGGATGAGTTATGGCCAACAAGTTCACTTAGTAATCGGTCAACAGGAAAGTAATTCAAGTCAAGTAATTCATACAAAATCAACATCAAAGGATTCTTTGAATATTTCAGTTATTTCCGAAAGTAGATTATTAATACCCATCAGACATACTAAACAAATTTCTATAAATACTGTTTTCAAAGATGTTTCTGAATCACTAACTCATGATTCATCATGGAAAGAAACCAATTTCCATGTTGATAACAGGTCGTTTTCCCATCGTTGCAATTTGGCCATATTGTGGATGGAAGAAACATGCCACCAAATCAAAATGTATCAAGGTCAGCATCATCAGGGTGATCACATGCATGTGATTGATCAAATGAATTGGTACATTGTCAGGTAAAGGTGGAAAGAGAGAGAGATCTACCCTCATTAACTATTTAACTATTCAAACTTTTCTTGTCTAAAATCTTTCAAGTGGAGAGGAATGATCTAGGAGGATCCATCAATCCAAATGCACATGTGTTCGAAGTGTTGTCATCAGTGTTCATTAGTGTCATTCAGTGTCATTCAGTGTCATCGTCGCTTCAGTTCAGCTTCGACAGACCGACAGTGTTGGTAATGATCAGGTTGTTTAGGTAATGTTATGGTTTCATGGAGTTCAGTTGATGTGGCGTTGTACCTGGCTATTGACTTATTTCATCGACAATTCTACCAAGGTTTGGTCGACAACATGTGTTTTGCCGTTCGACTTTACAGGATTTATGGTTGATATAGTTCATTGTGTAAAAAGGGTTTGAGTTAAAGTACCTAGTCGATGACATAGTCTTGTCGTCATTACCAGTGTCAGTTTCAAAGATGTGATGGTCATCATCATGCAATTTTGATGAATGTCGCATGGAGACCACAAGGATGTACAAGGGTCGATCATATGGTAAAGGCTTCAGTTTCGCCGATGTCACTGTGCAGAGCCACCATGGGTCTTGAACAGTTAAATGAAACTCTTTACCTAAGCCTAGACCTAAACCCTAACTCCTAAGCTATCTTATTCATCTTTGTTACCCTAAGATTTCTAATGCATTCCTACCTAATATCTAAAGCCCTAATCCTATGCTAAAACCATAATCAAATTCATGCCAAATCCATGTATTGAATACCAAATACAATAAACCATGCATTAAATTCCTAATACATTGAAAAACCTAACCCTCGGCCTAATTGAAATGTTTAAACAATAAAAAATATTGTTAAAAAACCATAACAACAGTCCTAACCACTGGACTAAGCCGCAACGGGACCATGTGCCATGTGAACAGTAAGGTAAGACCATCAGGTTAGATAGCCGCTACCTCTAGCCACCAGTTCCTAATTGCAGCGGGGTAATCACACCATGTGAACAGGCTGTCAGAGTTAAGTTAGCGAGAACTGTCATCCAAACCACCAGCTGCTACCAAAACCATGTTGTGGAAAGTCAACATGTGAGTGCAGCGCAACTGCCACTACCACCATCACGGTAACCGCTAGGTTTTCAGTAACCATTGAAGATTTGTCACATGTAACCATTAGTGCAAGGTTAACCGGAACTGCCGGGACCCAAAAATGTTGGTGCATACACCTGTTCACATACACAGTCAACAACCTCCGCCCAGTTAGCTAACTGCTAATGGTATTTGGGCTATATTAAAGTTTTAATTGGGTTTTTATTGTTAAATTGATTTTTAATTAATTCGAAGGCCATTATAAACCCTAAGGTTTCCCCTAAGGTGGCAAAAAAACCCTAATTTGACCCCAGAAGTCAGCTGATGCATCCCAAATACAGTCAGAGGTGGTTTTTATGCATGTATAGGGTTATAAGAGGAGAAATGGTCCATTGAAGGCAGGACGAGAGTTTACAGTTTTCATGTGCAGGTTCTAGAGGGATATAGGCTGTTTTGTTTTCAGGATTTAGAGAGCATCGAGAGTTGGATTTGGAAAGCATAAGCGGCGTTCGAAAGCTCGTTCAGAGAGCTATCTGATGATAGTAACCAGAAGTGCTTGTGTGTATATTCATTTTGATCGTTTCACTGTGTAATCCACTTCTTCTTTCTTATTCCTAATAAAATGGTCACCCATCTTGAAAGAGGACCCGGAGATGTATTCAATCAAGGAGGAACTCCGTAATCAATATCGCTGTCTGGTATAACTGTGTTTTTTCTATTTTCATTTTAGTTTTACATCTTTCCTATGGTTTACCAGCGGTCGTAGAGTGTTCTGCTCCAACAGTTTTCCTCGTTTTCTGAGCCTTGGGTTATCATTCAATTCACTAATGGCTAATCAAATCTACATCATTATTTAATATATGATCATATCATATCGGTTTCCCAGGATTGTGCAATTCCTGGGCTGAGAAACCCTGCTACAAAGGATTAAACAGTTTTCTGGGTGAAGCCTGACTGGAAATATTGTGCAATTCTAGAGCCCAATAGGCTTCCAGATAGAATTGCATAGTTTCTAGAGGGAAGGCAGGTTTCCCTCATGAATTGGGCAATTTCTTGGGGGAGTTACTCAGCCTATAGCTGGACCAAGTCTGGGTGATTAGCCTGTGAGGAGAATGCATCAAATTTTGATCGATACGTTATCTTTTTGCAAGAAAAATGGTGAAGCTTGTTTACTTGATGAATCAAGACAAGGTGCTATGAAAGGTTGGTAGGGAAGCTCCAAAACAAAGCTAAGGAAAGATTTTGGAGGGTGGTTTTAGCCACTACAACACTTGGCAACACACTGGTAGAACTCCAGCTCTCTGAATGGACCTTGTTCGTGAAAAGAAAGTCTAACACCTTCAAAAGTATTATTCAGTTCTCAGTTCATCTTGGTTTCACACTAGCTTGATTGTAAGATGTAGTATCTGCCAAGCTCCTAATCAATTGACACACATTCCAAGCCAAGGAAACAAAGTTGTTTCGATTGGGCTTGAGGGGTATATTGGTGCACAAGCAGTATAGTCGTCAAAGTCTTAGTTTCATCTCTAGTGTTGCTACATTGCTAGCAGGCCTAGAAAGTACCTCGACTGAGTCACATAGGAACACAAGCATGGATCTGCTGCCAACGAGCTTGGTCAGTACCCTGACAGAGTTACTTGCATCACCTCTCTGCGTAGGAACCCTTTCTCTTCTTTCGCCTTATTCATTTTTCATTTTTTCACTTTCATTTTTCATTTTTCATATTTTCAACTGTGCGTAGCACTTGTTCATTTCAGAGGTGGAAGAGGGATCCCAACTTATTGAGAGAAGAAGAGGTTGTTCCAGTAGAGAAGAAGTTTATTATATCTCTGACATGTCTATTATGGTTTATTTCCTCACCTTACTCTACTTGACTGGGCTGACAAGGGTTAACCCAAAAACAACCTAGTAGAGTAGGTGACACTAGTTAGCACATAAGTGTTGTGCTTTCACCAAGGTTCACTTCGAACAATACGTATTTTCCTTCGACGTATCATGGATTAAAAGTAATAAGTTCTTCATACAGAGTAAGAATGACAAATAACCAAGTAGTGATAATTGTAAAAGGCCTCTTGTACTTTACCCAACTTGTTTCAAGAGTCATACATGGTTTCATGTGAAACTAACCTACAAACAAAACAAAGAAACAAACAACAAAGAAAAGTAGAAGAAGAAGCGGAAATGAAAGCAAAGTGAGTAAGCAAACAAGCAAGAAGAAAAACAAACAAACACAGCAAGTAAGCCAACAAGCATGCAAGAAAACTGACTTAAAGAAAACACTACTCCTACTCCTAAACTAATTGTGCATGGCTCTGATCACGTGAAGTGATATTTCCTATGTAGCCACCGATGCATTGGTTCCCATGTTGGTGAAGGCTTGGTCCGCCAGCAACCCAGTTATGTGAACCAACAAGAAAGAAATATATAACAATGAAGACAACCACACTTTGTGCTCCAAGATGCCCACGAGACATAAGTGAGTGCAAGTGTATGAAGAGCAGTCTGTGGACTTACCAGAGTGTTGTGTGACAATGTGTTCATCTTTGAAGCATATGCACACTCTTGAATGTGACATGCAAGCAAACAAAATAAATAAAGACATCTTGCATCGTGCATGTGTTCTTGCAATGCAAGATTCCTCCAATGCATGAGTGATAAGATTGTGTCGTTCAAGTGTAGGAAGCATGATCTATGTGTGATATTGATCTTCAATGCATACAGATGAGTGATGAGGAGCCTTGGGTGATTGAACAGTTTCCTGATCAAAAGTGAGACTAACCCCAAGTGAGCGAGGGCCTTACATAACCATCAGCTCGAGCTGAAGTGCCAAGACAGTCTGGATTTTTCCAACTTCATCGTCAGATAGATCATCATAAACTGGTGGCTTCGAAGAATCAACTATGATAGAATCATGATCGTGATCAAGTAATGGAGTAAATGTATCACAACATCCATAATTAGAAAAATAAATGATTTCATCGGCATCCTCATGATCTGATGAATCGAACAGAGAGGTAGATGAGAAGTGAACAAAATTCATCCTCTATGTTTTTGAAAAAGACAAATGAAAGATCAAGTGGATTTTCAATGAATAACGTATCCTCTCCATTGTCAAATAATGGAGTGACATCCGGTGTGTTTGGCGAGTGATTAACAATGGGTGCATCCATGGATGAAGATACACATGCGAAATCTTGGATGGAAGGTTCACCAAAGATGTTAGAAAGAACAGAGGGGGCTTGGACGGAAGGGAGTCATCCTTCGCAGAGTTTTTATGCTCAAGCTCCCAGTCATATTCTTCATGAATGACAACACATGTTGGTTGTGTAACACCAACTTTGTTAGTGGCTTCTTCCTTGTTCACAACAAATGTAGAGTCTAGAATGGAAGAACACAAGACAATATCATCCGAAGGAACAATCGAGTTTGAGGACAGAGGTTGTGGAACAAAATTCATGTGACAACTAGATGGAATCACAACCAAATCTGCACGAAAATTAAGCGAAGTGATGTTGGGTGGATGTGACAGTTGAACAGGTGTTTGATTATGATCTTCAACATCACTATGCGGTGGTGGAGTTGTTTGATGAGGGGATGGTGGACAGTCACTTGTGATAGTGACTGCATCCATCTGGGATTATGTAGCTCCATCACTGAAGAATAATAAGTGAGGCTTGATTTGAAACTTCTTCTTGGGATGAGAATATTTCTTAACACAGTACTTGAACTAGTCCCAAAGATAGAAAAGTTTCATCTGGATCTTTAGAGCTTGAAACTACAAGTCACAGAATCGTTGCCAAAAATCCATAGTCAATTCATGCAGAGCCTTCCATTGTTGTAACATTTTTGGGTCAACATGGTCTGGATGAAAATGATAGAAAGTGTCTTCAATGACATCACAAAAGTGCTCAAGTGAGTGCATGATTTCAGCCAGTAGGTTGCACAACCATTGATGTGGAGATTCGCGAAGTGTGTATGCAAGAAGCAAGTTGGCATGTTTGTCAGAACACCCATCTTCCTCATGAAGCATGGAAAAAAGGTCATGTAAGAACTCAGGCCAGACCACTTCGCCTTCACCATCATACATGTAAGTGGACAAGAGATCAAAGAACTCGCTCGGGATGGTGACATCTTCATGATTCGATAAACATCGTGGAGGGAGAAGAGTGCAAGAATCCATGATAGATATGCAATGGTTCAAAACAGGATGAGAGGACACAAATTTTCATTTGTCCCTCCTTCTAGCACCAGAAATGTTGACGGTGCTGGACCCAGCAACATGTTAGTGGATCTCCCCAATAAGAAGTCCTAATTATACCTCAGATAATTTCATGTTGGAGTCCTAGCAGTGGGTCGTATGGTAATGCCTTAATTGCAATTTTTCACAGAGGCAATTAAGATAACTCTATTGGTAGCAAGGGTGTGACAGTTGTAGCGAGCCAAGGAAGGTGCATGAGAGGTTCTAACACACAAGGGTTGATATGAGTGTGCCCCTTGGAAACCTGTGATAGCACGTAGTTAAGAAGGGAACACACAAGCAAAGATACATCACAACATGGAAGGCAAGTTAGCAAGATAGCCAAAGTGATGGTTAAACAAACAACACATTTAAGAAAGATTCATACATACATACACAGATAACTATACATGCATGCGTAAGAAAACCAATACATATATCATTTAGAGTAAACCAGATAGAATAGAACACAATACAACATATGCATTAAATTTCCTGGCTCTTATTATATTAAGAAGTGTAAGTTCAAGTCATACAATACATCCATGTCCAACCACTAGTTCCGCTAGCATAATGTTACAGCCACAACTGCCTGCTCCTCCAAAGAGATGTACTAGCTCTGTGCAGTGGAGAAGCCAAGTCTCATTACAATATTGTCCAATCTCTCTCCAGGATAGTCTTATTGGAAGCTTGGCTAAGAAAAAGCCCCTACAATGAGTTATAAGTGACTATTTATAGTAAAGGGCGGGGTGGCCCTTGACATTCCCCTTTGTGACAATTCAACTACCCCCATGACTCTTCATCTACTCAATTATTGTTACAACCAACTATCACAACTTGACTTACACTTGACAAGACATTACATTACAATGCACATGTACCCATGTGAGAGAAATGGCTTGAGAAAGCCATGCTAGACATCACTATGACTTAGACAAGCATGGAAGTCCAGCTCCTCAACATCCTCATGCTGATTAGCAGTAACATACTAATGCCAAGATCGATAGTCCACGATGGTGTCCGTGTGCTCTAAGGTGACACTTTTTGGAACCTAACGCTTGCCTCCATAGCATATGGGTACACTGCTTGGGCTCCTCCATCCATATCGTCTCTGAGCATGTGCATCATTGTCTTCAATGCGGCTAGACCAACAACATATTGGTGCACAATGTCTGCACTAATGGGCAAGCATGGGATGGTAGCAATGCGCATAAACTCGTCAAAGTACGAGTCAAGCTCTAGTCAGACCTATGCCTTTGTCTTCGCCTGGGTGAGAGTCCCAATAGATGGGATCGCATGTGCGCGCACCAAAAAATCCACACTATTGAACACACGTGCATGGGAAGCCTGTATACTAGTGATGAGTTGCGAGATCTCTTCATAGTTCCGGATTTGACTCTGGATACGTGCTTTCAACTCGACTACACTGGCCTTCATCATATTAGGCAAGTGAAGTGGGGCTCCCTTGTATCTCATTGTCCATTTTTTCATGTAATCAACAACAGCATGCAAGTTCGTTAAGATACGTGCTCTGCTAGCACATCATTGTTGCCATCTGTTGAGATGGATGATTGAATTATGCACGGTGCCAAACTTGGAGTACAACATTCACATAACTGTGTCAAGGGACAATAATTCATCTAGTGTTTCCTTCTTGAGTTTATCTCGGGTGGGCATTTTCACCAACTCTCCTTCTTGCCTGTTCGTCTGAAGTTCTTTAGCCATTCCCTAATTTTCAAATATCAGAAAGATAACACTTGAGCTAGTGGCTTCAACGTACACTTTATTTGCATCGGCCAAGTTTGTTGGATATTTGTGCACATTAGACATGATCACTTGTTCCTCAACTTGCGCAGGAGATGTATGATCATCCAGAGTAGACACTCTATGTGACTACACAACTTTGTGTTGGGACTCGTCGAATGAGATGTTGTGCATCTCTCCTTCTGGCTGACCTCCGAGGATCTCAGTGCCTCCTCGATCGCTTGAGATTTTCTCATCATCTGAATGCAATGAAGTAGGTAAGTTGACCTCTTGGTGTTAAGGCATAAGGTCGATGTACTATTTCAATTCTAGTTTCTCCACATCTGTATCCAGCTGTTGAAGTGCTTGCTCTACCTCATGAGCGAAGTCCTACTCCTACGATGGTTCACCCTGTTTGCCTGATGCCAGTTATTCTAATGTATCCACTACCTATACGAGCATTGTTTCATTTGTTTGCACATGTTACGCCACCTGTTGTACATGTTTCTACTGTGCTTCCCTCTCCTGTTTTCTCATCTCTTGTTCCTTTCGGAGTTTCTCCTTCAACTCATACAAATCCTTCTCTTCTTCCTCCATTCTTATCTTATCCCTTTGCCTTTGTGCGATTCGATTGTCGCTTTGTTTCCTCTTCGCGTCTACAACCATAGCTTCTTTCTCCACTAATGGATCTGGTCGAAACTTGTAGCTTTGCTCTTCCTTGATGCAATTGACAATCTTCCTCTTGCCCTTGTCACGCACTTGTATGCTTGCCTCTACTCCTACTGCTGCTGGTTTTGTTGCTTACTAGGATGCTACTTTATGTTGCTTCGCTAACCACTCCACAACGAAGCTAACCTGTTCATTGGGTCTAGAGAAACTGTAGCAATATCTCCATGGGTCCTGCTCTACCTAATGACATGACCCGTGGATCCAGTTGAACTGTACTCTCGTGCATTGATCTTTCACAATACAATGTGGGCCATACATATTGTAACTTTGGAGTTTTAATGGATACTGTTACACAAAAATATCATCACCATGATTATTTGCAGTCAGTATGGGTCTATCATCACTTGTACTGTCCTCCTAAGCAAGTCTAAGACCTCAGCTCTTCAAATCAAGCTTTAGAAGTGGGAGAAAGACATTAAATATCAATGTAACTCTGGTTCCGCACTTTCTCTCATGGTCACTTGCGGTCCCGCACCTTCTGTGTACAAAAGTTGCGTACCTACCCGCTCTGTTCCTAACGGTGTAGGTGCGGACCCCTGTGAAAGTCAAAAGGCGCAAGTTTTATCTTAAAAAACTCACTTTGGTTAATTCTAGAGTTTTCTAGAAGGAATTTTGACGTGGATTGTTCGCTCTGAGGTGGTTCATGCATCCCAAAAGAGAAGAAGCTAATCCCTTGACTAAAGGAGTTGTCCCTTTGAAGGAGGGCTCTATCCCTTTGAAGGAGGACCTAGTAACTTCCCTCCATTGCACTATAAATACAGGCATTGGGGTGAGGTCTAGAGAGGTTAGAAGCTGAACATTTTGAGGGTAAATTCTAGTGAAATTGAGACTCTTTGGTTCAGCTTGAGAGGAGAGATCGCATACCTCTTGGTTCCATTGGAGAGTGAGTGAAGCTTGTCAAAGTAGAGGAGACATCTTGTTGGACCTTGGGAGGAGCTTGTACAGCGTCAAGGCAAAGGTTGTAAAGTTCTTCTTCTTTTGAATTAATACAATCAAACTCATTTTTCTCAACAAGTATCTTATGTTATTTGTTTCATGGACTCCTTGACTTTCATGTTAAATATGTTTTATGCAATTGGCTTTTCAGGTGCTATTTAATTTGTTTGCCTTGTTTGTGTTTGCAGATTCACGAAAATGAGCTCATTTGGATCAAAGGAGCGAGGGCATCCACAAGCTTGCATTGGACCAAAGGTAGGCCCTAAAAACACTTGTTTGCTATTGTTTATCAAAGCATATTTAGAGAAAGATAGTGTCTGGTTGGTTTGCTTGTCATTAGGTCTTCTTTAGATTCTAGGAAGGTCTATCTTGTCCGCAAGATTGACTCATTCCGTGCGACAAAATGGCGACTCCGCTGAGGAATTGATTGTTTTCCTTGTTTTTACTTTGACCTGAGAAACTGTATTTTTTGCTTCTATTTTTGACTTGATGATTGTGGGATTGGGTAGAGTTACTTAATTTTGAATTAGTTTTTATTTTTCATAGTTTTGGGAAAGGCACGCACCCTCTGAGTTAATCACAGTGCGTACTTGTATGCACTTTTGCTTTGTGCACAGAGCGGGAACGCACCTGTGTAAACAGGTTGCCTGCGTACCCTGTCAAAATTTTGAGAAATTTTAAATTTTCTCTTTTTTTTCTCAGTTTAGAATTTGTTTATAGGTTTTATCCCCTGCCCAGACCTGCATGTAACTTGTCAGAGGCTTTTCTTAGGTTAATTCCACTGGCATTCCTGTTTTAAGCTTTTATCAATTGGGTGTTTTGAGTCTCTTTTTGAGAAATTCTTAATTTGATTTCCTCTGGTCATTACTTGGAGGTTTGTCTCAGTATTTTCACAATTTTGCATCTTTTTTCTTTTGTTTTTGCAAAAACATTTCCCCCTCATTCACTGGGGGGGGCTAAATTGTGTATGAGTGTTAATCGCCTTTGAGTGTTTTTATTTTTTGATATTTGGAACTCTCACCCGATTTTCTTGACTTGCACTTGATTGGTTCTTAGATTACATTAGAATCAACTTGTGTTTGAGAATTCTCTTGCATAGATCACATTTGCATAATTAGAATTCTCATTTTTAGAATATGAGTGAAAAATGTGCATAGATTACATTTGCATACTTTTCAAATGAATTGTGCATAGATTACAATTGCATAGTTTACATTCTGAAAAAATCAATCGTAGATTTAGATCAGCGTTCTGTGATTTGAATTTACATATTTTTATTCTTGATTTTAAGAAAAAAAAAAAAAAACTTTTTGGAATTGATTTGCATTAGTTTTTCTTGATGAAATTAGTGCATTAGAGAATTTGTTATATTTTCTCTTAGTGATCAATTTCTTGCATTGTTGGAAGTGAATGGAAACTCTCTCCTTACTTTAGTTAGGATTCATCGAATTGAAAGGATTACATTATCATATTCGATTGCATTCAGTTTTGAGTCGGGTCATAACACCATTGGTTTCGTATCCATTTACCCCTTTGAGTAATAACAGCCTAAATAACACAACGCTTAATTAAAATTCATATATTAATTTTTACATTTTTAGGGCTCTTTCCACCAATCTAGCTTAGGTTAGTGTCTTGGAATAGGTTTTAGTTAACTCTCCAAGACAGTAAAACAAACAAGTAGTTGTATCTTGTGGTAGGGAAGAAATCCAAGTGTTGCATTTATGCTCTGGGAAAGCTCCTCTTAAGGGAGAAGCACGAGATCGTGTCCGAACCAGTGTAGGAATCAATCCTTCCTCATTGGGAACGACACCAGATATTCACGTATTAAAAACGGTAAACCTCGGATTAACCATTGTCGAGGAGCCTGCGGTCACTTGTTGGTAAACCTTGGATTATGTCAAGGAGCCTTCAAGGGGGTTGAGCTTGCTACTCTGCCCTTGCGTGCGTATCGGATCGTAGACTGTTCCCCCAGGTATATTTGTTTCAGTTGGTAACCTTAGTGGCCATATTATTTAGAATTCCTCCTAAGGTGACAGTGGTGGGAAGATCCCACTGTACCTAGAGCAGACATCGGCTAGACTCACTTGGATTTTCTGGGGGGTTCTCTTCACTCGAGACAGTTTAGTGGAGGAACTTGTGCCAGTCTATTCATTAAGCAGGTTGCCAGGGTAACTGTTCCAACCACCATTTCTGTATTGAAATCTGCGACGTTGGATTTCATCACCAACTAGTGTTTTTGGTACGGAAAGTTACTGTTTGTGTGTGGTTTGACTCCTAGATTTGATAGCGCGTGTTAATTTGTTTGTTTTTACTTTTAGGGACCATAGGTGTGAATTGTGAATTTTAATTGTTAGGTGTGAATTGTGAATTATTAATTTTAGTTTTAAATTCACTGAAGTTGAATATAATGGCAATTGTTCCAGAATTTACTGACCAAGGAACCCCTCTTAGTGAGGATCCTAGTACTTTTCCTTTCTTTGGAAATGTTGGTCCTCCTTATATGGCTACTTTGTCATTACCTGGATTTACAATAGGATTACCGATATGGTTATTTTCAACTTCGTTGACCCCAAATACTCCAATTGTTCCACCTCAACCGAATGCTTCACCTCAACAGAGTTCACCATCTCAACATCACCAACCTTCTGTTGACCCTTTACCTTCTTCGCCTAATTTTTCTTCCTCCATTTCTTCCTCTTCGCTTGGTAAAAGCCTTGATGCTAGTAACCAGGTGGCTAAGAAGAAGAAGAAAGGGAAGAAGAAGAAGAAGAAGAAGAAGCAAGATAAGAAAGAGGTCAACCAACCAACCACGACTGTAAGTGTTAGTTGTGTTGAGGAAAACTCCGACATGCATCGTAAACCCAAATACCCTTGCAGGCTTTGTAAGGGTGACCACTTCCTTGTCAATTGTCCTGGTATTCCAAAGGTCTTGGAAGTATGGTCAGAAAAATCTCATCAACTTTCCATTGATCCATCAACCAGTGACAGTCAGGTTCCTGGGAAAAAGGGTAAAGTTAGGTTTCCTTGTAAGTTATGCAAAGGGAGTCATCAAACTCACATTTTCCCTCACATGGATGAAGCCTCAAAATTGTTGGAAAACCTTACTGTTGCACAACAAGAATTTCCAAATGGTTACCGTAAACTTTCTCCCAACCTACCGTCAATTGATGGAGTGATTGATCTAATTTCAAGTACAGTCGATCACACTCTTCCATTGGAGAGTGAAACTCATGTCGCTCAGGTTGATGATCCATTAGTTGATCAAGTGGTCGATTCAATTTCATATTCGGTCGATCCTACTTTCCCTTTAGAAAGTGAACTTCATACTGCTCAGGTTCTTTTTGTTACATCAGATTCTTCTATGCCGGGGGGCATTTCACCTGTTTCTATAGAACCCCCTCCAAGTACCGAGGTCTTTTCCTTTGATTGGAATAGACTGACAGAACCTCGTCTTCCTTCCTCCATCCCTTTCCAAATCATTGTCAGGGCTGGTGGTAGGGACATGCATCGCACACAGGTAGATGAAGGTTCTTCTGTTAGTATTTTATCCTCAACTTCTTGGAAAGCTTTGGGTTCCCCTCAGCTTGCGCCTATTACGCAGAATCTGAAAGCTTTTAACAGAACCATTAGTGAACCTTTAGGGATCCTTCCTAAGTTTTCTATTACCTTGGAAGGTAAAACTGTCTGTATTGATCTTATGGTAGTTCGAGGTCCCTTGGATTTCAATTTACTCCTTGGGTGAGACTATGTTTATGCAATGAAAGCTGTCGTATCGACACTCTTTCGCGTGATGTCTTTCCCTCACAATGGAAATATTGTGATTGTAGACCAGCTTTCGTTCCCTAGTCTTGTTTCGACTACCAATAATATGACAGCCCTAAATGTTCTTGATTCTCAAGTGGTATCTACCCCGCCACGGGTTAATTATGTGGCAACTGGTCCCATGTTTTCAGTTACCAATGTAAGTGAGCCTCTCACTGTTTGCTCATCTTCCTTTGATTTAGATCCTGTAATTGACATGGACTACTCTATGGGATTACTTGAACACGATGTTCTTATCCATTTGTAGTCCCTTGACGTGTGTTCCTTCCAAAGAAATATTCTTCCTTCTGACGAAGACCTTTTGGAAGCCATGATCAAGGTGTGTCCATTGACATGTCTTTCTTCCAGTTGGAAGCCATGATCAGTGAGTGTGAGGATAGTTTCTTCCAGTCTCAACCTCGTTAAAAATTAAACTGGATGTCATGAGCATAGTTCCTTGTCTTGTGTCAAGCTCGTTAAAAAATGAAACAAGGAGGTTCGAGGAAAGTTCCTGTTACTGAGTCAACCTCGTTAAAAAATGAATTAGGTGCGAGGATAGTTTTTTCCTGTATCAACCTCGTTAAAAAATGAAACAGGCTGTCATGAGGATAGTTCTTTTCCTGTGTCAACCTCGTTAAAAAATGAATCAGTTGTTTCGAGGAAAGTTCCTTTTACTGTGTCAACCTCGTTAAAAAATAAATCAGTGAGTGTGAGGATAGTTTTGTTCCTGTGTCAACCTCGTTAAAAAATGAAACAGGGTGTTGCGAGGATAGTTTTTGCTTGTATCAACCTCGTTAAAAAATGAAACACGCTAGTATGAGGACAGTTCTTTTCATGTGTCAACCTCGTTAAAAAATGAATCAGTTAGTTGCGAGGATAGTTTGTTCCTGTCTCAACCTCGTTAAAAATTGAAACTGGATGTTTAGAGGATAGTTCCTGTTACTGAGTCAACCTCGTTAAAAAATGAATTAGGTTCGAGGATAGTTCCTTGTCTTGTGTCAACCTCGTTAAAAAATGAAACAAGGATAGGTTATATAGGTAGATTGTAGAGAGTAGTTACAAGCATAGTTCCTTATCTTGTGTCAAGCTCGTTTTAAAAATGAAACAAGGGTTTTGAGGATAGTTCTTTTCCTGTGTCAACCTCAGTAAAATATGAAACAACTCCCTCGAGTCTTTCCAAGAATTCGAAACTAAACCTTCATTTCATCCACCTGGTTGAATGCAATGAAGCTTGGGGGGCATGTACCTCGATTTGCGTCATTATGTTGGGGGCATGCGAACTTATAACCAGCATAGTTTTTCGTTTCAAGCTTGCATAAACATGAAACCGGATTCGAGCATAGTTATTTTCCTGTGTCAAGCTCATTAAAAAATGAAACAAATCCTCCTCTAATTGAGTTGAGAGTTTGACTAGATCTCATAAATGTTAAGTTGTATATTTAGGTTAGTTATTTCAGTTTCTTTTTGCATAATTTTCTTACAGTTTTAGGTTGAGTCTTTCAAATGATCTCGTACCTGAACCTTCATTTCATCCAACTGGTTGAATGAAATGAAGCTGGGGGGCATGCTCTCTAGCAGTTATGCTTAGGGGGCATTAAGCACAGTTTTCTCTCTATTTCAAGCTTGTGTAAAAATGAAACTACTTTCAAGCACAATTTTCTCTTTGTTTCAAGCTTGTGTAAAAATGAAACTACTTTGAAGCATATTTTTTCTCTGTTTCAAGCTTTTGTAAAAATGAAACCTATCTCGAGTCGATTTTAGTTATTTTCAAGACTCGTTAAACTCATGAAAATCCCAATATTATTTTGCTATCTTTCATTCTCGTAAAACAAATGAAAATGCCGAGTTCTTTCCGTCTTTTCCTGCTCGTAAATTAAATTGAAAGACGGCCATATGAGTACATTTTTATCATTTTTTTCGAACTCATTAAAACTTACGAAAAAGTGAAAAACCATGAGTACATTTTTATCATTTTTTCGAACTCATTAAAACTTACGAAAAAGTGAAACCTTAGAGTCACCTTTAAGCTTTTCTGACTCCTAAAATATGAAAAGATCGCCGAGCTTTTCTTTTAAACTCGTTAAAACGGAATTAAAAGATGGTCCACCTACAGCTCTTTTCCGACCGTAAAAACATGAAAAGATTGCCGGATTTTTGTCGTTTCGAATTCGATATTGGTCATAAAATGACGCATCGTTGATCGCTTTTTTACTTTTTCGGATCAATGAAACTAATAACGAAAAGTACTCCTTGGTTGTAAAAGATCAAGCGGTTCTCTCAAGTATTATTTTATACTTTTTCGGGCTTGGGAGACACAAATTTACGAAAAAGGTCAACCCTGGAGTCTTCTTAAGTTTTTTCAGACTCTCTAAAATTAAAAAATGTTGAGTTTCTCCTATACTGGACTCGTTAAAATTTCAAAGTAAAGGACCTATTCAATTACAAACAGGAACGAACCACTCCTTCTTAGGGTTCGAATCTAAACTAAGTTGGACTCATCCGAAGGATGAGCTTATAATCAAGCAAATGTTATCCTCCTCAAGCTTGTCAAAAATAAAGAGGTACTTGCGAGAAATGGTGGGGGAAAAGAGAGAAAAATAAGTCTGCTTGTCATACTTTGTAACCACTCTTGAACACGACACTTTCATTCACCTGGGTTGGGAAATCCTTTGCCTAACAGTTTGTCAAACCACATTGAAAGTCTTCAGCCGGTTTCTGGGTATTAACTTTGGGTCAATTGTTACCAAGCCATCTATCGTGTCATTATGTGTTCAAGAGGTCACTGCCAATAAGCCATTCATCTGCAAAATATCTGTCATCCATCTTGACCATCCCTGAGTCAGTCCTTGCAACTAAATTTCTTCAACTTGATCTATGATTTTGTGTTGTGGGCTTGCCTACGACGGATCGCTTTCTATCGACATCAGCTCATTATCTAGAAATATGATCTAGAAACCTTCAGTACCTTGAGATCTGCATGCCTCAATGGCAGGTTTCTCGCCTTTGACGACAGCTTACATCATTGACTTTCGATCAAAGGATTCCGTGATATGTTTGACATCAACACATTTACTCACATATCATGGATTGTACTGGGTACTTTGAGAGCCATTGACATCACTGGTGGTTTCTCTCACACTTGTTAACAATTTACATCATTGACTGGTAATAAAGTGGTTTCTACCATGTTCGACTTCAACACATTTATTCACATGGATAGAATCGTATTATTTTTGGATATAGATATGAAGACCCTGGATCTAGTTTCCACCATCCAGGCTGCGAGGAATTTTGTATTCATTATGTTGTGGACTATTCATAAACAGATGGCTGCGTCCATACTGTGTTCACACGAGTCAATACTTATGATGTTTTACAAGATCATTCCTATATCAGAGCAGTAGATAGTTTTCTAGTTAGTTTTGATCTGAGTATGGGAATGCCTACCTCAGCGATGATATGATCTCATATATATATCTTGCATTGAATGTTTTTATAGGTTCCAACCGGGCTCTCCACAAGATAATCCTCGAAATGATAAAGTACTTCACTATTCCTATATGATAAATGAAATCCTCATCTACTACAGACTTCGCACTTTAGGGGGCAATCTGTTACACAAAAATATTGTCACCATGATTATTTGCAGTCAGTATGGGTCTATCATCACTTGTACTGTCCTCCTAAGCAAGTCTAAGACCTCAGCTCTTCAAATCAAGCTTTTGAAGTGGGAGAAAGACATTAAATATCAATGTAACTCTGGTTCCGCACTTTCTCTCATGGTCACCTGCGGTCCCGCACCTTCTGTGTACAAAAGTTGCATACCTACCTGCTCTGTTCCTAACGGTTTAGGTGCGGACACCTATGAAAGTCAAAAGGTGCAAGTTTTATCTTAAAAAACTCACTTTGGGTTAATTCTAGAGTTTTCTAGAAGGAATTTTGACCTGGATTGTTCGCTCTGAGGTGGTTCATGCATCCCAAAAGAGAAGGAGCTAATCCCTTGACTAAAGGATCTATCCCTTTGAAGGAGGGCTTTATACCTTTGAAGGAGGACCTAGTAACTTCCCTCCATTGCACTATAAATACAGGCATTGGGGTGAGGTCTAGAGATGTTAGAAGCTGAACATTTTGAGGGTAAATGCTGGTGAAATTGAGACTTTTTGGTTGAGCTTGAGAGGAGAGATCACATACCTCTTGGTTCCATTGGAGAGTGAGTGAAGCTTGTCAAAGTAGAGGAGACATCTTGTTGGACCCTGGTAGGAGCTTGTACAGTGTCAAGGCAAAGGTTGTAAAGTTCTTCTTCTTTTGAATTAATACAATCAAACTCATTTTTCTCAACAAGTATCTTATGTTATTTGTTTCATGGACTCCTTGACTTTCATGTTAAATATGTTTTATGCAATTGGCTTTTCAGGTGCTATTTAATTTGTTTGCCTTGTTTGTGTTTGCAGATTCACGAAAAGGAGCTCATTTGGATCAAAGGAGCGAGGGCATCCACAAGCTTGCGTTGGACCAAAGGTAGGCCCTAAAAACACTTGTTTGCTATCGTTTATCAAAGCATATTTAGAGAAAGATAGTGTCTGGTTGGTTTGCTTGTCACTAGGTCTTCTTTAGATTCTAGGAAGGTCTATCTTGTCTGCAAGATCGACTCATTCCGTGCGACAGATACTTATTCATCTGTTCTGATTCAACATCCGCTTGCTTGAAACTCTGGATCTCATATAACCCAATTTGCAATGGAAGAGTGGGCCATGGGGCCTTCTTCATGTGGTGTAGTCTAGCTGTCAATCCTACCGAGATGTGATATGCTACTTCTTTCATGACGAGTATGTCCAAGGAAAATTTCAGTAGAACATGCAGAGGATTCTTCATGCTGAACACTTGTATGAAGCTGACGAACGGTGAGGGATACCACTCAGCAATGTCTATAAGTGCCTCCATTGCTTCCTTTGACATGCAGCGTGGATCCTGTTTGAATATCATCATGTAAACTGTGGTGAAAAAATGATTAGACAGTCGTGTGATTACGCCTCCAAAGCTGCATTCAGACAAAAACTTATAATATGTGTTCATAGTGGTCTCTGCCAGTGACCATGCCCACACCAAGCCTGGGAACCCCTATCAGGCAAAGATTGCATCTAAGATGTAGGAAGACATGTAGATCTCTTTTTGCATACCTCCGGGTGACTGTCGAGACTTCGTTACTTGTTTCTTCAGGTGATGTACCAACATGCCGGACCAGTTACATGGTTTACATTCTCTGGCCAGTTGGTCGAGCACGATCACCCAACTCTGTGGGAAGGTTTTAGTGATTTCTTGGCCACATAGTTGACATAAAATATGGCCAAGTATTGATACGCCTTCTGCAGTATCTTCATCTTATAGATCTAGTTGGGTGTCATCCTGAATCTAGCCATCTCCTTTACCCAGTTCTTCAGAATGTCTCTGCAATTGGCATTGCTGCTGGGTAAGTTAAAAGGAGTCTCCATGATAGTCATGGGCTTCAACATATGATAAATATCATCATAATATTATGCCCAGAAAGTGGAAAGCTTCATCCCACTGACACTGCTTAGATTCAACATCTTGAGGTGAGTGTGCGAGAAAATCCAGTGTATCACGTCTACGCATGGGAATGCTAGGTATATGCATGCATTCCAGTACAATTTGGACTTGTGAATGTTGACATACACCTGACGGTCTTCGAGGTCTTCCCCAAAAGTGCCTGTAAAGACCTCTTGCCATTTTAGCTTGATGTCCTTTTCTAGAAACAATGGTATCTTCATAGATCGATAGACATGCAGACACCTGTTCAACTGCTGCTCCAGTTGAACTTCCATTAGTGTCCTTTGATCCTGCTCTCTTGGAGGCCATTAGTCATGTACTGCTAAGAGGTAGATGAATACCTGAAAGATATGGAGACAAAGCGACATGCATGGCAATAAATCTGTCAGGGGAAACCAAAGAAAATTCGGGGAATGACATAAGACATACCTAGGGAATGACAATTAAAGATTGTGCAATTTCGTCTGGGAGGCTGGGTGACTGGCTACCAGAACTGCACAAAAGGCAATCTAGGCTATCTGGGAGGCAAGACTGGCTGCTGAATTTACACAATGCGCAATCCAGGCTGACTGTTAACGGCTAGGATTGTGCAATTCCAGCTGGCAATGACTGCAGGCTCAGGGATTGCATGATGCAATTTTCTAGGCCACCAGTCACTGCCCCTCAGAAATGCACAAATCAATCCTGGAGGATAATTCTTGGTTAGAAATGCACATTTCCGAAGGGGAATACAGAGCCTTCCTTCTCCAGATTGTGCAATGTTGTCTTGGTGAGGTAGAGTCCAAGCCAAGGCTACCCAGACCTGTAGATGGGCAACTAAAAGAAAATATGAAAGTGAATGCATGGTGACACTAAGTGAAAGTAGAAGTGATTTATCATTCATGCAAACATTGAATGAATTATTCAGTGAAAAGATCAACATGCATGTGGGTGAAGCAAGTCGTCGAATCGGCGACTGTTCATGCAAAGCAATTTCATGCATGCGAGAGCAGTGAGATAGCAACACAAATTGAAACGATGCTAGTAAATGCTAGTATGCATGTAAACGACAACGAGCATTCAAAGAAATCAAGCAAACAACACTCACACAAGTGAAAACACAAAAAGCAACAAAAATGATGAAAACGACAAGTTGAGACCACTTACCTGTGAATAGCTGAGCCGGATGTGTTGAAGAGTCCTGGATGCATTGTGGGATGTCAGAGATCCAAGATCGATGTGGAAGAATGAGCTATGATGCGTCGAATAATTAATTTTGAGCTCATGATGTGCATGCCACAAATCTAGGAAAAAGTGACACTTGAAGGAAAGTTTATAAAACAAACTTTGCATGTAACCTTCGACTGCTAAAATTAGCTACCTAAATCATGGGATGCTTTTTTCATGTGGCCTTTTTCTATTCTAGGAAAAGGAAATTCATGCATGTAATTCAAGTTTCCTTGGTCCCGAGTGGAAGTGGTCAACCCAACTGCTCATGCATAAGGTTGCTCAACTAGTGGGAGAAAATACACATTTTTGGATGGAGGTTGGGCTAGCTACCAAAGAGATTTTCACAATTTCTAGGTAAAGTAGCAGACTGCTGCCTAGGATTGCACAATTCCTAGGCTGAGCAGCCCTTCTGGGAAGGATTGAATAGTTTTTGGGGTGAAGCTTGACTGGCAGGATTGTGCAATTCTGGAGCCCAACAAGCTGCCAAACAAAATTGCGCAATTTTTGGAGGGAAGGCTAGTTGCCCTCCATAATTGTGTAATTTCTCGGGGAAGATGCTCAGCTCGCAGTTGGACCAAGTTTAGGTGATCAACCTATGAGGTGAATGTGTCAAGCTTTGATCAACATGTTGTCTTTGTGAAAGAAAAATAGTGAAGCTTGTGTACTTAACGAATCAAGACAAGGTGCTGTGAAAGGTTGGTAGGGAGGCTCCAAAATGAAGCTAAGGCAAAATTTTGGAGGGTGGTTGTAGCCGCTACAACAGTTATTTTATGTTAAATATTAAATAACAAGTTATGTTATGTTAAATAATTATAAAACTATGTTATGTTACCATCCTAGATCCATCTTGACTCTTGATCTATCAAGCGCTGAGAGGGATCAAATCTCTGGACATGCAAACCTCCTTTTCTAGTGAAAAACTTGAGGAAAGGTTTGCACCTTGAGACATTTGATCCCTCTCGGTGCTTGATAGATCCAGAGTTAAGATGGGTCTAGATTGGTTTCAGTCGTGTGTGACCAAGGAAAATTTATTGAAGATATGACTAATTTTATCAATAATATGTAAATACATCTTATATTAATATAATCATTTTAAATATGTTAAATATGTCTAAGATTAATCTGGTCATTTTAATTTTAAATTTTCTTAATTATATTGTTAATAACTTTAATGATGAAAAATGATGAAATAAAATTTTTGAATGCAAGATGACAATGTAATAGCGTTGAATGATAGAAAATGTCAATTACAAATAGTCTTCAATGTGATCAATCTCAAACTATTTTCTTCTACTATTCTTATTGACACCCTTGTTAGTTTTGTCATCTTTTCATATCGATTATATGAAAATGACAATTGAAATCATAAACCATTTAAATCTTTAACTCGAGCTATTGTAGTAAACATCATACCTTGTCTCTCTTGCTCTCCAATATTAATAGGTTGAATTACTATAACACAAAAATCAATGTAAATTTTCAATAATGTTTTGAGCTTACACTAAAATCAATGTACATTGTTAATCTAATCACTTTAAAATTAATGTGACACCATATATCCAATTACATCAAATCAGAAATCAACATCTACACTGAAATCAATGCATCTAATGCAAGCAATCAAATAAGATTAGAATACAACACCAAGTCTAAAATCAATGCATCTAATGTAAGCAATCAACTGGGATTAGAAGCAAACATCTACACTCAAACCAATGTATCTAGTGTAAGTAAGAAAATAGAATTAGAAACCAGCATCTACACTGAAATCAATGCATCTAGCACAAAAAATCAAATAGAATTAGAAGTCACCATCTACATTGAAACCAATGCATTTAGTGCACACAACCAAATAGGATTAGAAATAATCTACATTCAAATCAATGCATCTAGTGAAACCAATCAAATAATTAGAAATCAACATCTACATTGAAACCAATCCACCTAGTGCAAGAAATCAAATATGATTAGAAATCACCATCTACGCTGAAATAAATGCATTTAGTGCAAGTAATAAAATATCATTAGAAATAGACATATACATTAAAATCAATGCATCTAGTGAAAGAAATCAAATAGGATTAGAAATCACCATCTACACTGAAATAAGTGCATCTAGTGAAAGAAATCTTCTTCCCTCTCTTCCCCCTCCATCTATATCTATATCTCCCTCCATATCTCCTTCTTTGTCTCTCTTTCTCACCCCCAAAACACACATGTTCTCTCACTCCATATTTATCAATCTCTCTATCCCTCCCTCCCTCACTCCATCTCTCTCTTCTTCCCTATATTCACATTCCATATATATCTCTATCTCCCTTTGTCTCTCTATATCACCCCTAAAAGATACACTCTCTTTCTCCAATCTATCTATATATCCCTCCCTCCTACTCTCCCTCTCTCTCTCTTCCCCTCTCTCTCTCCCCCTCACTTATATGTTAGGCCCCTATAATACTAGTGTATTCCCTCATTGTTATGAGTGTAACCCCCTTATTGTTATTTTTTTTTCCCATAGAAGCCCACTATTGTTATTTTTGTTCCCTTACATTACTATTGTTATGTCGGATTTGCTTATATTGTGACCCCTTAGACTCCTATATATAAAAAGGAGGTTTTTTCATTTGAATCATCCAAGAATTATTCATTTGTGTAATTTAAAGGAGGTTTCCACATCGAAGAGGCTTATTTTGAAGTCTTTGATCTATCTCATCTTCTATTTTGTGATTTGGTTTCATAACATTTGGTATCATAACTTTGGATTCTATGGTTTCGTTGCTTCAAAAAAGCCATCGTAGAATTTTCACTATAACTTTTTTTCTATGAAGCTTCATAAGATGAAATTAAAACCCATTTTAACTAAAATATTTATGAACTATGTATCCAAATTTCATATCTTTTCTCACTATATGTTCCGAGATATGAGTTGAGGAATGTAAGATTTTTGGAGGCTCCTAAATTCCATCTCAAACAGGTGACCTTGGGAAAATCATCATAACTTTCTCTCTGAGCATAAAATTCAAATTTGTAAAAATCGATAGAAATGGGATGGATTTTATTTTTTTGGGTATTGTTTTCAGGGCTGAAATTTGAAACAGTGACACGTGACACTTTGTACAATTTCTCTCTACTAAACTAGTCTATAATCAAGTCATTGTGGGAGATTCGACATAACTATTTCTTGGAGAATCCAATATAAATCATATTTGTGGGGTTCAAAAGAGGACTCATAGTGATACCACAGGATTAAATTTCAGACCTTGAAGATACGAAATTACATAAATGCAATGTATTCAATACCAAGCTTCTACAAAGTGAAAAAAAGGTGTGTAGTCTTTTTAAAAATAAGCATAAGCTTTGTTTGAAAAATTAGTTTGAAGTGATTCAAAGGGCATAGAGAAGCATACTTATCATTAATTTATACCCCAAAAAAATAAAATGTAAACACCTAGTAAGCAACCCAAAATCTCTACTATGACTCATGAAGAAGAGGAAGAAATGCAACATGATATATCAAAATTACAAGACCAAGTGCAACAAATTTCACTCTCACAAAAAGTAACAGAAGATAAGGTGGATGGTTTGAAGAATGGAATCAATGGTATAGAATCAAAATTGAAAGGCAACATTGAAGATTTGAAGAATGTCATCAATGGTGTAGAAGCAAAACTAAAAGGAAATATTAAAGATTTGAAGAAAGACATGGAAGGTTTGAGGGGAGATTTGGAAAAGTTGCTACACGAAATGCTTCCTAATGGTGAAAAGGTAGTAGAGGAAACTCAGAATGAGAATAAAATAAATGTTAATCATGATTTCATAGACTCTAACATTGGATTGAAGAGCCACCATATTCCAAAGATCAATATGAGGAAGTTTTATGGCAAGGATCCCACAACATGGATACTACATATGGAGCAATATTTTTATCTCCATAATGTGCAAAACACACAAAAGGTATGAATTTCAACTTTATAATTAGAACCCAATCAGTTTGTATGGTATCAATGGCTTTGCTCTCGTAAACAAATTGTCACTTGGACAACGTTTACAGAGGAAATGATAGCACATTATGAGGATACAAAGAGAAATGCCTTCTTTCGGCAATTGATAAATATCAAACAAAAGGGTTCAATAGTGGAGCACATTGAGGACTTCCAAAAATTGAATATCAAGGTAAATGATATTCCACGGGGGCATAGGTTTGATGTCTTCATAGGGACTCTAAAGGATAACATCCATCATGAGGTTCGCCTTTGGGAACCTGATTCATTGGAGAAGGCATTCATGTTGACAAGAATAATTGAGAGAAAAATCATGGCAACAAGAAGGCCTACCACTCACAACTATAAAGATGGAAGTGTAGTTGTTCCTAGACTTCCAAAACCTACAAGGTTGACATCACAACAATTGGAAGAAAAAAAAGAAAAAGGGATTTTTTACAATTGTGATAGCAAATACACTAAAGGTCATAAGTGTGTTGAGAAGAAATTATTTTACATCGATTGTGAAGAGGAGAAAGAAAAAGAACAAGAAATGTCAAAAGAAGAGGATATACACCAAGAACAAACCCCATAGAAAGAAGAAATGAATCCGACCATATATTGTAATGAATTGGCGGGAATTACCACTCCTCAAACTCTCAAGATAGAAGAACATATCAAGAAGAAAAAGGTAATAGTGTTGATTGATTCGGGTAGTACCCATAATTTTATTCATTGTAAGATAGACAAAAAATTAAATTGCTTCCTATATCCAGCACCAGAGTGTCAAGTGATGGTTGCAAATGGAGGAACATAAATTGATCTAGAAAGTGCCATAATATCAAGATATCCATGGGATAATATGTATTGAATAGTCCAATGCTTTCCATTCCCATGGGTGGTGCTGATGTTGTACTAGGAGTCGAATGGCTACAATCTTTGGGCAAGATTAACTTTAAATTTTCAAGAACGTTTATTGAATTTTTCTTGGGAAGGAAAGGAAGTTGAATTAAGGGGTATCGAAGGGAAAATAGGAAGGATAATCAGCTCTAATGGCATGATAAAGCTTCTAAAGAAATAACAACACGGCCTAATTACACAACTATGTTCACTAGAGGTTCAAACATCGAAATCATCTATTTCTCCAGACCTCCAAAAAGTCTTGGACAATCGTTCCAAGGTATTTGAGACTCCCAAAGGCCTCCCACCTATCCGTAATCATGATCATGCTACTCATTTGATTCCATGAAGTATTCCTCCAAACATAAGGCCTTACAAATATCCCTATGCCCAAAAGAGTGAAATTGAATGTATGGTTGCAAAAATGTTAGAGGCTAGTATAATTCAACCTAGTCAAAGTTCTTTCTCTACACCAGTGGTATTGGTGCACAAGAAGGATGGATCATGGTGCATGTGTTCGAATTATAGGGAGCTCAACAAGGTCACTATTAAAGATAAATTTCCCATTCCTATCATTGATGAATTATTGGATGAATTACATTGATAAATTTACTTCACCAAGTTGGATCTTCATTCAGGATATCATCAAATAAGAATGAAGACTAAAGACGTTCTAAAAACAACATTTGAAACTCATGAAGGTCATTATGAATGTTTGGTCATGCCTTTTGGCCTTACTAATGCACCTTCTACATTGCAAGGTTTGATGAATTCCATTTTAAAACCTACCCTTAGAAAATTTGTGTTAGTATTTTTTGATGATATACTAATCTACAACAAGCCTTGGAAGGATCATGTTGACCATGTTGACAGGATGCTCAATCTATTGGAGGAGAAACAATTATATGAAAAAAACTCCAAATGTTTCTTTGGAGTATAGGAGGTGGAATATGTGGGTCATATTGGATCTCAGGATGGTGTTAAGGTAGACCCTAAAAAAATTAAAACCATTAAGAAATGGAAATCCCCACATCCACAAAGCATCTACGAGGATTTCTGTTGGAAATACTGAGAGGGGGGGGGGGGGGGGGGGTGAATCAGTATTCCTTTCAATTAGTATTATTATTAATCTTTCAGAGCATTAGTTAATCTTCAATTATTATCAGTGTTTGTACAATGATAGTAGTAAACAAAAGGAACACAAATGCACATAGTTTTTAAGGTGGAAACCCCCTCAGGGACAGAAACCACCTGAACGCTTTTCTAATAATTCTTTAATATTCAACTCTAATTGAAAAGAAAGCTCCAAATTCCTAGAATCTAGAAAAGCATTCTTCTCCGGCTTCCACTGGATTGATGCTCCAATGCCCGATATTCTTCAGTACTCAACTTAACAGATGCCCCAACACCTAATGAGCTACAATTCAACCTAGAACCACCCTACCACCCTCTAGAAGAATAAAGGAAGAATGGACTCCTGTACCAAGGAAAATGGTCTACTTTACAATGATATAGAATGATGTAGAATAAGAAGACACACTAGACCATAACCCCAACTATGACACAACCACCTAATGATCATCCTAGACCTCCCGACATTGCCTCTTCAACTCTTGGCAAATAGACACTTGTACAACTTTTACAATGATTCTTTTACAATGACTATATGCAGTAATACCCACTTGAAGACTTCATGTGGTGAACTTCTTGTTGATGTTTTGCACCTTGATTTCTGTTCTTGTCATGCTATCCTTTATCACTCTTTAGAACATTAGATTATGCATTGAGTCTTCTCTTGATGAATATATAAGACCTGCAAAAAGTCTTCAAGGAAATACCCATGACATGAAAATAGAAAACTTACCTCATCTTGCAGAGCATATTTCAGTGCTAAACAAAAGCAACAAATTAGAATACAAAAAACCTAATGCAATTAAGAGATGAACATGCATATATAGAAGATACTTACCTAGATCTTACCTATGTTGCACCTTGCTCTTTGCTACCCTTGAAAGTCTGGTCCTTTGCAGCCCTTGACAACGCTTGATATAGTTTTATTCTTGCCTTCTAGGAGCATGATATTGAATCTGATGTATCTCTATGATTTCAGATCCCCAATATGTGATATTCGGTCCTGTAGTAGCCCTCTCAATCTTCTTTCCAATGCCACAGGTCTGACTCGATTTGGATTCTTCAAGGCAAAGTTATGCCCAATATCTCAAAATGAGCTAATTATGGACTAGTTTAGTAGAATGAACTTGTACAACATACCACATGTCACTATATTACATGCACTATCTTCCACTTTTTACATAATTCCAATCTGCTTCTCAGAGAGAGAGTTATGACGATTTTCCCAAGGTCACCTCTTTGAGATGAAATTCAGGAGCCTGCAAAAACCATAACTTCCATAGATCATATCTCCAAACATATAGCGAACTAAGATCTGAAATTTGGTTAGGATGTTCATTAGGATTTCATCTCAAATGGGTTTTGAATTCAACATCTACAACTTCACAAAAATAAAGTTATAGCGAAAATTCCACGATCACTAGCTTTGGAGGATATATGATATTTCTTTTTATAGAGTTGAGAGGAGCTTCTATAGAGAATGTTGGAGGGAATTTAGAAGCTTAAAAAATTATTAGTTATTGACTATTAAATGACCAAAATAAATGATAAATTCCATGCCACAACCCCATGGGGCTTTAGCCCACTAATTAGTGCTACTAAGTTCAATCTTCAATAACTTACAAACCGTGAGGAATTACGAGGAGAGATATATACCGATAGAAAAATATTTTTAGTATAGTATTCCTATAATGGTTATCAGACGAGAAACCATGAATGATGATGCCCAATGTTCCATGGAAGTTTATGGTCGTCCTTGGTGCTGCTTGGGTTGACATCAATGACAACCTCATATTATCTTTAGATCAACAATCTGCCCCTTAAATTGGTAGTGATGGCAACACAAGTACTCCCCTGCGATCAGGGCACCTCTTCCTACTACCTTCGCTCCCCCTTTGACATCAATGGAAAAGGGTATCTCTCCCTGACGCACAACCATCCTGCAGACCTATACACACTTCCACTCCCCCTTTATTTTATGAATAAGGAAAATCTAATGAGAACTTGCGAGAATCCCAAGCTTCTGGCGAAGACATTCAAATGCTTCACGGGGTAAAGGTTTAGTGAAGATATCAGTGATTCGTTCTTTTGTATCAACATATTCAAGTTTGATATTCTTTTCAGCGACTTTTTATCTAAAAGAATGATATTTGATCGGAATGTATTTTTTTTTTTTGAATGCATGACAAGATTCTTGGAGATGCTGATGGCATGGGTGTTATCACAGAAGATGGGAATAGGCTAACTGAATTGTACTTGAAGATCTTGCAAAATTTGTTTCATCCAGAGGACTTGAGTACAACAAGCTTCCCCTGCAACATATTCTGCTTCCACTGTAGATAACGAGATTGAGGTTTGTTTTTTTCTCAACCATGATACAAGACAACCACCTAGATAGAATGCTGCTCCACTAGTACTCCTATGATCATCAATGCTTCCTTCCCAATATGCATCTGTAAAGGCTTGAATAATGAGATTTTTTGCCCTTGGAATACCATAAGCCATATACTGTTGTGCCCATTAGATATCAAAGAATTCTTTTGACGACAATAATATGTGATTCTTTTGGTGATGCTTGGAATCTTGCTACTTTTCCAACTGCTTGCATAACATCTGGCTAGGAGGTTGTTACATATAGAAGACTACCAATCATAGATCTATACAAACTTTGATCCACATCCTTAGATGAGTCATCTATGCTCAATTTGCAACCTGTTACCATCGGAGAAAGGACGGCTTTGCAATCTTCCATTTTGAATTTCTTGAGCATTTCCTTGATGTACTTGGCTTGACATATAAATATTCCTTTCTCTTGTTGAGATATTTGAATCCCTAATAAGTATGTCAACTCACCAAGTAAAGGCATCTCAAACTCACTTTGCACACTTGTAGCAAAGTTCTTACTTAGTCAATCATCATTGCTACCAAAGATTATATCATCCACATATACCTCAACAATTGTTAAATTACCTTTATCTATTTGTGCGTAAATATTGCTATCAGCAGTACCTTTCTTGAACCCTTGTTGACATAGATATCCACCAAGACAAGCATACTATGCTTTGGGAGCCTGCTTGAGACCATACATAGCCTTCCTTAACTTGCAAACATAGTCTTCTTTTTCTGATAGTAGAAAACCTTCAGGTCGTTCGATGTAAACTTCTTCTTATAATTCACCATTCAGAAATGTTGACTTAACATCCATTTGGTAGACTTTTATTTTTCTTGAACATGCATAGGCGAGAAACATCTGGATGGCTTCCATTCTAGCAACTGGTGCAATTTTTTCCTCGAAACCAATTCCTTCCACTTGTACATAGCCTTTGCAAACCAATCTTTCTTTGTTTCTGGTAACCTTTCCATCTTCATTCAATTTGTTCATGAACACCCATTTATTCCAAATGACATTTTTATCTTTTGGTCATGGAACTAATTCCCATGTGTTATTCTTCTCGATTTGATCAAATTATTCATTCATAGCTGCTACCCAATGTTCATTTTGGTTGGCTTCCTCAAAATTACTAGTCTCAAAGGTTGCTAGAAAAGTAATGCGAGCTTGTTGTGATGATCGAAGTTGTTGACCTTTTCTTGTTCCAATTCCTTCATTTATGTCACAAATGATTTGATTTTATGCATGGTTCTTTTGAATCCATTCTTTTGTTCTCTTTGGAGGAGCTTCCTATTGTTGTTCGTGTATATCTTATTGATCATTGTTTACTTCTTCCTGGTTGACAGTTGCTTCTTATTCTAGAATTTTCTCTGTACCTTTCTCAGTGTTTGTCTCAAGTTTCAAAGATTCTAGATCCTCATCATTATTCATTAGAACACCATCTTTATCAAATGTATCATTTATGCTCTCCACTATCTGTTTTTGTCTTAGATTATAACATTTATAGGCCTTTCTTTGGTGTGAGTAACCAATAAATATACCTTCGTCAACACGTGATTCAAACTTACCAAACTTTTGATCTTCTCTTTGATATAACATTTTCTCCAAAGATTCTGAAATATTTTACATCAGCCGGTTTTCCTTTCCATAATTCATATGGGGTCTTGTTGCAATTATTTTAGAGAAGACTTCTGTTGATAATGAATATTTTCATATCAATTTCTTGAACCTGGATTTTTTCATCCAATTTTGAGTCCTTCAACATTGTTCTACCCATTTCCTGTACGGTTCTGTTCTTTCTTTCAACAACTCCATTTTGCTGAGGTGTTCGTGTTGTTGAAAATCGTCTTTTTATTCCGTTTTCGTCATGGTATTTATGAAATAATTTGGAAGTGAATTATCCACCATTATTTGATATTAGACACTTTACTTTCAAATCAGTTTCATTTTCAACCAACTCCTTGTAGATCTTAAAGTACTCAAATGCTTCAAATTTTTTCTTTAGGAAACTAATGACTCTCATCCTGGTATAGTCATCTATCATTAACATGAAATATAATTCTCCATCTAACCCTTTTGTTCTCATAGGACCACATATATCAGTATGTATCAATTCCAATGGATGTGATGCAAAGTGTTCTTTTGTTTTAAATCCAAATTTTGTTTGCTTGCTGTGCCAATAGGCCTCATAGAGTGTGTTGGAAGGTTTTGAGATTTTTGGCATTTCTTGTATTGCTTCCTTTTTTCTTATCCTAACAATATTGTCAAAGTTTATGTGACACATTCGTTTGTGCCATAACAAACTTTCATATTCTTTAGCCAGTAGACATGATTTAGTTGCTTCATCCAGTTTATATATGTCGTTTGGAACTCGACTTGCTGTAGCCACAATTTTACCATACCTGCCTTTCCTGATTTCACATTTTGTGGAGTTGAATAGCATTGTGTGTCCTTGATCACACATTTTTCCAACACTAAGAATATTGTGATTCATGTTTTCAACCAATAGAACATTCTTGGCTAGAGCATCTTTTCTTTCGAGACTGACGGTACCTGATCCTATAACATTTGAAGATCCATCATTTCCAAAGGACACAGTTCCTGCATCCTTCTTCTCTTTCAGAGATGCAAATTTCTTTCTATCTCCAACCATATGTGTTGAGAAATCGTTATCAACATACCACACATCTTTGTTGTTTTGAGCCTTGAGAGTGACAACACAATTATCAGTCTTCTTCTTCTTCCATGTTTGTTTGTTCTGTGGCTTCGAAGATTCTTCTGGAGGATTTTCAAGTCTGCAGTCTTTGGCTACGTGTCCAAAGTTTTAACACTTGTAACATTCAATATTATTTCTTAAATGTTCAAATCTATTGATGTTTCGTTGAGCCCTGGGAGGTTCATATTGGCAGATCTCTTGGAATTGTATTGGTTCCTAGGGTACGTGTGACATTCTATAGCTTTATGACCAAATTTTCCAAATGAATAATAACAACCATGAAAAATATGTTGGTACTTGGTTGGAAGTTTTTGTCGGGGAATTGTCTTCCAAGGTTATTCTTGCAAATCTTGTCCAATGAAGTCTACATCCCTGTCAGATCTCATAGGTTCATTGTATTTTTTTGTAAAAGGTCTTGCTTCTTCTTCTTTATAACCGAGGTCAATTATGTCGTTGTAAGATCATTTATTGTTGATGATCTCTTCCAATGCCCTTGAGTTATTGGCATAGTTTTGGACAGTGTTTCCCTTCTTCACTTCCTTACGCAACAAGAATACTTCAGATTCTAATGCTTTCCTTTCTCAGTTGGTTTCTTCCAACTTCCTTTGAAGTGACTCTTCAATACATTTGTGTCCTTCAACTTCAATTTTGAGACTTTGAACTTGTTCTTCAAGATTATTGGAATAGATCTTCTCAGCCTTGAGCTATTTTATAAGCTTGATTTCCTCCTTAGAAAATTCTTCTATGGTCAACCCTTCTTCTTTGTTGTTTGATAACTCTTGTTTATTGTGCTTGGCCATAAATAATACTCTCTCTTTGTCTTCTTCTTCATTGTCACTGTCTTCATGGGATGATGAGCTATATTCTTTAGAGAGAAAGTTCCTTTTGAATCCTTTCTTCTTGCCTTGCTTGTTGAATTTCTTAAAGCATTTCTTTCCTTTTGAGTTTCCATCACTTTTGTTCGGACATTTTGCTGTGAAATGCCCAACCTCTCCACAACCGAAACATATCAATGGAAGTTTACCTATGAATTTTCTCTTACCAATTTTTAGTTTTCTCATAAAGTAAGCATATTCTCCATTTGAAAAAACTTCTTCATCATACTCCTTTTCTTCACACTTACAGGTGCAGGTCTTTTCCATTGAAGGTTGTTTATCCTTATTGGTTTTCTTAGTTGCAGCGAACGCATTTTATAAATGCGAAGTACTCTCTTCTTCATCAAGTCTCATTTCATATGCTATGAGAATTCCATGTAATTCCTCTTTGCTGAGTTTGGACATATTTTTATTGTATTCTAAGAGCGATACCTTTGGGTTGAATATTCTTGGTAACTTTCTTAGAATCTTTCGTATAATAGGTTTCTCATCAACAGGCTCTCAAAATCCTTCCAGACTGTTCGTTATTTCATCAACGTGTTGGAAGTATGCAACAATGTTGTCATCTTCTTTCATTCTGAGTTGCTCAAATTTTTCTCTGTAGATTTGAAGCTTTGCTTCTTTGACATTTGAGTCACCTGCATATAGATTCTCAAGCTTGTGCCATACATTTTTAGCAGTTTTACAACCCAACACCTTATGATAAGCAGATTCAATATGTCCACTGATAATAATATTATTTTCTTTTGCATCATTTACCAAATTCTTCTTACCTTGTTCATCCACGGTTGGTGTAAATCCATTTTGAACAGTATCGCATACTTCGTAACCTTACGCCAAGAGATAGACCTCCATTCTTCCTTTCCAGAGTCCATAATTATTTTCATTGAACAAAGGTACACCATTCTTGGTATGCTCCATGATCTCCTTCTAGTTGTTAAATTGTTATTGAAGGAACCAAGCTATGATACCAATTGTTGGAAATACTGAGAGGGGCAGGCGGGGGGTGAATCAATATTCGTTTCAATTAGTATTATTATTAATCTTTCAGAGCATTATTTAATATTCAATTATTCTTAGTGTTTGTATAATGATAGTAGTAAACAAAAGGAACACAAATGCACACAGTTTTTAAGGTGGAAAACCCCTCTAGGACAAAAACCACCTAAAATATTTTCTAATAATTCTTTAATCTTCAACTCCAATTGAAAAGAAAGCTCCAACTTCCTAGAATCTAGAAAAACATTCTTCTCCAGCTCCCACTGGATGGACGCTCCGATGTTCGAGATTCATTAGTAGTCAACTGAATGGATTCCCTAACAACCAATGAACTAGAATTAATCCTAGCACCACCCTACAACCCTATAGAAGAATAAAAGAAGAATGGACTCCCGTACTAGGGAAAACGGTCCACTTTACAATGATATAGAATGATGTAGAAGAATAAGACACACTAGATCATAACCCTAACTATGACACAAACACCTAATGATGATCCTAGATGTCCTTACATTGCCTCTTCAGCTCTTAGTAGATAGACACTTGTAAAAATTTTACAATGATGCTTTTACAATGAATATGTACAGTGATACTTTTACAATGACTGTATGCAGTGCTGCGCACTTGAAGACTTCATGTGGTGAACTTCTTGCTGTTGTTCTGCACCTTGATTAATGCTCTTGTCATGCTACCCTTTTTCACTCTTTAGAACATTATATTATCCATTGACTCTTCTGTCGATGAATATATAATACCTGCAAAAAGTCTTCAAGGAAATACCCATGACATGATAATAGCAAAACTTACCTCATCCTGTGGAGCATATGTCAGTGCTAAACAAAAACAACAAATTAGAATACAAATAACCTAATGCAATTAAGATATGAACATTCATATATAGAATATACTTACCTGGAGCTTACCTTTGTTGCACCACTTTGCTATACCTTGCTCTTTGCTGCCCTAGAAAGTTTGGTCCTTTGCAACCCTTGACAACACTTGATCTAGTTTTTTTCTTGCCTTCTAAGAGAATGATATTGAATATGATGTATATCTGTGATTTTAGATCCCCAATATGTGATCTTTGGTCCTATAGTAGCCCTCTGAGTCTTCTTTCCAATGCCATGGGTTTGACATGATTTGGATTCTTCAAGGCAAAGTTATTCCCAATCTCTCACAATGACCTAATTATCAACTAGTTCAGTAGAGTGAACTTGTATGACGTGTTGTGTGTCACTTTTTCCTCCTTCTACTCTAAAATTGATACATAGAAAACTAAATTCCATGCACTATCTGCCACATTTTTTAAAATTTCAATCTGCTTCTCAGAGGGAGATGACAATTTTCCCAAGGTCACCTCTTTAAGATGAAATTCGAGAGGCTTCAAAAACCCTAACTTCAACAACTCATATCTCAAAAACTATAGCAAACCATGATAAAAAATATGTCACAACGTTCATCAGGATGTCGTCTCAATTGGGTTTTAATTTCAGCATCTGAGACTTCGCAGAAATAAAGTTATTGCGAAAATTCTACGATCACTGCTATTGGAGGATATATGAGATTTCTTTTTATAGAGTTGAGAGGGGCCTCTATAGATAATGTTCGAGGGATTTTAGGAGCTTAAGAAAATATTAATTATTGACTATTCAATGGAAAAAAATCAATGACAAATGCCATGCCACAACCCCATGGGGTTTATCCCACTAATTGGAGTTACTAACTTCACTCTTGAATAAATTACAAACCGTGAGGAATTATGAGGAGAGCTATATACCAATAGAAATGTATTTTTGAGTAGAGTATTCCTATAATGGTTATGAGACGAGAAACCATGAATGATGATGCCCAATATGCCATGGAAGTTCAGGGTCATCCTTGGTGTTGCTTGGGTTGACATTAATGACAACCTCAAATCATCTTTAGATCAAAAGTTTTCTTAGGTTGACAGGGTATTATCACAAGTTTGTTAAGAATTATGGGAGAATGACATCACCTCTAACAACATTACTGAAGAAATATGCATTTTATTGGACTCCAAAAGAAACTAAGGCCTTTGAGCATCTTAAAGAGGCAATGTTCCAAGCACCGGTCTTAGCTACGCCAGAGTTCAAAAAACCTTTATTGTGCAATGTGATGCCTCAGGAAATGGAATTGGTGTTGTTTTAATGCAAGATGGAAGACCCATTGCTTTTGAAAGTCGTCCAATCAAAGGAAAGTATTTACACAAAGCTATTTATGAGAAGGAAACGTCGGCAATACTACATGCACTTAAGAAATGGCAAAATTACCTAATGGTAAGGAACTTCAAGGTAAAAATAGATCATGATAGCCTTAAATACTTTTTAGAACAAAGATTATCTTCAGAAGACTAGAAGAAATGGGTCAGAAAGATGTTGGGTTATGACTTTTTAATCATCTCCAGAAAAGAAGCGAAATGTTGTTGCAAATGCATTCTCGAGAAAGGATGAGGATGTGGAAGCATGGCTTTGCTCCATTTCTATTATCTAACCATATTGGATAACTGAAGCAAGGGATGAATAGAAGAATGACGAATAAGTGTGGGAACTCATTCAAAAGTTGTAGCGAGATCCTAGTACATCTGATACATTTAGCTGGAATACTGATTCATTATGGTACAAATATCACTTATAGATTTGTAATAATTCCCAACTCAAACAAAATATTCTTCTGGAATTGCACACCTCTCCCTTAGGAGGGTACTCATAATTTTTAAAAACTTACCACAGGGTTAAGAAGGAATTTTTTTGGCATAGCCTTAAATCTGATATTCAAAAGTTTCTGGTGAAATGTTTGATTTTCCAACAAAATAAAGTTGAGACAATTAAGACCACGAGTCTTTTACAACCTTTATCCATTCCAAGTCAACATTGGGAGGAGGTTTCAATGGATTTTATCATAGGTTTACCCAATCCCGAAGGAAATAATATGATCATGGTGGTAGTTGATAGACTTACCAAGTATGCACACTTTTGTGCATTATCTCATCCATTTAAAGCTAGTACAATTGCTACTACATTTATGGAAACAATTCAAAATCTACATGGAAACCCAAATATTATTGTAAGAGACAGAGATCCTATTTTCATTGGAAATTTTGGACGGGGTTATTTTATGTTCTGGGTACTCAATTATCTCATAGCTCATCTTATCATCCTCAATCGGATGGGAAAACTGAGATAGTGAATTTTTTTTTTGGAAGGATATCTTCATTGTTTTGTATCTAATAAACAGACACAGTGGGTCATGTGGTTACCTCTAGCTAAATGGCGGTATAACACTTCCTTCTATAGTGTAGCAAAAATGATAGCATTATGGATATCATCCACCATTCATCACATCATCTTTAAGAGAAAATTATAAGGTTCAAGCAGTTGAATATCACATTGAGCATTAACAAGTTCTGTAACTCTTAAAGGATAACCTTGTTGGGTTGTGTTATATTCTTTCCACGACTAGCCCCCCTAGTTAATATGGGGGTTAGAAGGGGGGAGTAGCCCCCCCTTTGTTGCGCTGACTGCACAACGGGGGGGTCACACGGGGTTTGAGGGAGTTGGTTAGCCCCCCTCTACAGGGTCCGGGGCAGGGTCCTGTGGGAGTTTGTTTTGGACCCTATATTAGGTGGGTGGACCTACCTATGGTTTTGTGCATGATTTTCACACATGATTTTGGGCATGATGGTTTTTGGTCCATGGTATTGGATGCTTCGGCATGTATATATATGTGTGTGTGTGTGTGTGTGTGTGTGTGTGTATTGTAACATTGAAAAGAACATAATGAAAGATCAAGATGATAGTCCCAATTTTGGGATCCAGGGGGAAATCTCCATGTATATGTGTTTTATGTGTTATGTCCTCTGTTGTAGCTCTGATACCAATTGTTGTAGATCTGATCCAAAAGATATATGAGAATAGAAATAACCCAAGAATAACAAGATCAAAATAGATAGAAATTCTTCTTTATTATCAAAACCCTTATGGTAGGGCAACACCATACATTCACTCCTTAAGGAAGGAGAACACTCCACAAGCCATATGCCTGTTCATACAATAATACTTCTCTTCATATCCTCCATGTGGAGTCTCTAGCCTTTATATAGGCCTCATACATACAATACCATGTATCATTACCATGGTTCCCTCATACCATCAAACTAATACCATGGGCCCATTACATTATTATTAACTACTTGTGGTCCCTTACATGACATGGGTTAACCACCTTATTTATTACTATGGCCCATCCCATTATTACATTATTACCTTGGGTACCTCCCTTGGTACCCCATATTATCCCCCCTAGGTATATAACATTCCACCCCCCTAAGCATGTTTCGTCCCCGAAACATGGGAAGAACATAAATAATAAGATCTACTCAAAAGAGTAGTCCACTGGTACCATGCACATGCATCTAGCCATCCAAGAGAAAAGTGAACCCTCGATCTCGCTGGTGTCTCACTCGCTTGAGATGGAAGTTGACCGTGGCAGCTCTTCTGTGTTGATGTGTAGTAGGTGGATCTTCTCTCCTCGCTATCCTTCATGTGACTACTTGTTTTCCATCTTGATGGTTGTCTTGCGGGGTGATGTGGGTGATGATATGTTGAACTTTTAATCCACGATGGCTTTTTCTTGACTTCACTCTGCTGTGGTGCCTGTTGTGGTGTCTTCTTTTTCAATATGACTTCAACCACTGAGCCCTACTCTGATGTATCATCACCTGTAACCTTTTCTTCTGCAGCCTCTATTTGTATTTGATTGTTGATCATCAGAGGCTCATCATCTGATGTGTCAGTCCCTTGAACATCTTCTGCTTCAGCCTCCTTGGACTCTACCTGCTTATTAATGGAAATATCCTGTAATGTAATTTTCTTCTTTTTATACCAGAGCTTCAGGAATTTCTTCTGCACATTAATATTAGTAGTACCCACTAATTCCATCCAAGGGTATCCCATAACAAAATCCATGTTATTCATATCTGAAGCATAAAAATCACCATGAAACACATACTTATCCATAGAAAGCTTCAAATCCTTATAGATTTGAACATCCTTATCATCAACCTGTGTATGTTCAATTTGTTTTGCTGGGACTTGCAATTTTTTTGCCAAATTAACATTGATAAAATTATGCTTGCAACTCGGATTTATAGACACAATGATTTTCTCCTTCTGAATCAATCCATGAACCTGCAATAAGGATATACTAGTAGGAAATAACCCCACATGTTTCTCCTTATCTTGTTCTCTAGCATGAGACCATCTGTCTAAAATTAATTTTTCAAATTCTTCATCGGGCAGGTTGGAACACTTCTTTTGGTTAAGTAATCCCCACCATGTGGTAGCCTCATCTCTAAAGTTCTGCACTACCCACCATTTCCAACTTTTGTCCCATACTGACTTTTTTTGTTTTATGTATTCTTCAATAGTAAGACCATTATCTTTCCCTGTAAAATATAGCTTCTCCATGAGAAAAATTCACTTACTTGGCGAAAATTTGTAATTGTCACAGTTTCGTCAATATTGCTCAGAATCCTTATTATGACCTATTTTTAGAAATGGAACAATCATTCTGCATCTGCCCATGTGATAGAAATCCTGATCCAGGCACTATAATTCCATATCTGCGTTGCAACTCTCCCGCCGTCACCAAAATCTCTGCAAAAAGAGCTGATTTTAAGTCATCGATATCTCCCTCATTCGGACTCCAATTCGACTGATTTTATTTTTGAAATTGGGTAATTTTTCTCAAACAATTCAGATCTACAATTAGATTTTGTAGATCTTGCACCAAAACATCGAGGTCTACGCCACAAATTCGCTGCCCTGAAAATTGTTTGCAATCCCACTGATTTTTAAATCAGCGATATCTCCTTTATTCGCACTCCGATTCAACCGATTTTTTTTGAAATCAGCTATTTTTTCACAAGGAATACAGATCTGCAATTAGAGTCTGCAGATCTTGTACCAAAACGTACAGATATGATCTGCAAATTCGCCACCCAAAAATCCCTACAAAAACTAAAAAAAAAATTCTCCACAGTTTGCCCAAGAAAGTGCTCTGATACCAATTGTTGTAGCTCCGATACCAATTGTTGTAGATCTAATCCAAAAGATATATGAGAATAGAAATAACCCAAGAATAACAAGATCAAAATAGATAGAAATTCTTCTTTATTATCAAAACCCTTATGGTAGGGCAACACCATACATTCACTCCTTAAGGAAGGAGAACACTCCACAAGCCATATGCCTATTCATACAATAATACTTCTCTTCATATCCTCCATGTGGAGTCTCTAGCCTTTATATAGGCCTCATACATACAATACCATATATCATTACCATGGTTCCCTCATACCAACAAACTAATACCATGGGCCCATTACATTATTATTAACTACTTGTGGTACCTTACATGACATGGGTTAACCACCTTATTTATTACTATGGCCCATCCCATTATTACATTATTACCTTGGGTACCTCCCTTGGTACCCCATATTATCTCCCCTAGGTATATAACATCCTCACATTGTTTATTTTCTGTGTTTTAGAATTCATATGCAGGTAATTTATGTACGGGGTTAAAACCTACAAACCTCACTTTGGCACAAAATAGAATGAAACAACACACATATCAATATCGTAGCGAAATAAGTTTTGATTTCGGCGAATGGGCATTTTTACGGCAACAACCATACAAACAAATGTCCCTCAAGCAAGGTAAGAAGGATAATACATTATCACTAAAGTATTATGGTCCTTACATGGTGTTTCAAAATATTGGTACTATGGCATACAAATTGGAGTTTCCTACATCTTCCCAAGCGCACCCAGTTTTCCATGTTTCATGCTTAAATAAGGTTATAGGTGACAAGCTCCCAGTTTAAACAATATTGCCATAAATTGACAAGGAAGGAAAAATCATACTCGAACTTGAAGTATTCATGGAAAAAAGCACTTGATAGCTAAGAAATTGATCAATTTCAGAGTATCTCATCAAGTGGAAGAACTTACCCGCGGAAGATTCCACATGGGAGGATGAGAATTTTATACATAAGCAACCAGAACTACTCAAGAGTTGAGGACAACAACTTTTTTGAAGAAGATGGGCATGTTATGTCCCTATAATACTAGTGTATTCCCTCATTTTTATTAATGTAGCCCCCTTATTGTTATTTTTTTGGCCCATATAAGCCCACTATTATTATTGTTGTTCACTTACATTACTATTTTTACGTCGAATCTGATTATATTGTAACCCCTTAGACTCCTATATATAAAAAGTAGTTTTTGTCATTTGAATCACCCAAGAATTATTCATTTGTGTAATGTAAAGGAGGTTACCCCCTCGAAGAGGCTTATTTTGAAGTCATTGATCTATCCCATCTTCTATTTTGTGAGTTGGTTGCATAAAATTCTATCTATCTTCCCTCTTGTTGTGCTCTCTCCCTCTCTCTCCATCTTCCTTGTCACTTCTTCTCTCAGACAGGAGTGACAAGGGAGATATGGAGATAAACTGAAGGAGAGAGGAGAGGAGGAATGAAGAGAGAGAGAGAGAGAGAGAGAGAGAGAGAGAGAGAGAGAGAGAGAGAGGTAGAGAATTGTAAGACAGGGAGAGGGAGATGCAAAGATGTAGGGGAGAGAGAGAAGGAGAGAGGGAGGTGTCGAGCAGTAAAAAGAGTCTATTTTACCTCTATTTACCCTACATTAATTGTCAATCCAGGAACAATTTGTTATCTAAAAGTTTTAACTCAGTTTGAGGCGTCATTTTTCAGAGTAATGCTAGTAGTATAGTACTCTAAATACAAGAGTAAACGGATGCTTGGAATAAAATCTACTTACAAACAGAAACTTAAAACTCAAATCATGCATTCATAAATTTACAGTAATTTATCAGTCAAGGGTACAATAATGGTAACTCTTCCCTCTGTAAACTGATTCAATTAAAAAGCAATCATGGAAAAGATCATCAATATGGGAACTAGACAACCGATGTCAATGGTCACTACAATCTCAGATTGTTCTGCACACCAAAGCAATGATAACTCAAATGATAGCAAATGGAACAACAACTAATCTTATTAACATGATTGAACAACAAAACCTTAACCTACATAAATGAATGCAGTAGTAATTATATCCTATAGGAATTAAGTAACAACCTTTACTTTAGAGATGAATTAAACAACACATGGAAATAGAATAGCAAACTAACAAAAATGAAATATAGAACAACAAGTTAAATCAAATATAAATGTACAACAAACCAAATCAAATATTACACACGACACTCTTAATATTGAAAAGAACAGTAATCTGGGCTTTGATACAACGAGTATGAATCACAGTTATAAAGAAATAGCAATTGTGATCACAATGGATAGCAATCCCAAATGAACAACATTCACGTTTAAGAGTAAACCATAGATAAATACAGTAATACCGATTTATGAATATACAACATTGTTACTCTGTCATCGAACAACAATGGCAATCCGTAAGGAACAACAATGTTTTATCAATTGTTAAAGGAACAGTGATGCAATATAAAGTTAGAATGAATAGCATAGCATTCCTGTTGCAGAGAATAACATTACTTAGTCAAGTATAAACGAAATATAATAGAACCAATATGTAAAGTAGTAAGGCATGTCAGATTACTGGAAAAAGCGAATAGAAGAGATAAAACCACACACAAATCTGAAATAATGGTACAGGAGAAAGTGATGCACCAGGGCTAGGCCCTTAGCCTCCAGGGACACACTACTTGAGATTACTCTAGAATCAAAGATGGAACGACAACTAGATTTATATATTAAAACATCAAAACAGAGTTACAATGAATTGCTCTTCAAAGAGAGTAGATGATCAAAGTTTCAAATACAAATGAGAATTTCATAAAAACAACAACAGTCCATCCCCCAGGCTAGCAGTGTTGCCCCTTCTTATAACAGCCGAGCAGATATATCAATGATACAGAAAATCGTTGAGGTAGCGATCCCTCAGGATCAAAGGATCTTGAAAGATTCTCCAAACTGTTGATTCTCAGTTATCCTCTTGTTCTCTTGCGCCGATTTGGTATCTCCTTTTCCTTTTCCTGGCTAATATGCTCCAATTTGGATCGCCTTGTTTGCATGCGGTTCCCTGTCAAAGGGACAATAGTTAACTTTTTCTTGTCTTTTCCTTTGGGATGACAATCTTCCATTTTCTCCTTTTTCTGCATAAGAAAAGGGTAATTATTAGTTATTTCATGTTGCATACAGATCTTCTAGATTTTATCATAGTTTCTTATTATCTACCTAGTTCATGATGTAAAGAGGTTATGAGTTTTAAAGAAAATATGAAAAAATAAATGATAATAAAATACCTTCTCTAGTGCTGAACACACCCCCCTGCTTACCCTTTTACATGCCCTCATGAAAACATTGTAGTTGAAATGCAAGGCAGTGAGGAAGTAGGATGGAGACAGGATCTCATGAGGTGGTCTATAGCCATGATGCCTAGCTAAGTGCTCAAAAACATTTCCTGTATAACCCTTAGGCATTTCATATAATGCTTGGTATCTTGGTGCAGGGTGCCAAATGATCAGACTTCGGAACCTACAGCCTAACCAAGATGGACCTTCTCTCAAAATAGCGTCACCATAGAGACCCAAGTGATCAGCAGCTAGCTTAAAGTTCTCATAGTTAAATGGTTCCCTGTGTTGGATGTTTGGATCAAAAGTTTGATATCAGAATTTGGCAGCTGCAATGGCAAGGTCCTTGATGGTAAAGAAGTATTCTGTCCCTTGTCGATTGATTGTTGTATGAATAGGTCCTAATGCCTCAATCACACCTGGAGCCCTCATTGGATTCCTACGTTTATTCCATAACTGCAATGGGTCTCTAGACTCAGCTCTCACCCATAAGTCTAATCCATTTTTTTGTCTTTGAAAGGCATTGTAAGCTTTAAGTCATTTTATTTTATTAACACCAAAAGAAATGAATGCCTGCAGTTGGCATCCCCAATGAAAGGGCTGGGATTCTGCTCCATTCTCGATCTAACACTAGGTTGTGCAAATAGAATAATCTCTTAACCTTCACCCCATAGTGCTTGCAACAATTTATGAAGTCATCAATAGTGTTTATTTCTATAGGGGCTCCTGCTTTGACAACTTTGATTTTCAATTGCAAATATCTTTCCATTAAAAACAAAGCATAGTTCCTAGCAGGTGCTCTACACCCTAGAAAGTCAGTATACAAAGAGCATAAGGTATCCATTTGTTTGATGACTACATCTAGTCTATGAGTTACCTTTTCGACTCTTTCTTCTTCCTTTTAACATCCTTCAAAGGCCTGAATTTCAGATAAGTTGACGTCCCTCAGCTGCTGTTGTAATTTTTGATACCTTTCTCGAGAGATAGTCTGTTTTGTAAGTTTTTCTACTATTTGCTAGGTTTGCACCAAACCCTTTTGCAGAGTTACTTTCCTCGGGTCACTATCCCACATAGTAGTTGTAAGCGAGAGGTTTACTTGAATCTACTTATTTCATTGTCCCATATCTATGGTTCGAATTTCCTTAGATAATTGTGCCTCTATCTGAACTTCTCTGTCACAGGCCGATATGTTATCTGCTTGTACTTTGACATGGGCAACAGCCGAATGCTGTGCCTTTCAGTTTTGAACGGTAGGCTGGACTTGAGTCCTCTTAATCTTTTTCTTAAGGGGTTTCGCCAAAGTGGTTGCATGCTTTGCCACTGAGGTCCTTTTTGCTTTCTTCCCCATTTTCAAAACCCTAATTTGTTGTTGAAGTTGTGCTATCACGTTAAGCAATATTTGCAATTCTTTTCGCAATATTTTGATTTCTTTTGTTTTCTTGGAAGGAAAAGCCATTTGTTTACTCGGGCCTAGACGTTTTCCTTGGCGAATTTCCTGATTTTCTGCTTGGGGTGCTTCCTCATTATTCTGCTAATCGAGTTGTTTAGGGGTTGAAACCCTAGCTTGCTCTACTATCTCCTGGGTAACTTCTTCTTCCACCCGTTCTTCTTCATGAAATTCTTCTGACATATTCTGACTAGGAACAGATTGTTCCTCTTCTTTATCTTCATCGCTTTCCTCTCCAGATACACATTCATCATGGGCATAGTGATTCCCTTCTTCTTCTTTCTTGTCACACAATTCTTCAGATGCACTCTTATCATGAACATAGTGCTCCTTCATTCCTTCTTCCTCATTGCACAGTTCCTTGGATGTATTTTTGTCATGAACAGATTGCTCCTTCGGTCCTTCTTCAGTGTGGAGATTTAGTGGGCTGAGAGGTTGAGCATATTCGCCCATATTGGCCAGAATCTCGGCCAATTCATCTTCTCGCAACGTATTTTGCAATGGGATTTCCTTACGTTGCTCTGTTTCTTCTTCCACCTTACTAGATTGCTCGGTCTCTTCCTCTGTTTCTCCCTCATCATTTTTCTCCAATTCTTTTTCATTCTCCTCTCCTTCCAATTTTGGGGGTTGCTCATCCCCTGAATCATCTATCTCCACCAGTTGACTGGTGTTCCCTTGGGAATTTTCCAGCCTCCCTCTGATCCATGCCAATCTAACGGATTTCCTTCGTTTCAGCTGTCTATTTGATGTACTGGCAGTATGTTTTCGTTTCAAGGCTGGCAAAGCTAGTCCACAGTCTATTGTGAAAATTCTTCCCAACTGCTTTGTTGCTGAGTAACACTGTAGCTAATTATCAGTCGTATCAACCCTGGTGACTTACTACCAATTCTACGTGGCGATATTTCTTCATGCTTCGGGAAACATCGTGTAATAAATAATTTAAAAACGCAGGCAAATTCACAGTGCATTTTTGTTTTCATACGGCTAAAAGTTTAAGGTGGCGTGGTCTTACCACGTCTTTCCTGCCTTCACAGGTGATGTAACTCTGGATGATTCTCGCCAATTCTACCCACGGTTCTCCCAATGCTGCTAGTAGAACTTCCTTTTCTCTTACAATCAGGTTCTGGCCTTCATCTTGGAAGATTTTTATGGTGTTTCACAGTCTTTCCTTCTTCAAAGTCCACACAGGTCCAGTGGCTGGCAGTTCCGAGACCTCTACAATTATTTCATTGGTGACTTCTATATGTCTCCCTCTTACCGTGGAGTAATGTTCTTGCAAGTTCTACAAAAATTCAATTGCCACGGTCTTGTTGGATTGTTGTAGATGATTGAGATAAACTATCCATCCTACCCTTGTTACGGTTTCTCATGCAGCATCAGAGACTGCCAATACCTGTGGTTCTCTACGAATTGATCTTCCTCCCATGCTAGCACACTATAAAAAATGCAGAGACGGCAATGGAACAATAGGTTGTTCAAGCTGTTAGCAAACACACAGAAAATGACGAAATAGCAAGCTTGTTCAAATTTCGAATTACTGCTAATTGTTGCAAAGCATAACACAAAAATAGCTTTGGAACAACAAGCCATGCAAATTGGAAAACAATATACCGTTAAGCCTTTCTATTCCTAAGTGATAATTCTTCGAATGATAGGCTGACATGTATGCCAGAAAATTATGAGGTCACCTACTTCCCCCCTGCGATGTGATAGGTCGTCCTCGGCTGTCAAATGAAGGAGCGGCGTGCTGAACTACCATGGTACAGAGTCATAAAGGAACAGTGTATACCGAGATGCCATGTTTACAAGAATGAGCAGATTGCCGAAATCGAGGTGTATAATAGAATCACTTAATAAATAAGAGAATGTCGTGATATGATGCGAGATTTGGAGGATAGGACAGCTAACGTGCACAAAAGGTCTGATGCGGTCATTATCAAATTTTTCCATCATAATTGATTGTAATAGATTTTCATGTATTAAAGTTTCAGGGGAATTATGTACATAATCTCATTTGACTGATTACAAAGATATAAGAAGAAGAAGAATGGTTTTATAATTGCTATTTGTGTATAAAGAATGTGACTTCAATACCATCAACAGAGCTATATTGCCCATAGGTGTCCATAACCTTGATAGAGTTGTTTATTTCACCCATGGAACCATGATCCTTTGTGTATGCTTAGGAAAGTGTTGTGCAATGTCAGAATGGAGGCCATTATGCTGGCTTGGTAACCAGATAAATCATAATGGCATTCACCAAGAGGGAGTGAAAGGTGGGCAGGCTGGCTCGTGATGAGACCTCCTGTTCCAAGGACTCTTTATTTTTTTCTGATGTGCCTCTTGAATCATATCCCTAGTGTGGTGGCCATACCGGGAATGCCACTTCACTTTCTTCCTTATGATCATGGTAGGCTGGCTCTTGATGAGACCCCCTATCCTTCATCTAACAAACCATGTTAGCAAATCATATAAACATTTTTCTCTATTTTACTTTTATAAAAAACTTTTCCTATTTATACACAAAGGGTGCTTCAGCACTCCTTAAGAGTAGGGATGGTGGAAGAAGTCTTAACATCCCAATAGAAAAATATACCCTTTGTTCTTATTCCTTAATAATGATCAAAGAGGATTATGGGAATTTAGAAAGAACCATCATGATAAAGATAACCAATCATATCGGTATTAGTAGAATAATGACAACAAGGTAATCAATAGTTGTGTCCTTTCCTCTTTTCTCTTATCAATTCAAAGCAATTTCTTGTAAAGATAACGATTTTTATGTAATTTTTTGATTTCAGTATCCTCTAGTTTTTGTATTCATTGCATAGGTGTATAGCTATGCTTCAAAAATGATGTAAATGATAAAACACACAAAGAAGAAAAAGATAAAATAGGTACTATGCACAAAATCGCAAGAAAAAAGAAGAAAAATACTCGAAACTGCTGTGCATTAAGAGGAACGACAGTTTTTCCTTAATTGAAACAGTAAAGAAAATAAACGCAAGCAAAAAAATGCAAAAATGTTGTCTTTTCGAAAAGGAACAACAGAAAAATGAAGGTGTTGTTCCTTCGGAAAGGAACAGCAAAAACGCAAGTGTTGTTCCTTCAGAAAAAGGAACAAAAAAAATGCAAGTGTTGTTCCTTCAAAAAAGGAACAAAAAAAATTGAAAGTGTTGTTCCTTCGGAAAAAGGAACAACAGAAAATGCAAGTGTCGTTCCTTCTGAAAAGGAACAACAAAAATGAAAGTGTTGTTCCTTTGGAAAAAGGAACAGCAAAAAATGCAAGTGTTGTTCCTTTAGAAAAGGAACAACAAAAATGAAAGTGGTGTTCCTTCGGAAAAAGGAACAACAGAAAATGAAGGAGTTGTTCCTTCAGAAAAAGGAACAGTTCCTTCTAAAAAGGAACAACAAAATGGCAGAAATGTTGTTCCTTCTGAAAGGAACAACAAAATGAAAAAGTGTTGTTCCTTCAAAAAGGAATAGCGAAATGGTGGAACTATTGTTCCTTCGAAAAGGAACAGCAAAATGCAGAAGTGTTGTTCCCTGAAAAAGGAACAACAAAATGGTGAAAATGTTGTTCCTTCCGAAAGCAACAACAAAGTGCAAAAGTTCTATTTCCTCAAAAAGGAACAGCAAAGTGGTGAAAATGTTGTTCCTTCCTAAAAGGAACAACGAAATGAAAATGTTACATAAATGCAAAAATATGTACAAAAAGTAATTTATACTAACAAAACAAAGGAATTATGTACAGAATGTAAGAGCAGTCTAATCACTTAATGAACCAAAGGTGAGGAAGATTTCTCTTCCTCAACCAGAATTTGCATGTCAGAGTCTTCATGGAGTTGCTGGTAGAAAGATTCCCGAGTAGGTGGTTTGCGGTACAATTGAACTCGGTGGCCGTTTGACTTAAAGGTATGTTTGGATCCATCAATGGTGGTTAGAGTAATGGTGCCATTATCATGTACCTTCTAGATTTCGTATGGTCCCAACTAGCGAGTTTGAAGTTTCCTCGGAAAATCCTGAAACCTGGAATCATATAGGAGCGCCCAATCTCCTTCGCAGAAGAATTTCTTTTTAATGAGGGCGTCATGCCATTTGGCTCGTTGTTGCTGGATTAACACAGTATGTTGAAGGGCAGAGAGCCTGATTTCATCTAGCTCATTGATCTGCTGTAATATATTAATCCAGGCCTCGTTTAAATCTAGACCGACTCCATGTGCTATTCGTAGTGTCTGTATTTTGAATTCTATTGGAAAGATGGGTTCCTTTCCAAATACTAGCTGATATGGTGAATAACTGGTAGTACTTCTTCCTGTTGTTCTGTATGCCCACAAGGCTTCCAGTAATCTTGTAGCCCAATCGCGCCTGTGTGACGCAATGTTTTTTGTCAGTATTGCTTCTATTATTTTATTCGTGCTTTCTACTTAACCATTCTCCTATGGGTGGTATGGAGTAGTAATTTTATGCTGAATATGATAGTCTTTTAGTGTTGCAACAATTTTGTTACCAGCAAACTGTGGTCCTCCATCCGTAATTATATCTCTTGGGAGGCCATATCGCACAAATATGTGGAACAGGAACTGTATGACGGAATCCTCTGTAGCTCTTGGCAATGTCTCTTCTTCAACCCATTTGGCGACATATTTTGTTGCTACCAAAATATATGTTTTCTAGTTCGATGATGGGTTAATTGGACCAACAAAATCAAGCTCCCATCGTTCGAATGGTTCAATAACTAGCTGTGGGTTCAGGGGCATTTCGTCAGACTGTCCAGGGTGTCCCTCTCTTTGGTAGCTATCACAAGCTTGAATGAAATTCTTTGCATCTTTGAATATCATGGGCCAATAATACCCTATTTGCAGCACCTTGTGACCAGTTCTCCGATCTACGAAATGTTCGCCACATGGTCCGTCGTGACAAGCTTTCAGGATGTCAAAAATTTCATCTTCACGGATGCATCTCTTGATGTGAATATCTGCCCCTATATGAAACAAGTAGCCCCCAATCCAAGAAAATCGAGTACTACGCTGGACAGTCTGCTTTCATTCATTGGGGGTCAGATGTTTTGGTAATTTCCTTACTTCTAAATAATTCACAACATCAGCATACCAGGGTGTTTTAACAGTGACAACGAATGAATGTGCATCTGGAAATTGATCTTCGACCGCTGCTGCGTCCACTGGTTTTGGCATTCGTGAGAGAAAGTCAGCTACAAGATTTTCTTTCCAGGTCGGTCCTTTATTGTGATATCGAATTCCTGCAATATAATCAACCATCCGGTTGCTCTGCCATTTTTGATTGGTTTATTTGCTAAATATTTTACGGCAGAGTGATCTGTATATAAGATAACAGGATATCCAATGATATAATGCCTAAATTTATTGACAACATGTATTACAACTAAAAATTCCTTTTCAGTCATAGTATAGTTCAATTCAGCAGGAGATAAATTCTTGCTAATATAATAAATTGCATATGGTTTTTTATCTTCTTCCTGCCGAAGGACTGCTCCAATAGCTGTGTCTGAAGCATCTGATGAAATTTGAAATGGAAGATCCTAATTTGGACCTCTAAGTATTGGGGTTGTTGACACAAGATTTTTTAGATCCTCAAAAGCACAGTCACATTTATCTGTCCAAACAAAGTCAACATTCCTTTTTAGTGCATATAAAGGTGCAACAATATGAGAAAAATGTTCTATAAATCTTCTATAACAACCAGAGAATCCAAGAAAACTGCGTACCTCTATCTGAGTGGTAGGAGTAGGTATTAACAAAACTATTTGAATTTTGGCTAGATCTACCTGTATTCCAGCTGCTGAGATATAATGTCCTAGAATAAGTCCTTCAGTCATCATCATATAGCATTTTTAATGGCTCAAACAGAGCCTGGTGGAAATGCATCGCTTTAGCACTTTTTATAGTGTGTCCAATGCTGGGTCAAAATCATCTTCGTATGGTGTAAAATAATCCATGTATACTTCGAGCCCTTCATTTATTAAATATGAAAAGATGTTGAGGATAGCCCTTTGAAATGTGGCAGGGGCATTGCATAGGCCAAAGGGTAAAACTCTGTAGGCAAATGTTCCCCAAGGACAAGTAAAAGTAGTTTTATCTTGGTCTTTAGGGGCAATCTGAATCTAATTGTATCAACTGAATCCATCCAAGAAAGAAAAGAATTTCTTTCCTGCTAAAGTATCTAATACCTAGTCAATGAATGGAAGGGGAAAGTGGTCTTTTTGTGTTGCTTTATTTATCTCTCTGTAATCTAAAAAAATCCTCCACTTTCCATTCTTCTTTGGCACCACTACAAGCGGAGAGACCCATTTGCTATCGAAGATAGCGTAAATGAAGTTCACATATAAAAAAAATTGAAGTTCAACTTTTACAATGTCTTTTTAGATAAGGGTTAAGTCTCCTTTGTGGTTGGCGAACGAGTCTTGCATCCTTTTCTGTGTAAATGTGGTGTATACATAACTGGGGATCGATTCCTTTCATGTCAAGATAATCCCATACAAATGCTCCTTTTTGTTTTCTCAGTAGTTGGATTAGCTTCTGTTCTTGTTCAGGAGTTAGGTTGCCATTAATGTTTAAAGTTTTTCCTGGCTCAATTTCTACACTTTTGCTATTTGACACAGAGGTAGTAGGTATTGTTTGATCATGAGTGTCTTGAGAGGATCTTCTTCTAATTCATTATGAAATGTTGCTTCTATCATGTGACATTGTATGTGTGATATAGATTCAGTCTGGCTAATAAAGTTGTTAATGACATCATCCTCTATTTGATCTTTGAAATTGAGGGCATATTCTATGGTTAATGGAGATCTAATATTTTCGGAGAGGTATGACACAGGATGTTTGTTAGTTCTTATTATTGTGACACTTGGCTGGGCTGGAGGATATAAGGCTCGATTCTTGATATTAGCCCCTCTAGTTATGGTCATACTGCCTTATTGGCATCCAATATAAGCATCAGCGGTTGCAAGCCAAGGTTTGCCTAAAATCAATGGATGTCCATCAAGTCACTTTTTGGGGTTTATTATCAGAAAGTTGATAGGATACTCCCAGGAATTAATGGATACCATGACATCATGTAGTGTGCCTTCTGGCCTAACCATGGATCGGTCAGCGAGTTCTAATAAAGTGGAAGTCAATTCTACTGATGTAATGCCCAGTTTTTGACAAGTGGTGGTTGTTAGGATATTAATTGCAGCCCCTAAATCAACTAAGGCATTTGAAAAGGTTTGTCCATTGATTTGTACTGTTACTATTGGATTTCCTGGGTCTTCATATTTAACGGGTGTTTCTTTTCCTAATAATAGGTTGGATAAGGTGCCAACTACTTGGACTATTGGGTTATTTGTTATTCTCCTCCTTGGTTTTTTTATACATAGCTCTTTGATGGTCTTTGCATATATTGGGATGTCTTGGATGGCTTGGAGGAGTGGGATTTTTATGTACAGATTTTTAACTTCTACCAGAATTTCAAAATCAGGATGTTGTATAGGTCGAGGTATAATTAATTTTTCTAGGAATGGGGCAGAAGATGTGGTTGCTTGATCATGAGTTTGTTGTTTGATCACATCCCCTTGTTGTGATGGTTGTTCTATAGGTAACTGATTTTCAACTTGAGCGGTTTTATCTCCCTCTGTTTCTATAATGCACCCAAATCTTAATTGAAGGTCATTACACTCCCTTAGATCAATTTCTATCTCTGGTGTTTGAATTATTTGAATGGACTGGACTGGTTTGTTATTCGGAATAGGGTTGGGTTGGGCTGGGAGTTGCGGTCTTAAGTTAGACTAGGGGTTTTGTTGTAATGCTGACAGTGTAAGTTGAGGGAGCGGAATGGTTCCTACTGGCTAATTCATCTGTCTTTGCTAGTTTGTCTGCCAGTCTTGAATCTATGAAGTAGGAGGGGACCATTGTGCTGGATATACATTGTTTTGCCAATATGGTGGGGCGTAGGGAAAATTTGGCCAATTGGGTTTACTTGCTTGATTCTGCCATGGTGATGATGAAGGAAATGGTTGCTATGGCCAATTTGATAAGGGAGGTTGATTTTGTCACATAGTATTATATTGCTGAGCATGATATTGTGGAGGCTGAAAAGAAGAAGCTGGATCAGGGAACATACCTGATTGTCACGGTTGCCATTGACAGCACTGATTAAGTAGATACTGATTAAGTAGATACATCGGTTCTAGCTCTTCTTCTGCTTCCTTGTATACTGCTTTCAATCTAGGAAGTGAGGGATAGCTCTCTGTAGAATGTTCTTTTGTACAAATGGCACAAACTTGAATCATATCTAACTGACACTCTTTGTGGCTATGTTTCTTTCTGCATCTAGGACAGAATATTGCCAAATTCTGTTCTTCCTCTACTTGTTTCTGCTTGGCCTGCATAACATCAAGTTGCATTGTCAGAGTCATCAATATTTCAGTTTTGAAATTTTCTAATAAATTTCAAAGTTCTATGTGAGTTACTCCTTCTGCAGAGATCTTGTTGTCTCTTGTAAACCTATCATGTTCTGCTGGTTTTAGTCTTGTGCTGCCTCTTGAACTCCTGATACATAAATCAATAATGTCAAAAAAAATTTCCTAGTAAATATCTCCTTTTCCCATAATACTTAGCGTTTCAATCCATTTTTCGTTCATTCCTATAATTAATGTTGTTTTCAATACATTATCAGGTAAGGGTAATGATGCATAAGGAGATCTTTGAAGATTATACTAAAAACATTCAACATATTCTTCTAGTGTTTCATTTAGTCTAGCCACCATCTGAAATATTTCATCCTTCAACTCTCTAGACCTGCAATAGTCCTGATATCTTTTTAGAAAAGCATCTTTCATTTGATCCCAGTTATTTATAACACCACCACCCAATCCCATAAACCATCTTAAAGCATCCCCTTTTAATGTAGAGGGAAATAATTTTAGTTTTTGGGGATCGGTGGTATAGTCATATCCTCTACACAACACATCAAATTCAAATAAGAATGCATCCAGATCTTTTGATGTAAATCCATGAAATGTAGGGATATGCTGGAGAGGAATTTCTTTCATAAGTGCATTAGCTATAGTATCCACAATGGGATATTGCAGTGTAGAGGTTTAGTTGTTTGGTTGGTTTTGGGCCATTTGGTCAAATATGTGCCAAGATCTTCTGGGATGTCTAGGAGGGTATTCCTAGGCTAACAAGGGGGAATGGCCTTAATAGTACTTCCTTTATCTAGGATGATGAGAGTTCCTAATGTCTGGGGGAATTTTGATTCTTAAGGTTCTTCAACTTCGTTATGAATGACTTTTGCAGCACTTCCCTCATCTGGGCTGCTTAATGGCTAAATTATCCTAAGAGGAGATCTTGGTTCTTCAGTTTCCCCTGTTTCTCCTCTCCCTTCACAGAGGTTGCTAAGGTTCCCTTATTGCAATGATTTTGGGCTAGAATTCTCAATTTCTTGAAAATCTTGCTCTTCAGTTTGACTATGCACCTCAGCAAAAGCTACGGATGGTGATCCTGTGGCCTGAAGGGAACTAATAGGTTGTCTAGAAGCAACTTTTGTAGGTCCTACTGAAGGCTGAGATTCTGCTTTCTTAAAGATTTCATCTATAAAGGTCGATCGGCCAAGGGTCACCAGCCCCTTAGCTTTATTAGACTTGGGTAGTGGTTTCGGATTATTTTCAAGCCTTTTCTACTTATTCATGCACATAAATCAAATACTAATTTCTACCCAAAAACAATAAAAAATCTGCAGGAAAGTGGCAGGGGAGCAGGACTATTACATGCTCCGTACATAGGTTCTTACCTTCCATTTTTAAAACCCAGTTCTCTCCTAGCAAGTTCTTACACTACTCTAGAAAAGAAACAAATGGCTACACTCTTCCCCGGCAACGGCGCCAAAATGTGGAGCAGTAAAAAGGGTCTTTTTCACCTCTATTTACCCTACATTAATTGTCAATCTAGGAACAATTTGTTATATCAAAGAGTGTACTCAGTTTGAGGTGGTCATTTGTCAAAGTAATGCTAGTAGTATAGTGCTCTAAATACAAGAGTAAATAGATGCTTGGAATAAAATCTACTTACAAACAGAAACTTAAAACTCAAATCATGCATTCAAAAAGTTACAGTAATTTATCAGTCAAGGGTACAGTAATGGTAACTCTTCCCTCTGTAAACTGATGCAATTAAAAAGCAATCAAGGAAAAGATCATCAATTTGGGAACTAGACAACATATGTCAATGTTCACTACAGTCTCAGATCGTTCTGCACACCAAAGCAATGATAACTCAAATGACAGGAAATGGAACAACAACTAATCTTATTAACAGGATTGAACAGCAAAACCTTAACCTACAGAAATGAATGCAACAATAATTATATCCTATAGGAATTAAGTAACAATATTTACTTTAGAGATGAATTAAACAACACATGGAAACAGAACAGCAAACTAACAGAAATGAAATATAGAACAACAACTTAAATCAAATATAAATGTACAGCAAACCAAATCAAATATTACACACGACACTCTTAATATTGAAAGGAACAGTAATCTGGGCTTCGATACAATGAGTATGAATCACAGTTATAAAGAAATAGCAATTGTGATCACGATGGAACAACAATCCCAAATGAACAACAATCACGTTTAAGAGTAAACCATAGATAAATACAGTAATACCGATTTATGAATATACAACACTGTTACTCTGTAATCGAACAACAATGGCAATCTGTAAAGAACAACAATGTTATATCAATTGTTAAAGGAACAACGATGCAATATAAAGTTAGAATGAATAGCATAGCATTCCTGTTGCAGAGAATAACATTACTTAGTCAAGTATAAATGAAATATAACAAAACCGATATGTAAATTAGTAAGGCATGCCAGATTATTGAACAAAGTGAACAGAAGAGATAAAACCACACACGAATCAGAAATAATGGTGCAGGAGCAAGTGATCCACCAGGGCTAGGCCCTTAGCCTCTAGGGACACACTGCTTGAGATTACTCTAGAACCAAAGATGGAACGACAACCAGATTTATATATTAAAACATCAAAACAGAGTTACAGTGAATCACTCTTCAAAGAGAGTCGATGATCAAAGTTTCAAATACAAAGGAGAATTTCATAAAAACAACAACAGTCCGTCCCCCAGGCTAGCAGTGTTGCCCCTTCTTATAACAGCCAAGTGGAGATATCAACGATATATAAAATCGTTAGGGTAGAGATCCCTTAGGATCAAAGGATCCTGAGGGATTTGCCAAACTATTAATTCTCACTTATCCTCTTCTTCTCTTGTGCCGATTTGGTATCCCCTTTTCCTTTTCCTGGCTGATATGCTCGAATTTGGATCACCTTGTTTGCATGTCGTTCCTTGTCAAAGGGACATCAGTTAACTTTGTCTTGTCCTTTCCTTTGGGATGACAATTTTCCGTTTCCTGCTTTTTCTCCATAAGAAAAGGGTAATTATTAGTTATTTCACGTTGCATACAAATCTTCTAGATTTTATCACAATGTTAGGAATTATATATTATGGAGCAATGGAACACAAAATATTGCAGAAATATAAACACAGAAAGCGCTTAAAACAAGAGAGACACAGATATACGTGGTTCACCCAGTTTGGGCTACGTCCACCCCGAATAACTAGTCCTTCCTTTCTATTATCCAGCAAAATGAAGAGACACAACCTACAACAGATCCGCTGTAATATCCTCTGTTTTCTCTCACAGTCTCACCTCTCTATTTCCCACTCACAGAATACACATCTATCACATAGCCTCAAATACAATGTCCTCATACATAGAGAGGGGTTGCCTTCTAGGGCAAAAAACCCTAAACTAAACATAAGTTCTACTGTCAGATCATTCACCTAATGAATGTCCCAGATTAACTAGAAATTACTATACTTTTACAAGGCAATTTTACACCTATTTTTAGCTTTGGGGGTGCTGCCCCCGAAACCCCTCGCCAAGGGGGGGGTTCCCATCCCTAGACCCCCCCCTACAGCGAATATTTTACGGGCGGCGTTGCCATCCCCATTTCGGACTGGGGTCCAATGTGGCGACACCTTTGAATATAGAAGATAATCAGGCTCCACACCCAACACATAATTTCTTGTCATCTACCTAGTTCATGATGTAAAGAGGTTATGAGTTTTAAAGAAAATATGACAAAATAAATGATAATAACATACCTTCTCTAGTGCTCAACAGGAGGGAGATAGTGAGAGGATTGGAGGACGAAGAGAGAGAGAGAGAGAGAGAGAGAGAGAGAGAGGTAGGATAGAAAGTGAGAGAACGAAAGGATGAGAGAGAGGAGGAAATAGGGAGGAATAGAGAGATAGATTTAGAGGGGGAGAGAGGGAGGGAATAAGAAATACATAGAGAGTTAGAAGTGGGGAGAGAGAGGGAGCGACAAGGGAGAGATGGAGAGAGATTGTGCAAGTTTAGGGGTGAGATAAAGAGACAAATAAGGAGAGATGGGGAGAACGGGGGAGAGAAGGAGAGAGAAGTAAAGAGGGAGAAATATAGTAACATAGTTGGAGAGAGAGAGAGATGGGAGAAGAGAGAGGGAGGTAGGAGGGAAACAAAGGGAGATGGAGGATGAGAGAGAGGAAGAGATTGATGGGGGGAGAGAGAGGGAGGTTGGAGAGAAAGGGAGAGAGAGGAAGGAAAAGAGAAATGACTTGAGAGAGAGGAGAATATACAGAGGGAGTGAGGAGGAAAGAGGGAGGGATAAAGAGATGGAGTTGGAGGGGGAGGGGAGGGAGGGAATAAGAAAGAATTAGAGAGTGAGAAGTGGAGAAACAGAGGGAGGGACAAGGTAGATATGGAGAGATATTTTGTATATTTGGTGATGAGATAAAGAGACAAAAGAGATACTGAGAGAAGGGGGAGAAAAGGAGATAGAAGGAGAGGGAAGGATATAGTAACAGAGTTGTAGGGTGGAGAGAGAGAGAGAGAGAGAGAGAGAGAGAGAGAGAGAGAGGTGGGAGAGAAAGGGAGAGAGAGGAAGGAAGAGAGAGAGGATGTGAGAGAGTGGAGAGAGGGAGGTAAAGAGAGATGGAGTTGGATGGGGAGAGAGAGGGAGGTAAGAAGAAAGACACGAAGAGAGAAAGGTGGAGAGAGAGAGGGAGTGATAAGGAAGATGGAGGGAGAGGGAGAGAGGACAGCAAGATTGAAGAAAGATAGAATTGGGCTAGAGGGATAGAAGGGGAAGAGAGAGAGAGGGGGGGAGAGGAGGAGGGAGGGATATATAGATAGATTGGAGAAAGAGGGTGTATGTTTTTGGGGTGATATAGAGAGAAAGAGGGAAATAGAGATATAGATGGAAGGTGAAGAGAGGGAGGGAGAGAGGGAGGGAGGGACAGAGAGATTGATAGATATAGAGTGAAAGAGCGTGTGTGTTTGCGGGGTGAGATAGAGAGACAAAGAAGGAGAGGTGGAGGGAGATATAGATATAGATGGAGGGGGGAGAAAGGGAATAAGATGTCTTTCATTAGATGCATTGATTTCATTGTAGATGGCGATTTCTAATCCTATTTGATTACTTGCACTAGATGCATTGATTTTAGTGTAGATGTTGATTTCTAATGATAATTGATTATTTTCACTACATGCATTGATTATTGTGTAGATTTTGATTTCTAATGATATTTGATTGTTTGCACTAGATGTATTGAATTAAATGCAGATGATTTCTAATCCTATTTGATTGATTGCACTAAATGCATTGATTTTAGTGTAGATGGTGATTTCTGATCCTATTTGGTGTATTGCACTATATGCATTTATTTCAATGTAGATGTTGATTTCTAATTATATTTGATTGATTGCACTAGATTCAGTTATTTCAATGTAGATTATTTCTAATCCTATTTTATTACTTGCACCAAAAGCATTGATTTCAGTGTAGATGGTGATTTCTAATCCTATTTGGTTACTTGCACTATATGCATTGATTTCAGTGTAGATGTTGGTTTCTAATCCTATTTTATTACCTACACTAGATGCATTGATTTGAGCGTATTTTGATTTCTAATCCTATTTGATTGCTTACATTAGATGCGTTGATTTCAGTGTAGATGTTGTTTTCTAATATTATTTGATTGCTTGACTTAGATGCATTGATTTCAGTGTAGTTGTTGACTTCTGATTTGATGTAGTTGGATGTATGATGGTAGATTAAATTTTTTTAGTGATTGGATTAAAAATGTGAATTGATTTCACTATAAGCACAAAACATTATTGACAATGTACATTGATTTTTGTTATAGTAATTCAACCTATTAATATTGGAGAGAAAGCAAGATAAGGTATGATATTTACTAAAACAACTCGAGCTAAAGATTTAAATGGTTTACGATTTCAGTTGTCCTTTTCATATAATTGATATGAAAAGTTGACAAAAATAACAAGGGTAGCAATAAGAATAGTAGAAGAAAATAGTTTGAGATTGATCATATTAAAGACTATTTGTAATTGACTACATTTTATTATTCACATTTTCTATCATTCAACACTATTACATTGTCACTTTTCATTCAAACTTGTTATTTCATCATTAAAGTTATTAACAATATAACTAAGAAAATTTAAAATTAAAATGACCAGATTAATATCAAAAATATTTAGCATATTTAAAATGATTATATTAATATTATATGTATTTACATATTATTGATAAAATTAATCATATCTTCAATAGATTTTCCTTGGCCACACGTGTTTGAAACCAACCTAGATACATCTTAACTCTAGATATATCAAGCGCTGAGAGTGTTAGTGTCAGTCTTTGCATCCTTCCTCCAGTGATCAAACATGCTCTTACAAAGTGATTTTAAGGTGTCAAGGTCAAATTTTGTTATTTCAACGAGTCTTCAAGCAAAATTTGGTCACTAGGCATTAGGTCTAGGGTTTGATTTTACCCTTGTCAAAGTTGTCCAAATGTCGGTCCATGTCACCATTCAGCTGAGTGTACCATCATTTAGAGAGTTTTCATTATCATGTCAAGTCCCACTGGGTCATTTTACACCTTTCTCATACTTCAGTTGCGCCTAGGTAAGGTCATTTCCCTCTCCTGGGGTTTTGAAGGCAATTTCTCTTGGACGGTCAAATCATCGGCAAAACTTGTATTCTGATGTTCATACACCTTCCCCTATCCTTAAAGTACCTTATCAAACACTTCCCATCACTGAGATCCCCAAATTCCTCATTTTCACACAAACCCTAGTTTCTTGCTACAACCTGGCAATTTTTGAGGCTAGGCCTGTGTTTTGCCTTTTTGGATCCCTTACCCTCACTCAATTTCTGAGATTCCACTTTCCCCTACTTTCTAACATCGCTCGCCACTTCCCAAAATTTTCTCAAGAATTTAGAAGCCCCTTATCCCCTTCATTTCGCTTCATTTTGACAAATCCCTTCTTCCACTCATAGGGATAGGTTTCACTCAAATGAGGTTTTTGAGCAATAAAAGATGAATTTGGGAACACTGGGAAACGCTTTTGTCCATAACATTCCAAGCAAGAAAAACCTCCTTCAATTTTTACACAGGTGTCATGGTTTTAGAGAAATGTCAAAAATATAGTTGCCTTGGGAGAATTGATGCACCTCTGAAGTGACCTTGGGAAAATCAAATTTTCTCCTAGCTCAGTTGGCCAAATGACTTTATTGATGATTCAAATGATAACTAGACACAAAGATATTTCCAATGAGCTACCATGAGCACAAGTTGGAGTTGAGGAAGACATTCAAAAGTTGACTGTAACAACACTCTTCCTTTAGGCAGCCTCATTTGGCACATTTTGACCAGTCTTGGGAGATTTGGTTTTTGATAGGGAAAATAAACTCCAAATTGAAAAATTATAGTTGGGTTGGAAATTAGACTCAAATACCTTTTCCACAAGCTATCCTATGCCAATTTGGACACCGGGAAGGCCTCCAAAAGTCACCTGCAAAAAGGCGCGACGCACATAGAGAGCGCGGCGCACTGGGAGAAAATTTCCAGTGTAAATTTACACTGGTGCGGTGCACATGGAAGGCGTGGCGCATAGAGCTGCCAAGGATGATTTTTCTCAGAATTTGCAACCAATTTCCTTCAATCCCTTGAATTTTCCAGGTGGGGTCAATCTCTCAGTGTTTCATCCATTTTTGTGCTCAGTGACGGTGGTGTAATGGCGATAAAGGTTGAAACAAAGATTCATACCCAACACAAACAAATTTGCTGCCAGGGTTTCCGAGCTCACAGTTTTGTCACCAAGGACTCTCCTCCTTCCCCATTCTCCCTTGTTGCCTCATTTCCTACCCCCCCACCAAATTGATCAATCCTACATTACATTCAATCCCAAACCCTAGCCCTTATTAAAATCCCCTCAACCCTATATAACTAATCCCAAACCCTAGACCTTATTCCCATATACAAAATCCCCCTCCTCTCCCTCAGCACCATAGGTACAGGACAGAGGTAAGGAGCCCATGCAGGATGAGGGGCCTTCAGGTGAGCCATCAGGTGAACAGGAGGCCGATTTCATCCTCATTCAGGATGATGATGCAGATGTGGAGAGCGCCCAACTTAGGATGACTATTCAGGAGCAGAACATGGAGATCCAAGACTTGTCACTCAATGTGGAGAGGGCCAAATGGATCATCAAGTATTTGGAGCAGAGAAACAAGCAACTTGAGGACCAGCATGAGATCATGGAGCTGCAAAACATCCGTGAGGATCGACAAGCTACCCAACAAAGGAGGATCGAGCTCACTACCTTGGTGCAAGACATCAACAATGACCGTGAGTCCTGGCTAGAGCAGATCAACATCCACCTGGAGAGACTGCTGGAGAAGGCCGACAGAGACAATACCATACTGAGGAGGATGGTTTATCATTACAGGGCACGAAATATGAGTGCAAAGGCCCGAATAAGGAGCTTGAAGGCAAAATTAAGCAAAGCAACAAGAGAGGCAAAAGAGGCAAAAGAGCAAGATCAACTTCAAATCTCGACTGATCCTTCCTTGGCCCATCATAACACCCCATAGAGAACCTCCAGCCCAAATTTCAAGGAATTTGGGGAATTTTTGGTCACATGACAAATTTTTGGGCAAAACACAGGGTTTTCCTCCCTGTGGCATGGCACTCAAAATCTAGAGTTCCAAATGAGGAATGGTTTGCATTTTTGGATTCAACATAGAAAATCACGACAACTAGTGCCCAGACAAGAAATTTTGGCAAGATATGAGTCTCCAAAAGGTCAAAAAACACCCAAAAATGGCCTCTGTGCCCCTTTTTGACACACAGGGAGCAGTCTTGGGAGAATGGAGATTTGGAGGGGCAAATGAGCACCAAATTCAGAAATTACAGTGGGGATAGAAGGTAGACATGACAAGATTTCCAACAAGCCCACTTGGGCACATTTTGGGCACCTTCAAGTGCCCCAAAATAGGCCCCAAAGTAGTGCAACGCATAGAGAAAATGGCGCGGCGCACAGAGGAAAAATTGCCCAATTTGCTTCCGTTTTGCGAAATTTCGATCTGCGACTTCTCCAAGTGGGACCGCTCATCTACACTTTAGTTTTTTGGCACCAAAGGTGGCATTTAAAGTGTTTTTTCTCTGGATTGGCTTCTATCCAAGTGGCAAAAGAAGGCAAACGGTCACCCAAGCCAAATTTCATGTTTGTAGCGCTGCACCTGTAGCTGATGGTTGGCTCTCCATCTCCATTTTGCAATGATTCGAGTAACTCCCCAACCTTTGGGCGTTCTATATCTTCCTTACACATTCTATATATTGTATGCAAGTTATTTGCAAAGGGTTGGTTGGCTTGTAACTTTTGGGAGACTGTGGGAAAGAAACTATGTTTCTTCACTGTGTATTTTTGACATAGAATTAATGAAAGGCAGCGACTCTGTTTCATTAGATTCTTGTGGTTGTGAGTGTAGAAAATGTGTCTCTTATGTTTTTCATATGTATTTCGTTATGTTTCATAATTCAATTCATGTTCATTTCCAGTGAAATTTTCTGAGTGAGATTAGATAGAATTCAATTCTATTGCTCTTCCTGTGGGAAAATTTCATGTTCAGTGTTTTTCTTCTGTTGAAAAGGATTCATGTAACTATGCCCTTTTCACTTTCATTAGAAATATATTCATTCTGCGTTACCTCAAACTAAATTGCTACATTTTCCGCCTGCCTTGCCTCACGGAATAATCTGTGCCTTTGTATTAAATTCTCTGTTCTTTGCTAACTGTTGGTCCCATACCATCCCAGAAGCTCGGTCATTCATGAAAATTGTTCCCCGAATCCCTATTCACTTACTAGCCTAAGGTAAATATTTCATTGTAAGTCATCTTAGACCATTTTTCGATTATATATTCGTTGAGCGTGACTCGAAGAGAGCCCTCTCCTGCTCTGGTAAGGATAGCTACCAGACTGAGTGTGGTTTGTTGTTACCCTAATTTTTTCCTTCCTTCAGCCTAAGGTAGATTTAGGTGCTAACAGAGAGAAATCAAATCTCTTGAGGTGCAAACCTTGCCTCAAGTTTTGCACTCAAAAAAGAGGGTTGAACGTCGAGAGATTTGATCTCTATTAGCGCTTGATAGATCCAGAGTTAACATGGATCTAGGCCTCTTGACGCTATATATATATATATATATATATATATGTATGTATGTATGTATGTATGTATGTATGTATGTATGTATGTATGTATGTATGTAAGAAGGAGGTGATGGAGCTACAGGAGCGCGACGGATTAGGTTAGCTCTTTAGGGTTTCGCTGGCAGCTGCAGGCAGTCACGGTCTTCGGTTACCTGTTCTCCTCATCAATCCCAACGGTGTCGTCCTTACGCCGTTTACTCAGCCACTACTGTCTGCCTCACCTGTTACCGTCATGGAAGGCCACATGGAGACGGACATTGTGGATTATTCCGCGGATCCTTTCGAAGACCGCATCATTTTCGACAACCCTAACTTCGCCGCTCCGGTAATAGCCTCTCATACTACCTCGGTTCACTGCTCATTCGTTACCTTGCCTGTGGTCGCACACTCTAGCTCACTCACAAATCGCCCCATCCCTGATTTCACCCTGGTTCCCCCCCCTGGCCTTGATGCCCCTCCTCTCTCGCCTGGTACGGAACAGCTCCTCGCTTCGCTCTCGCCGCAGATCCTGTCTTTCGATCAACCCCCGTTTCTCCCCTCGGATCTCCCGGCCCCTCCTGTGGTATCCCCGGTTACGGGACCCCAAACCCTTCCCCCCTCTGGGATTCGGCCCTCCGGATGCTTTAGCACCCTGACGATCAATGATAAACCCTCGAAGCCCATCCCCCCTGAAGGTGTAGCAAACCCCTTTGTCGATCACCCATCTGCTCCTCACACTAAGAAGAGGAAATCCAGGTGCATTAAGGCAACGACAAAAGATATTATTGTCTCCTTCGGTGATCCATCGGCTCTCGGGGAAGTGGTTCCCATGGCTCGTACGATATTGGTAGGACATGTGAGGGGACGCGCCTACACAACAAGCCAACTGACACAATGGATTAAGGAAATCTGGGGTGCCCTGCTCAAAGAACTCCCAGAGGTACATGTTCTTCCCCGTGGGTGGTTCTCCCTTAATTTCACTAAGGAGGACTACACGGATCTGGTCTTAGCGAAATACTGGCACATTGAAACTGCACCAGTCCTGTTAAAGAGGTGGAGTCCCCTCTTTGACCCAGAACGTGAATAGATCAGAGCAGGCCCCCTGTGGGTACGATTGCCCGGATTACCATTACAGTATTGGAGCGAGGAGGCGCTCATCAAGATAGGGAATGCTCTGGGCACGTATCTGGATCATGACCGCACGTATGTTGAATCCAAGAAGCGAACCCTAGCTCGTGTGCTGGTTCACCTGGACACGCGTGAAGGTTTAGAGGAGAAGATCACTCTGCAATGGGGCAAATACAGCAGGACACAAATACTCGACTACGAAGGAGTTCCATTCCGCTACAACCGCTGTCATCAAGTGGGACACCTATTTAAGGATTGTCCGCTGAACAAGAGTCCAGAGACATCCCCAAAGATCTCTCCCATATCAGCACGAGAGGCAACCCCGATCATCCTACGTCCAGCTCAGGGGGAACCATATGCACAGGGCTCGCCTGTGAAGACTAGATCGAAGGGGCCGGAACCGTCATCGCCCCCTATGACTAGGGCTCGGGCCGCTGCAGCTGTCGCACAGGCCTCGAGTACTGTCCTGATCCCTTCATCCTTATCTCTTAATAACTCATCTGCATTAGTTTCATCATCTGCACCTTGCACTATGGCTCATTGTCCAGTTTCGACCCCCCCTCTGTGTGCCTCTACTGCTCCACCTTCTGTGCCTCCACTTCCCTCCTCTTCATCTCAGTCATCCTCCTCGCGGTCTTCCTCCCACCCATACTCTCTTCGCCCACGTCCCCAGCTACCGGGCTCTGAGGGAGGCTTGGGCATTGTCCCTCTGGGTATGGGACCTCTGTCGACCAGAGGCAGAAAATCTGATCTCTCCAAAGCCATTTGGAGGGCCGGTGTGGAGGTTGCATCAGGCTGGCAGTCCACTATCGATGGGGTCCTTAGAGTAGCCACTACCCCTCGGGGCGGTCCTCCATGAAGTGCTTATCATTCAATTGCAGGGGCTTGGCTAGTGCCCCCAAAAAACTAGCCATCCGGAGGCTTTTTGAGACTGAGCATCCTGACATTATCCTCCTCCAAGAGACTCTGGGCCCAGCAGAGGACATCTCTCATTGCTTAAACACTCTGGCTCCGAGACGGGAGTTCTTGGCCTCAGATGCCTCGGGTCGTTCAGGGGGTCTGGCGATCGGATACAACCCTAGATCAATCAAGATTGATTCATCCTGGGGTGGACAAGGATTTATCGGAGTGGACATTTTCGCAGCAGAACTTGGAAAAACATTTCGTATAGTGAATGTTTATGGACCTTGCCACCTCAGGGAGCCTTTCTGGAGGCACTTGCTAAACCTCTCCTTATTAGCAGCGGACCATACCATCCTGGGGGGCGACCTAAATTTTTCTCTGGGCTTCCGTGAATCTTGGGGTTCCATGGCACAAGTGGATTCCATCACCGAATTTATGAGGAATGCCCTTGAGCAGTTAGATTTTATTGATATCCCCTTACAGAAGCCTATGCCTACGTGGAGGAACAGAAGGGTGGGAACTGCTGCATTGGCTTGAAGACTGGATAGATTCCTTCTTAAAGGACCCTTGATACAACATCTTCACCTCTACAAACAATGGGTTGGTTCTGGGGGATTATCAGATCACTCCCCTATCTTCCTGGAAATCCTAGGGCCTCACCAAAAGCCAAAAGCCCCTTACAAATTCAATCATCTTTGGCTCCAAGATCAAGATTTCATAAAATTGGTCTCGGATTACTGGAAAGCACATCCCATAAATAGAGAAACATCAATGTCAAAGGGTTTCTGTAAGAATCTCTCGGAGCTAAAGCACATTGTCATAAATTGGGCCAAGGAGAAGAACAGAAGGGATTCGGCCGTGCTCTCATCAGTTGAAGAAGAGTTGAGTACCCTGTTGGATGAGCGAAACCTGGGCTTCACCTCGGCCGGGGATAAGACTCGACGGATTGAATTGGAAAATCAGAGGTCTACTCTGCTCATAAAAAGGGAGGAAAACCTCAGATTACGAAGCAAGGCTATTTGGCTGAAAGCAGGGGACGATAACTCTATATTTTTCCACAACTATGCAAAAGGAAGGAAAGTGGCCAACACTATCTGGAACCTTCCTATACAAGAAGGATGCCTTGCAGACACCTTCAATAAACTCTCCCAGCTGGGTACCTCACACTTCAGGAGCCTGTACAGAAGCCCTCCTGGTTCAAACTTGGCAGAAATCATTGAGGTGGCCACACACTTCCCCAGATTTGTAAACGAGGATGACTCGACTGATCTCACAGCCCCGGTAACATTGGAGGAACTGGAAAGCACACTCAAGTGGTTCAAGAGAGATAAAAGCCCCGGACCTGACGGCTGGTCTATCGAATTTTACCTAGCCTTCTATGACTTGCTAGGACTGGACCTGCTCAGTGTGATAGAGGAAAGCAGATCATCTGGGTGTTTATATCATGCCATAAACTCGACATTCATTGCTCTCATCCCTAAGTCTGACACCCCATCTTCATTTGATGACTTCCACCCCATCTCACTTTGTAATGTACTCTACAAGATCATTTCTAAGATTATTGCTAACCGACTTAAACCTATCCTATCAAATCACATTGCTCCCCAACAATTTTCTTTCCTTGAGGATAAGCAGATTCATGAAGCAATTGGGTCTGCCCAGGAAGCCCTACACTCTATCTAGTCCAAACATCTCAAGTGCACTCTCTTGAAAATCGATCTATCAAAAGACTTCGATCGGGTCAGCTGGCTTTACATTAAGATGCTTCTTATTCACCTGGGTTTCCCTCTTCCCTTCATAAACTGGATCATGGCCTGTATTACAACTCCTACATACAGCATCCTGATCAATGGATCAACCTCCCATTTCTTTCACTCTGAAAGGGGGCTTCGGCAGGGCTGCCCCCTATCACCCCAACTATTTCTATTAGTCATGGAAGGACTGAGCCGCTTAATCATCTCTGCTTCAAGGGAGGGGACTCTAAAGGGCCTCAAGATCACTAAAGAATGTTTCCTCACTCACCTGCTGTTCGTGGACGATGTACTCATACTATTGGATGGTAGCATAAGAGACTCACTGACTTTTTCTCGCCTACTACAGCTCTTCTCTCGAGCCACGGGCATGTAGGTAAACAGATAGAAATCTACTATATCACTGGCCCATACCACAGTCAATGAATCCCAAGCCACTCTGCAAGCTTTCCCCTACATCATTCATCCATTGGACAGGGGCCTAAAGTATCTAGGTTTCTGGCTAAAACCCACTTGCCAGAAGATTGCAGATTGGACTTGGCTGGTATCTAAATTGGAAAAAAGGCTCTCCTGTTGGAGCCACAGATACCTCTCCAGGGCAGGCCGTTTAATCCTCATCAAATCAGTGCTGGAAGCTACTCCGGTTTTCTGGATGGCTCTAGCATGGATTCCTAGACACACTCTGACTCACCTCCAACAGATCTGCAACAAATATCTCTGGGCAGGAAGCCAAGACAAACACATTTTTGCCTGGATAGGATGGCAAAAGATCACTCTCCCAAAGAAGTGGGGAGGTTGCGGTCTAAAAGACCTTCCACTGTTCGCACAAGCATTGGTAGCAAAAATGAGCTGGGCATTGATAAATAGCCAGAACCTATGGACCCGCCTCTCCTACCACAAATACATTTGGCCCCTTGGCACTCTGGATTGGATCAGACTCCCAAATTGGAACAGAACAGGTGTATCATTAATTTGGAAAGCCCTTCTACACTCAATGCCTATGATCAGAGACAACTTGGCCTGGAAAATCAGAGACGGGACCCTGGCTAGAATTGGCATAGACCCATGGGTGGGTAGTGGTGGTAGGCACACCCTGCCACAAGACTTGGTTTATCACTTACTTGCCCACAATATCAAAGTGATTGCCCAGATTGCTGATAGGGAAGCCTCTGATATATTTCAACAGGCCTGGAGGACAACACATCAAATAAACCTCCCTCTTAGATGGCATCAGGCATGGCAGACATATAGGGAGGCTCTGATAGAATCTCACATCAGAATCACTGAGGGGCCGGATGAACTAATTTGGAGCCAGTCTGAGAGCAGTTTTTACACTCCAAAGGATGGCTACACCCTACTTATTAGTCACAAGAAACCAGAGGTTATTTCGACATGGTGGCACAGCATCTGGAAGCTCTCCGCTTCCCCGCGATCCAAGCTCTTCTTCTGGTGTGTTCTTAAGAACAAGGTGCCCACCGGAGAAAATCTAATGCACAGAGCTTACCTCGGACTCTCCTGGTGTGCGATATGCAAAGAAGCATCTGAAACCACTGAACATATTTTCTTGAGATGCAGGCTGATACAAGAACTGTGGTCAACTATCAAAAATAACATTTCTTACTCCGGCAACTGGGCGGGCACTGTTTTAACGGAGGCTTGGACAGACTAGGCATCGTGGCACAAGGGGACCAAGACTGTTAACCTTCCTATCCTTGTTACTTGGCACATTTGGAAAGCACGCAACCGGCTCATCTTCAACGACCAACCTATTCTCTGGCAATTGGTGGAGGTCGGCATTATCGCTGCTTACAGGGAACTACCAGATCCCCCTCCCCCGCAAATTCGCCACCCTCACCCACCGCCTCGGATAGACCAAAACATACCTTGGGCATTTTTCGATGGGACCGTAAACCAGCAGAGTTGTGGGGGCAGTTTCATTATATTCAAATCTGAGCAACATTACTACAGAATTAAAGCAGGCCTGGGAATGGGAACAAACAATTTTGCATAGCTCATTACCCTCCGTCATTTACTTCATTTTGCTTTGAGTCATCATATCTCTTGCATTAACATATTCGGGGATTCAAAAATCATCATAAACTGGTTCAACAACATATCTATTTGTCACATGCACACACTCAACATCATATTGAATGAAGTTCTAGTACTCAAAGCAGCTTTTGACAACATCACATGTTCTCACATCTATAGGGAACATAACGAGAGTGCTGACAAGCTATCCAAGGAGGCCTCGTTGATGGACAGAGGAGTATGGGAGATCACAGAGGTACAGGGCCATCAGGAGTACAAATACTACCATCGCCCATATAATGATCTGAGATATCAGCATGCACCTGAGCAATAAACAATCTGAAAATTTTTGTACATGACAGAAACAATATTTTGTAAATATTAAACATGCTTTTGAACAGCTAAGAAAATCCTGAAAGACATATTTTGTAAACAGGTATTTTATAGAATTTTGGAGGATGACCCTGCGAGGTACATCTTATCTGATATATAGGAACGGAATCTTTATTGTAACTAGCAGGCACACTGAGTATAGTGACCTCAGGCATATGCGCATAGCATTTTCAATATGTAATTTTCTACTTAATGAAAGTTACGGATTTTTCCAGTGGAAAAAAATAAAATGTATGTATGTATGTATGGATGTATGTATGTATGTATGTATGTTAAATAACAAGTTATGTTATATCAAATAGTTATAGAACTATTTTTTGTCACAAACAATATATATAGAACTATAGTATATGTAGTTATGTGATGTTATAATTTTATAATAGTTATATCTATATATCTATATATATATATATATATATATATATATATATATATATATATAGTTATGAACTTGTTGTGGCTAGCAAGAACCCCCCTTATTATTTAGTATAATTTCTAATACTAAATAAGTAGGGACCCTTAGCAAAAAATTTAAAAACCAAAGAAGTATTTAAATTTCCTTTTTTGAATAAAATTACCATCATTACCTTAGGAAGCCACCCTTGAAAAATCCAAAAAATCTAAGTTTTATGATAAGCTAAGATGCAAATCTTTCCTTAGGAATATCACATCGAAAAAAGATAATGGGATACCTCCTTATGAGCTGAATCTTAAGCATTGTGAGATTTCAATGTGTGATAATGAAATATCGCATCGCATACAACACAATTTATGGCGAAATACTTTAATTTTCTGATATGCGATGACACCGATCGTAAATCGTGTTTCGCAGAAACAAGTTAACAGAGTTTATCATATATAATGTTTCTGTGATCTGCGATATTGCGATATTGCGATCTCGCGATACAACGATTTTGTGATAATATGATTTTGCGATGTTACAATTTTGGAATGTTATCATTTCTCGATGTTGCGATCTGCGATATTGCAAAGCAAATCACAAAATCGCTCCATTGCAGATCTTTCGGGCACGTTATTCAAGAAAAGTATTTTCCATAAGCTGACACCTAGTTATGCGCTTTAATGCTAATAAATGAATTAGTTGCCAGTTATTAATGGAATATGGGTTCGTGCTTATCGAAAAAATCATCTCACGTAAGGTGGTATGCTTGATGTGTCTTCTACATTTAAAAACTTTCCCACCACCCTTCCTTGTCATTCATTTTCATTTCACTTGTGAATTGCAGGAACAGAGAACAGAGGCCAATACAAAGCAATACGCAAGTTAAAATGGGAAATACAAGCAAAGCTCCGAGCTCTGAGGAAAAGGAAATGGCGCCCTTGTATACAGACACGGCCTGTAACAGAGACGCGGGAATTGCTACGTGGGAAGGCATGTATAATCTGCTCGAAGAGGAGAATCCCAGAGTAATGGAAGTAGTTGCTACCGCGGGATCAAATGGTTCTTCTAAGGCATCCATTACAGAGCTAGCCTGCTCATTCTTGCACCGGATAGCAGCAAGGCCCAAAATTCTTCCATACACATACATGGTGAAGTGGATACTGGACATTGCAGATATTAGAAACAGACAGTTTAAGACTCAAGGTCAAGAGTTCACGGAATTATTATTTTTACAAATTTTTAACTTTATATCTGCTGGAAGGAAAAAAGCTCAAAAGGAAAAAAACACATCAAGGAAATCTGGATCAAGAAACGGAGGCAGTTTCCGATGCACGATTAGCGCCTAACGCTAATCGTACATCACTAAGAAAAATTGCTCGAAAAGATAAGCTGCTAATTGCCCAGTCACTTGTAAGCTCCGAAAATTGCATGAAATCAATGATACAGGTAGATTGGAAACAGAAGGCCAAAGAAAAGGCACAAGCGATCTAATGGTTAACTAAGTTGAACTGGGATTATTACTGGGCTTACTTGGTAAAGCCACATAGCCAGTGGATGACTGTCAAGTGTATCATCAATTCGGCTGAAAAGATGGCACCAACTCTTGTCGATTCTGTTTTCTTAGCTCAGCTAAATTGGAAGTCGGCCAACCGACTCTTCTCAGACAGATGTTGCATGCATGTGATTTCAAGGACCAAATACAGAAGTAGTTTAAATTTAGATTCAACTTTAGTTTAATTTTGTTCTATTTTCCTGAAAAGAGGACGTTCATTTAAACCGCATCCTATATTTTTGTAATAATTTATTTTTAGATGTAGTTAGTAGTATTTAAACCCTTCTCATGCATTTAGAGAAGGGTCCTAAAATTTATCAAAAAAATTATCCCCAGAACATGCACTTTTGTACCCTCTGAGTAAGTTTTGATGAATGAATGGAACAAAATTTATTGAGGTTTGCATTTGATATCTGCTACTGATGTTGCACTTTTATACTCTTAGTAGATATTTGATCAAGAAGACATAAATCATTATCGCTTGAAGCTCATGAGTAGGATTAGTTATAAATGGTATTTCTATCTCTTAACTATTTCTGCCTATGTGTTAGAGTGATTTTCAGTTTACTTATTTATATATTGATGTATGAATGCCTGAGTTATCATTTGGAACTTTTGTAAGGTGATAGCTATTTATTTATGCTTAGTGTATAAATAGCTTATTATGCGATAAGTTTTTCACAACTGTTTCGTCTAACTTCTTACACGAAGTGGTTCATCTTTATTGAATTCTTTTCTCATAGTAGCTGAATGATCTTTATTACCAGTTGTTGTTTGAAATCATTTTAGATCGCATAAAGGAAAGATTACACCCTGGGTTAGTGTAGATTTACATATTTCTGTTGATTAGAATATAAGTTCCTTATTATTAGATTAGAATTAGAGTAGAAGTATTCCATTTATAAATTATTAGAAATAGAAATATCTATCTTTCGCACATACACACATAAATTGAGAAACTAGTCCCATATCCCCAGTCGGACCCGCTATACCAAACGAAAAATGAGCTACCAACCAAGGTCCGGACCGGGCGGGTATCCCCCTTGTTGTAGACCCGATTTTCGGGCCTTCAACATATTTGACGCTAGAAGGAGGGCCCCGAACTATGAATGGCAATAAAATCCAAATCTAAATACCATTCTGAGAGTAAATCGCCCTCAACATTTCCTCCGACTTCTCCATTGCATTCAGAAACCTTAAATCCAGAGTTAGAAGTCGATGGAGCAATATCCGCTGTTACAAACCCTGATATTTCAGAACAATATACTATTGAACCCCCTGAAGTTGAATCTTTGATTCACAAACTTCAGCAATTTTCCGTATCTCCTCAAAAATCTGATAAATCTCAAGGCAGGACTTTGCAATATAACCCTGCTCATCCTCTTACCAGTTTAAAGAGAGAAAAGTTTGGTGTTCAACCAACCGAATTACCTCTACCTACTAGGAAGAGAGCAAGGAAGTCTCCTAAAGGATCTGATATCGAGACTCTTTCATCATCATCATCCTTCTCAACCTCTTCACTGTGAATTCAACCATCCACTCCTCCACTTTAGAGCATCGTCCATCAGCCTATTGCAACTTCCTCAACTCTTTCTCAACCATCTGGAGTCATAATATCCTCATCTTATCAACCACAGGGATCATATTCTGCACTTTCCTCTATTAGTAATTCAGTGATGGCCCAATCTCCATGGAATAACCCAGGGGCAGTCTTAATGCCTGCACTCTTGAGTCAGTTACTGGCCCATCCTAAAAAATGGCTGCCTAAGTTTAACCCTGAGGCAGGCATGCTAGCAGAAGAGCATATAAATAACTTTATGTTATCTATAAATCTCAACGGAGTTGTTAATGAGGATGTTGTTGTTCGACTTTTTCCTTATACTTTGCAAGGGACAGCTGGATCGTTGTATTTATCGTTACCTTCTAGATCTATCACCAGTTGGGACATCTTCCAAGAACAATTTCTAACCAAGTTTGGTGATGACAGGTCTACAGCGACACTGATCAATGACTTGTCTAACCTTAGGGTCGAGTCAAGAGAACCTATCAAAGATTTCAATTTATCTTTTAATAAAATTTTAAACAAAATACCTACTGCTTCTCAGGCTAGTGAAGAAGTGCAAAGTGAATGGTACATTACTGCTTTACCATCAAACTTAGCAATCTTTGTTTATAGGGATAACAAGACAACCTTAGTTGAAAATATGAAAGAAGCGATAGCAGTAGAGAAACGTATTACGGCCCTAGAAAATAAAAATGCGATAGAAGAACGAATGTCTAAGAAGGTCTCTTTCAAGGAAGATCCCAAGAAAAAACAACCCAAAGATCCATTTGATTTAGAAGGATTACAAAAAGTTTTGAAGACCATGTCTAAGGAAATGGTCGACATCAAGAAACAAGTAGCAGAAACTTCTTCTAAAAATCCATACATGCCTTTTAAAAGAAATCCTTCAACTGATTCCAAACCCCCTAACGCTATATCGAATGCTGAGTCAGAAGAAGAAGAAGAGGAAAAAACTACTGAAGAACATACCGATGATGAAGAAGTTGTAGAATTACAACGTATGTGGGATTTCATCCTCCCAAATGAAGAGGATCAAGAGGCATTCCCAGTTAGTACTCGCAGCAGAAATCAGCTTGATCCTCCTCAATCTACACCTAAGCCAAAGAGCGCAAGCTCGATGACTAAGGATAAAGTCGTAGCCAAGAAAACATCATCTGAAGCGACTCAAACTAGCCCAGTCCAAACAGACACATCTACTACATCTAAAACGCTAATCGTTTCGGATGAAATGGAGTATAACATCGTAAAGACATGAAAAAGACTGAGGCCAATATTACTCTTTTTGAATTGAGCAAGTTAAAACACCAGCAGAAAGTACTTTTGAAAGAATTACATGTTGTACCAGTTGCGCCTTTACCAGCTGCTATAACCTCTCAATCTTCTCATGATATGGGAAGACCTCCAACTAGTATGATGAATAAATTTGATCCAAATGATATCGCATTAATTGGAGGAAGATCGAGATTGCATACTCCCCCATTTCTCCTTACTTATGAAATTTTCAATAAAAATGTGCATAATTGCTTAGTGGATTCTGGAGCTTCATCAAATATTTTACCAAGATCAATTTGCGCAAAATTGAATGTTCAACCACAGAAATATGTTGTACACATAGTCCAATTAGATCGATCGCAAGTCAAGGTGATTGGCGAATTAAATCATGTTACCATAAGGCTGTCATCCAACCCAAAGGTATGTCAAGTTATTGACATTTTAGTTGCCGATATATCTAAATTTTATGGCTTAATTCTTAGCAGAGATTGGTCAGAAAAACTTCATGGATGCTTTGCAACTGACTGGTCACATATGTGGCTGCCTTATAATGGTAAACCAAATCAAATAAAAGTTGAGCGCGAACGACATCAGAAATACATAGTAACGGAACTTGAGGGAGAAAATGAACCAGTAACATATAATTCTAACATCATAGGAAACTATTCAGTAGACTCTTTCTTAGGAAATTTTAATTCTCACACTTCACCTTACTTAGAACATTCTGTTTTATCTCAAGTAGAAATTTTTTCTCAAATAGATAGTTCTAAATGCATTAATTTTATAGATAGTCCTGTAAATAAATCTTTGTTTTGGAAACTATTTTTTGATGGTTCTAAGTCTAACGAAGGAGCAGGAGCAGGATGCATGTTAGTAAGCCCAGAGGGAGACAAAATCATGCTAACTTGTAGACTCGAACTTGAGTGCACCAACAATACCACAGAATACAAAGCTCTAGTCCAAGGCTTGTACAAGGCAATAGAACTAGACGTCAAATACCTGCAAGTTTTCAGAGATTCTGAAATTGTAATTAGACATGTACGTGATAATATACACTTTTTATCAGGTCATTTAAATAATTATCAATCTTTAGTTCAAGATTTGACTGAACATTTTATAGCATTCAATATTTCATCAATTCCTAGACACCAGAATGCTAGCACAGACCTCTTAGCCAACGTAGCTTCCAAGCTCATTCCTTCAGAAGATTTTAGCCCTGACCGATTTTCAATTGAGTTAATTTTTAGACCATCTATTCTTGATAACATTACCAATTGGAGGATTTTCAATGACGATCCTGATATCGTGAGTTTTCTCACATCTGAAGGATCCTACACCAATCAAATAATTGACGAAGACCAGCATGACCAACAATTGCAACATGATAGTACTAACAATGCTATACCTAAATCAATAGTCAAATTAGAAGACCTTTATGATTTGAAAGATCGATTCAAAATATCTACCAATTCAAAACTCCAAAGTTCAAATTTGAATTATGAATTAGTAAATCTAGGAACTGATACCAAACCACAGAATATCAATCTAGGCATTGGCCTAGTCCCTGAAGAGAAAATAGCATATATTCGTCTCTTGAAACAATACAAAAGTGTATTTACTTGAAATTATGATGAACTCAAAACATATGACACCTCCATCATCCAACATACTATCCCAATGATTGATAATGAAAAACCCGTCCAACAAAAATTGAGAAAGATCCATCCAAATTTAGAGAATCAGATCAAAACTGAACTCAATAAGTTATTGAAAGCCAAAATAATCTTTCCCGTTAGACATTCTAAATGGGTCTCCGATATGGTACCTGTTAGAAAGAAAAACGGAGATATTATAATATGCATTGACTTTCGAAATCTTAACAAGGCCTGCCAAAAGGATAATTTTCCTTTACCTCCCATGGAACAAATACTGCAGGCAGTTGCGAGCTCAGAATTAATGTCATTCTTGGATGGATTCTCAGGATACAACCAAGTGTTGGTACATCCTGATGATCAATTAAAAGCAACATTCAGGACTAAGTGGGGCACATACGCATATCAAAAGATGCCATTTGGTTTGATAAACGCGGGTGCCACATTTCAGAGAGCCATGGACATCGCATTCAAAGGATTAGTTAATAAGTCAGTGGTAATTTATTTGGATGACATTACTGTTTATTCCAAGAAACGAAACAACCATATTAGGGATTTAAAACAAATCTTCCAACGTTTTTTAAGGTATGGAATTTTGCTTAACCCGAAAAAATCCTTTTTCGCATTAAGTGAAGGAAAGATTCTAGGATTCATTGTGTCAATATTCGGAATTCACATCGATCCTGATAGAATCAAGGAAATTTCTGCAGTCCCCCTACTTCACAACAAAAAAGCCATGCAATCATTCCTTGGCCAAATCAACTTTGTAAAGAGATTTGTGCCATACTTTTCAAGAATCGTATCTCCTTTACAAGCTATGATTAAAAAGAATGCAAACTTTAAATGGGGCCAAGATGAACATGAGGCATTCAATCTAATCAAGCAAGCAATTATCAATGCTCCATCTTTAGCAACTCCAATTTTTTCCGATCCTTTTATTTTGTACACATTTGCCTCGGATAAATCATATGCTGCGATACTCACTCAAGCAAATCAAGAAAAGGCGAAAGCCCCAATTGCTTTTTTCAGTTCCAATTTACAAGGTGCTGAATTGAATTATTCAGATGTGGAGAAACAAGCTTAAGCTGTTATTAAAGAAATTAAATATTTCAAGCCTTTTTTACTCAAAACACATACCAAGATCATAGTACCATTTCTGGCAGTGAGAAATCTTCTAGTACAGAAGGATGTGGGTGAGAAAGGGGCAAATTGGGTTACTGCCTTATAAGAATACGCCATAGAAATCAAACCAGCAAATATTGTAAAAGGTCAAGGCTTTTGCAAAATGCTGGCAGGAGCATCGCTAATGCTCGAAAATCCATCTGAAGAGGTACAAGTGTACGAGGTAAGCATAAACGATGTTGATTCATTATATGCTGATATGATTTATTATCTGAAGAATGGATATGCCCCTTCAAACCTCGATTATACCAAGAAAAGAGCCCTGAGGTTAAAAGCCAAACAATATCAACTTGTGAATGACGTTCTTTTTAGAATAAATTATGATTCTGTTCTACTTAGATGTCTTGAGAAAGATGAAGCTGAAAAAGTCTTGCAGGAACTCCATGATGGTCCAGCAGGCGGACACTACATTGGAGATGCAACTGCTCACAAAATTTTATGCACAGGCTATTACTAGCCCACATTATTTGAAGACACACATAATTACGTAAGGAAATGTCAAGTTTGCCAAACTGTTGCTGGGAGACAAAAGAAACCATCCTTTCCACTGCAACCAGTTACTATTGAACAACCTTTTGATCAGTGGGAATTGGACATAATAGGTGAGATCGTTCCTCACTCTTCTAAACATCATAGATATATCCTTAGAGTGACATATTACTTTACTAAATGGGTAGAAGCAGTTCCACTCAAGACGGCTAATGCTGAAAACATCATTGAATTCATAGATCAGTTCATAATCACCAGGTTTGGATTACCTTCCGCTTTAATGTTTGATAATGAATCATACTTTTCTGGAAATGCAATGACTGAATTTGCACTTAAAAGGGGTTTCAAATTTAAATACTCGGCCAATTATTATCCATAAGGGAATGGGTTAGCTGAATCTACAAATAAAAACCTAATCAGGATTATCAAGCGAACCATTTACCAAAATCATAAAAATTGGCATAATTCTTTAATATATTCTTTATGGGCAGATCGAATAACGCAGAAAGCCTCTATCGGCACTTCTCCCTTTAATTTAGTTTATGGGAAAGAAGTGGTTCTTCCAACACATCTCGCGATTCCCTCCTTAGCCTTGGTCCAATATATTGATGAAGTACCAACTTCCTCTTTACAACTTAGGCAGCTGGAATTAATTAAATTAGAAGAACAACGAGAAAGGGCTAAGATTACTCATGCTCATCATCAAGCATTAGTGAAGGCCTCTTTTGATTCCAATATGATATCCAAAAAAGATTTTCAGATGGGAGATCTAGTCTTAAAATGGGACAAGGCTCATGAGGAAAAGGGAAAACATACTAAATTTCAAAGAATGTGGCTTGTTCCTTTTCAGATCATAGAAATCATAGGTCCATCTACCTTCATGTTACAAGATTTAACAGGAAAAAGAGATTCTCTACCTGTTAATGGTCAGATTCTTAAGAAATATTTTCCATAGACGGACATTCTTCTATTTTTGTAGAGTAGTTGTTTTTCTTTTCATAATAAAACCAGTTGTGAATGGTTAGAATAGGCATTTATGAAAAAGACACCAATTCTCTTTCAAATTTTGATCTTTCGCTTGTATAAATAGCAAATATTTTGGAACATTGATCTTTATTATTGAAAGATACAGTTAAAAACTCTAGCCTAGATATGATACTAGTTTCAACTTCATAAAATTTGATGAAAACAACCTTTAGTGAGAAATTGTTTTATATCAGTGCAATGAAAGGTATCAATAAAAAAATAAAGATTCTCTGTAGAACAGCTATTTCAAAAAAACTCTATTATTGTCGTCTAGAGCTATCTTAAGGAAACAATGACTTCCTCCCTACTAAGGAAATCACAACTTTCAGAGGAACAATCCAAGGATACACTCTATCTTAAAGAGTGAGAGGTCTCATCACGATCTGGCTTATCATAATCACAAATATTATAAACTTGCTGACTTTGCCAATACTGCATACCACAACAGGGCAATGACTCGAGATTGTTAAAATCAAAAGACAAGGGGTCTCATCACGAGCTAGCTTGTTCAGCAAAGTTATAAATCAGTGAATGACTGTGTCATGAATTGGCTACCAAACCAAGACATTGCTCTTTAAAGAGTAAAATAAAATAAAAGCAAAAAGTGTGGATGTGGATTCTTATTTGGGAATTGTAGGTTTCTTTAAGTAGGACATAGGATCATTGCTGGGTAACAGGTAACCATGTCGAGGCTATAAACATCTGCTGGCAGCAGAGGCTCTACCTACGACAAATGAGCATATTTAAAACTGGTTTACAGAGGAGACTTAGTTTTACCTTTACAAGCCAAGTAATGACTGATGTAAATACAAGACTAGCTTGAGGTAGCAAATAATCAAAGTTGAAAATAGTTGAAACAAAATGTCATTGATAGGTTAAAGTATAATGTACTTTATCTTTTTATAATAAAGTTTAACTTTCTGGAAAAATTTTTGTTTTGGAAGTTTTGAAAATTCAAAAAGCAGCAGAGATAACTGGTTCTTCCAAGTGAATCACCAATTGTTGTGGCCAGCAACAACCCCCCTTCTTATTTAGTATAATTTCTAATACTAAATAAGTGGGGACCCTTAGCAAAAAATTTAAAAATCAAAGAAGTTGCACAGTTTCACCATCGTAAATTTAGAGAGGCCCTGGAGATTGAGAAAAGGCCGAACAATCTTAATAGGGATGATGGCTAGAAGATTAGCAGTTGCTGGGTCCCAGCCTTATCTTCCTAGCCTCCTCATTCCCCTTTTGGTAGGTCTTAGGGTTTCTGTCTTCCCTCTCCTCGTGTTCTGTTTTTGACGGGTTTGTCATGGAGTGCAAGAGTTAGTATTATGTTATTAAGTAATTTCAGGCTAATTATGATATTATCCTTATCCCAGGGGGTAAATTAATATTAGATTAGATTCTTTGCATTTCCTTTAACTGATTTCCTTATATTGAATTAATAAAGACCCCCCCTTTTTTAAACCTTATAAGTAATAACATAGTTGTTTTTAATAATAATGTTAGTATTAGATATTGATTAATGGATATAAATTACTATATTCATTATAAGAGGTTATGATAAACAAGAAATTATTGGAAATATATGATATAATATTGAGTTAATGGATAGACTATTATTAATGAACATGTACTTGAATTATGGTATTTACAATATTAAAATTATAATTTATTAAGTGAATATAGATTACTTAATAAACATAAATTATTAGAGAAGATTTAGTTTACCATTGGTCCCTTAATCTTAATAATTATTATTAAATAATTACATAGTTACCTATTGTAACTATAAGAATAATAGTGACTTAATACTATTTATTATATTTAGGAATAATAATAAATATTGTTATAATGTATTAATGACCATTTCATTATTTAATTTACCCTAATTTATTAATGACCTTTTATCTAATTAACCATTGGACCCTTTGATTTAAACAATTTATTAAATAAATACGCAGTTACCTATTGTAACTAAATTCTAAGAACAATAGTAATTTAATACCATTTATTTGTTTTTAGATAATTTTAAATATAGGTTAATTAATAAATATGAAGATATAATGACCATTATATTTAAAAACAATAAATTTATTCAATTAACTTATATTAATAATAAAATCAGGGGTTTGACTTTGATCCTCTGGTTAAAATTAGCCGTTGCAATATAGCCGTTGGAGTCTCTGCACACTCTATTTAATCAAGCTAAGCCAGATCAGTTCTTCAACTTGTCCTGATGATGAACCACACTTGTTGGTTCGAAACGCATCGACAAAAGATTAATTATGTGATTTCGCCGAAGATTATCTAGACAATCAAAGAAGTATTTAAATTTCCTTTTTCGAATAAAATTACCATCATAAGCTTAGGAAGCCCCCCTTGAAAATCCAAAAAATCCAAGTTTTATGATAAGGTAAGATGCAAATATTTCCTTAGGAATATCGCATCAGAAAAATATAATGGGATACCTCCTTATGAGCTAAATCTTAAGCATTACGAGATTTTGATGTGCGATAATGAAATATAGCATCGCATACAACATAATTTACGGCGAAATACTTTAACTTGCCGATATGTGATGACGCCGATCGCAAATCGCATTTTGCAGAAAACAAGTTAACAAAGTTTATCATATATAATGTTTCTACGATCTGCGATATTGCGATATTGCGATCTCGCGATAGAGCGATTTTGCGATAATATGATTCTGCGATGTTACGATTTTGCGATGTTATCATTTCGCGATGTTGCGATCTGCGATATTGCGAAGCAAATCGTAAAATCGCTCCATCGCAGATCTTTCGGGCATGTTATTCAAGAAAAGTATTTTCCATAAGCTAACACCTGGTTATGTGCTTTAATGCTAATAAATGAATTAGTTGCCAGTTATTAATGGAATATGGGTTCGTGCTTATCAAAAAAATCATCTCACGTAAGGTGGTATGCTTGATGTGTCTTCTGCATTTAAAAACTTTGCCATCACCCTTCCTTGTCATTCATTTTCATTTCACTTTTGAATTGCAGGAATGGATAACAGAGGCCAATACAAAGCAATATGCAGGTTAAAATGGGAAAGAAAAGAAAAGCCCCGAGCTCTGAGGAAAAGGAATGGCGCCCTTGTATATAGACATGGCCTGTAACAGAGACGTGGGAATTGCTACGTGGGAAGGCATGTATAATCTGCTCGAAGAGGAGAATCCCAAAGTAATGGAAGTAGTTGCTACCGCGAGCTCAAATGGTTTTTATGTGGCATCCATTACAGAGCTAACCTTCTCATTCTTGCACCGGATAGTAGCAAGGCCCGAAATTCTCCCATACACGGACATGGTGAAGTGGATATTGGACAACACTGATATTAGAAACAGATAGTTTAAGACTCAAGGTCAAGAGTTCACAGAATTATTATTTTTACAAATTTTGAACTTTATATCCGCTGGAAGGAAAAAGCGCAAAAGGCGAAAAATGCATCAAGGAAATTCGGATCAAGAAACAGAGAGAGTTTCTGATGCGTGATTAATCGCGCATCACTGAGAAAAATTGCTCAAAAAGATAAGCTACTAATTGCCTAGTCACCTGCAAGCTCCGAAAATTGCATGAAAGCAATGGTACAGACAGATTGGAAACAGAAGGCCCAAGAAAAGGCACAAGCGATCGAAGGGTTAACTAAGTTGAACTGGGATTATTACTGGGCTTACTTGGTAAAGCCACATAGCCAGTGGATGACTGTTAAGTGTATCATCAATTCGGCCGAAAAGATGGCGCCAACTTTTGTCGATTTTGTTTTCTCATCTCAGCTAAATCGACAGTCGGCCAGCCGACTCTTCTCAGACAGATGCTGCATGCATGTGATTTCAAGGACCAAATATAGAAGTAGTTTAATTTTAGATTCAATTTTAGTTTAATTTTGTTTTATTTTCCTGAAAAGAAGACGGTCATTTAAACCGCATCCTATATTTTTGTAATAATTTATTTTTAGATGTAGTTAGTAGTATTTAAACCCTTCTCATGCATTTAGAGAAGGGTCCTGAAATTCATCAAAAAACTTATCCCTAGAACATGCACTTCTGTACCCTCTAAGGAGGTTTTGATGAATGAATGGAACAAGATTTATCGATGTTTGCATTTAATATCTGCTACTGATGTTGCACTTTTGTACTCTTAGTAGATATTTGATCAAGAAGAGATAAATCGTTATTGCTTGAAGCTCATGAGTAGGACTAGTTATAAATGGTATTTTTATCTCTTAACTATTTCTGCATGTGTTAGAGTGATTTTCAGTTCAGTTATTTATATATTGATGTATGAATGCCTGAGTTATCATTTGGCACTTTTGTACGGTGATAGCTATTTATTTATGCTTAGTGTATGAATAGCTTATTATGTGATAAGTTTTTCACAACTGTTTCGTCTAACTTCTTATACGAAGTGGTTCATCTTTATTGAATTCTTTTCTCATAGCAACTGAATGATCTTTATTACCAGTTGTTGTTTGAAATCATTTTAGATCGCATAAAGGAAAGATTACACCCCGGGTTAGTGTAGATTTACATATTTCTATTGATTAGAATATAAGTTTCTTATTTATAGATTAGAATTAGATTAGAAGTATTCCATTTAGAAACTATTAGAAACAAAAATATCCATCTTTTGCCCACATACACATAAATTGGGAAACTGGTCCCATATCCCCAGTTGGACCCACTATACCAAACGGAAAAGGAGCTGCCAACCAAGGTCTGGACCGGGTGGGTATCCCCCTTGTTGTAGACCCGATTTTCGGGGCTTCAACAGAACTATAGCTATAGTTATCTTCCATGCTATATATATATATATATATATATATATATATATATATATATATATATATATATATATATATATATATATATATATACATATATATATATATATATTTTGTTATGTCAAATGTTAAATACCAATTATATTATGTTAAATAGTTATAGAATTATATTATGTTATAAATCATATATATATATATATATATATATATAACTTTATGTTATGTTAAATAATTTTTTTTTATGTTAATAGTTTTATAACTATGTTATGTTATAGACAATATATATAGTTATAATATATAGTTATGTTATGGTTATATATGTTATGTTATAATTATACATTATATATAACTAAGTTAAATGTTCTGTTATACATGTTGGAAACAATGATAATACTAAGAGGGGGGCGAATCAATATTAAGGTTGATTTTAACTTATCTATGCTAATTTATTTTCTTATTTAACTTGGAATTCCTCCATATAACCAACAACAATATAAAATGTGGCAACATCATAAACGAAACACACAAGAAAATAAACCATAAGAATCATACACATTAGACATAGGTTTTTCACGTGGAAACACTTATGGGAAGAAACCACAAAGCTTGTTGTTGTTATTGATGTAAATAAGAGCACCTAGTCTATTATATCAATCTGTTTTGTGAGAACCTACTGACAGGAAGCAACAACTCCCTTTGATTGTTTGCTAGGACCGACTAGTAGGAAGCACCAAATCCCTTTGTTTGTAGACACTTGTCTAGCTTACTAGAAGAACCATGTGAGGAACTAACCTCATGGATTTGTTGCAAGAATTGACTTGTAGCTTTTTGTATGTTTTGCAATCACCAACTTGCAGGAGGCATTGATCCCCAAGCCTTCTCAAGCTTCACTAGAGATGGAAGCACCAACTTCCTGTATGCAGGCACTAACCCAAATGACTTTACTTAATTTGGTAGAAACTTTGTCTGATCTCAGCTTTTATCTTCTGCTCACACTGCTACACTTTGCATCTCTCTGCAACATTCTTCAATATCCCTCTAATTTTCTTAACAACAACCACTTATCACCATCTAGGAAACCCTTTTTTCTCTTATCTTCATTGGAAATCATTCAACTCTCAACCTCTTACACTCCACAACACAGGCTTAGCTCTCAGCCTTGCTCACAACAACTCACAAGCCCCTTAAGCCTTCCACATAGCACACAGGCACTTCATCCTTAACTAACAATGCACAAGCAACTTCGGCCTAACACACACAACACATAGGAACTTTAGCATCTCTCATAGAGTGTTGCTCTTGGGGTCTCTTTACTGCTTAGGCACTATCATCCTCTCTCTGAAGAACTGGTTCTTACTAAGCATCTCACAAATGTGCACACACACAGAGCACTTTCCTCTTGGATCTCATAAGAAACTATGTTGCATTCTCCCCACATGCCCAATAGAGCTCCTAGGTTTTTTTCCACTACTGTCTTCTCGATCGATTTGGTCACACTGTACTCATTCACCATTATGTATTGTACCTCGACATTGCCCTACATTCTATTATTTGCATTGGTCTTGGTCTCTGTCACTACATTCACTAGAGAATGGGCATCTGATTGACCCGACTATATTTTCCATAACGAGAATTAATTCTCAGTCCACCTACTTACTCAAGTTAGGCACAATCCTCTCTGTCTGCAACTTTCCCATAGTTGAGACTCTCCATGCCTTTCAAGGCTCATAGAGCCTAACAACACTCAAACAAGGTGTCTCTGTACTTCAGGCATGGACATTCTGTGGACCATTGTCCTTGTTGCCATGTCTCACAACTTTTTACAGTCGTTTATTCATCCCAGAGACCAACTCCTCTTTTTTGTATTCAATCCTGTAGCTGCTGACCCATATGGCTTAAATACTCCTCTATACTACTATATTGGGGATTTTCATCACAACATCATAGTGGTGCAATAGTACAAACCACCGATTTCCCATCTTCGATATTCAATCCCCTTTTGATTTAGCCCTCATTGAATCTCCAATATAGGATCGAGTGTTGTGATAGGGGGCTTAGTATTAAAGTGCTAAGTCTTTCAAACTCTTTTCGGGGGCCTTTCTTACCCTTTTGAAATCTCTATGCCCTTGGTTTCTTGTTGGCTTCATAACCAAGCGCTAACACCATCAGAGCCCTCTCTATTGGAATTTTTCATTTGAAACCAAATGCCAACAACTACAATCCTCTGATCACTAATATTTGATTTCTGAGCTCCCTCTATTTAGCCCTTACCATGCATTTCTCACCATCATACTGAGAGTTGTGACCAGTCAATTCTCCTTTAAGTTCTTAAGCCTTTAGACTACAGTCGGGGGCTGTTCTTCCTTTGTTAACACATTGCACCCTTGGTTTTCTTAGTTTCCTCTAGACCATGCGCTAACCACATTGGAGCCCCCATATCAGCAATTTCCACTTTGTGACGAAACGTTTTCCATCACAAATCTCTGATCATCGATCATCGATAGGCCTCTTTGTTCAGCCCTAGCCCTTGGTTCTTTTACCTCTTTGAGATCGTGTACTAGCCCTTACATTGAAGCCCTCTAATTAGTGATTTTAAAATGTGGTCAATGTGCCAACCATTACAAACCTCTGATCATCAATCACTGATAGGCCTCTCTTTCTAGCCCTAGCCCTTGGTTCTTTTACCTCTTCACAACCACGTTCCAACCCTTACATTGGAGCACTATAATCGGCCATTTTCAAATGTGGGTAATGTACCAACCATTACAAACCTCCGATCATCAATCGCCGATGTGATGTCATCACCTGCCGCATGGAACTCCCTGAGTGGTGACATGTGTCACCCAAATATAGTCCATTAGGCCACCCAAAATGGTCGAAAACACCTACCATGTGTCCTTTGGTACCGCCATGTCATGCTGATGTTAGCTGCCACTTAGCCTTACCAGAACCATTCAGATCCTGCCATGTGTCCACATTAGAGCTCATCTGATGCCTCCACCTATCCTTATCTGAGCCTACTGGATGCTTTCATATGTCCTTACTAGAACCTACCGGACGCTTCCATCTATCCTTATCAGAACCAATCACCTATCTGTCCTTATCAGACCTAATCAGATGCCTCCACGTTTCCTGCTTAGAGGAGAGAGAAACTGCCTCGCCAACCTTGGTTTTGTGATGATTTCCTTTGTTAATCTGCATTATCTCTCCTTGGAGATTTATCACAGAAGCCATGATCCTAACGTTTTATCACTTATCAGAATTTTCCGATAACAACTATCCAGATGCTGTCACTTTGAAAACGCCAATCGCTAATATGCGATGAGGCCTGGACCCACCGACTGTCCATCATCGATATGTTATGTGGCCTAGACCCACTAACTTCCAATCATCGATATGCATCGCTAATATCTCTCTACGCCTCTGATCTATAGGACCTTTGATATGGCAGGTCTCTGATCCTATGATCTCCGATATGGCATACTGCGGGGGTTACGAACGCCAATATGGCTTGCCTTCCAATTTCTAAACCCTCGATACTCTGATCACCGATATGGCTTGATCATTGACCTCTGATCGTCGATGCGCCAATACACCCAATGTGCCGAACTCGAACTGTGATCGTCGATATCCTGGATCCTCCAATCTTCCAATCTCTTATTTCCCTTCCCTCCAATATTCTGATCTCTGATATTGCGATACACTTCTGATTTGTGGGACTTCCAATATGTGGGAATTTTGATGCTCTGATTACTAATGTGATAGATTGGTGCTACTCTGATATGCGATATCCCTCCCTACTTAAGGCTTTAATACTCTAAACTTTAGCAAGCCATAAATTTTGAACCACAAGTCCATTTATGGACTTCCACATATCGTTGGAAATTTCTTCTAGAGAAATTTCCAATGGAAAGGATCTAACTAGACTTTGAGCCCATATTCTAACTAAAAATATGGCTCCAAACTCACTGCCAATCTTTTGCTCCACTCTCTAGACATCTAGGAATAACACCCACCAAGGTGATCCTTTTCCTGAATCCTGTAGCTACCATGGACTTCCTCCTGGGCCATCACTAGCAGTCATCTACTATAACAAGCATCCGAGCTTGTCTGGTTCACATCAATGCCAACACTCTTGCCATCAATTAGGTAATGCCAACTACCCAACACAACTCCCCAGCATGACTATTGACATCAATTCCAACACACTTGCATATGCCTTCACTATGCCACTGGCCATGCACTTAATGCCAATTTTCCAATAATCTCCCCCTTTGGCATTAATGAAAACACACCATCCTTCTCTCCAAGTGATGGCCAAACCTAAATCTTCTTCCACACATCTCATTGAATGAGACACCAGTGGCCTTCTTTATTCTATATAGGTTGTCGGGCATGGAATCCCCCCCAAGGCATGTTTTGGGGCTCAAAGCCCAAGTTTTGACCCAATATTGTTGTAAAGACTCCACGAATTGCGGGTGCGGAGCGCGAAATGTATGATAGAGTCGTAAGGTTGTCTGCCCTAGTTTTGTAATGGAATGTTGGTTGGATAGACCCACCCATGGTCCACGGACCATGAGATTGTATAAATACAGTGAGGCTCTAAGTGTAAAGGGACATGGAATGATAGAACAAGTCTAAGGGATTGAGTGGCAAGGGAAAAGTGTATTTTTGGGTCGTAGAGTAGGAGAAGGCTCTGCAGCTAAGTCCGCAGAGGCCTATTCATCCGTAGCTAAGTGTGTGGACCCCTGCAGCTGAGTTTGCAGGGCGGAGTCGAGTCTGTAACCGAAGATGGGATTAATAAAGAGAAGTTTGTTATCAATTTGTGTATCTATTCTTGGGTTAATGCATGTTTGATATAAATTGCAAATATATTGTTTATTTACTATGCGCACTTGTATGAATGATTTATGTTGTTAAGTATAACTTAAAAGCATGTAAGTAGGCTTAAATAATCAACTAACATCAAAATACTAGTAAGGAATTGGGTAATAACAACGTTCGGCTCCCGAGTAGGGCTGCACGAAGGTAGTATATCAGGCTACGAGGTACAGGAAGTTGCGAGTCGCAACGTTCACAGGGTCAAACTGCATACCACTTGAACTCATCAGACATCTCTAGGGTGTGGAAACCTAGTTCTAGCACCCTCCCATACTACTTCGAGTGAGACCTCTGTCCGCACTCCACGGAATGTTGCCAAAAGGGCCAATAGTACCAGGATTTGTTTGGCTAACTTAACTCTAAACCTATGTCAGGCCCCAATAAGCCAACAAATGGTTCCATTGCTGGGACCAGGATCTGCATAAGAGATGTCAGATGTCGTGTCACTGGAATTCGACAAAGAAATAAATTGAAGAGTGGTTGGATAGGAAGACACGAGTTTGTGCCGCAAGAAAACAGGAATCCACAGCTATCAACGGAAGAGTGGTTATATTACTACTTATATACATAAATCCATGAAATTTTCTTTGCATCCTTCCCCTCTGAGCTGTACGAGTGGATCCTGAAGCTAGAAAATAGTCAAGGAAGTTGTAGGATCGACAAACCCATTGTGTGGACTCTAGAGTTGGTGTGCAGACTAGAAGCATCAAAAGATAAGATCGAGCGTGTTGTGGACCATTGGCGTGATCGAACTATAGGAGGGTTTATCACTGAGTTCACGGTAGATACTTCAGTCAGCTATAGTGAGGCGAAACGACACTTCCTCAAAGGACTGCAAGGTAAGTACGTTAAAAATATTTGAACAGTTGGATTAAAATGCTATTGTGTGAAAAGTGGGTTATGCAAATAAATTGATGTTTGGGGCTACGCAAAGTGGGAGGATCTATAGAAATCAAGGTAGCGCAGAATTAGATACTAGTCCCTTGATTTCACCTCCACGGGAGAGCGAGGAAGAGCTTGCAAAAGTTTCAACAAGAAGTGTGATAAGTCTGATAAGGCAGCAAATTCCGCACATACCACCCTCGCCTACACCACCACCATTTTCACCATCTTCACCCACACCACCTCCGCCACCACCACAATTCAATATGGCGAGTGCGATAAATTTTTTGATGTTCAAAGGAGTAGGGAACGAAGATCCGGACCAATTTTGGTTCGTGGTAAAGGATGTATGGGAAGCACAGGGAGTCACGGATGACAATATAAAGAAAGCAACGCTGGTTATCACCTTGCAGGATCGCGCACTGATGTGGTACATTAAGCATTCCAATGACAATCCAAATGCAGGGATCGTAGATATCCAAGCTGCACTAAACAAGGAATTTAGCAGGCCAAAATCAGAGACATAGTCAGTTATTGGATTTAAGGAGATCGCGATGCTTCCAGGCGAGACACCCTGGAAGCTAGATCAAAGACTAAAGTGTACGATTCGTGAATCCAATATGACCTTGATGGATGGGCAACACCATGCATGGTTTGTAGCATCGCTAACGCCACATCTAAGGAACACGTTGTCACAATAGAAGCTATCTACTCAGGTCGAGGCCTTGGAGATCGCAATGAGACTACATGAGACCCTGATACAAGATCCTAACCTGGGAGTTCAACAGATCCACGCGCAGTTGAAGAACTTTTGCCTTGAAATGCAAATTTTAAAACAAGACAAGACGACTTGCCTATAAGCGTGCAAAGAGGTATGGTGTGTAAAGTGAAAATTCCAAGGACATGACAAGGACCATTGTCCAGTATTCTTGAACTACCTGGTCACAGGAGGACCAATGCCATTGAGACTAGAGGCCCAAGCAGGACCGATTGCGGCACGTACATTATGGTGGATGATTTGTGAGATAGGAGGAAAGCATGCTACAAATAATTTCCATCTATTACAGAAGTATACATAGAGTTCCTAGAGTTGTTCTGTAATTTTTGTAGGTCCGTAGGCCACGATGAGTGCACCTGTAGAAGTTATGAACTGATGATGGATTGGACTCCTACCTATAGAGTTCAGACCGAAACACGGGTCCTCGATCAAAATGCAAGAATGGCGCACCCCAGACCTTGCCGAACTCAAGAGGGAGACAACACAAAAGAAGAAAGATGATTCGAAGCTGCACATCACACAGTTGGCCGAGAAAAGGAAGAAGGAAACAACAACAGTCGAGGTGCGGGTAGCGCGAGAAGCGGCACAGAAAGCAGCCGAGCAAGAAAAGGCCGCAACAGTAGTAGTAGCACATGAAGTAGCTGTCAAGGCAAGAAAGGGCGAAGGAATGCCTTCGCAAGGGCATGCAATAGAGAAAGTAGAAACAAAAGAAGGAGGCATGGATCCACGGACTGCATCCACACAGTTGAAGCACCAACACTCGGAAGAGCAAGCAGGCTTGAGGAAGAAGGTCAAGGCCTCAAAAGTGTCCATTGACCTGATCACCCTAACCAAGGGTGATCTGCATGACATCGGCAAGACAGTGCGCGATGTCACCAATGAGGCTCTTCAAGACTTTATGTAGGAGCACTAGACTGTGTTAGGGGCCCTCAAAGTGCAGTTGCAGGAGTTGCAGGTGCGCCCCCCTCAGGTTGGTACCCTTTCAACCAACCTTGCACTAGGATCCTCCGCAGCAGAGCAGATGTTGCATGCGCGGATGGAGAACACAATAGTGTTTCCGGAAGGGGATTTAGTGACATCGAATGAGGCTGACTGGTTTTCAGTTAGCACAATGAAGGATCTAGGCGTTAATCTGGCTGCCCTTCCATGTGAGACATTATATCTATTGTAGGATGGGATACACCAGAGTTGCACGCTAGGAGAGTCGCGCGCTCCAAGTCCTCAGCGAGTAGAAGATAAATATGGAACAACTAAGCTTGCAGTGCAATGAATTGGTGTTGCAAAAGCAACAGTTGGTGCAAGTGGTCGATAACGCTTGCCGAAGCATCCCAGAGCCGGCTATCCCAACAGATCTACTAGTGGAGGTGTAGATCCACAGGTTAGAAACAAGAGTACATGAGGCCAGGGAAGAAATGACAAAGTTTCAGCTAGAGCTGAATCTTCATATCACCGAGCTGTGGTTATAGGCACAGCCATCTACTGCCCTGGAAGTTAGAGAACAACACGCTAACGTTATCACAACGGGATTGGAGGAAATCAGAGGTGCAATGCGAGACTGCACCAGCATGTTGGAAGAAGCACTTGAGGTCCTCACAACTCTGCAGGAGGACCCCAACATCCAACGCTTAGAGATAGAGGTGCGATAACTCCAACAAAAGTACGACAAGTGTCTGAGGAACTATGTAGACAGTGGTCCTCACCCAGCGACTTGCGAGGATGCAACAAGCTAAGGCATTGAAGGAGCAGGTGGACGTAGCATGACATAAGGAGGTAGTTTTAAAAGCATGTGTCCAACCTTGGATCAATGAGGCCTTCACTATCGCGATAGACATCGAAGGAAAGCTCGCACACATATAGGGGATGCACACATTGATGCAGAGAAGCACCCCAGACACATTGGTCTCAGAACAATGCATGCAACAAATCTAGCAAGTAGCAGATCAGTGCATTGCTGACCTCCAAGTAGTTTGAGAACAGTTGGAGGGACTCTATGTAAAGATCGTCGCACTGACAGAGTGACTTGAGGGCGAGTCACGATGTTTGTGTTGGGGGCCTTTTGGGCATGGAATCCCCCCCAAGGCATGCTTTTGGGTTCAAAGGCCAAGTTTTGACCCAATATTGCTGTAAAGACTTTGCAAATTGTGGGCGTGGAGCGCGAAATGTATGATAGAGTCATAGGGTTGTCCACCCTAGTTTTGTAATGTAATGTCGGCTGGATAGACCTACCCATGGTATACGGACCATGGGATTGTAAGAATAAAGCAAGGCTCTAAGTGTAAAGGGACATGTAATGATAGAACAAGTCTAAGGGATTCAGTGGCAATGGAAAAGTGTGTTTTTGGGTCGTAGAGTAGGAGAAAGCTCTGTAGCTAAGTGCGCAGAGGCCTAGTTGTCCACAGCTGAGTGCGCGGACCCCTGCAGCTGAGTGCGCAAGGTGGAGTTGAGTCTGTAACCGAAGAAGGGATTAATAAAGAGAAGTTTGTTATCAATTTGTGTATATGTTCTTGGGTTAATGCATGATTGATATAAATTGTAAATATAATGTTTATTTATTGTGTTCACCTGCATGAATGATTTATGTTGTTAAGTATAACTTAAAAATATTCAAGTAGGCTAAAATAATAAACTAACATCGAAATACTAGTAAGGAACTGGGTAATAACAGCATTCGGCACCCGAGTAGGGTTGTGCGAAGGTTCTATATCAGGCTGCGAGGTACGGGAAGGTGCGCATTGTGACGTGCGCAGGGTCGAACCACAAACTACTTGAACTCATCAGAAATATCCAGGGTGCGGAAACCTAGTTCTATCACCCTCCCATACTACTTCAGGTGAGACCTCTGTCCGCGCTCTGCGGACTGTTGTCGAAAGGGCCAGTAGTACCGGGATTTGTTTGGCTAACTTAACTCTAAACCTAGGTCAGGCCCCAATAAGCCAACATAGGCCATCACAACTACTCCACAACTTTTCTCCCCTTTTGACATCAATTGCAAGGGGGAACATGCTATCTTTCTCTCCTCATGAAATCACTAATTTTTAGGACCAGATTCTAGCCGTCGAGATGTGCATTCTACCTTGCGGACCTCTCTTCCAGGAGTGTTGTTGTTGCTGCTCCATAAACTGGGCACATGTGATATGCTCCCCCTGAACATATATTGCCTCTGATTTGTCCTTCTATTTTTGGACACCTTATGGCTGTTGGATGAGCAGTCTCTCCACCAATACATTTTTTATATCAAAAATATTGATACCCATTAAACTGTGCATCTTATTGCTCCTGCTACAAATACCAAGTTATAATGATGCATTTTGGCTCACCCTTCTTCATTGTTGTTGTTGCTTCTGATACTACTCTCATTTTATTAAGCATCTCCATGTCTCCCCTTGAGATCATTCTCATATAAGAGGGACTGATTTACAACTCATACCAATTTCACCAAAAGAAATGATACAAATGGAACAATGTACCAAACAAGCTCTTCTTATTTATTTTCTCAAAAAGAAATGTCCATTTGCACACATGGTTACTTAACATGAGACCAACACAACCAATTAACATGGAAATACCAATTGAGGGTTAAAGGACAGGAAAATATTACACCAATTGTGTTTCATGAACACAAGATTGTTATGTATAATCAAACTTACAACTTAAATGAAATAAGGGTATTTCACCAAATATGAAAACCTTTCATTTGCTCAAAAATCTTCCTTTCTGAGGCTGCCCATTTTTCCTGCTACTTCTTATCAAAGAAGATATCCTTGAGCCAATGCTCCTTGATCTCCTGCAAAGCTTCCTCACCTCTACCTGGGGACTAATCCTGTGGACTTGACAAGACTGTCAGCTTCCTGTCATTCCACACTTCAACTGCAGCCCATATTCTTCCCACAACAAAAGATATTGTTGTGTACTCCTCATGTTGTATGCACTCCTCCTTCATCAATTAGATGTGCCATTTTTTTCATCCTTCTTGGCCTCTTGCATATGACTTACTTGGCATCCCTTGAGGCCCTTCTCTTCCTTCACTAAAGAGAAACAAAGGATCTACTCCCCCTGAGCAAATCCTCCCATTTATTCCTCTGGACCTTTAAAGGTCGAGACCTGATAGAAGCATTCCCATATTGCTTCTTCTTTTCCCTTATTTGGGTCTTTTCTTGACTGCACATGGGTAGAGGAAAATTTTCATTCAACTCCTCTTTCTTCACCCAAATCCACTTGGATCCTCTCTTCCTTTTAAAAGGTACTACTACAAGAGTAAGAGGATTATTCTTTTGATTTCTTCCTCCTCTTTTCATCTTCCTTTGTTGACACAGAGTACTAAAGACAAATGAGTATCTTTCAACTCTATTCTTTTTCCTTGTCTTCAAATCCTGAGTTATTGCATTCTGCAGTCAGCTTTCTTGTACCCGAGATTGCCACAGTCGAAACATTCAATATGGTTTAAGACCGGGGAAGAGGAGTTACCATTTTTGACAAAAAAAGATTCAACAAGATTCTCATGGCCAACATACCTTCTTTTATCCTTTTTGTGCATTCTTGGGTTTCCGCTACCAAACACATCTATATTTTCTTGCATTCCATATACATACTATGGGTTTATGTCCAAACTTATTGCAACAAAAGCAATATCCATTAAAAGGCTTCTGTTGATAGAGGTTTTCTTTTCTTTTAAGGCTCTTTCCTTGAAGAGGAGGGGTCCTCTTCTAGCTCTTCATCCGCCTTCTATGACAACATGCATTTCTATCATGAACTCTTCCTTGCAGTTTCCTTGGTGTAACACCCCCTCCCAGGCCTACCCAAAGTAACCATGCTTTGTCGGGGTAAACATGAGAAGAGAGGCTACCATGATCAAACTCAACCTTCTATGTCACCTTAAGGAAGCGGAACCGACGAAACATCACATACAGTCATCCAACATCATCAACATACCCCTCGGGAGATAAGTCAACCACTCAGATAGCCTGTCCCTGGGTCACACTGCTATTATGAAACTCTTAGGCCATAGTCGCTCTCATTGTATGGGAAAGGGAGAGACCAAAAACCTAAAGTCTCTCACAGGCCTTCCTGCTAGTGACTATGGTCTAGAATTTCCAGTTCTGTGACAACGACCCCAATATTTAAGCCACTTTTCTAGCCCATAATCTTGCCTCTACCCAGAACTTTTCGTAACTTCTAGAATTCATTAAAAACATGATAATAATGTTGATCAATCAAAAATAACCCTCAGGGCTAGGCCTAAGCATCCCCAACCGGGACTGACATTCTGTCAAACACTTGGCAGCAATGCAACCTACAAGTTCAAGATACAAGACAAAGCATAAATGACTGATACAACAATTGAAACAAAACCAGAAGGATCTCCTCCTTCTTCATTTAACTACTAAATCATCAATTAGGTCTTGTATCCATCCATTTAACAATTACAAGTAAATATATGAAATAACCATGACATAAACTAGTCACATAACCATGATTATAACCAATATAAAACCATATAAATATCATAGATATGACAACCATTAAATCCACATATAAATCAGTGCAAAAGTAAGAGAACTTAGCTTTTATTAATCATATGCAAATCTAACCATGTTTGGGACTTCCACATACCACCCAACCATAGACATGGCTGAACCAAATCTCTCTTTCAGCCAGTCACCCCCATTCCATATTCCAAGCATGAATGTGGGATTTCATAGCCCAACCAATCCAAGAAAAACCAAGGGAATCCAAAGGTTAAATGACCTCCACCCTCATCAAACCGTCACCACACCAAATTCGGTGCTCCAATCACAACCAAACATAACTTGAAATTCCATTCAGAATCCATCACTATCCTTGAGGAATTTTCAGTCTCCCTGTCTCTCAGGCTTTATCGCAATCCAAACCCGGATCACTAGGCCCTAAACTGAGACTGCTCCATTCGGCTTTATCGTGTATCCTGCAAAATCTGGTCAAGGGATTCCTAAGCCTTTGGGAACAAACCTTGAGACCACCTCCGCCCCAGATTCTAAAATCCATCCAAAAAACCAAAGCTCAAAAAAACAAGATAAACATCCCAACATACCATGGCTTCCGGAAAAAGGATAGGCTAGGTTGAAAACCATTGTCATAACTCAGCAAAACCATGCCACCAACAGCAAGAGAATCGTACACCAACATGAAAATCCATGCACGTCCAAACCAACTAGGAAATCACACATGCAAAAGGTTATGTGCAAGTATTCATGCTAGCTTGAGTCTTTCTTTTCTTCCTTGATCCTTGCTTACTATTCCTTTCCTTTGCTTACTTTTCCTTACCTTGCTCCACACTAGAGTTCTCCAAGAAACTCTAAGTGACCAAGAGTGAGAGAGAGTGAATAATGAGAGAGATCCCAAGCTAATACTGACAAAAGCCATGAACTAGTCCTCATAATCATTTTTATGAATGAGGCCTCTATTACATTATTTTCCTTCATTTTCCTCCTCACATGCAACATGTGACCTTTCACCTTACTTTTCTCCTAATTCCCTTTATTTTCATAAATAAATGTGCCAAAATTCCTTTTTCCTTTTAATGCCTCTGCCTTAGCCTTTGTCAATTTTCCTTAGCCAAAACACACATCCAGTGATGCCCAATAGGATATATAATTCCCAACATTCAGCTTGGAAAAAGTGTCCCTTAACTGTGGTCTTATTTTTCCTTTATTAACTTTTATTACATGAACTTTTCACCAGGGCTATTACAGAACCCTCCCCCTTGGCGACCATAACCTCAACAAAATCTCTGAAAAGAAAATATACTACCCGTGGAGCTTTATAACATAGCTCGTTGCTGTATTTACAATGAAATATATGATCAAAAGAAAAAATTCACGACAACATGACCAAATAACAATGATACCACATACTGGAGCTTTATAACATAGCTCATTACGATATTTACATCCATATACATATACATATACAAGTATCAAAACATCAGCAAAACATATGTTAAGCATAAACCAACATCAAACCAAAATTGCTTTCCCTAAACTAGAAAAAAATGAAGGATATATGGCCCGCATCTAATTTTCCATCTCCCATGTAGCTTCTTCAGGCCCAAAGTGCTTCCACTACACTTTAACTTTCTCTATGGCTCTGTTCCTGAGCATGAGATGTTTCCACTGTAATATGCACTAAGGCTCTGGTTGGAACTCTCCTTCTTGCTCCACCTGCAATACAAACCAATCAATAACATGATCAACATCCTTTATATACTTCTTAAGCAATGAAATATGGAAAACATCATGAAATTTCATTGTTGGAGGCAGTGCAAGTCGATATGCCATTGGTCCAATCCTCTAAAGGATCTCGAAAGGCCCACAATACCATGGTGCCAACTTGGCACATGATCCAATCCTAAAAGAGATTTTCTTGGGCTTGATGCGCAAATACACATGCTCTCCAACTTGAAACTCTTTGAAAACCCTATGTTGATCTACATAACTCTTCTTTCTATCTTGTGCTACCTTTATATTCTTCTTTATAACCTGCATTTCCTGCTCCATGTCTGTCAACATGTCTGGTCCAATAAGTACCATGTTCATTAGATCACTCCAGGTGATGGGAGTGCTACAACTCCCTCAATACAATGCCTTAAAAGGACTCATCCTCAAGGACTCCTCATAACCATTGTTGTATGTGAAATCAACCAGTGGTAGATACTCTTCCCATTTCCTCTATTGGTGCTTCATGTACATCCTTAGCATATCTTAGAAAATCATGTTGACCCTTTCTATCTGACCATATGTATGTGAATGATAAGTTGTACTGAAGACCAACTCTGTACCCAAGCCTACAAATAGCTCCTTCCAAAACTTGGAAGTGAAATTTGCATCCCTGTCTAGCACAATCTTCCTTGGAACACCATGCAGTATCACTATCTCTCTGATGAACACCTATGCTACTTCACTAGATAAATATGTAGTATTTACCGGAATGAAGTGACCTACCTTGCTCAACCTTTCAACCATGACCATAATAGAATCATGTTGCTTCACTGTCCTTAGAAGACTTGTAATGAAATCCATGGAAATGACATCCCATTTCCTTTCTGGAATCACAATAGGTTGTAGTAAACCACCTGGATGCTTGCATTTCATCATTACCTGCTAAAAATATAAGCATATCACCATGAACTCGGCCACTTCCTTCTTTATATTTTGCCAATAATATAAATTATTTGTCGACGTAAATGTCTTCTGATATCCTGGATGACTCGAATATGGTTTCACATGAAACTCTCTCAAGATAAGATTCTTGAGCTCACTAGATCCTATCTCAAAACCTAACCAAGCCATCTGTAGTGAGACGATAGTATACATCCTGATCCCCTATACTTGTACCTGCACCTGTACCTATACACGTACCTACACTTATACCTATACATGTACTCTATTGTAACCTGTGCATGATCTTGATGTATTTTTCATCCCACTAACTTGCCTGCAGAATCCTATACTATATCTTTGTCCCATAAGAGCCTATAGATTCTATATGATTTACCTATACCTTCCTACTAAGAGCATCTACAACCTGGTTCTCAATCCCTTTGAGGTATTTTATATCAAAGTCAAACTCACTAAGGGTGGCCAACCATCTAGCTTGCATGGCATTCAAATTCAATTGGTTAAACAAATACTTCAACCCACTATGATTACTCATCAATGTGAGCCTTCTGCCAAGAAGATATTGCCTCCACATCTTCAATGCATGTATAATCGTTGCTAGCTCAATATCATGCATCGTATAGTTCTCTCATTCTCATTCTATTTTCATGACTCATACCACACTACTTGTCCTTCATGCATAAGAATTCCATGAAGTCCCCTCTTGCAAGCATATGTACACACAACAAACTCTTTGTCTGGATTCACAATCTTTAGCATTGGTGCATGTGTCAACAACTTCTTAAGTTGCTCAAAACTATCTTCACATTCCATCGTTCATTCAAACTTCTTACCTTTCCGCTGCAATGATGTGAAAGGATATGCAATGTAGAGAAGTTCCTGATGAACCTCTTGTAGTAACCTACCAATCCCATAAATGATCTCACCTCATCTACATTCTTAGGATTTGCCCATTCCATGATGGTCCTTATCTTTTCTGGATCTATTGGTGTGCTTTCCTTGGAGACAACATGTCCCAAGTAATGTACCTCAGTCTGAAAGAAGCTACAATTGCTAAGTTTAGCATACAACTAATGCTCTCTTAGCAACCACAACACCACTGCTAAATGTTCGGCATGTTCTTCCTCATTCTTAGAATATACCAGTATATCATCAATGAATACAATAACAAACTTGTCCAATTAAGGATGCAACACACTATTCATCAAACACATTAATGTAGCTGGAGCATTAGTCAAATAGAATGGAACAACAACAAACTCATAATTCCCATACCTGGTCCTAAACGCAGTCTTGAAGATATCCTCTACCTTAATTCTTACCTGATGCTATCCCAATCTCAAGTCAATCTTATAGAACACTTCTACTTCCTTTTGTTGATCAAGAAAATCATCAATCCTCGACAAAGGGTACATGTTCTTGATCGTTACCTTATTTAGCTTCCTGTAATCAATGCATAATCTAAGAGTACCATCTTTCTTCTTTAAGAACAACACTGGTGCATTGCAAGGTGATACATTGGGTCTCATATATCATTTTTCCAACATTTCCTTTAGATGCAACTTCAACTCTACCAACTCAGGCATGCTCATCCTGCAAGGTGCTTTCAATGTTGGAGCTTCCCCTGGCACTAACTCAAGAAAAAATTCTATCTCCCTATGAGGTGGAAACTTTGTAATGTCATAAGGAAATACATCCTGAAACTATTGCAAAATTGGGTACCTGCTTAACACATATTCATCCTCAACCTCCTTACCTTTGTCACTGAAAATGTGTATTGCAAACATCACACAACCTTTTATGAAACTACGCTTATCCTGAATAGCAATAACCATCCTCACTGACGTAGGGTTCTTTTTTCCCTGTAGGTCCTATTTTCCCCAATAACATCCACACACTCAATGGCCTTGTCAAAGAAATCCACATTGGTTCTGTGAAGGTATAGCAAATCCATACCCAAAAACATACTATATGATCCCAATGGCAATACATTCAAGTGTGTTGTTGTAGGCATACTATTTAACTCAAATGCACAAGCTCTTACCCAATGGTGAACTTAATTCTTGTACCTATAGCCAACTTTACCAACCAATATTTTGTATGCACTTCTTTTCTCAAACCACACTTATCCACCAGGTCATGACTAATATAACTATAGTTAGAATCATGATCAATCAAAATAGAAATAACTTGATCAAAAGGCTTACTATCCATCTCAATAATCGATGCTTGATGATCAGCCTGCCTACTGTCCACAAATGCATAAATTTGCGGAATTCTATGACCAACATCTCCAATTGTATGCACCTCCTAAGCACTTTAGATATGGGCTCCACCACCACTATGATGCTATAGAAAATCCCTCTTACGATGATCCTTACCACATATCCATCACTACAATGGTTCCCTACCACTCTAGCATGGTACTCTCTGTGTCCCTTCTTAGTGGTATTGAACCTCTTGTAAGGAAATGCATTTTAATTTTCACTTGCATCTTGAGGTCTTCCTCACTTAGGTGGCCATTTTCCTTTAGCTTTTTCATTTCTCTTCAAGTCATGCTTTGACTCAACTTTGCGCTTCGACTGCTCATAACAATGCTTCAACTTTCGGATGTCCTCCTCCAACAATCTAGGTTCATTGAACTCAATCTGGTCTCTGTATGCAAATGGAAACCCACTAATGAATTTTTGAACCTTTTTCTTCTCCTCTTGTACAGATGATAATGATGACGATCATGATGTCTATAAAAACCAAAACTAGACTAATACCTATGTCTATCACCCCTCCTATTTGTAATGTCCAACATCTTGCCTTCTATGATAGTGTCAAATCTATCTAACCTATGCCTACTTTGAGACCTGCTACCATACGCACCATTAGTTATATCTTCATGTCCATGTCTGATCTGAAGAGGTCCCTGTCACTGTAAATCTGACAAACTCTGAAGTAATATCGCATTCACCTCTTCTTGTTTCTATTGTTCCTACATGATTTTTTCATTTTCTACTTTGAGACTCCTTATTTCTTCCTTCAATATTCACAATGTGTCTGTCAAATCAGAAGAGTTCCCCACACCACACTACCCATATGATTCATAGAGAGATTCTATGTAGTCTACCACCTTGCTAGCCATCTAATCTCTTTCTTGCAAGGCATACTATGTCAGCTAAACCAAATCACCATAAATCAACATACCTTAACATAATTCGGGGAGGATACCTTGTCTGCAAGATCATCAAATTAGCATGATACATGTACAACATAATCATAATAACATAGACATATATCAATAAGTGCAACAACGCATAACCATCATACTAGCTAGGGTCCAGTCATTGATGTAAGGCCATATCAACAATGTATGCTATGACTTCATGCCTGACAACAACCATTACTCTAGTATACACACTTCCTCATCCAACTATCAACCTGCATAAGCAATGCTTAATCAACTACACATACGCATAACCGCATGTAGTCGAGCATAAGTGATCAATTCTTGTAATCAACCTACAAGAATGATGCATGCAATCAAATAACCAAGAATTCAACCCAATGTACAAGGATGTAATAAAACTGCATGTAATTGTATAACTAGTCATATACTGATGATGATGCATTCATAAAATCGACATCATGTTACTCATGATAACCTTACTTCTACCATGATCAATATGATGTAGTACAACACGCACATGGAACATAGTGTAAGAGCCACACAAGAAACTTGCATGCATGCATGACCAACACATTCACCCATATATGTAGCACCAGATATGACCTAAAGAGAGCCCAGCTTCGATGTGATACCAATCTGTAACACCCCGTCCCAGGCCTACCCAAAGTAACCAATCTCTATTGGGGTAAACATGAGAAGAGAGGCTACTATGATCAGATTCGACCTCCTATGTCACCTTAAGGAAGTAGCATCGGTGGAACACCACATACATTTATCCAACATCATAACCAAACCCCTCGATAGACACGTCAGCCACTCAAACAACCTATTCCTTGGTCCCACTGATATTTTGTAGTTCTTAGGCCATAGTCTCTCTCATGTTATGGGCAAGGGAGAAACCAACAACCTAAATTTCCTCTCACATGCCTACCTGCCAGCATTTGTGGTCCAGAATTGCCAGTTCCGTGCCAGCAACCCTAGGATTTAAGCCACTTTTTTAGCCCAAAATCCTGGCCTCTGCCCAAAACTTGTTGTAACTTCCAGAATTCATTAAAACATGATAACAATGAGGATCAATTAAAAATCACCCTCAGGATTGGGTCTGAGCATCCCCAACCGGGACTGACATTCTATCAAACACTTGGCATCAATGTAACCTACAGGTCTAGGATACAAGACAAAGCATAAATGACTAAAATAACTATTGAAACATCAATAGAAGGATCTTCTCCTTCTGTATTGAAATACTAAACCATCAATTAGGTCTTGCATTCATCCATTTAATAGTTACAAGTAAATATATGAAATAACCATGACATAAACCAGTCACATAACCATGCTTATACTCAATATAAAACCATATAAATACCAAAGATAAGACAACCATTAAATCCACATATAAATCAATGTAAAATTAAGAGAACTTAGATTTTATTAATCATATGCAAATCTAACCAGGTTCGAGACATCCACCTACCATCTGACCATGATAGACATGGTTGAACCAAATCTAGCTTTTAGCCAGTCACCCCTGTGCCATATTCCAAGCATGAGTGTGGGATTTCATAGCACAACCAATCCAAGAGAAACCAAGGGAATCCATAGGTTAAACCACCTCCACTCTCATCAAATCGTGACCACACAAAAACTGGTGCTCTGATCACAACCGAACATAACTTGGAATTCCATTCGGAATTCATCACTATCCTTGAGGAATTTTCCATATCCATGTCTGTCAGGCTTTACCACGATCCGAACCCATATCACTGGGCCCTAAACCAAGAATGCTCCCTCAGGATTTACCATGTATCCCACAGAAACCGGTCATGGGATTCCTAGGCCTTTGGGAATAAACATTGAGGCCACCTCTGCCCCCAAATTTTGAAATCCATCTAGCAAACTAAAGCTCAAAAAATGAAGATAAACATCCCAACATTCCATGGCATAGGAAAAATCCTAGGTTAGGATGAAAAACATTGTCATAACCCAGAAAAACCATGCCACCGACATCAAGAGAACCATACCCCAAAATGCAAAGCCATGCATGTACAAACTAGCTAGGAAATCACACATGCAAAAGTTTACTTGAAAGTATTCCTACTAAAGTTGCTTGAGTCTTTCTTTCCTTCCTTGATCCTTGCTTACTTTTCCTTTCCTTTACTTGCTTGTCCTTTCCTTGCTCCACACTATAGTGCTCCAAGAAACTCTAAGTGACCAAGAGTGGGAGAGAGTGAATAATGAGAGAGCTCCCAAGCTAAGACTGACAAAAGGCATGAACTAGTCCTCAAAAGCCTTTTTATGAAAAAGGGCCTCTCATTTCTTCATTTTTCTCCTCGCATGCAACCCCTAACCTATTTATGGTGTTGGACCTTCCAACATTAGGGGATCTCCCTGGTATGAAGTCCCAACTAGATCTCACACCGTTTGGTGTAGGAGTCCCATCTGGTACGATGGCCAAGTTGCCATTATCTTAAAGATATTCGTCAACTCTTTCTTGTCATCACAAGATAGTGGTTCGCTTTGTCTTCGAAAAGTGAGGTTTGCGTGTCTGGTGAGTGTCAGTGTCACGTGTGTCAATGGTTCTTTCACTATTGAGGCAGAGGGTGAGAGTGAGTTCTAGGTCGATTGGGAGTAGTCCCATCACTGCTAGGAACACACAACACAATAGGACATGCACAACTTCCAGAGGAGCAATCCACACAGATGCAGAAATCACAACATACAAGGCAAGATAACACATACAACACTCAATAGATCAGTTCGAATGAGTGCAACAATTGTTACAACAAGCTTCATGTGAAAGGTTTGTCTGATATTTGGGATAGAAGACTATGCGAGTGAGACAACATTAACAACATATACAACACATTTCCATTAATAGATTATGCATTACAACAAATGAAACAGTTCAGATGTAGAACACAGGTTAAAGCAACATGCATTACAAGTGTTAAAGATCAGTCTTACAATAGGTACAATACATATGTGAAAATGTGTTGGCCTGTTAGCAAGCTTCTGAATTAAGAGAAAGTTCCAAGACACATCGTTACACCATAAATCACTAACCCAAGTGCAAAGTGTTGGAGCCACTATTAACTCCTCAAAGAAAATATTATAGACTCTCTTGGCTATGTGGGAGGAGCTGAGGTGAAAAATTCATTTGCATGTACAAATGAGAGGGTATTTATAGCCAAGGGTGAAATTGACCCTTGTGGCTGTTCGACTACCCTCATGACCATTTGGCTTGCACGACTTTTCGACTTACATGACTCTTTGTTCAAAAATTTGGTCTCTTAGACTTCCACATTACATCGCATTGATTGACAACATCGCCCATAGTGGAGATGTGGGAAACATGACTCGACATGACTTGAAATGAAAATGTTGGTACATTTGTGTTGCTGCTAGAGCGCATGTCGAGCTATAGTGCTACTAGGTGATGGTTGTCTTCATGGTGTATCATAGCTTCACCTCCGCATGGCGAAGTGCGCAATGTCTTCGATGGTCCTTGGTTCGCTTGATGAAGTTTTATCATCTTGTTCCTTGCTTGCACTCTTGAGGGCTTGATAGGCTCATATGTTCGCAAAGGTGCATGTTCATCGCATTCATCTGCTTCGCATGCTTCTTTTGTTCATCCTTTGTTGAACCTGTCCTTCTGCATGTGCTCCCTTCATTCATCCCATTTGTCGTCTTGCCATGTTTTTTGGTGTATCTATATCTGCAGTCACTCATGTCGAGACGACATCAAATCCAAAACCTCCTAGTGTACCGTGGTACAAGATAATTTTGGATGTAGGTGACTAGGAGAGGTGGCAAGGTTGTGAAGTGGGATGATGGCTTTGGGAACTGCTGATGAAAACTGTGCAAGATTCACTGAGTGATGGAGACGGTTAATTTGATTCAACAGTGACTGCCTGTGAGGTTTGGCTTGGCTAGGAGGCAAAATTTCACAAATTTTGGGAGGGATGGTCCATACTACAGGAAGGCAAGGCAGGCATGCTCTACGCATTTTTTGGAACAAACAGGTAGCGGGGACTGGACAGCCAGATTTGTGCAATTTTCTAGAGGAATGGGTCAGGTTGCAAGAAGGGTCAGCAGGCAGAAATTGTGCAATGTTTGGGAGGAACTGCCCGAGAGACTGGAAGCCAAAATTGTGCAATTCTTAGAATGAACTGGCAGTTGTCCGTTGGGGTCATTGGCAACCAAAACTGCACAATTCCTAGAGGGAACTGGCAGTTGGCTGCTGGGGTCACTAGTAGCCAAAACTGTGCAATTCTTGGAGGGAACTAGCAGTTGGCTATTGGGGCCAATGGCATCCAAAATTGCCCCAGAGGGAACTGACAGTTGGTTGTTGGGGACATTGGTAGAAAAAACTACGCAATTCCCAAAGGGAACTGACAATTGGCTATTGGGGTCACTAGAAACCAAAACTACACAATTCCCAGAGGGAACTGGTAGTTAGCTGCCCAGTCACTAGCAGTAGAAACTGTGCAATTCCTTGATGGAACTGGCAGTCTGCTGTTAGGAGTTTCTGGTGAGGGGAATCACACTAAAGCTGGGAAGTTGTCCTGTTGACTATCTTTGCGCAATTTCTGAGCTGAGCAAACTACTAGATAGTAGAATTCCTGCTCATGAAAACTGCGCAATTTCTTGGATGAGCAGTGGGTCGACTGTGTGAATGACTGACTGGGAAATCTGTGGAATTTTTTGAAGGAGACAGGGATGGGCACTTGGTGTCTATCCGACCTGTCTATGAAATTTCCTCAGTCAGTTGAGTGAGTGAGGTCATTGGCCTCTACACAATTTTTGAAGGTAGTTAGTCTCGGGGTGACTGTTGGGTCTAGCTGTCTGGGTGGTCAACATGGAAGTTGATTGAACTGCTTGGGGGCAGTGCAACTTGAAAATACTATCTTGGTGCTTCTGCATTGTTTTGGTTGAGATTCGATCAAGTTGATGGCAGGGTGATGGTCCGGCTGTCAGAGGGGAGTCTGGTCGTTAGAACTTTAGCAAAAATGACTAAGTGTTTGAATGATCGAAAGATGCATAGGTGATCATGCAAACACACACTCACATGACTCGACGGTGAAATGACTCAAACCATCTAGACACACATGTTCAACATGACTCACCAACAATGTAAGTGATAAGCGTGGCACTTGTCATTAACCGTTCATTGATCGAAACGACACTTGCGTGACAGTGAATTGGACTTTTTGTGTGAGTGTGACCAATGCTTTGATAGCGAATAGAACAAGAGCATACGAAGTGAAGACTTCGAGCATAACCATAACATGGTCGTAGGCATGACTTAAACACCAAAATGTGGAAACTTGAACGAAATGAACAAACAATTTGGATGCGAGGACTCACACGAGCTCACGGAGTGAACCTGTGTGTGCAGTAATGAAGTGAAACTCTCAAGGGAGGCTCCAAAATTGGTGTAGGGAAAGATTTTGGAGGGTGGTTGTAGCCACTACAACTTGACCTTTCACCTTACTTTTCTCCTTATTTCCATTATTTTCATAAATAAATGTGCCAAAATGCCTTTTTTCCTTTTAATGCTTTTGCCTTAGCCTTTGCCAAATTTCCTTAGTCAAAATATACATCCAGTGATTCCCACTAGGATATATTTGCCCATCATTTAGGTTGGAATAAGTGTCCCTTAACCATGGTCTTAATTTTCCTTTGTTAATGTTTATTATATGAAATTTTCACGAGGGTTCTTACACTTTCCCTCTTCTACTACACTTGTTGTTGTTGCTACTTAGGATTCTGTTGCACTACCGACTACTTCTGTTTAGCTTTTTGTTGTTTCCTTTTCTTCTCTTTTTGCTTCTTCTTTCCTTTTTGTTGTTGTTATCCAACAACCTCTCTTTTTTTTCATTGGAACCCTCAAGCCTCTGACATTGAGACAATTATTTATTTGGATTCTCTAAGTCGTGTGTCAATGAGATTACCTCATTTTATAGTCTCTCATAGTAAGCTTCCTTTTCGCTCAACTGATGGGTTAATATCCCAGTTAGTCTGCTAGCCTCTTATTGTTGATAATTTAGATCAACTAATGTTTTTCTCAACTTCTCATCCTCAAGCGCATAGAGTTTCAGTTTCTCCTCCTGCTTGAGAATTGTCTCTGATAGGTCCTCAATTTGATTTAGAGCCAAGATCAACCTATTTTCAGAAAAGTTCCCTTCATCTAGATCCTTTTCTTCACCACCAGAAGTGCTACCTTTTGGGCAGCATGGCCTATCTTCTCAGACCTCTTCCTCATCAGTAGGAATGTGATGAGAAACAACTTCTCCACTTTCTGGTTCATTTTCAGAGTAGCAAGGCTCCTCGACCTCTTCTTGAGCCTCAATGGCTATCTCCACTATGCAGACATTGCAGACTATCCAACACTTCCGTTGTTGACTTACAATGCCTCACCTCGTCAACATCCAACTTAGATATCCCTCTCATGATGATCTCCTTGGCCTTTTCATTATGCTCATTCTTTTCTCTATAAGGAACGAAGCGCCACATGTCAACACTCGAGTCCAGTACGTATTCCACCATTCCGATCTCCTAGATTTCATAACTAAGTTCGTAGGCTGATTCATTTAAGAATGGAACTCATGTTGTTAGCCACGTTAGATTAGCCATTGTTTCCCTTTGACCTACCTTCTATCAGTTAAGCTATTCCTGAAGGAACTTGGCTCTCATACTAATTGTTGGAAACAATGTTCATACTTAGAGTGAGGGTGAATCAGTATTAAGGCTAATTTTAACTTCTTTATACCAATTTGCTTTTCTTATTTAACTTTGAATTCATCCATATAACCAACAACAATATATAATGTGGTAGTAGCATAAACTCAAAAAACAAGCAAACAAACCATAACAATCATACACATTAGACACATGATTTTCATGTGGAAACCATTTCAGGAAAAAAACACAAATATTGTTGTTGTTATTGACGTAAATAAGAGAACCTACTCTATTACATCAATTTGTTATGTGAGTACCCACTCACAGGAAGCACCAACTCCCTTTGATTGTTTGCTAGCACTGACTAGAAGGAAGCACCAACTCCCTATGTTTGTAGATGCCTGTCCAAATTACCAGAAGCACCATGTGAGGCACTGGCCTCATGGATTTGTTACAAGCACTGACTTACATATCCTTCGATTTTTTCAAGCACCAACTTACATATCCTTCAATTTTTACAAGCACCAACTTGCAGGATCCACTAACCCCCAAGCTTTCTCAAGTTCCACTAGAGATGGAAATGGAAACTTCTTGTATGCAAGCACCAACCCACATTCAAAATGGGAACTGAATGTTCACTATAATTTGGAAGAAACTCCACTTGATCTCAACTTTGATCTTCTACTCACTTTGTTGCACTTTGCAGCTCTCTGTAACATTATTCAATAACCCTTTCATCTGCTCAACAACAGTCAGTTATCACCATCCACGCAACCCTTTTTTCCCTTCTCTTCATTGGTAGTCACTCATCTCTCGGCCTCTTTCTCTCCAAAACACAGGCCTAGCTCTCGGTGTTATGAAACCAGCTCAAGAAAGGATAGAAAAGATAGATCAACGCCTTAGAATTCAGCCTCTTCGAGGGGGCAACCTCCTTTACATTACATAAATGAACAATTCTTGGATGACACAAATGACAAAACCTCCTTTCTATATATAGGAGTCTAAGGAGTCAAAATATAATCCAGCCGACCTAACAATAATAATATAAAGCCACAAAAATAACAATAGAGGGATTCTATGGGGCACAGAAATAACAACATGGGGATAGTAGGGGCACAAAAATATATATAAGGGGTATAACTAAAATAGTAATGGGGTAATCACTAGTATTATAGGGACCCAACATGCCCCTCTCCTTTAAAAAAGTGTTGTCCTCAACGCTTGAGTAGTTCTGGATACTTCTGCATAAAATTCTCATCCTCCCATGTGGAATCTTCAGCGGATAAGTTCTTCCACTTGATAAGATACTCTGAAATTGATCGATTTCGTAGCTATCGAGTTCTTGTTTCTGTGACTGCTTCCTATTGCAATATAATTTTTCCTTCCTCGTCAAGTTCTGGAAATATTGTTTGAACTAGGAACTTGTTGCCTATAACCTTCTTTAAACATGAAACATGGAAAACTGGGTGCAATCGAGAAGCTACAGGAAGCTCCAATTTGTATGCCATAGTACCAATCTTTTGCAACACCTTGTACAGACCATAATACTTTGGTGATAATTTATTATCCTTCTTAGCTTTCTTTAGGGACATTTGCTTATATGGTTGTAGCCGTAGGAATACCCAATCACCTACATCAAAACTTCTTTCACTGTGATGTTGATCTGCCTGTTGTTTCATTCTATTTTGTGCCAACACGAGGTTATCCTTTAAGAGTTGGAGGACTTGTTGTTGATGTTCGATGTGATGTTCCACTGCCTAAACCCTAGAATTTTCTCTTAAATATGATGTGATGGATGGTAGTTGATACCCATAAAGTGCCATAAATGGGGTCATTTTTGTTTCTGTATGGAAGGAAGTGTTATACCACCATTCAGCCAGAGGCAACCATTTGACCCATTGTGTCTGTTTATCAGATACAAAGCAACGAAGATATCCTTCCAAACATTTGTTTACTATCTTCGTTTGCCCATCAGATTGAGGATGATAAGATGAGCTACGAGCTAACTGAGTACCAAGACAAGAAAATAACTTTGTCCAAAATTTCCAGTGAAAATGGGATCTCTGTCACTTACAATAATCTTTGGGTTTCCATGTAGCTTTTGAATTGTTTCAATAAATGCAGTAGAAACTGTGCTGGCTTTAAATGGATGTGATAATGCACAAAAATGTGCATACTTGTTAAGTCTTTCAACTACCACCATGATGACACTCTTTCCCTCAGACTTGGGTAAACCTGTGATAAAACCCATTGAAACCTCCTCCCAACGTTGGCTTGGAATGGATAAGGGTTGTAATAGACCCAGTGTCTTAATTGTTTCAACTTTATTTTGTTGGCAAACCAAACATTCCGCCACAAAATTTTGAATATCTGGTTTAAGGCCATCCCAAAAAAATTCCTTCTTAACCCTGTGGTAAGTTTTTAAAAATCCCTAGTGCCCTCATAAGGGAGAAGTGTGCAATTCCATAAGAATCTTTTGGTTTAGCTGGGAATTCTTACAGAGGTATAAGCGATCTTTGTACCATAATGAATAATTTTTCCAGCTAAATGTATCAGACGTACTGGAATCTTGTTGTAGCTTTCGAATAAGTGCCCACACTTCTTCATCATTCTTCCATTCCTCCCTTGCTACGTTTATCCAATCTGGTTGGATAATATAAATGGCGCACAACAATGCTTCCACATCCTCATCCTTTCTTGAGAGTGCATCTACCACCACATTTTGCTTCCCTTTTTTGTAGACGATTTCAAAGTCATAACCTAACATCTTTGTGACCCACTTTTGTTGCTCTTTATAGGATAATCTTTGTTCTAAAAAGTATTTAAGGCTATCATGATCCGTTTTTACCTTGAAGTGCCTTCCCATTAGGTAGGGTCGCCATTTCTTAAGTGCATGGAGTATTGCCAACGTTTCCTTCTCATAAATAGCTTTGCTTAAAAACTTTCCCTTGATTGAACGACTTTCAAAAGCAATGGGTCTTTCATCTTGCATTAGAACAACACCAATTCCATTTCCTGAAGCATCACATTCCACAATAAAGGTTTTTGTGATGTCCGGTGTAGCTAAGACCGGTGCTTGGCACATTGCCTCTTTAAGATGTTCAAAAGCCTTTGTTGCTTTCGGAGTCCATGAAAATGCATATTTCTTCAATAATGTTGTTAGAGGTGTTGCTATTCTCCCATAATTCTTAACAAACTTGCAATAATACCCTGTCAACCCAAGAAATCCTCGCAGATGCTTTATGGATGTGGGGATTTTCCATTCCTTAATGGCTTTAATTTTGCTAGGGTCTACCTTAACTCCTTCATGAGATACAATATGACCCAAATATTCCACCTCCTAGACTCCAAAGAAACATTTGGATCTTTTTGCATATAATTGTTTCTCCTCCAATAGTTGTAGCACCCTGTCAACATGTTCAACATGATCCTTCCAAGACTTGCTATAGATTAGTATATCATCAAAAAATACTAACACAAATTTTCTAAGGAATGGTTTGAAAATTGAATTCATCAAACCTTGAAATGTTGAAGGTGCATTAGTAAGGCCAAAAGGCATGACCAAAAATTCGTAATGACCCTGATGAGTTCTAAATGCCATTTTCGGAGTGTCTTCAATCTTCATTCTGATTTGATGATATCCCAAATGAAGATCCAACTTGGTGAAGTAAATTGATCCATGCAATTCATCCAGTAATTCATCAATGACAGGAATGCGGATCTTATCCTTAATAGTGAGCTTGTTGAGCTCCCTATAATCCGGACACATGCGCCATGATCCATCCTTCTTGTGCAACAATACTACTAGAGCAGAGAAAGAACTTTGACTTGGTTGAATTATACTAGCCTCTAGCATTTCTGCAACCATACGTTCAATTTCACTTTTTTGGACATAGGGATATCTGTATGGCCTGATGTTTGGAGGAACACTTCCTGGAATCAGATGAATAGCATGATCATGATCACGCATAGGTGGGATACATTTGGGAGTCTCAAATACCTTGGAATGATTTTCCAGGACTTTTTGGAGATCTGGAGAAATAGATGATTCCGATGTGGAAACATCTAGCGAACATAATTGTGCAATTACACCTATTTGCTCCTTTTTTAGAAGCTTTGTCATACCATTACAGTTGATTATCTTTCCTGGTTTCCTTGCAATACCCCTTAATTCAACTTCCTTTCCTTCCGTAGAAAATTTGATGAAACGTTCTTGAAAATTAAAATCTATTGTACCCAAGGATTGTAGCCATTGGACTCCTAGTACAACATCAACACCTCCCATTGGAATGAAAAGCATTGGGCTAGTCAATACATATTCTCCAATGGATAGCTTGATATTATGGAACCTTCTAGAGCAATATATTGTTCCTCCATTTGCAATCATCACTTGACACTCTGGTGCTGGATATAGGAAGCAATTCAATTCTTTTGCTACCCTACAATGAATAAAATTTTGGGTGCTTCCTGAATCAATCAACACTATTACCTTTTCCTTCTTGATTTGTCCTTCTATCTTGATGCTTTGAGGAGTGGTCATTCCCGCCAATGCATTACAAGATATGGTAGGATTTATTTTTTCTTCATCTAGGCTTTGTTCCTAGAGTATATATTCTTCTTTTGACAATTCTTGCTCCTTTTCTTCTTCCTCTTCACAATCTATGTAGAATAATTTCTTCTCAGCACACTTATGACCTTTAGTGTATTTTCTATCACAACTGTAACAAAGCCCTTTTGCTCTTTTTTCTTCCAATTGTTGTGGTGTCAACCTTATAGGTTGTGGAAGACTAGGGGCAACAACACTTCCATCTTTATAGTTGTGAGTGGTATGCTTCCTGGTTGCCATAATTTTGCTTTCCATTTTTCTTGCTAACCTGAATGCCTTCTCTAAAGAATCAGGTTCCCAAAGGCAAACATCTTGTTGGATATTATCCTTTAAAGACCCTATGAACACATAAATCCTATGCTCCTCTGGAATATCTTTTACCCTTATGTTCAATTTTTGGAACTCCTCAATGTGCTCCATTACTGAACCCTTTTGTTTGAGACTTATCAATTGGCTAAAAAAAGTGTTGCTTTTTGTATCTTCATAATGTGCTATCAATTCTTCCATAAAAATTGCCCAAGTGATAATTTTTTTACGAGAGCAAAGCCATTGATACCATACAAACTGATTTGGTTCCAAATATACAGTTGCCATACGTACCTTTTGTGTGTTTTGCACATTATTGAGATCGAAGAACTGCTCCATCTGTAATATCCATGTGGCGGGATCCTTGCCATCAAACTTCCTGATATCGATTTTTGAAATATGGTGGGTCTTCGATCCAACATTAGCGTCTATGGAATCATGATTAACATTACTTTTATTGACATCATGAGTTTCCTTTACAACCTTTTCACCATTGGTAAGTATTTCTTGTAGAAAATTTGTCAAATCTGTCTTCAAATCTGTCTTCAAATATTCCGTGTCTCTCTTTAAATCTATCTTCGAATCATACATCTTAGCTTCCATGCCCTTTATCTTAGATTCCACGCCATTTATCTTAGATTCCACGCCATTTATCTTAGCTTCTGTTAGCTTTTGTGAGCGTGACATTTGTTGCACTTTATCTTGTAATTTTGATATATCATGTAGCATTTCTTCCTCTTCTTCATGAGTCATGCTAGAGCTTTCAGGTTCCTTACTAGGTGTTTGCATTTTCTTTCCTCGGGGCATCAGTTACCTATAATAATGCTTTACTATGCCCTTTGAATTCCGTTAAACCAAGCTTACACAAAAATTAAAAAAAAAACTACACACCTTTTTTCACTTTATAGAAGCCTGATATTGAGTCTGATGTATCTCTGTAATTTCAGATCATGCAGTTTTGAAATTGCGACCTGTAGTAGCCTTCTGTGTCCTCTTTCCAATGGCACAAGTCTGAACCAATTTTGATTCTCCAAGGAAGAGTTATGTGAAACCTCCCACAGTGACTTGCTTTTAGACTAGTTCAGTAGAGCAAACTTGTACGACGTGCCACGAGTCACTGTTTCAACCTTTGAATCTAAACCATGCATACAAGAAACTACAGTCTGTCCTCTTTCTGTAGCTTCTTACGAAATTTCAATCCCATCCCCAGAGAGAAAGTTATGACGATTTTCCCTAGGTCACCTGTTTTGAATGTAATTCAGGAGTCTGCAAAAAGACAAACTTCCTCAGATCATATCTACGCAAATATCACGCGAAAAGCTCTAAAATTTGGACCCAAGGTTCAGCATGATTTCTTCTCAAATGGCATTTTTTTGCGACTTCTGAAACGTCACAAAAAAAAGTTATAGCGAAAATTCCACGATGACTTGTTTGGAGTAGCGAAACCCCAGAATCCAAAGCTCTGATAGAAAATGTTATGAAACCAGCTCAAGAAAAGATAGAAAAGATAGATCAACACCTTAGAATTCAGCCTCTTCGAGGGGGAAACCTCCTTTACATTACATAAATGAACAATTCTCGGATGATACAAATGAAAAAACCTCCTTTCTATATATAGGAGTCTAAGGAGTCACAATATAATCTAGCCGACCTAACAGTAATAATATAAAGCCACAAAAATAACAATAGAGGGATTCTATGGGGCACAGAAATAACAACATGGGGTAATAGGGGCACAACAATATAAATAAGGGGTATAACTACAATAGTAATGGGGTAATCACTAGTATTATAGGGACCCAACACTCGGACTTTCTCATAGCAGCTCACAGGAATCTTTGGCCTTCCACACAGTGCATAGTCACTTCAGCCTTAACTCACAATGCACAAGCACCTTCGGCCTAACACACACATCACACATGCACTTTAGCCTCTCTCACAAAGTGCTCCTCTCAAGGTCTCTTTACTTCTACTTAGGTACTGTCAGCCTCTCTCTGAAGAACTGGCTCTTACTAAGCCTCTCATAGTAGTTCACACACATATAGCACTTTCCTCTTGGCTCTCATAGGAAACTATGCTGCATTCCTCCCACATTCTCAATCGATATCTTGGGTTTTTTTCCTCTGTTTTCTCCCCGATCGATGCTTTCACACTATCCACATTCAACAAGATGTTTTATACCTTAGCATGGCCTTACATTATGTTGTTTGTGTCGCTCTTGTTCGTTTCGACTACATTCACTAGAGAATGGGCACTTGATTGACCTGTCTGTCTTTCCCATAATGAGAATTAATTCTCTATCCACCTACTTACTAAAGTCATACATAATCCTCTCTGTCTTAAACCTTCCCATCTCTCAAACTATCCATGCCTTTCAAGGCTCACATATCTTGACAACACTCCAGCATGGCTTCTCTTCAGGCATGGACATTATGTGGACCATTGTCCTTATTTCCTTGTCTAAGATATTTTTACAGTCGCTTATTCATCCTAGAGACCAACTCCTCTTTTTTGTATTCAATCTTATAGCTTCTGACCCATACAGCTGCAATACTTCTCTATACTATTGTATCATAGTTTTTCATTACAACATCACAGTGGTGCAACATTGCAAACCTCCAATTTCCGATCTTTGATATTCAAGCCCCTTTCGATTTATCCCTCATCGAATATCCTGTAGTAGATCTGACCTGAAAATATATGATAGAGAAAATATACCCAGAAATAACAAGAGAGAAATAGATGAACTTCAAATCTTTATTAATATCCAACCCTTGAGGTAGCGTAACATCATACAATCACTCCTTAAGTAAGGAGAACACTCCACCAGCCATATTCTTTCCAATACAATATTCCTTGACATCTCTCCATGGGGAGTCTCTAGGCTCTATATAGGCCTCATACATACAATACCAGGGGTCTTTACCATGGTTCTCTCAATACTCTAATACAATGGGCTTATTACATTATTTCTAAATACTTGTGGTCCCTTACATGATACGGGTTAGCTACTTTATTTATTAACTATGACCCATCCCATTATTACATTATTCCCTTGGATACCTCCCTTTTTACCCCATACTATCCCCCCTAGGTATATGACATTCCACCCCCCTTAAACATATTTCATCCCCAAAACATAAGAAGGACACAAATAATAAGATCTACTCAAAAGAGTAGTCCACTAGTACCATGCACGTGCATCTAGCCATCCAAGAGAAAGGTGAACCCTTGATCTAGCTAGTTCCTCACTTGCTTGAGATGGAAGTTGACCATGGTGTCTCTTCTGCGTTCATGTGTTGTGGGTGGATCTCTTCCCTCTCTATCTGTCATGCGCGGGTTGTTGTCGTGGCTAATTTGTTTCCATCATGTTAGTTTTTTTCTTGCGGGGTGATGTGGGTGGTGATATGCTGAAGTTTTAACCAAGGGGGTATCTTTCTTTAATTCACCACCTAATGGAGCCTGATTGGTATCTGGTACATGTTGTGGTGCTATCTGTTGTTGCTTATCTTCGAATATTACTTCAACCACGGATTCCTCATCTGATGCATCATTACCTGTAACATTTTCTGCTTTAACCCCCTTGGACTCTACATGTTTATTGATGGAAATATCCTGTAATGTAATTTTCTTCTTTTTATACCAGAGCTTCAAGAATTTCTTCTGCACATTAATATTGATAGTATCAACAGATTCCATCCAATGGTATTCGAAAACAACATCCATATTATCCATATCTAAAGCATAAAAATCAAAATTCAATACATACTTATCCGTATAAATCTTCAAATATTTATAAACTTGAACATCCTCATTATCAACCTATGTTTTTTCCATGTATTTTGTTGGAACTTGCAATTTTTTTGCTAAATTAACATTTATAATATTTTTCTTGCAACTAGGATTTATAGACACAATGATCTTCTCCTTCTAAATACATCCATGAACCTATAACAAGGAGACACTAGTAGAAAATAACCCCACTTGTTTCTCATTATCTTGTTTTCTAGCATGAGACCATTTGTCTAAAAGGAGTTTTTCAAATTCTTCATCCGAAAGTTTGTACTTCTTGTTGTCAAGTGAGCTCCACCATATGGCAGCCTCATCTATCAAACCCATCCATACACAACCTTTCCAATGTTTTGGCCATAATTAATTTTGTCTTTTTATGAATTCTTCAATAGTAGGACCATTATCGTTCCCTGTAAAAAATTCTTGCTAGAAGCCATGAAGAGGGTTTTGAAAAAGAAATCACTTACTTGGTGAAAATTTAAAATGGCCACAGTTCGGTAAATATTGCTCAGAATCCTTATTATGACCAGTTTTTGGAAAATGAAAGGCCATTCTTCATCTTCCCATGTGATAGAAATCCTGATCTATGCACTCTAGAATTTCATGTTTGCATTGCAATTGTACTGCCATCACAAGAAATTCTGAAAAAAAAAGAACTGATTTTAAATCAACGATGTCTTCCTCATCCAGACTCCGATTCAACCATTTTTTTTTAAATTGGGTGATTATTCAAGATGATCTCATATTGGTAATTAATTTCTCAAAATTCCCCACAAAAACGACAAAAATTAACTGGAGATCCACCGTCCACAAATTTTCGTCAAAACATTTCTACAACACAGCTGATTTTTAAATCAGCGATATCTCCCTCATCCGGACTCCGATTCGGCCAATTTTTTTTTTTGAATTTGGGTATTTTTTCACAAAGAAGCCAGGTATATAATTTGATTCTACAAAATTTGTACCAAAAGTTTCATATTTGATCTGCAAACTCGCCGCCCCAAAAAATTCCTGCAAAATATATATATATATATATATATATATATATATATATATATATATATATATATATATATATATATATATATATATATATCTGCTTGCCCAAGAAAGTGCTCTGATACCACTTGTAGTAGATCTGACCTACAAATATAGGATAGAGAAAATATACCCAGAAATAACAAGAGATAAATAGATGAACTTCAAATCTTTATTAATATCCAACCCTTGAGGTGGTGTAACACCATACAATCACTCCTTAAGGAAGGAGAACACTCCACAAGCCATATGCTTGCCAATACAATATTCTATGACATCTCTCCATGGGGAGTCTGTAGCCTCTATATAGGCCTCATACATACAATACCATGGGTCATGACCATGGTTCTCTCAATACCATATATCTAATACAATGGGCTTATTATATTATTGCTAACTACTTGTGGTCCCTTACATGATGGTTAACCACTTTTTTTATTAACTATGGCCCATTCCATTATTACATTATTCCCTTGGGTACCTCCCTTTGTACCCCATATTATCCCCCCAGGTATACTACATATCCATTATAGGATTGGGTGTTGTGACCAGGGGCTTAACATTAAGGCGCTAAGTCTTTCAAACTCCTGGTAAGGAGCTTTATTTCCTTTGTTAAAGCTCTGTGCCCTTGGTTTCTTGTTGGATTCATAAGAAAGCGCTAACACCATTGGAGCCCTCTCTATTGGCATTTTTAACTTGCAACCAAATTCCAACAACTACAATCCTCCGATCATCGATATTTGATTTTTGAGCACCCTTTACTTAGCCCTTACCACGCATTTCTTACCATTGGACCGAAAGTCATGATGATTGGCTTAGCCTTTTAGTGCTTAAGCCTTTATACTCCCGCCGAGGGTTGTTCTTCCTTTGTTAACACATAATGCCCTTGGTTTTTTGAGTTTCCTCTAGACCATGTGCTAACCACATCGGAGCCCCAATATCGGCAATTTCCACTTTGTGGCCAAATGTCGTTCATCACAAACCTATGATCACCGATTATTGATAGGCCTCTCTATTTAGACCTAGCCCTTGGTTCTTTTACCTCTTGATGACTGCGTGCCAACCCTTACATCAAAGCCATCTAATCCACGATTTCCAAATGTGGCCAATGTGGCAACCATTACAAACCTCTTATCATTGATCACTAATATGCCTCGTTTTTCATCTCTAGCCCTTGGTTTTGTTACTTCTTCACGACTATGTGCCAGCCCTTACATTGGAGCCCTCTAATTGGAAATTTCCAAATGTGGCCAATGTGCCAAACATTACAAATATTTGATTGTTGATGTGATGTCATCACCTACCACATGGCACTCCCTGAGTGGTGACATGTGTCACCTGGGTATGGTCCATTAGGCCACCCAAAATGGTCAAAAATTCCTGCCACATGTCCTTCCGCACCACCTGTTACAGGGAAATGTGTCTACTCAGAACTGCTTATCCCAATAAGGTGTGACAGCTACCTTAGAAACAAACAAAGTAAAGCTACTTCCGTATTTCCTTTATGAAGTATAGATAGAGAGGAACAAATAAGACCAACCTCTGTCTTGTGCTAATCTTCTGGTTCGATTCCTCTCTTCTTTGATAGTCTTTCGCTACTTGTTCCCTTGCACGACCAACTTCACAGAGTACCTGTAAGATCACAGTAGCATAGCACTATACAAAGACATGGATCTATAATCATAAAGAATCTAGGATCAGATGTAGATTGACCATACAAATGCAGCAAACATAAATGACACAAGAGTATGGAGGAAAACTTGAATAGGTTTTATTGATAAACAAAAAAAAGCCAAGAGGAGTTACAACCTGTTGTTCTGACCCAGCATCAACCTCTCAGCAAGGAAGCCCCTCTTCACCTCATACAAAGCTTAGATCACCCAACAATCTGATGTTTGTCTCAAGAAACCAACAGTAATTCCTTACAATATGCAAAATTCCAGCCTTTGGATCTCTAGGATGAGGGATCCATATATAGATATCTGTAATGGAGTTGAGTCAGCTTATGATTTGATTAGTGTCTTCCCTCTGATAGTTCTTGCTTCCACTTGGAGATTGATGATCTCTTACTCATCCTTGGTCGAATTCAAAGAGGCAAGTGTCACAGGAGAAGTTTCTGGAAGCTTCCATTGCCTCTCCACTTCACGGAATGGCACTGCCATTTGTCATTTCTCGCCCATCGCACCCCATAGAAGGGATTTTTGAAATGCAATGCACCCTCACAGTGTACTTAGGTGAGATGCAACGCACCTGGCTTGTGGAGCAGCTCAAATGATCCTATTTTGACCAATTCTGAGCAATTTTTCATGGACAACTTCTGGGAGAAGCTGTAATCTATTGACCTTGTTCCTTTAGGGGTGAGAACAACACTTTTAGGGACTTAGGAGCCCTTGGTTTATGGAAATTTCATGCTTGGGGTTGTAGGGCCCAAAAATCTCTATAACAGTTGCCCCCTAAAGCATGAGGTCGTTAATCTTTTGATGTCGGGTGAAATGCTTTATTATGAGGATCTGAAGTTCTTTCAAGCTGGGAGGAGACATGTAATAAGATACAATACAATACATTATCTTCATAATATTTTCATGATCTAGCTGAGGTGGGAATTCCCATGCTCAACTTTATAAATTCATTTTCATGTACATAGGACATACAATCGTCTGAGTGTAGACTGATGATTCTGATAGAGTCATCATCCCTTTGATTGGATTATTATCTGTGCAGCAATGATGTACATTTGATGTCTTTATTTTCCTGAATATATATCGCAGCCCGGATGGATGAAACTAGATCCGAGGTCTTCAATCTCGTTTGATCTTCACTTGAAGTACAAGTATATCCATGTGAGAGATATTCTGAAGTCGAACATGGAAAGACATCGCTTGATTACCAGCCAATGATATAAGTTGTTAACAAGCACGAGAGGAATCACCGATAATGATAATGACCATCAAGGTATTGTAGTACAATTCACGTGGTGTGAATAAAGGACTTGGCGTCGAACACCACGCAAAATCTTTCGGTCGAAGGTCATTGATGTAAACCTGTCGCCGGAAGTGAGAAACTTGCCATTGAGGCATGCAAGCTTCAAAGTACTGAATGGGGTGTTCCTAGATCAACTTCTTGGATAATGAGCTGATGTCGACAAGAAGTGATCCGTCACAGGAGGGCCTTAATGAATCCCACATCAATGACACGGAACGGAGAAAATGATTTTAATGGAGGTGAAAACGATCTGGTGATATAAGTTTGAGGGTGGCGGTCATGAAAGAATGGAGTATAAATGTATTGTAGTGGGTGAGACACAGGTGAATTATCTGAATGAATTCTCTTGAACATATCAGCGACACTGACATGATGGATTGGTAGCATTAATCCCAAATGTGGATGGTATGATGGGACTGTGGTGATGTGACCGGTGAATGAAACAACCCAACCCGACTTGGATGCGGAGTGCAAGTGTCATGTTCAAGAGCGACTTGCTACCAATAAAGTTTCTTTAAGTTTTCTTCCAAATTTTTCCCCAGTCATTGCTGACCAGTACCTCTTTATTTTTATCAAGCTTGAGGAGGATAACATATGCTTGTTCTATAATTTTCCCTTCGGGCAAACCCATCGCTATGTTTTAACGAGCCTAGCGATAGTGAAACTCGTTCTTGTCTATAGACAAGTTTGTCGCTATTAAAATTTTAACGAGTTTAACGAAAAAGATAACTCGATCCTTTTCAATTTTAGAGAGTCTGAAAAGGAACGTAAAGGAAACTCCAAAATTCCTTTTTCATCACCTAATCCCTTAAGTCCGAAAAAGTATAAAACAATACATAAGGGATGAATTTTCAATACTTTTAACGAGCCGAACAAAACAAGAGCTCGATCTTTTTGTGTAATAATCTCTCAGGTCCAAAAATATTAAAATTTAGAGGAGAGATAGCACTTCTGGTCCCTTTAACGAGCTGGAGAGGCCAATGGCTCGGCAATCTTTTCATATTTTACGAGTCAATTGAAAAGAGCTGAAAAAGGAGACTCGTCTTTTGAGGAACGAGTGATAAAATGGGTAGCAACTGATTCCAGGTAAGGTTTGGAATTTTCCAATCACGGCAGTGTTACAAGGGTGGCTAACATGATCGCTGATCACTCTTCGCAGTTGTTCCTCAAAATGGGTAAACAATCAAATGGAGGTGAATGATCGGCCAATGCAAAAGTGGAGGTAACGGTGCAAACACGACCAAGGCTTTAACGACTGAATTATTACATTCACGATGGTTATTTACTGGAAATTGGTTCATTTTTTAATGAGCTTAAACTCTGGGGGAACGTGTGCTCATTGCTTATGTTTATTTTTTAACGAGCATGAAGTCCGCACTAAAACTGCTTGATTAATCCAGTCGTGTGATAAGAATGTCTCATATATAAAAATGACAACTTTTAGAGTTTTGCCCCACATCCTTTCTTTATGCAAGTTAGGAAACAACCAATCCTATGAGTTTAAAGGGTTAGAGGACCTACAAATTTAAAAAAATAAATAGTCGCTCTTCGCTTGCATGCCAAAAGGTTTGCATGCCCCCAGGTATAAAGCAGAGTTTCAAGGTTACCCCTTCTTCTTTCCGTTAAAACATTTGTTTTACCGGGAGAGGTCTACCTCTTACAGGTTACCAAAGATTGTTCTATTTACGGCGTAAACAAAACACTTCTTCGGCGATGTCTATCAAAATAAACAAAGGTGAGTGACAATTCCTTCCAACCCACATAACTTTGACAAGAGAATCTTATTCTAGTCCAACTCCCTCTTCCAATCTCAGACGGGAGTACGGAGGTCATATACTCTCGCGGAAACCTACCCTATACCCGAAGTTTTCCTGCCGAAGCAGACCAAGGTGCATGCCCCCTGGGTTTCAGTCATGTCCCCCGAATTACTCGCGCTCATCGGGCGGACGGACTGGGGATTGAGACATTTCTGGAATGAAAAGACCATTCAGGGATGGTATATGACTATTTGCTATGCGTGAACCGGGGAATGAAAGCTGGTCTACGAGCTTGACCACTCTTCCTTCGTGCGGAAAACACATTACTCTAAAGAGTGAGGAGACAATTGCTCCCATGTAATAAATATAGTCTCGTCCAAGGAGTAGATTATAATCCAGGGGTCCTTGAACTACCATTACGTTCATTTGAACGGTTTTCCCCCTAAATGTTATGGGCACATTCGGAAGGATCCCTAACGGTCGACTGGTTCCTTTATCAAAGCCTGTTAGATTTCTCATCTCAGGCAAAAGCGATGGCGAACCAAGTGCTTTCCAAGCAGTCGAGGAAAGGATACTCACAGAAGCCCCTTCATCTATGATGGTACCAGCCATAACCATTCTATATATTTGAACAATGATTCAGAATGGTATACAAGCTGGTAAATGGGGTCTTCCTAGTTGATTCCAATCAAAGGAGACAACTAGGTTGCTTGGAGGTGGGACCGAATAGACGGCCGGGTATGACTCTGACGAACTTCCTTCCTGCGGTAAAGGAACGGGTAAATTTCCCCCATGTTCATTGGAGTCTGTGCTTACGAAAAGAATTTGGACGCTGTTATCCTTGTTCTCTTCGGTGACTGTATCATCTGAAGATGGAACCTCTGAAAGAAAGACCGGGTCAACTGCCGCCTCGACCTTTTTACTTTCGTCTGGTATGGGTTCAGATGGTTTGTCTTCAATGATAGATGCTTCAGCTGACCACCTGAGTGGGCCAGCCGGATTTTCAACTAGTGACGGACTCGGCAAGAGTTTTTTATATCCAGGAGGAAGTCGTAACGGTGAAACTAGACGATCGCCCAAAACTCTTTTAGCCTCATCTAAGAAGGGACAATGGTGGACAGCATGATCGCCTTCGCACAATTTACAAGGAAATCCATATTTTCCTTTTTTTCCTGGGGCTTCACTTTCACTAGTCGACAGTGTGTTTTCAACATGATCATCAAAGGTTGACGACACCGGGTTGTGCAAACGAGGAGACCAGTCCCTTAAGATCCGAGGGATGCAAGGACAATCTCTATGATAGTGGTCTCCTTTGCAAATGACACATGGCGATTTAGGCCTGGTCGGTGCAGTGTGTGGATTTTCGCTAGATGACGCTCGTTTGCCCCCATTCGCTTTTGGCTCCTTCTTCTTCTTTTCCTTCTTCTTCTTAGGTAATTGACTTTTGGATTTACCAGCCCCATCAAGAGAAGAGGAAGGAGGAGAGGAAGAATTGGAGGAAGTAGAAGGTTGGTGGGTAACTCTGGAATCGTCTAGTTGCTGACTCGATTGTTCAGGAATTGCGGTGTTCTGAATGACAGAGGTTGAGAAGAGCCATACAGGAAAGCCGATTGTCAGTCCTGGAAGTGACAATGTGGCCATATGGGGTGCACTAACATCTCCCCAAGAGGAGAAGGGACTAGGATTTCCTCCAAGGGGAATTCCTTGGTTGGTGGATTCCATTTCCTCAACCCAAGATCAACGTAGGAAAGGGTAATGAATATTCCGTTTAAAATAAATTTTAGACGCTTTGACACAACTTGTTTTTTCAATTTTTAAGAGTCGAGAAAAAACAAAAGATGACTCTAGTCTCCTTTGATTTTTAATGAGCCTGAAGTGACAAGTGCTCAGATGGACCTTTTCCATTAAGGAATCTGAAAAGGAACGAAAGGGACTGCTCTAGAAATCTAGGTAGAGGGATTACCAAACCAATCGCAAAACTGCAGAATACTTTTTACAGTATGGTAGTCAATCTTCCCGAATGTTGTGTTTAGTGCATTGCGATCAATAGAGTGGCAGACACGGCTTCCTATGGATAAAGGATTAATCCTATTGGGGTCTCCCAAAAAAATACTCGACGGTACATGGGAGCACAAGTCCGCACTGGCACTTATCGTCTCAAAGTGGAGGAATCACCCAACCATCAGTGAGAACAACAGTTACCAGGCTTTACGACACTGGAATACATCTCTAGCCTAGACTTCTAAATGTTGTGTGTTAGGTTCCAAAGCATTGTTAGACTCATTGACTTTATTTTATAGTTGATCTTGTTTATGAAGTTTTCCTTTCAGGTTCACCGTGAGATGTAGATGTAATTCCTAAAATGCAATCTAAGATGATAAACAATCTTTTTATCTTCCTTGTGCAATGAAAATCCTAGCTACTAAGGAAAGAAAGACAGAATCCTTTCACAAAGAGCAAAGAGCACACTCTAAATGCACTTTCCTAAATCAAACCAATCAGACTGTCTAATTGCAAATGCACATGCATGTATTTGTTTTCGACTTTCTTAGTATATGTATGATAAGAAGAAAGTTGATGCACAAATCTGAATTTCTTTTCAAGCGACAAATATCAACAAGTTTCTTTTCGAAATAAAAAATGGAGACGATCACAACACCTTACGATTTTGAAATGAATACTTGTTTTGACACTAGAAAAATTACAAATTCAGACCAAAAATAATAGTAACAGGATAATCGACTATCAACAGCAATCAAACTCTTTCCTAGAATTGAAATCGACACTTGCGAGAGTTTTAAATCAAAGGACGACAGTACGATTATGCTACTTTTGCAAAGGAGAACTGAAAATGACTCAACAAACACACAAAAACATTTACAGTTCTTTTCTACAAAGGAGGCAGAATAACAGCAAGGAAAAGGGATTTCAAACAGACATATACTGATCACAGGCAGCAAAATTCAGGAATAGAACTGGAAAGAATGAATCACAGAAACCAAAACTGCACAAAGCCTAGCCTGATCAGCGCACCTATAACACAGGGAATTTGAAATGCAGCACACCTTCTACACTCAGGAAGTGCGTTGAATTCAGATTCTTAGAACAGTACCTGCACTGGGCCAAAAACAAGACTTTGCTTGGGTTCCGGGTCACCATTTGCAGTTCAGTTCATGGGTTTTGGCTGAGCAAAAGGTAATCAGTAATTCAACAATCAGGGGTGGATCTAAGGAGGATCTAAGAGCTATCACAAGGGCAATCAGAGAGTTTGTGAATCAATTGTTTAAATCATAAACAGATCTCATAGATGGAATGAAGTAGCATTTATCTACTTTGTTCAAATGCTACCTGTAAATTTATGAAATAGACAATAAGGAAGATAAACAAACAAACTAGTTCGTCCCCAACGGGGTCGCCATTTTGTTACAAGGAAAAGTGTCTACTCAGAACTACTTATCCCACTAAGGTGTGACAGCTGCCTTAGAAACAAACAAAGTAAATCTACTTTCCTTTTTCCTTTATGAAGTATAGATTGAGAGGAACAAAGAAGACCAACCTCTATCTTGCGCTAATCTTCTGGTTCGATTCCTCTCTTCTTTGAAAGTCTTTCGTTACTTGTTCCCTTTCACGCCCAGCTTCACAGAGTACCTGTAAGATCACAGTAGCATAGCACTATACAAAGACATGGATCTATAATCATAAACAATCTAGGATCAGATGTAGATTGACCATACAAATGAAGCAAACATAAATAACACAAGAGTATGGAGGAAAACTTGAATAGCTTTTATTGATAAACAAGAAAAAGCCAAGAGGAGTTACAACCAGTTGTGCTGACCCAACATCAACCTCTCAGCAAGGAAGCCCCTCTTCACCTCATACAAAGCTTAGATCACCCAACAATCTGATGTTTGTCTCAAGAAACCAACAACAATTCCTTACAATATGCAAAATTCCAGCCTCTGGATATCTGGGATGAGGGATCCATATATAGATATCTGTAATGGAGATGAGTCAGCCTATGATTTGATTAGTTTCTTCCCTCTGATAGTTCTTGCTTCCACTTGGAGATTGATTATCTCTTACTCATCCTTGGTCGAATTCAAAGAGGCAAGTGTCACAGGAGAAGTTTCTGGAAGCTTCCATTGCCTCTCCACTTCGCGGAATGGCACTGCCATTTGTCATTTATCGCCCATCGCACCCCATAGAAGGGCTTTTTGAAATGCAACGCACACTCACAGTGTACTTAGGTGAGATGCAATGCACCTGGCCTGTGGAGCAGCTGAAATGATCCTGTTTTGACCAATTCTAAGCAGTTTTTCATGGAGAACTTCTGGGAGAAGCCGTAATCTATTGACCTTGTTCCTTTTGGGGTTAGAACAACACTTTTAGGGACTTAGGAGCCCTTGGTTTATGGACATTTCATGCTTGGGGTTGTAGGGCCCAAAAATGTCTATAACACCACCACATCATGCTAATGTTAGATGCCACTTGGCCTTATCAGAACCAATTATATCCTACAATGTGTCCATCATCTAATGTTGCCACAGTCCTTATCGGAGCCTACCAGATGTTGCAATCTGCCCTTATTGCAGCTTATCACCATCTTCAATCTGTCCTTATCGAACCCAATCAGATGCCACCATGTGTCTTGCTTAAAGGAGAGAGAAAATACCTTTCCAACCTTCATTTTGCGATGATTTCCTTTGTTAATCTGCATTAGTCTCTCCTTGATGCTTTAACCTAGAAACCATAATCCCAAAGTTTTATCACTTATCATCGTTCACTGATCGCAAATATCCCAATGTGGTCACTTTGAAAATGTCGATTGTCAATATGCGATGTGGCCTGGACCGCTGACTATCAATCACCGATATGTGATGTGGCCTAGACCCGCTGACTGTCGATCGCTAATATGCATCACCAATATAGCTCTAGGCCTCAATCTATGGGACCTCCGATATGGCAGGCTTCCGATCTGCGGGACCTCTAATATGGCAAGCCTTCGATCCTCAGATCTTTGATATGGCATACTGTCAAAGTTGTGAACACCAATATAGCTTGCCTTCCAATCTTCTGATCTCCAATCTACTAGACCCCCGACACGCTGATCACAAATATGGCTTGATCACTGACCTCCAATCACTAATGTGTCGATACACCCAATGTTCTGACCTCCGACTGCCATCGTCGATATCTCTGAGCCTCTGATCTTGCAATCTTTGATTTCACTGCCCTTGGATCTTTTGATCTCTGATATTGTGATAGACCTCTGATTTGTGGGCCCTCTGATTTACAGGACATTCAATATGCGGGACCTCTGATGCTTCGATCGCCAATATGGTAGACTATTGTTGCTCCAATATGTGATAGTCCTCCCTGCTTAAGGCTTTAACACTCTAAAATTCAGCAAAACATAACTTTTGAACCACAAGTCCATTTCTAGACTTCAGCATGTCATTGGAAAGATCTTCCAGAGCAATTTCCAATGAAAAGGGTCTGATTAGCCTTTGATCCCATATTCTACCTCAAAATATGGCTCCAAACTCATTTCCAATCTTCTACTCCTTGACTCTCTGGACAACTAGGAATCACACCCACCAAGGTGATCCTTTGCCTGAAGTCTGGAGCTACCATGGACTTCCTCCTGGGCCATCACTACCAGTCATCTACTGCAGCAAGCATCTGAGCTTGCCTGGTTGACATCAATACCAACACACTTGCAGATGCCTTCACCAGGCCACTGACCATCCACTCAATACTAACTATCCAACAATATATAGTGACATGATGTTATATATATATAATAAAATTAATTAAATAACATTTTTGTTTTTAGATTTTTAACTTTAAAGATTAATATTTTATTTTTAAAACTAATTATACTATATTTATTATTAAAAAAATATTTAATATATTAATTAATTTAAATTTAAAATAATAAAATAATTTTCTTATTTGATAAATAGAGGTTCATTCTAAGAAACCATATTCATCATGTCAATATCAAGCTTACTAATTTACTTCTTTTTTTTCATTATAGTTTAGTTGCTTTATGTTTTGGAGTTTTTTGGGGTATATTTTCAGTGAAATTTGTTAGAAATTTAAAATAAATTTTAAATAACAAAAAATTAGAAATGGTTGAAAATTTATTTTACAAAATTCCTAACGAAAAAATTTAAAACCTAAAATAATTAGAAAATAATAATGTTACCATTCAGAATAAAAATATATGCATTTAATAAATAAAGCATGCAACCATTGCAAGTAAAAAAAAATTAAAACCTAAATTATAGTTTTATTGGTGGTTTCGAAGCATTTTCTAGGTTGTTTTTTGTGGTTTCTAAGTTTCTTTTTATGGTTTTCTACATTGTTTTTTTGGTTTTCTAAGTTGATTTGAAGGGTTTTTTTATGGTTTTTTGTGGCTTTCTAAGTTGTTTTGAAGGTTTTTTTTTTATGTTTTTTTTTGTGGTTTTCTATGTTAGTTTTGTGGTTTTATAAGTTGTTTTGAAGAGTTTCTTTGACGATTTTTTGTGGTTTCATGCTTTTTGCATGATAAGTATTTTTTTTTCAAATTAATTTGTTTAATTTTGTAAAAAGAAAGGACAAAAATGATAGAATGCCTACCTTTATTTGAGCCTCTGGGACATTGGTGTGGTTTTTTGCGAGGATGGTTGGATCATGCCATGCTCAATTGATTGATCAAGCTCCAATACTCTCAGTCAAGCCGCTAAAAAACTCTTGGTCGAGCTATCACTTCTCATGCGGTCTGTGCCAAATTGTGTGTGCAAACCATTGGAAGGCATTTTAATAGAAAAAAATGGCTTGATCAAGCATTAAAGCTCGATCAAGCCATAATGCTTGATCAAGTCCTAGAGCTCGATCAAGCCCTAAAGCTCGATCAAGGGTAAATTATTTTTAACGCTCGATGGTGCAATTTTTTTAGTGCTTGAGGAGCTTGATCAAGTGCTTGAATTTCTTGATCCAACCCACTTTTTTCCATCTAAATGTGCCCTCTCTTTCCAAAAAGTGTAACCCAACTCCATGCTATCACCTTAAGTGTAAATGTCATCGATGTAACTTTATGTTCTTTCATGGAACTAATATTTTTCTTGTTGCTCACAGTTCTCTTATTAATTAATGAGTTGTTGAAATAGACATATGTAGAATCAAGTGACATTTGAGCTTCAACATTAGTTGGGGTGAGTACATATGTGTACTGATATTGAAGTTTAACATTCTATATTCATGAATAAACATAGGAGGTTCACTTTTACATATATTGAACTGATAAAATTGAGCTCTCCTTTCCTCTCATTCCAGTTGCTAAGAAATAGGATGAAGAAGAATCCTCTTCTAAACATAGATATATGCTCTCAAAGTATTGTACTTTTAATTAAAAATTTAATCAATATAGTTGGATCGCTTTTTATTTCATATTTCTCTTCTTTGAATTCAAGTTTATATGTATTATTAGGCATCCTTATCGGTTGCAGATTTCAAGAATGTCTTGAAATTTGATGATTAGGAGAGTTCAATTGTTTGACCCTTTCCTAACCCTCATATTTAAGGATATTCCAATAATGTGTAATCAACATCATTTCATAATGTATTATAATGTGTTGTTGACATTTTCTTGTGAATTCAAGCTGCACTTCCAGCCATTAGCGTCGTTCATTTTTAACTAACTTTTCACTTTTGAAATCAAAGTTCATTTCTCTCCCCTGTTTTGGTCCATTCAAAGCTCAAATTACCTTTAGTTGATACTAAATTTTCCTTTTTCCAAGTTTCAACCTTGGTATATTTTGTCTATTGTTGACAACATAAGTTTGCTTTTTGTTGTTGTTGTCATTTCTCTAACTTTATTTGAATTTTTGTGTGCAAATTCAAGCTGGTACATTTTGTTTGTTGTTACCATTGTCATTGCTTTAACTTTATTCGGATTTTTCTTTGTAAATTCAAGTTGGTTCTTATGAATGCAAGGTTCATTCTCTATCTCATTAGTTGATATTTAATTTTATTTTATTTAAATCTCAACTTGGGTATCATTTATTTGTTGTTGATGTTGTCATTGCTTCAACATTCTTTGTTTTTTTTTAAATTCAAGTTGGTTCTTACAAATGCAATCATCATTATTTATATCATTAGTTTATTTTTGGCTTGATGGGACGTGACCCAGGTTCAACATTATCTGCGCCAACCAAAAAAACCCTAACAGCTGGTACGTTTTGCAATAACCCATGTAGCGTAGGTTGCAGTCTCACCCGAAGCAATATTAGAGGATGCTAGAACCAGGTTTCTACATCCAGAGGCCTGTGTGATGGTCTCCTAAAGCTCTTATTGTAGGAATTTACAGGGTAAGTTCCACAGAAGAATACCAAAAGGACACCGCTCACAACCAGATCTCAAATCAATACACCAGTATTTTTGACGTGGTTAAAACCCTCAGAGTGCAAGGAGGGAAACAGTCCACGGCCTGTCCCAACGTGGGTACAGACAATTTATTAATCAAAGAATGAAAATTTACATAAGCTTCTCTCATGCACAGATTACCCGAACAATGACCCTCCATGCGCTTTAAATAGAACTCATGGACCAATCGGGTGTCAAGCCACGGATCAAGTGTCGGTAATACCGAGGTGAGAGTGAACCGTCGGATCACTACATATCGTGACCGTCGGATTGTAAGTTACAAAATGTACAACGGTAAAGAAACACACTTTACCTAACTCTAACCTAACTCTATACTAGACCAAGTTGAACTTAACTATATCCTATGTGTCGGAATATCCTAACATCCCCCCTTAAGAACAACTTGGGATAGGATTGAAGGATTTACAAATATGACACAATAGGAGAAGGAAGGAGGCACTAGAGCCTATCCCCCCTTAGTGACAACTTCCTGAACTCCAAGCATATATCGAAGTTTAGTGAACTTCGCCTCTGTGAGAGCCTTTGTGAAGATGTCTGCAACCTGATCATCCGTTGGACAATATTGCACTTCAAGAACATGGTCATGAATGAGCTTTCTGATGAAGTGCATGTGTAGTTCAATGTGTTTGCTGCGCTGATGCTGGACTGGATCTTTGCATAGCTGAATGGCACTTTGATTATCACACCAAAGTGTGGTTGGATGCTGCTGCTCAAAGCCAAACTCTGATAGGATCTGACGAAGCCACAAGGCTTCCTTACTAGCTTCCACGGCACCACGATACTCTGCTTCTGCTGACGAAAGAGAAATGGCAGCCTGTTTCTTACAAGCCCATGTAATAGGTCCTGAACCAAGAGTGAAGACATAACCGGCAGTAGACTTCCGATCATCAAGGTCACCAGCCCAATCAGAATCAGTGAAACCAACTAACAGAGGAGCTGCTTTGGCACTGTAATGAATCCCAAACTGTATTGTACCTCGAACATAACGAAGTATTCTTTTAGCTGCTTTCCAATGACTTTCACGGGGGTTTTGCATAAAACGAGCAACAAGGCCAACAACAAAGGAAAGATCAGGACGAGTATGGGTTAAATACAAGAGTTTTCCGACAAGTTGACGGTATAAGGTAGCATCAACTTCAGGAGAAGTACAAGAGACTGAAAGTTTGACTCCAGACTGAAAGGGAGAAGGGGCTGGCTTGCAGTCTTCCATGTGAAAATGACGAAGAATATCACAAGCATACTTGGACTGGGAAAGGAAAATACCCTCTTGGGATTGCAAGACTTGAAGACCGAGAAAATAGTGTAAGTGTCCTAAGTCTGTCATTTCAAATTTCTTTTTAAGGCTGGACTTCACATGGTTTATAAGGTTGGGATCACTACCAGTAAGAATAAGATCATCAACATAAAGAACAAGGATGATGAGAGAGTTGCCCACTTTCTTGGTGTAGACAGTATTGTCAGAATGACACCTAGAAAAGCCAGATTCTAAAAGAAAGCTATCCATTTTGGCATACCAAGCTCGAGGAGCTTGCTTGAGGCCATAAAGGGATTTCTTAAGGCGACAAACGAGGCTAGAGTCTGTTTGTATGAAGCCAATGGGTTGTTCCATATAGATTTCTTCCTGCAAGTCCCCATGCAAGAAGGCAGATTTAACATCCATTTGATGTACTTCCCATTTTAAAGAGGCAGCAAGGGAAAGAACAAGGCGGATAGAGTTCATTTTGGCAACTGGAGAGAAGGTTTCAGTGTAGTCAATGCCTTCAACCTGTGAAAAGCCCTTAGCAACTAGACGAGCTTTATGTTTGTTAACTTTCCCATCTGGTCCATACTTGGTTCTGTAAACCCATTTGCATCTAACAAGTTTGCGTCCCTTTGGTAGAGGAACAAGATCCCATGTATCATTTGTCATCAATGAATGATATTCTTCATTCATAGCTGTTTCCCAATGTGGATGGCCTGAAGCTTCTGCAAAAGTGTCAGGATCATGATTCACTGGAGCTTGAGCCAGTAAAGAAGAGGCTCTTTCAAACTGAGAACGTGTACGTCGCTGATCTGTAGGATCACCGGCAAGATCACCTGCTGCATCCCGAGTAGCACGGACCCATCTTGGAAGTTGAGGATCCTGAGAAGGTGGGGAAGGATTATCATCCTCGCTTTCATCATCAGAAGAAGAAATGTTTTCAAAGATAGAAGAGATGGGAAGAGGTGGCACATCCGCCGGACTAGGCTCGCAGGCCGATTTATTTTCATCAAATTTTACATCTCTTCTAATGATAACATTTTTGGACTTAAATGGAATAAGTCTATAGCCTTTTACATCTTCAGAATATCCAACAAAAGTACATTTCTCACTCTTAGGTTCTAAGGCTTTATGCTTTTCATCTGGAATATGGGCCCATGCTTCACTTCCAAACACACGAAAGTGACTTACATCTGGTTTAATGGAACTCCAAGCTTCTTCTGGAGTGATATTCTCTAGAACCTTAGTAGGAGTGCGATTGATTATATAATTTGCACAATTAATTGCTTCGGCCCAAAAACTAAGACTGAGTCCTTTAGATTGCAGCATACAATTAGCCATTTCCTTTAAAGTGCGATTTTTCCTTTCAGCTACACCATTTTGTTGTGGAGTGTATGGAACAGTATGTTGCATTTGAATTCCATTTTCGGTGCAAAAGGTGATGAATGCATTTTTAACATATTCTCCACCATTATCAGTTCTTAGCTTAAGAATTTGATGTCCAGATTGTTTTTCAACGAATGCTTTGAAGGCCAAAAAGGTGGTAAATACTTCGCTCTTGAGTTTTAAGAAGTATACCCAAGTGCGTCTAGAGAAATCATCAATGAAAGTTAAGAAGTACTTGCAGCCAGAGAATGAAGCAACAGGAAGAGGACCACATAAATCACTGTGCACAAGCTGTAAAGGGGCTGAGGCGTGCCAAGAGGCACGTTTGTCAAAACTGTCCCGATGATGTTTTCCGAGTACACATCCGGAACAAACACCATCTTTGCAAGATACCATAGGAAGACCTGTCACCATGTTTTCTTTACATAGATGCTGAAGGGAGCGATAGTTTAAGTGACCATACCGCTCATGCCAAAGTTTGCTCACTTCATCATTATGAGCAACAAATACTGAGGGAAGATGGGATGACCCAAAGTTGTGAAACTTATACAACCTTTTGGAATCATCAGCAAGACCAGTAGCTAGAATCTGTTTAGGATCTTTTAGATCCTTGATTACAACATCATGAGGTGAAAATTCAACGATTTTACCTTCACCTGAATGAGTTATCTGATAGACAGATAGAAGGTTGCAGGATAAGTTTGGAACACATAATACATCATTGAACTGACCATTGTCTAGATGAACAGTTCCAGTCCCTACAACATTAAGAGATCTATCATCACCAACATATATATTTTTGGTGTTACAATCATTTAAAGAAGAAAACATGGCTTTGTTTTTGGCCATGTGACAAGAGGCTCCAGAATCAATGAGCCACTCATGAGAATGAGAAGAAGAAGAAGATACATTTAATGCATAACTAGACTGAGATGATTGACGATGACATGCAGAAAATGCCGTTCCGGAAGTTGAAGTTGAAGTAGGCTCCAGATGGATGTTATGTTTCTTCATTGCGGCTTCCAAGGCTTCCATCTTCTTAAAGCATTTAGATTCTAAGTGGCCATCTCGATTACAAAAGTTACAATGTCTTTCAGTCTTCTTCCATTTGTTTTTATTGGGCTTATCATATTGCTGAAATGATCTTTCATCTTGAGGCTGAGTTGGTTTAGGACCATTCCTTTGAGGATAAGACTTCTTAGGATTCTTTGAATTTGGATACTGCTGGGCGGCTAACGCTTTTGTGGAAGAGTTTCCAAGATTAAGAAGACCAAGGTGTAAGAGTTTTTCTTGTTCTCTTATTAAGGAATCACAAAAGGAGTCAAAGGAAGGGGGCTTGTAGTCTTTGCCTTGACAAATGAAAGCTTCCCTGGTAGAATGGAAAGTGGAAACAAATACAGAGTAGGCTGGCCCTAACTTAGTGAGGATGGAATAAATAAGGTTACCATCATCTTTCTTAACTTTAACACCTTCCAAGAGATATCTAAGGTTCTTGAATTTTGACAAGAAATCTTCAATGCAAGAAAAATTATTAGGATCCAAAGTAAGCAGCTCATTTTCAAGTTGATGGGATCTAATTTCATTTTTAATCCCAAAAACTTTAGCAAGTTTTTCTAATGCTTCATGAGGAGTTTCAATTTCTGCAATGTGGAATCTAAGATCAGGAGAAACAGACATTCCTATCAAGCCACGTGCTTGATCTTGTCGATTTTCCCATTTTTCGGCCTTGTCTTCATCTTTGGGTTTCTTCTCTTGGTCTGTGGCTATTCTGAAGAGACCTTTACTTCTAAGTAAATCTCCCATGTAGGCGACCCATTGGAAGTAGTTAGTGCTGTCAAGAATGACTTGGCATGGACTTTCCATTTTTGAAAAACAACTGAAGCTGAAGATGCTGAAAGTGAGTGGTCCAATGGATAGATCTCGAAAAAAAAGGCGGTTTTAAAAAAAACGGCTCTGAAAAAGGCTTCCGGATGAAGAAGTTATGGCTTTTTGAAAAAAAAATTGTTGACGTTGCCGGCAAAGTGCGCGAATGTGCGGGAATGAAAAAAATCCGCCCCCACAAAATGGAGACTTGAACCCAAGACCTCTACTCTCTTAAAAGGTCTTTGAACCAATTGATCTATACAAAAGATTTGAGAGAGAGAGAGAGAGAGAGAGAGAGAGAGAGGGGGGGGGGGGGGGGGGGCCTCGATTTGCGTGCTTGCCTTGGGAAGACTCTTTTCCCCTACAAAACACAAAACACAAAACCCAACACGAATATCCAAAGAAAAACGAACCTTACGGCTCGAAGTTAGCTTTAGCCAAAAAACTAGAAATTTTTAAAAAAAATCTCAAAATTAGCTTTTAGCCGAAAAACTAAATATTTTCCTCAATGTTTCTGATTTTCCGAGATCACACTAAGGTGCAGGGAAAAGAGCATACGCATGAGAAAAATCCTTTCTTTCTGTTTCTGATTTGCCCAGATCGCACAGAGTCGCAGGGCAAAGAGCATACGCAGAAATGAAAGGTATAGATCCGGGAAAAAAAAAAGGCTAAATAAACCGAAACCGAAATAAGCAGAGAGAAAATGACAGTAAACTGCAAAAAAAACACTGTATACCTCCCGATCTGAAAAATGACGCAGCTAGGGCTACCGGAAACCTTTTCGCGTGAAACGAAAGGGGTTCCTCACTGAAACAGATGCTCCGAATGCAACAGAGCAGTCCTCTCGGCCCGAAAGCAGTCAGAAACAGCAGATCTAGGAAACGACAGCCGCATGCAGTTCTACCGGCTTCAGATTTGGATCACCAACGGACGCGGCCCTCAAATAGCTCTGATACCATGTAGGAATTTACAGGGTAAGTTCCACAGAAGAATACCAAAAGGACACCGCTCACAACCAGATCTCAAATCAATACACCAGTATTTTTGACGTGGTTAAAACCCTCAGAGTGCAAGGAGGGAAACAGTCCACGGCCTGTCCCAACGTGGGTACAGACAATTTATTAATCAAAGAATGAAAATTTACATAAGCTTCTCTCATGCACAGATTACCCGAACAATGACCCTCCATGCGCTTTAAATAGAACTCATGGACCAATCGGGTGTCAAGCCACGGATCAAGTGTCGGTAATACCGAGGTGAGAGTGAACCGTCGGATCACTACATATCGTGACCGTCGGATTGTAAGTTACAAAATGTACAACGGTAAAGAAACACACTTTACCTAACTCTAACCTAACTCTATACTAGACCAAGTTGAACTTAACTATATCCTATGTGTCGGAATATCCTAACACTTATGGCTTAGATCTACCTTCGAGTAGCTCTAATCCTTTCGAACAGATAACTGCTGCAAATCTATCTAAACTACTTCCAAATCTTTAAGAAGGTATTTAATTGTATTTATCATGCATAAAGATTATAGATCTACCACTTTCACGCAATAAACAAGTATTAATTTTTATAAAATATATCACGGAGTGAAGATACATGAACTTAGTAGAAGTAAATAATAAGACACAAATGCATCAATTTTGGACCAAAACAATATTTATTAAGTATAAGCATTAAATTACAGACTTCTTATCCCTGCACACTCACCTACAAGTGCCTATGTACTCAGTCTATGGACTTACGAAGGTCTCTGCGCACTCAACCACAAGAGCCTTCCCCTTTCGTCTAAATACAAGAAACAGAATTTTCCTACCTTAACACCTTTCCCTTACAATGATTCTTCTATAATTCTTTGATACTTAGAGTCGCTATGACTCATCTATTTATAGATTTTGCTTTACAATACCATGATTCACGGACCAAGGGTGGGTCTCAAAATAACTCTATCATCTACCCAAATAAGGGACTAAATCCCCTTTGACTTCTACTAGCTTCATGCTCTACTTCCACATTTTGAAAAGACTTTACATTCGCTAAAAATATATTACAAAATTTTCTCAAAATTGACTCAAAACTTGACTTAAATTACCCTAGGGACCGCTTCCCAATAGGCCCCCAGCACAAATTGGGTGAATCACCCTCGAGTCACTTAGCTGGCGCATCTATCTTGTTATGGAGGTCACTGAAATCCACCTTCAACACCTCTATGTCAGCAGAACCCTACACTACAAATTGTTGCACTTCCTCTACCATATTTTTTGTAGTTGGGCCTTCCATTGCGAGGTGCATCATCCTTTGTGTCTAATGGAGTATCTTCAACTTCTCTTCAACTGATAGAGTAAGCTAGCTAGCTTCCACTGTCCATGGATGTATTCTAGCCGTTAAGATGACCTCTTTCCTTTGTAGCTCCTCAATCTGTGTTTGAAGTTGTTTTCCTTCTATCAAGTGAGTGAAGCACTGGACTGACGCCAAAGTGCATGCAGTCACCCTGAGTTCATCAAAATTTTGCTACATCTCCCAGATAGTTGTGCCAATTTTCTCCAGGTTTGGTTCCTCTTATAGAGTAGTCGATAGTTCCATTTCCTTCTCGAAGATCAGTGTGCATCCTATGACTGATGCATCCAAAGTGGCCATGCTCTCCCTGATGGTTACTTCACGCTACTCCCAGAATTCTGGTAGAGTGGTTGGCTGCAATTTCAAACCGAGCTCTGAAATATTCATTTGGAACTCAAATGTTACTCAGCCTATCTCATCCTTCAATTCTATGATTGTGGTGCTAGCTTCCGAATCTTTGTTCCTGTTGCTTCATCTTCTGGAATGTGAAGTTTTGGCAACATCTTACATGCCTATGTAATTGTTGCCTCCAAGCTCTAGCTTCATGCGGCCAGTTCTTCCCTTTCCTTCAGTGCCTGAGCCTTTTCGGCGAGGATGTGATCATTTTTCATCTTTACCTCACCGATAACTGATAGCGCGCGCTGCTCCCTGATCTTGAGCTCATCTGATACCCCTTGATGAAGTGTGCGGAGCGTCTAAATAGGAAGCACAACTAAGTTGACACCCACATCCTTGATCTGTCTCAGCTAGGTGTTTGCTTCATATGCTTCTGCACATAGTGATCCCTCTGGTAATGGAATGACTCTAAGGTCCAGAGTCCTATCTATTTCTAGCACAGTCATGGTCGCTTGCTGCAGGCTCACTTGAATCCCACTTGCCTATCCCACGCTCACCTGAAGTTGACCTATTTGAATCTGCAAGTCGTGTTGATCCTTCTACATGATCCCTAGTTCCTATTGGTACTATTGTTCAAAATATTTCCATAGTTTTGGCATCGTATCATGGACCTTATCTCCAATCACATCCAAGTCCCCCTCAGTGAGGACCATTGGATCTACATGTACATGCTTGTCCGATTTTTGCTTCTTCCTGGGTCCAAAATTCATCTCCTTCTGGCGCTTTGTGATTCTAAAAGGAGTTCTCTACTCCTCACCACCACCTCCTTCCTCTTTGAACCATTCCTTTTCCGTAGTGTTTTGAGAAGAATAATCGTCAACCTCCACTGTGGCCTCCTCCGCGATGCGGTCCTTGTAAGTAGCTGCCTTGACAGCAACATCCTTCTTTTTTTGTGCTGCTTTTTCTTGGGCTACTGCTTGCTCAACCTCTTTCTTTTTCTACATTGGTTTCTCTCGAGCGACAGCCTGCTTAGCTTCCTTTTACTTCTGTGTTGCTTCTCTGCCTTTTCTTTTTTTGGTGCCAAGATCTGTGGTGTGTAGCCACTCCGTAGCCATTTTCCCATGACTTCCTATACATTTGCATCAGTGACTAGGTACATAAACTTGTACCATACTTTATTATGATCTCGTCTTGTGCAGATGGATACGTTGTGAAAATCCACTTTAAACTCTGCATAGGCCTCCAATTGCTCGAATAGGGTAGGTGACAGCCTTGGCCTCTGGGTGATCACCATGCAGAGGTCCATCACAACCAACACCAATAATATCTTCATCTCCATGACCCTGTCCTAATCCCTTGTTGCCCACAATGAAGAGAACTTCATGGCCTCTGGAAAATCAGCATCCTGTGGAGGGAACTCACTGTCTTAAGGTAGTCTCCATGCAACTTGGGAAATTAACAACAACAACTAGGCATAGTGGAATTTCTTGTCGTCGTCCTATACTTCGCGAAAATTCAACAAAATATTTTTGTAGAGATATTGTGACCAGTTATGCTATACCCCCTTTGTTCACTGTGCAACCAATGAAATGACTGGCATCGGCATCTCATCCGCACAACACTTTCTCATGACCTTGCAAGCCAAAATCTGTGCAACAAACTGCACTGCCTTGTCTATGATGGAATAGATAGAGTATCCATGCGACTGCTTCACTAAACCAAACTCACTCTTCACTCTATCTGCGATTTTGTTTCTTTACTCTTTCCTCCGAACTCCTCGGCTGGATCAACCTCTTGGTAGGGAAACCTTGTCATGTGGTGGATCAGCATATCTGTGATGGGGATGGGCTCTCCCAACCAAATACACCCATCATGAACCAATGTAAGAAATTGTGGTACACATATCATGTTGATAGTGGTTTTTCTAAAATGCAGTACACATAGAAAATTTAGCAACCCATCCTTTTCAACCCCTACAAACCACTTCATAGGCTCTAGTCGCGTGACTCTAGTCTCCTCATAGTATATCTTCTCCAAAAATTTGTTTACCACCAAATGCGGGAATTATCGTGATTAGATAGATTGCATCCTCCATTTTGAGTGCAGGAATGCGCCCTAAGAGCCCACCTTCAAATGGCACTTTCTCCGGCAATAGTAGTGTAGAGACTGTGAATTTTGAATTATCGAGATCCTTGGGTACCCTCACTTTTCCCTTTCATGGAGGGATATACTTCGGGAGCCTATCAATAGGCTCATCCTCCTCAGCATCCAATTCTTCAACCCCTTCGTGAAGCTCCTCTTCGTCAAGATCCAGGGGTTCATGTGGTTGTTTCGACTTGTCCATCTTCCCTTTCTGTGAACCTTAGGAGGGCTCTTCCTCGGTTATTGCCTTACCTGAACAACCTGTGGTTTCTTCTATTTTTCCTTAGTATTGGATGGTTAATGCCTAGGAAACATCGGCGCCATAGGCACAAACGGTGTAGCTTCCATTGCCAATGCAATTTCAGGGGTTGTGGCTTTAGAGACAGCGGCTTCAAAACTTGCGGCTTCTACAGGATCAATCATTTTCTCAAGGATGACCTTATAGTTCTAATTAGGCAAGTTTTCAAACTTTGGCCGTGAAATAAGTTCCTCCCAATCCTTCTTAGACATACAAGAATCTTTCTGGCAACAAATTATCTGAAAGCAAAGTGTTGTAATGCAGGCCAGCATACCAGATTTATAGGTGAATTCAAATTAAAATCTAACTGTTCCCTCCAATTTCTGATCATAAATTCATCTTTGGTGGTATATTTCCAAATATTTGTGCAATAAATTCATCCTACCCACTCCTCCTAATGGTATTTTCGCCATCCAATCAGCTACAGTGCATCCAACAGTTATTTTTGGACCCTATTGCATGACACCATCCTCCATGGCGCAGCTCCTTCTAGCGCACTTCTTACTTCCCTTGTGTAGCCTCCTTACTTCATTTTCCCAGTCTTCTAGCAGTGTAGTTTATAGTCTCGTACTTCCTTGCAACTGCTTAAAGTACTAAGATTGTCTAGCCATCATGTAGCCATTACGTAAGGGAAATATCCATTGATATAACTTCAGTCGACTTCCATTGACTCTTCCCATAAATAAGTCCCCATTCAGCTTCATGAGTTGAACTATGTCACCATCTGTAATATCCTTGACTACATAGGGTCCCAACCAGTGCATTTGAAACTTCCCAATGAATTTTTTTAACTTTCTATCATATAGTAGCACTAGATCATTCATCTTGAAGGGGAGAAGCTTAATATGTTGATCATGTCATGCCTTCTCATTCTCCTTCTGCACCTATCAGTGAAATCCTGCTAGAAATCAGTCTTCGTCTAATTCCATCAACTACACGAGGTGCTCCTCCATAGTCTCGCAGTCTGCCATATCAGTCAATGCTACAATCCACAAACTCAACACAATATATTCCATGGGCATCACAGCCTCTATCCCCTAGACCAGCCTGAACAGGGTTTGTCCTGTCAACTTCTTACACGTCGTCCTATATGCCTATAGGAACACTGGTATGTGTGCATCCAAATCATTCCTTTGTGCATTGCAGACCTTCGTCAATGTGTTTTCTAGAATTTTATTGAATGCTACCACCATACCATTTGCCTAAGGATGACAGGGCGTACTATTTTGATGATAAACTTGAAATAATTCGAGCATCATGGCAATAGTTTCATTTGGAAAGTGTTAACCCCTATCACTCATCAGTATCTTAGGACACCCAAACCTTGTCAAGACATACTGAAATAGGAACTTCATGGTTGTAGCAGCGCTATAGTCCTTCACCAGTTGTACTTCTGCCCATCTTATCAAATACTCCGTCAAGTAATAATGTATCATGCACTCGTATTTTTCCCTGGTGGATGTATTGGTCCGATAAATTCAATTGCCCATTTATCAAACACCTTTAATGAAATCTAAGGATTTAAAGACAATTGCATTGCATACCCTACAATATGCCTTAGAATCCTTTGCACCATTGGCCACAATAATCCTGTGCGGAGAATCTTCTGCACGGTTTCTCTACCTGCATTGTGTCCTCCCGTCACTCCTCCATGTGCTTCGACGAGGATGCTAGAGTGTTTGAACTCAGAACATATTATCACAGTATTTCAATAGTCGTCATCTTATATAAGTGTCCAGTATTCATAGAAAAGTTAATTGCGAGGACCACCAACTCCTTTTTCTGTTTGTAGAGTATCCTTTTGTGCTGTTCCAATAGTGAAAAACTGGATTATATTAGCAAAATCATCATCTACAACGTGTACCGTGAAGATCTGTGCATCTAGCAATCCTTCCTCCAAATTAGTAGGTTCTTCATCTGTCTCAATTCTGGAGAGATGATCTGGACCTGCATTCAATCATCCAGGCTTGACAATCACCTCAAAGTCATATTCTTGAAACAACAATAACCACCTACATATCTTCCACCCCAACACAGTCTTTTTGACCAGGTACTTGAGGGCGGAGTGATCTGTATACATTTTGAAATGCACGTCTAACAGGTAATGTCGAAACTTCTGCAGCACATAGACCATTGCCAATCATCTGCGCTCTATAGTTGAATAGTTCTTCTTGGCCTTTGATAGTTTCTTTCTCGCGAAGGCTATAGGGTGATCTATCTCGCTTTCACCTGGCTAGGTCAATACTGCACCCAATGAAATACAAGATGCATCCACGTGAACATGAAATTCTTTCTTCCAATCTATGAATAACAAGATGGGTGCAATCACCATCTTTTCCTTTAATACATCCAAACTATGATGGCACTCTTCATCCTAGTAGAAAGTTGCGTCCTTCTTTAGTAATTTCTCCATCGGCACAATTATTTTTGCATAAGCCTTGATAAACTTTCTATAGTAGCCGATGTGGCCTAACGTTGCGTGTAGCTGCTTTACATTCTTTGGAGCTTCTAAATTGAAAATCATTGTTATCTTCATAGGGTCTACCATTAGTCCTTTCTTACATACCACATGGCCTAGAAATATTCCATAAGGCATGCAAAATATACATTTCTTCAAGTTTAGAGCAATTTGGTATCTACAACAAGTATCCAACATAAGGCACATACTTGCAACATGGTGCTTTACCAATCCAAACACAGTCCAATCATCAAAATACACTTCTAAGAATTGATGGATGAATTCTTTGAATGCTACAATAAAACCCTTGAAAATATCACGGGCGCATTTTCCAGTCCGAATGGCATCACTTTGTACTAGAAGCATCCCCACTCTATTGTGAAGGTCATCTTACTGCAATCCTCCAACACGATCTTAATCTAATGGTACCTTGAGAACCCATCAGTGAACGAATAAGCTTCCTATCCTCCAACATTCTCCAAAACTTCATCTGTAAATGGTGTTGGAAATGGGTCATGAACGCATGCATCATTGAGCTTTCTCAGGTCTACGCATATTCTGATTTCACCCTGCTGCTTCTTCTCTTGAACAACCATAGGGCTCACCCAATCAGATTCTTCTACTGGCTCAATAATTCCAGCTTCTAGCATTTTTTCTAGCTCTTTGCGCACCTTCTCCTTATACTTTTGATTTAGGTGATAGGGTTTTTGTTTTATGGGTTTAACATCAGGTTTTAATGTGATCTTCATCACTCCCAAATCCCCTACTATTCCTTTCAGGTCTGAGAACTTGGTGGGAAACAAGTCCTGGTACTCGCACAACAGCTCCGAAACTTTATCAACTATATCTTCATCCCAATAATCACTTATCTTTTCAAACTTAGGCTGCACTTCGGACCCAATTTTTGCATGCCTGGTCTTCAAAGGTTCTGATATATCAGGGTTCACTGCTTTGGGACCTTCAAGCTCACGTTGTCCTTCGATCTCTAGAATGTTGATTTTTCACGAATCTTCTTCTTCTTCTGTAGTCACATTGTAGCACTCTAGGGCATGGCACAGCTAGGTACTCCAGTCTGGCTGAACCCATTCTACTGGCTCTCCAGGCATTCTAAAGATAGCGGCCTTAATTTCCTAGAGTGCTTCATCAATGCACTCAAATCCATCCTCAAAGATGAAGGTTAATAAGAAACTCTCTCTCAAGATATCCCATTCGGTAGTCCCAAGGCGTAACTCTCTTTCCAACTACCAATTCATTGGAATAGTATTTAAGGTGTGACAGAAGATATGCACCCATTCCTGTTGTGGCTCTTTGTCCCATGCTTTAGTCCACTGTGCCAAATGCTCATGCAGATCATGCTTCCCACTATACTTTTCAATCATATGGGTATTAGCATATCCAAAACTTAGCTACATCATTCGCTTGCATTCCTTCCAGTCAGTGAAGTTATCCTTATGCATACCCCACCAACGGGCAGGTGTAACATGCAGTGCCAACTTGAGCACCTGGAAACGATGTTCTTTCGAAACCTCTCTTTCAGACTTATCTAAAAATAAATGAACATCATCTAAGCCATCATAATGTGGAAGATTTCTGACATCCGTGGATGCACACTGCAGAGATTTTGTCATCATATTGCAACGTAGAATAGAGACTTCATGCAACCCATTCTTCTAGTGTTCGAGCTCTTCATCTGAGTCTGAGGTACAAGAGTTGTCTCTATCCCACGTGATCTTCCCATCTGCAGTGGGATTGATCCAATCTTCATCGTGTGCAGTAATATTGTATATTTGATCTAAGTCATCTTCCTCAACATAGTCGAGGATCGGTTCAGTGTACCGCGCTCCTTCAATGGGATCTAGTGGCACAATAACCCTAAGCAGCTTCTTCTCAAATGTCATTCTTCACTTCTTCAGATTAATTACTGCATCCATGTCAAAGGCCCAATCAATTCCTAGTAGTGGAGGGTAAGGATTGTTGTCATCCACTATTTCAATTACTTCAAAATCAGCCAAAGCACTTGCTCCTTCAATGTCTACTATTACCTCATATAGGCACCCCATAGGAATGATCATCTATTGATTAGCTAAGCATAGTTGTATAGGAGACCGTTGTAGCGCATGCCTCCCCATCCTCTCCCATGTCTATTTAGGTAGTATGTTCGCATCAGAACCCAAATCCAGGATGACTTGATCCATTTCATATTCTCCAATCTACGCGGTTAGCCTCATCTCGCACCTTGTTCGCTTCTTATGTTTACCTAGTTTCCTCATAGCATGTTGTTCTAAAGGAATCTTAATTTTTCCTGTACAATTGTTGATTAACTCCTAGAGCCCTTCCACTACCTTCTTATTTCTCAACAACTTCATACAAGTTTTCAGAAAAGTGACTAATAGTGAGGGATCCACATCCTGCATTTCACTGTTTCCAGCTGATTTCTCTTAACTCCCTGACGTAGAAGCTTCAACAAAATTCTTCTTGGCCTCCATAAAAGTTTCTTTAGCCCATTTGAGGTCAAACCCGCACCCATCCTTTGGTCTTTGGTTACTTTCCTCTCTCTTCTCTTGTGGCCCTACCACTATGCTTTACGATATTAATATTGTGATCTTCTTTGCGAGGCTTCGCCCTCATCATATGGATGTTCTGCGTAGGCTATTGCGTCTTTTTCTCCTGCATCAAAGCTATCATCACTAGGCAATATTCTATCACATGATCAAATTGTCTATAATATTGACAAGTTGGATGCGTTGGGTTCTGACAGTCACGTGAAAAATGCCCTGCTTCACCACAGTTGTAACAAATGATTTCTCCATGACCTCTGCTAGCCCCTCCTCCTCTTCCTATTCCATGGCCTTGATATCATCCACACATTGTGCCCTGATCCTAAGGCTGGTTTTTTTCCTACATTTGATAGGTAGGGGTCCTTTCCATAATCAGTTCGTAGCTTAGACAATTTTTCTCATCATGTCCAACCAATTTAGAGAAGTTAAAAAACAATTGTTTTGGCGTCTGTAAAAACTTTTACAAAAGGTGATAATTATCCATCATGTGCTTTCCATCTATCTTGTATATAGCGCACCATAATGGTATTCTCACACTCGGTCCCACAATATTCTCAGGTTTCAAGGGAATAGGACCTCCTCCAATCAAATAATTCTGATAAACAGGGCAATGATCCTTTTCATATCTCTTGTCTTCACATTTTATGCACCAAACTTTAGCGCGCACCTCAAACTAAGCATCCTTTCCTGTCTTCAAACTCTGCAACTCCATGTGGAGTCGTGTCAGCTACGACTGAATCTGTTGTACTCCAACATTCGTATCCTATACTGGTGAGGCTTCCAACCTCATTGCGATCTCCACAGCCTCTGCTTGCATTCCTATCTTTTGTTGCGATAATGGTAATCTTAGATGTGGTAGGAGGGACGTGATGTACCAGTCCCTATGCTAAGAATCTATGATCGACATGTTAGCCTGTCGGATCAGGAACTTTAACCTCTGATCGAAGTCCCACACAGACTCATTTACCTTTTGTTATATCTCCTTAAACTCCGTTATAGACTGTTCCTAAGACTTAGGCTTCTTAAACTCATTGTTCAATGCCTGTTGAGTCTCTGCCATCGTCGCACCAGGTCTATCCTAACAGAAATTGATATACCAGGTCAGGGCCCTACCCTGCAGCGTTGTGACCAGCTGCACTTTCTTTATATTATCATCAGTAATCTGTTGCACTATCCACATAGCATCTGTAATGAACCATAAATTTTCGGGGTCTTCACTCCCTACCCATTTAAATATTGGAATTGTAGAAATTTGAATAATATAACACTTATTCACAGAGATTATCCTGATTATACACTATTTTCATAATGTATGCATAATACATAACCTCCTCTACCATTGATCATCAATTTGCAGAATTAAAAAAGCAATCGCATGCGCACATTGAAACATCAATCACACATATCAACACAGTATGTAATGGGGAAAGCATACAGCTGAAAATCCCCAACTATCCGTATATTATAATGATAGAGAACATGTAACAATACATAGTACAATACTCCTCACAAGCACTCAGTACTATCTCCACGTGCTACACACAAACTAGCTCAGATCTGAACAAGTCACAGGTTCAAATCTCCTCCACTATTTGCCTACCTCTACTGCGCAATCCAAGTTGAGAATAGATCAGATCCAAGTTCAAATTCCCTAGTCTTGTACTGCGCAATCCTCATTGGCAATCTCAATCAATGATTGTGCAAATCTCATGCATAGCTATAGTCACAACTGATAATAGCCTCACCCTTTCACCCACCTCTAACACTTGTCTCCACTGAACTGTCCATGCATTGAGTTAACTAATGTATTATTTAGTTGATTTATGAGTTAATAATTAGTGAATTAATTAATAATTAATTCACATCACTCATCACTAGTGTATTTGGCAGTTAGACTAAATACAACTAGTTCAATTAAGTCAAACTGAACACAACTCCATCAACTCCTCAATCAACTCCACCAAACTCAATCACTTGAGTTCTAACTGAAGTCCATCATGCAATAGCTCAACTAACCCATAGGAAAAGCGTATTTCCTTCTGGAAGTTGCATGTGCCACTTTCGTAGCTCGAACTGAAGTGTTGCAAGAGGATAAGATAATGTTTATAGTCCAAATATTATTAAGAGCTAATAATATTTGACTGTTCTATTTTTTGACTGGCAGTATAAAAATAAACTCCGCCCATATGTCTAAAAATAGAGGTCCATCTATTTTTACCAACATGACCAATCATCCATAAATAGCATCCTGCAACTCATAGACCATGATCCATATGTCTAAAAATAGACATAGTCTAAAAATAGACTTTGCACCAAAAATAGCCTGTGGGCCCACTTAGTGAAGGCGACTTCTTTTCACTAGGCTCCATCATATTGTTTCATTTTCAACACTCCCTCTCAACAAGATATGGATTATCTGCAACCCCTATCCTTCCTCTGTGGTATTTGAATTTGCTCCTGGTGAGTGCCTTCATCAAGGTATCAACATTCTAATCCTCCGTGGGAATGTATGAAAGTAACGTGATTCTCCGCTGCACACAATCTCTGATATGATGGTACCTGATTTCGATGTGCTTGGATCTATCATGAAATATTGGATTAGCCGAGAGTTTAATGCAACTCTGGTTATCACAATAAATCACAGTAGGCTCCAAGTGTGACCTGAACAACCCGACTAGGATCTTCCTCATCCATATAGCCTCGCATGCAGCCAAACTTGCTGCCATATACTCGGCCTCTACTGAACTGAGTACCACGGATCTCTGCTTCCTGCTGTACCAAGAAACTGTTGTCAACCCGATACTGAAGATCCCTCCAGATGTGCTCTTTCTGTCCGTTGGGCTCCCTGCCCAATCTACATTCGTGAAGCCACATAGCTTCACCTCATCCTCTAGTCTGTACCACAATCCATATCCCGATGTGCCTCTGAGATAACACAATACATGCTTGCCTGCCTTCCAAAAGATCTTGGTTGGCTTAACCATAGCTTGTGAAAGCTAGTTAACAGCATAGCATATATCGGGTCATGTATTGACCAGATACATAAGCGACCCCACCAAATGTCGATAAATAGTGGCATCCACTACCTCCGCTGAAGTAGCATCCTCCTTCTTCCAACCTCCAGAAAGAGGAGTATCAACAGACTTGCAGCCATGCATGTTGAGCTTCTCCAGTATCTCCCAGGCATACTTACCCTGAGAAACAAATAGTCCATCACTGCGCTACCAAATTTCCAATCCCAGGAAATAATGAAGGAGGCCCAAGTCCTTCATCTCAAACTCTCTAGCAAGATCCTCCTTGCATGAAAGTATCAACAGCTCATCTCCTGTCAAAATCAAATCATCTACATAAAGTACAATGATCAGCAACTTACCCTCCACCACAATCTGGTATAGGTTAGGATTTGCCTCACTCTTGGAGAATCCAATTCCGGTGAAATAATTGTCTATTCGTGTGTACCAAGCACGAGGTGCTTGTTTCAACCCATACAGCGCTCTCTTGAGCCTGCACATATGCGACTCGTTGCTGAAGATCTCGAAACCTTCGGGCTACTCTATGTACACCTCCTCTTCATTGACTCCGTTGAGGAATGCAGTCTACACATCCATCTGATGGATGTGCCACCCCATCTACGCTGAGAGAGAAAGAATCGTCCATATGGAAGAATACCTTGCGACAGGTGCAAAGGTCTCCTCATAATCGATCCCCTCTATCTGTGAGAAGCCTCAGGCAACAAATCTTGCCTTGTACTTCTCCACACTCCTGTCAGCTGCCTGCTTCACTTTGTAGATCCATCTCGAACCCACCACTGGTTTCCCTTCCGGTCTTGGGACAATCTCCCATGCATTGTTTCTGACAATCGAATCATACTCTTCCACCATGGCATCTACCCATGCGGGATCCTCCACAACTTCCTTGAAAGAGGATGGCTCAGTCACGACACATTTGCTCACAAGAGCCATGTATCCAGTGTACCGATCAGGTGACTGTCTCTGTCTACCCTGTGTTGTAGGCGGTTCTACAACCTTCTCTGCATCTTGAGCCAGTTGCTCAGCTTCTGTAGTGCGCTTTCGCCCTCTGATGGTTGGCACTGCATGAGTGGTCTCTTTCACTCCATGAACTTCATCTTGTGGCTGATCCACATCCTGAAGCTCATCCTTATGAACTAATAGCTCCTCATCTACATGCAAGTGTGGCTCCCTTTCAAGCGAACACTTCATGGCTTTCTCCTCCTGGAATTTGATATCTTGTCGCACAACAGTCTTGCGGCTGTCTAGAAAATACACATGATAGTTGTGGGGCGTATCAGTGTACCCAAAAAATATCCAAACTGCTACGGTTGGCTCCAATTTCTTCCTGGCATCCTTCGTCACATGCATGTAAACAGGAGAACCAAAAATCCTCAAATGGGAAATATCAGGCCTCTTACCTGAATAAGCCTCCTCGGGTGTACTCATGCCAAGTATCTTGTGAGGACAATGGTTCTACACATATACTGCAGTATTGCATGCCTCCGCCCACAAGTGAAGGGGTAGGCATTGATCATGCAACATCGACGTGCAACACCCACGATTATTCTATTCTTCTGCTCAGCAACCCCATTCTGTTGTGGGTTATGGGGAGCTATGAGCTCTCTTCGAATCCCTTCTGCATTGCAGAAGTCCTTGAACTCACCAGAGATGAATTCACCACCATTATCACTCCTAAGAGCCTTCACCTTCTTCCCCAATTCCTTCTCGACCAGTGCTTTGAACTCACAGAACTTTGAGTATGTCTCGCTCTTCCTCTGCATGAAGAAGATCCAGCACTTTCGATAGAAATCATCAACAAAGATCACACAGTACTTGTGCTTTGCTGTCGAAGCTACTGAGAAAGGTCCACACACGTCTGTGTGAATTCTCTCAAGGATTGTCGTGGCGCGATTATCCTTCTCGTGAAAGGTGGCTTTCACAAATTTTCCCAAAGTACACCCCTTGCACTGATCTGACTTTGCAAGAGTGCCTTTAGGAATCCCAGTAAAAATCTACTATAGTATCTTCAAGGCTCCATGGTGAAGGTGGCCCAATCTTCGGTGCCATAGCTCGCCATCATCTCGGCTCACCAATCCTTCTACCTTGCATGCCATTACTGCGCAGCCATCTACATGCAATTGATAAAGGTTCTTGACTCGAACCCCTATCTTCTGGGTTTCTCTAGTTGTCTTACTGCGCAGGAAAGTCTTTCCCTCACTGAAGACAACATCAGATCCCTTGTCTTCTAACATCACCACAGAGATAAGATTCTTCTTCAATCCTGGAACATGCATCACTTCCTTCAATATGAAGGGTTTACTAGACTCCCTCTCAAAGGAAATGGTATCGCTACCGGTCGCACTATATCTACCATCATCGCCCATCTCGATGTGTACTCTAAGATATTTCTCATCCAGATCAGAAAACAAATCTCGATCTCCTGTCATGTGAAAAGACGCACCACTGTCCAAAAACCATACCGATCCCATCACACTTAATACCAAGCATGCGATCAGTGAAAAATCTAGCTCAAACTACAAGGCTAAGGCCTCTCCCGCTGTAGATCTAGCAGTTTGCTTATTTTTCTTCTTCTGCGGACAATTTGTGGCATAATGTCTGTGCTGGTGACAGTGAAAGCACTTCACCTTGGACATGTCCTGCTTCTTGCCTTTCACACAGGAATGAGAAGCTTTCTTGTTCTTCCCCTTCTTTGCTTTGGCAGCCAAAGCACAATTTTCTTCATCAGATGCCTTTGATGAAGATCCGTCCCTGGTATTCCGCCTGATCTCCTCTTGCACAAGATCAGACCAAAGTCTCTCCCATCCTAGAAATTTCTCCCGACCATTGGCAGAGTCCTGATAGGAATGCCAACTCTTTAGAAGACCAAGGGGAGCCAAGCTCACCAAGTCCTCATCATCGACAGTCACCCCCACACTTCCCAGCTCATCTCGGCATTGGGTGAACTTTGTGAGATACTTGGGCATACTGTCTCCCTTTCTCACACTTAATGTTTATGAGTTTATCCTTGAGCACCAACTTCCTCTGGTCGCTATTGCTTTGGAATAAATCTGTCAACGCTTTCCACGTCAAGTATGGAGAAGCCTTTCCATGCAGGCAGGATACTATGTGATCCTTCACGCCCTCCAATAGAATCCTTCGACACTTTGTTGTCTTCTTTTGCCAAGCCTCAACTTGAGTAGCATCAGTAGGCTTTGGGACCTTAGCCTCTATGAACTCCTTCAATCCATTTTCATCTAACACCGCCTCCATCCTATCTTTCCATGCAATATAATTCGAGCTGCCTTCAAGGGCATACTCCAATCGCAATCTGTTGAAAGACATTTCAACTTCGACACCAAGAAAACACTGCTGCAAATTCGAATTCCACCAGCTCAAAACTCAACCGCTTTTGATCTAGAATTTGTGAGAACAAAGTATTTCTCGTACAGATATTGACTGTATGGGCATTTACCAGATATCTCACCTTCCAAAAGAAGGATGAATCCAGAGGCTACCTGGCTCGATTACAGACTCTGCCTGAAGAAATAAAAATGTAATCACTTTCTGAATAATAGATCTGATGATCAACTTCGCTCTAATACCATGTAGAAAGTTGAATAATATAACACTTATTCATAAAGATTATCCTGATTATACACTATTTGTGGAATGCATGCATAATACATAACCTCCTCTACCATTGATCATCAATTTGCGAAATTAAAAAAACAATCACATGCGCACATTGAAACATCAATCACACATATCAACACATACAACTGAAAACCCCCAACTATCTGTATATTATAATGATAGATAACATGTAACAATACATAGTACAATACTCCTCACAAGTACTCAGTACTATCTCCACATGCTACACACAAACTAGCTCAGATCTGAACAGTCACGGGTTCAAATCTCCTCCACTATTTGCCTGCCTCTACTACGCAATCCAAGTTGAGAATAAATCAGATCCAAGTTCGAATTCCCTTGGATTTTACTGCGCAATCCTCATTGGCAATCTCAATCAATGATTGTGCAAATCTCATGCACAACTATAGTCAAAATTGATAGTAGTCTCACCCTTTTACCCGCCTCTAACACTTGTCTCTATTGAACTGTCCATGCACTGAGTTAACTGATGTATTCTTTAGTTGATTTATGAGTTAATAATTAGTGAATTAATTAATAATTAATTCACATCACTCATCACTAGTGTATTTGGAAATTAAACTAAATACAACTAGTTCAACTAAGTCAAACTGAACACAACTCCATCAACTCCTCAGTCAACTCCACCAAACTCAATCACTTGAGTTCTAACTGAAGTCCATCATGCAATAGCTCAACTAACCCATAGGAAAAGTGTATTTCCTTCTGGCAGTTGCATATGCCACATCCATAGCTCGAACTGAAGTGCTGCAAGAGGATAAGATAATGTTTATAGTCCAAATATTATTAAGAGCTAATAATATTCGACTATTCTATTTTTTGACTGGCAGTCTAAAAATAGACTCCGCCCATATGTCTAAAAATAGAGGTCCATCTATTTTTACCAACATGACCAATCATCCGTAAATAACAGCCTGCAACTCATAGACGATGATCCATATGTCTAAAAATAGACTTTGCGCCAAAAATAGCTTGCGGGCCCACTTAGTGAAGGCGACTTCTTTTCACTAGGCTCCATCATCTTGTTGCATTTTCAACAGGAATCTTCATCATGCTCGTCATGTTGAATGGTTGGTAAGGAGGTGGAGGTGGAGGCGAGGGTCTATGTGTATGTGGTGAAGGTGGGGGTGGAGGTGGATTCGATGGATGAGGTATCCTCGGGATACCTTGACTTACTATCTGTAGCGCACTTCGCGGTGTACTCAAGATAGTCCCTTCATTGTCGCTAGAAGAAGATCATAACAACGGATTGTATTCTGAGCCTAATTTCCCACTCCTTCTAAAATTTTTTCCATTTTTAATTGTCCCAAACATCAAGGTAATGGCATAACCATTTTCTCACATGACAACATCTTAATCCAAGTTTTCAGATATTTTAAGTACTTACCTCGCAGTCCATTGAAAAGCCTGCGCTCTACTCTGTTGTAGCTGATGGTCATATCAATTGCAATTTTAGTGACAAATCCTCCTAATATATGATAAATCCAGTGATCAACGACCCACGCAGTGTTGTTTTCTGAAGCTTCCAGGTGCTTCACCAGCTCCGGAGTCCACACAATAGGGCCATCAAGCCTCCACATACCTTGAATTTACGCTAATATAGATAACCACTCATGCAATTCGCAAGGGAAGAAACATAAAAGGTCTTTGGTTTCATCTGTGCACAGTATCTATTCAACCACTGCTCTTTGGATAACCGTGATTTCTGTTCTCCTGAGCTACAAATGCGTGAAACTTCTAATCAATCCACTTTTCGATTTCCTTCTTAGTAGGAAACCACTTATTTGACATCACACATTCCTCAGATAGATCCCAATCATGACAACAGAACCATTTTCTAGCTTGATGGGGCCTAACCCAGGTTCAACGTTATTTACATCAACCAATAAAACCCTAACCGTTGGCCCTTTCGACAACAACCCGTGTAGCACAGGTTGCAGTCTCACCCGAATCAGTATTGGGAGATGCTAGAACCATGTTGTTGCATCTAGAGGCCTGTGTGATGGTCTCCTAAAGTTCCTATGGCTTAGATCTACCTTCGTGTAGATCTAATCCTTTCGAATAGGTAATGATTGCAAATATATCTAAATGACTTCCAGATCTTCGTGAAGGTATTTAATTGTATTTATCATGCATAAATATTATAGATCTACCACTTTCATGCAATAAAAACGCGTTAATTCATATAAAATGTATCACAGAGCGAAGATATATGAACTTAGCAGAAGTAAATAGTAAACACAGATACATCAATTTTGGCCCAAAACAATCTTTATTAAGTATAAGCGTTCAATTACAGACTTCTTATCCCTGCGCACTCAGCTACAGGGTCTTGCGCACTCGGCCTACGGACTTACCAATGTCTCCACGCACTTAGCCATAGGAGCCTTCCCCTAAATTTGCCTAAGTATAGGAAACAAATTTTTCCTGTCTTAGCAAATTTCCCTTATAATAATTCTTCTATAATTCATTGATACTTAGACTCGCTATGACTCATCTATTTATAGCATTTTCCTTATAATACCATGGTTCATAGACCATGGGTAGGTCTCACAATAGCTCTATCATCTACCCAACTAAGGGATTAAAGCCCCTTTGACTTCTACTAGCTTCATGCTCTGCTTCCACATTTTGCAGACACTTTACATTCGCTAAAAATATATTACAAAATTTTCTCAAAATTTGCTCAAAATTGACTCAAAACTTGACTTAACTCACCCTAGGGACCCGTTCCCAACATTTTTATTTCATTTTCTTTAATCTAAGTCTCAACTTTGTAATATTTCATTTGTTTGATGTTGTTGTTATTGCTTTAACTTTGAAAATTCAAGCTAATTCTTATAGAAGCATCTCTCCATGATCAATGTTCAAGAGCTTGTGGTACATGTTGTGCCAAATGAAATTATGTTCCTCCTTGTACATATGGAAACAAAAACCTTTGCCCCTGATATTCCAACATGAAAACACATGGTAACAAACTCAAGTTCCATTGACTATGATATACATACCATTATTATACTTGTTGAGTTGTCCAACTTTACTAATAAGCATATAAAGAGGATGTAGTTGCTACCTTTCTGACCAATGTACAGACTATATGTATTTTATGATAAAATTAATTCTTATTTTTGTTGATACTATAACATTATTAAAAATAGAAGCTCAGAAAGCTTAGATTGTGATGCTTTTCTTTGTAAATAAAAAGAGAGAAAACCACTTGTAAATATTATCCAAGAAATTTGAATATTTGCACACTCTAGTACCAAAATTTCCATTGTACTGTAACCACTCTCGTAGTAAACACCAAGTATTCAATGTTGTGACATGATGAGAAATATAATCATGATAATATTGTTTGGGTCCCATTGTCCAAAGTGTGGGAGACCAAATTTTTTGTTAGGGTCCAACCCTAACCCCTTTATTTATGTAATAGGTTCGAGTCATAGTTATAGTTAGTTAAAGATTCAATAAATCATGTATTAATAATTGTAAGTGGTTGGCCTGCATTTAAGAAAAGGACCATAGTTAGTTTCAAATGGGCCATGGTATTAGATAGATGGTATTGAGAGAACCATGGTAATGACCCATGGTATTGTATGCATGAATCTTATATAAAGTGTTGAGACTCCCATTGAGAATATCGAGTCTTATTTTGTAATTGAGCTCTGCTCTACTAGAGGTTGCCCCCTCGAAGAGGCAAGTGAACATTGCTTTCATCTATGAATAATACAATACTTGTTGTTTCTCTCATTTTGTTCTGTGTTCTATGTTGTATTTCTTCGCATATTTGGTATTCTGGAATTTCTCGCAGGTCAAGAGCATAACAAGTGGTATCAGAGCACTTTCCAGGGCCAGTGATACCTCCATTTTTGGCAGAATTTTTTTAGGCTAGAGATGTGTTATGGCATCTTTAAACCATAGGATCTATCATTGAGCGCATAAACCTGCGAATTTGGGGAGGCATGCATGCAAGAAATACAAGAGGTGGTCATGCTTATTGGAATCCCTTGTAACCCCTATGGGTACCCCTTTGAGTAGTAGGGCATTAGATACAACCGCTTATGGACTTCCTTCCATGTACCCTCTCGGTATTTTGGAAGCCCACTAGGCTCACCTGAAACCTCACCTTAGATAAGCCGTTGGCTATCTTGCTACTACAGTACATTGAGAACAACACTCAGGGAGATTACTCGTGCGTACGATAGGGTAGTCAGGTAGTACGACTAAGGGTACAGTTGACCCTCCTTAGTTAGTGCCCTGAAAGATTGGGCCAAGTACTATTGTTGGAACCTTATGTATACTGCGATCTGTAGCACCTAACACTCCTTTGAGACCATAGTTCCCTTGAATCTCTAAAGATCGCCCATTATATTATTTTCCAAATCAAATATAGCAGTTGGGGTTCTATTGTCGTTGCAATAATCAGATCCATTAGTTGAGGTTCTACCGCCACATTTCCATTCAGATCTAGCAGTTGGGGTTTTATCGCCACCGCAGTCCAACCATTCAACAGTTGGTGTTTCGCAGGCATATCTGACCATTTGCACAGTGAGGCTTGTGGCACCTATAGGCTGGGCCAATTTTTGTAGGACATTAGGCAGGATCAAGTTTTCTAGAATTTGGCCACTGCAGTATTGATCAGCGGGGAGTAAAACTCCATTCGGAGTAAAAAAAAAGAAAAAAAGATATCATCACGGTCTGAGGCCTTCTTGAGACGCTTACAAGAGACTTAGCCCATAAGATTTAGGACAACGAGTTGATTGCAGTGGTACCATTCACTTGTTAGCTTCAATTTTTGGGCGGCCCCAATTTTTTTCAAAGTGATGACAAGTGACCAAGATCTATGTATGGTAGCAACCAGAGCTCAAGTCATGGCCAATGAGAAGATTGAGCACCTTGAACAACAGTTCACTTCTTTCCAGAGCCTATCGGAACAGATGTAGGAATTCATGGCACATTTCAAAAGGAGCACGTCAGGGTTGCCTTCGGAGGCACATGGTATTAATGAAGACCTTGAAGGAGAATCTAGCCATCATTTCACTTCCATGGAAATCACCAACATTCTCACCCTCGCCCACCCAAGCTGGACATGTATAAATTTGATGGCTCTAATCTGGTAGTATGGGTAGCACCAATGGAACAATATTTCATTTTGAATGATGTCTGAGATTATCAAACTAAACTACGTGTGGGAGCCCTTTACTTGGACCAAGAGCGATGGTAATGGTGGCAGTGGAATCAGAAATGCTATCCCAAGAACATAACTTGGCAGCTTTTTTCAAAATATCTTTGTGAACGCTTTGGCAGAGAATCTAATTTTTTGGGTCATCTTACTATGCTCCAACAGGCAAGCACAGTAAAAGAGTACATTGCAGCCTTTGAGACATTTTCCATATACACAGAAGGTATGGGAGATGAATTCTATTTGGAATGTTTTATAAGTGGTCTCAAAGAAGCCATCCAAGCCCATGTTTGGATGCACCACCCACCTACATGGATGGACACTTACACAAAGGCTATCGAATTGGAACTTGCTTTAGATGCCCAATTGCCTCATCCAAATTTCATAGCCAACTGATGCCCCATCTAGGGTCAGGGCCCTACCCAAACACTTAAGGTTCAAAAGGTGTCTCTAGCAGAAATGGTTGAAAGAAGAAAACAAGGATTGTGTTACTACTATGATGAAAAATAATTCCCTGGGCATAAATGCAAGGAACCCAAATTCTTTCAAATTGATGTTACTAATCACAGCTCATCTGAGGAAGCCCCACCCCTTGAGGAACCAGAGGACAAAGTTGAGGAAACCCAATAGGACAATGAACTCCCAGCTATAGCAAACAAACCAGTTATCTCGCTACATTCTTTGGTAGGAATTTATGCATCCCAAACTCCCAAAATCATAGGCTTTATTAAACATCACCATGTAGTAGCATTTGCCATCATGGAGTTATCACGCAGTTTAACGCCATATAGACCATAGAGGCCACTACTCTTCATATTCATCCCGAGATGCAACAGGTCTTATATTGCCACCAACAATTATTTGACAAACCTAAAGAGCTTCCACCCTCTAGAGGGGAACATGATCATAGAATCACTTTGGTCCGAGGAGCACAACTGCCAAATGTGTGCCCATATCGATATCCTTTCGCCCAAAAGAATGAAATTGAAAAAATTATCATGGAACTCCTTGAAGCTAGTGTTATTCGTCCTAGCATCAGTCCTTATTCATCGCCAGTGGTCATGGTGCTCAAGAAAGATGGGGAATGGCGCATGTGTCCAAAATTTAGGGACTTCAATGATCCCACTGTCAAAGACAAATTCCCCATCCCGGTTGTTGATGATCTGCTTGATGAACTACATGGTGCTCAATTCTTTACTAAGCTAGATCTTCACTTTGGCTATCACCAAATAAGCATGAAAGAAGTATACATTCCCAAGACTACTTTCCGAACTCATGAAGGCCATTATGAATTCTTGGTCATGCCATTTGGTCTCTGTAATTCCCCATCCACTTTTGAAAGCCTCATGAATCACCTGTTGAAACCATATCTCCGAAAATTTGTCCTTGTTTTCTTTGATGACATTCTCATCTACAACCGAACCTGGGAAAAACATATTCAGCATGTAGAACTACTCTTGCAACTGCTTTGGAATCACAAATTATTTGTCAAATTGTCCAAGTGCTCTTTTGGCATGGAAGAAGTAGAGTATTTGGGCAACATTGTGGGTCATGAAGGTGTCCGGGTGGATCCCAAAAAGATACAGGTAATGCAAGCTTGGCCCCAACCAAAAACCTTGAAGAGTTTGAGGGGATTCTTTGGTCTCACCGGCTACTATCGCAAATTTGTCCGCAATTATGATCACATTGCTAGACCCCTCACTAACCTTCTCAAGGAAAAATCATTCTTCTGGACTGATGGAGCACAACAGGCGTTTATGGTTCTCAAACATGCCATGTGTTCCACTCCCGTATTGGCACTACCCGACTTCACCAAATCTTTTGTTATTGAATGTGATGCTTCAGGTAGTGGTATTGGTGTTGTCTTAATGCAGGAAGGTCGACCCTTGGCCTTCACCAGCCAACAACTGAGTGGGAAACATCTGGGACATTCTACCTATGAGAAGGAGATGATGGCCATCTTACATGCAGTAGATACCTAGCAACCATATTTATTGGGGCGACGTTTACAAATCCATACATACTATCATAGCCTCAAATATTTTTTGGAGCAATGTTTATCCTCGCCCCAACAAAATAAATGGTTGGTGAAAATTTTGGGATATGATTATGAGATAATTTACAAGAAAGGGTGTGACAATATAGTAGCATATGCTTTATCACGCTAATTCGAGGATAAAAGCACCCTGCTATCAATCTCTCTTCGCATATCTGATTGGATTGAAGAAGCCTGCAGGGAATGGCTTTCACTCCCCTCTCTCTCCCAACTCATTAATAACTTGAGAGCAGATCCTAATTCCTCAGTTGGATACTCTTGGAAGGATGATATTCTTGGCTACAAGGATAGAGTAATTATTTCACTGACATCCACCCTCAAAATGTGCATTTTGGCAGAAATGCACTCATCTCCCTCTGCAGGCCATGCAGGCTTTCAAAAGGCTTATGCTCGCACTCGTCATTCTTTCTTTTGGATAGGCATGAAAACTGAAATTCTCAATTATGTTGTTGAATGTGAGGTGTTTCAATGCCAAAAAGGGGAAACATTCAAGTTACCAGGCACCTTACAACCATTTCCAATCCCTTCCTCCGTCTAAACATATGTTTCTATGGATTTCATTACTGGTCTCCCAAAGTCAGGAAACAAATCAGTCATCATGGTGGTTGTGGACAGAATTTCTAAATATTCTCATTTGTGCACTCTACACCACCCATTTACCCCCACTTTGGTGGCTCAAGATTTCATGGACTAGATCTTCAAACTGCATGGCATGCCCACTTCCATTGTGTATGATCATGATCTGACTTTCACCAGTAACTTTTGGCAGGAACTTTTCAAGCTACAAGGCACCCAACTCCAACTAAGTACTTCCTATCATCCCCAAATTGATGGTCAAACTGAAGCAATCAACAAATGTTTGGAGACATACCTAAGGTGCTTCACTTCAGAAAAGCAACATCAATGGGTACAGTGGCTACCTTTAGCTTAATGGTGGTATAGTAATAACTATCATGTAGCCACCAAGATGACTCCATATGAAGCAGTGTATGGCCAACTCCCACCTTCACCTATTTCTTATATCCCTGGATGCTCTAAGGTGAAAGTAGTGGATCAACTCCTATAGAACCGTGCAGCCATGATAGCTTGTCTCAAAGATAATCTCCATCAAACTCAAAATCGAATGAAGCAACCATCAGACAAACATCATTCAAAGCACACATTTCAAGAAGGGGATCAGGTATTCTTGTGGCTACAACCATATACGCAAACATTGCTCAAATAAAAGGGCTCCCAAAAATTAGCTCCAAAATTATACGGACCTTATCAAATACTTCAGCGCATTGGAGTTGTAGCCTACAAGCTGGCCTTGCCACCAACTTCAAAAATCCATCCAGTCTTCCATGTATCATGCCTCAAGAAAGTGGTGGAGAATAATTGCAGAATTCAAACCAGTCTACCTAAAATGGATGAAGAAGGATCACTATGGATCCAACTTGAACAGGTCCTCGATACGCAAGAACGTCATCTGCGCGGTTGCACGATCAAGGAAGTCCTCGTCAAGTGGAAAGACACCTCTCCAGAAGATGCGACTTGGGAACCAACGACTATTCTTCAGCACTTTCCATAGCTTCAGCCTTGAGGACAAGGTTGATTTTGATGGGGGAGGGCATGTTAGGGTCCAACCCTAACCCCTTTTTTTATGTAATGGGTCGAGTCATAGTTAATGTTAGTTAAAGATTCAATAAAACCCGTATTAATAATTGTAAGTGGTTGACCCACATTTAAGAAAGGGATCACAGTTAGTTGCAAACGGGCCATGGTATTAGATAGATGGTATTAAGAGAACCATGGTAATGACTTATGGTATTGTATGTATGAATCCTATATAAAGGATTGAGACTCCCATTGAGAAATATCGAGTCTTATTTTGTAAACGAGCTCTGCTCTGCTGGAGGTTTCCCCCTTGAAGAGGCAAGTGAACATTACTTTCATCTCTGAATAATAAAATACTTGTTTTTTTTTCTCATTTTGTTCTGTGTTCTGGTTTGTATTTCTTCGCATATTTGGTATTTTGGAATTTCTCGCAGGTCAAGCGATGTGCCAAAAGCAACTATGGTCCTCCTTGTACATATGGAAACTAAAACCTTTGCCCCTGATATGCAAACATGAAAACACATGGTAAAAAACTCAAGTTCCATTGGCTATGATATACATAGCATTATTATACTTGTTGAGTTGTCCAACTTTACTAATAAGCATATAAACAAGACGTAGTTGCTACCTTTCTGACCAATGTACATACTATATGTATTTTATGATAAAATAAATTCTTATTTGTGTTGATAATATAACAATATTGAAAATAGAAGCTCAAAAATCTTAGACTGTGATGCTTTTATTTGTAAATAAAAGAGAGAAAACCACTTGTAAATATTATCCAAGAAATTTGAATATTTGCACACTCTAGTATCAGAATTTCCATTGTATTGTAACCACTCTCGTAGTAAACACTAAGTATTCAATGTTGTGACATGATGAGCTATATAATCATGATCTTATTGTTTGGGTCCCATTGTCCAAAGTGTGGGGGACCAACTTTTCAGTGTCAAGATGACGTCAACAATGCTTGTCAAAATTCAATGTAAAATATTGCCAATAGATATATTCTTACTTGAAGATAAGTATATCAAATTATGTCATTTTTTTTCCCTCAGTAGCCTTATTTCAAGAGATGGAATTTCGTATATTAAATAATGTGATATTATTCTTTTCCGAGAGCACATTAATTTAATGAAAGAATTTTTTCTGTTTATAGAAAAATTTAATTTTAAGTTATTAAAATTGTATAATTTAAATATTTTAAAAAAATATGTTGAATTTATCTCTACATTTAAAAATACAATTTAAACAACAAAATATTAATTTGTTACCAAAAAAATCAAAAATAAAATTTAAACAATTAAACATGGAGTTTTCACAAAAAAATTGTTAATAATTCTTAAAAGAGATCACCCACATTATGATGATCATGGGTGACCTACATTATGAGTTAGTTCATAGAATGACACCCTATTGTGACCTACATTATGAGTTAGTTCATAGAATGACACCCTATTTCAATCTTTAATGTCTCTAGCACCTATGTTAAATGTTTTATGTGCTCCTCCCATGTAGTAGTGTTGGGGACACCTTCACGTTATGGTTTTTGGCATTTTAGTTTGATTTTATTAAATTGGAACATTGTTGGCTGAATTTTTTTCATGTCAAACTATTTTTATTATTGTTGGAAAATATCTATTACTAGGTATTCATAATATTAATGGAATTGCAAATAAGTTATTTAGTATATCAAGAAAAATAGAATAAAAACATAGGACATTTTATTTAATGGAAAAGTTGTTTAACAAGTAATAATGTAGCTTTTTCTATTAGATTGGAAAATCATCACAATTTTATTTTCAATCATTTAGATGTCTATTAGAGAATTGGTGGTATTTTTTTAGTTACACAAAATATAGTTCTCACCCACTAACCCACGAAGCCAATTTACTTTATTTGAATGGTAAGAATGAAAGTAAGTAGAGGTGCAAAATACACTTACTACAATAATCCATGAGAGAGGAATGTGTAGAGAAAAAAATTAGTGGCAGACAAATAGAATAGACAAAACACCATTAACAACATGATCTTTTTTTGGAAACCCTTTTTAGGAGAAAAAAAAGCCATACTCTAAAGCACACCCAATGTATTATTCAGCAACTAAATGGTTACAATACAATATATATGATCTCAATAAGATTGTTTAGTAGTAGCATAGAGTTCTTAGAGAGATTTTGGTAGCTTACAATAAGTAAAACTTACACTCTATTTTCCCATAGCCTTAGCACTGAATAAACAAGCATAACAAAACCATAAACCATGTATTATTTTCCAATTCTACATGTCAAAAACCATCAAAACGTAATTGGAGAAACATTACTACAACATTGATTTCTTAATTTGGGATAACCCTCTTATTCAAGCTCATGATGTTGTTGGTCAAGCAAATGGTCATTGATTACTCGTGTTTCTTTAATTTGAGCAAAATTCCTTGAACATAGTTATCACTATTACTACAAATTGCTTTACCTCGCACCAATTAAAACAAAATATATAAGTACAAATTGGCACCAACTCTATTTAAAAACATTTAAATCATTCATAATGGAAACATAAAAACACAATTATCACCCTCATAAATGCTAGAAATAAAAAGAGATGAGATGCATTATGTTGGGATAGATGGCATTGTGCATTGTTTTGAGATGGTATGACGAGTTATCAGTGATTCCTCTCTTATTTTGAAATGGTGTCATAAGAATCCCAATTATTCTTATGTTTTCCCTGTCCAAATTACATGAACATAAACATGGATCTTAGACAAAAACCCATTTCCATTTACTTTGTTCTTTTGATTTTATCCAAACAAAGATATTGATGTGGATAAACCCACTCAAACAAAGTTCTACACATAAAATAAGTGTAGAATTATTGATCTTTGACTAATTTTTATTGAATAATGAAATATCTTATATAGCTTTGACAAAATGAAATACCTCAACAAATTGATGAGAGGAAGACTCCCTAGATCCAATAAAATAGGATCTATGAACCAAAATAGGGAATAGGTTGAGGAAAGATATCAACCATGCCCATGAAGTAGCCCCAAATATTATCATAATTAGTCCATGAAGATCTCTACTATTCCCCAATACTAGGAAACTATAATGTTATATAACTCTTACACAAAATTAGTTTCCTATTACAATATCAATGAAAAATGTAATAACATATAATGCTAAAAATATAAACGATGTTATTTATTCCTTATGATTCCTCCCAAACTAAGAAGCATTGGTCTCCAATGATTTCAATAGAGAAGGAAAATGAGTATGATGTGATATTGGCCTTTTTACCAACAAAGTATGATGTAGTATATCCATGGTAAGTTAGGTGAGTCTTATGGTCAAAAGGCTAGTCTACATCAAGCAAAGGCTGAAAATCAAGAATATTTTTTGTAGGATGATTGATCAAGACCTTTGTCTTTAATGTTGACTCATTATATGGTTTGAGGATGTCAACATCAATGACATCATGGATTCCCAAATGAGTTGGAATATCAAGATGGAAAGCATTTTTGGACACTTTCTAGATGATTGAGTAGGGGCCATACCAGATCAGTCTGACCTTACTATTTTCTTTACCTTATCTTTTCCAAATGTAACCATTCATTATCACTAACTTTGAATAATGAGGAAAGTGATATTATTCAATTTGTTGCTTTTATTTTCCTTAATCCTTCTAAGTAATCTCAATGATTTTGGATTGAAGAGATTGCAAGTGTTGAACAAAACTTTGTGCCTATCTTTTTCTTTTTTACAGATGAGAAGTAGTTGGAAGAGGTAAAGCCAAGGAAATTCATCTCGAACCAAAGGTTAGAAACCAAGGAAAATTTCAAAATGAGAATGACAATAGGAATAGTGAACTACTTGATTATGGGTAATACCCAAATCTCCTTTGGAAAGAGAAAAATGAAGATAGATTATATGAATTTGTACCAAAGTATGGTTAACTAATTTAATTTGACCATTAGTTTGAGGATGGAAGGTGGTCGAAAAAATGAGAGAAGTTCCTAATATTTTCCATAATGAATGCTAGAAATGAACCACAAAACATCAGTCACAATCACATACCATGTTGGTGGGAAGACCAAAGGAACACCAAACAAAGTCGAAGAACAATTGGACTAAATCACAAGAATAAACAGTTTATGATAACCAATAAAATTAGGCATTGTATTGAATCTATTAACAATAACAAATACACAATCATGATGATGAATAGTCATGGGAAAATAATTAATGAGATCAAGAGAAATACTTTCTCGGCAATGGGAAGGAATGGGCAAAGGACAACTCAACACAAGTTTTTTTTAGTTGGTTTAGATTTAGAACATATTGCACATTGCATTAATAAACGAAGAACATATTGTTGCATGTGAGGCTAGTAGAAGAACTGTTGAACATGATGAAGAATCTTCTACTGTCTTAAATGACCTCCATAGAGAATAAAAATTTCTTCTTTTAGTAGAGCTTGGCAGTGATCACATGGTACATATAACATCAAACTTATACAACAACCATTCTTTGATATGAAAATATTGTGAAGGAACTAAATTCGATGAAGTTAGATGTTGAATACTTTTGTAAATATGTCTAAAATCTAGATCATTTGGATATTTTGCATCCCAAGCTTGAAATCCATAGTATGAAATAGTAAGGACTTGTAAATCATGAAATGAATGTAGTTATGCTCAAGCAATCAACCACTTTATTTGAACTACCATTTTTGTATTTCATCAACAAATGAAATTTTGTAGATATGGTGACCACTTCATATGCCAAGCTTCTTCAATTTTGTTTTTGGATTGAAGAAACCTAAAAGGTAAATGATCAATGTGGACCCTATTCTTTGCCCATCCGATAGTGTCTCCAATATTTGATAGCTTGATCCAAATAATAAAATTCTTTATTGTATGTGGATTAGTTTCTCTTGGCCTCTAAAAATGTCTCTCAATAATAAGCCATTGGATGAACATTTTGCATCAAAATTGCTCCAAATGTAAATTGTGAAGCATCTCTCTCTATCTCAAAGTTCTTTGAGAAATATGGAAGTACAAGCACTGGTGTGGAATAAAACTTATCTTTCAATTGAGTAAAATCCTTAGAATTTTCTTATTTCCATTTGAAAACAACATTATTCCTAATCAATTGATGCAAAAGAAAAGAAATTTTTTCAAATCCATAAATAAAATTTCAATACAACTTGGAAAGCCCAAGAATACTCATTAACTCTATTGAATTTAAAGAAGGTGGCCATTTGCGATGTACTTCAAATTTCAGAGGATCCACATGGACTCCAAGTGCATCAATGATGGATCCAAGGTAAGATATTGATTTTTGTACAAAACGACACTTGGAAACATTTTCATAGAGTTGACTTTATTGGGGAAGCTTCAAAGCCTATTGTAAATGTTTGAGATGAGTCTTCCAAGACTTAGAAAATACAAGTGATGACGCAAAAAGTGTTATACTCTCCTTTCTAGGCTTTGGATCAATTTTTAGTGGGTTGCAGGCCCTTAGGGTTGTGCTCAATCTTCGTCTTATACCACTTTATGGGATGTTGCCTCTGTCTTCCTCCCTTCACCAATGTTCCTCCAAGATCTCACTATGTTCACTCAATGTGAATTAGAGCTTACCAGGAAGTGGTTATTGGATTGATGTTTTACTTTGGACCAACAATGGAGTTCCATATATTCCTGAGACCCTAAGGTTGAGATGGAATTGGAAATCATTAAGGAATATTTCTGTTTTTTGGGTCTGTTAAGAAAAGAGACCATTCATTGCTCGTCAGTGTTGTTATTGTGTTGTGTTTTCCCAATTGGGTAGTGGTGGTAGAGTAGTGACAAAAATATTTGTGTACTTTAACATCATCAACTAACGAGACTGTCCACTACTATTTGATCAGACTATGTTAATAGTTGTCCTTATTTCAATGATGTGATCGCGAGTGCTACTTGATCAAAAACCTTAATTCATTTTGGGTCCCCATAGCTTTACCCTAGGTTGGGGGGCTCCAATATTAAAACTCCTTCTATGGGGCCCTTCTTAATTGATGCACTACTTTAGGATGATATAATCATTGTCGGGTTCTATCAACGACCTTGGTTTACCTTGAGCCCCCCCAGTCTGTTGTAAGTTAAAGAAGGTGGGGTCAAAAGTCGAAACCCTCCCTCAATAAATATCACTCTGATTTACAGTTTTGGGCCTTTGGCATTGAACCCCTTGCCTTGCTCCTCTTTTTCTTGGCCTAACTCCAATGTAGCAATTTCTCTTCAATTTTCTCTGACTTATTCTATACATAACTTGTTCCACGCATGGACAGAGCCCTCCTTTCTTACATCCCAACTCATTCGTCCAATTTAAATCCCCTTATGACCATGAAAGTAGACCTAGTCAAACACAAATGTACATTTAACATGCATACCTTTGCTTGCTTCGAAAACTTGATTGTATATACACATAATATTGAATACACAACAACACAAAAGTCACAATTACACAAGCTTAGAATTCACATGCGATAACTTATTAACTCAAATGCATAGATATGAAACAAAAATTGAGGATAATTTATTACAATTTCTATTAATACGGGATCTATAAATGTTTGGCTTGATTACACCATAATTGGCTCGTTAACTCTCTCTTATACTTCTCTTGGTTCTTAGTCTCTCTCATTTATCTCCTCCATATTCTCTATTCCTCTCCTCTCTAACATTTAACTATAAAAATATCTATATTATGTCATACAGGTTGTAACTAATAATCCTCTCGTAATTCTACATATGTCCCTCTTCTATAAATTACAAAATATCTTAGCCTATTTACTTGTCTCATTTACAATGTGCCACATGGATAAGAAAACTAGCCTCTCTTACAAACTCAAACTCCTGATAGAAATAGGACACTTGTATTTATATGAAAAAAATGTTATTATAATTTATACAAATTTTAATTGAGGAATCATGGTTCCTTTAGGAAATTCCAAGACCCATTTAGGCCTAGGAAACAAATGGAGGACTTGGGTTTATGCTCCAGCATCAAACTCCCAAGGCAGAAAATGTTCATGACATCCTAGTGATGTGTTTCTATTGAATTCCTCTTAGATCCCAAACTTGGTTTTGGTTTTTGTCCACATGCTTGACTGCTTTTTGGTTTTGTTGTTGTCCACATGCTTGATTGTTTTGTGGTTTTGTTGTTGTTTCTTCTTGACATCTTCTAGGATTCCAAATTTTGGTTCGTCGATGTCCACTTTCCTTGCTAGTGTCAACATCTTCAACAAATTTTGTTCTAATGTTGATCTTCCTCATGAACTTTATCCCCTTTACTTACTATAGTTATTGATTTTTTGGTGCTTTCCTCAATTTTCCAAGATTCCATACTTTAATTTGCAATGCTCTAGTCACCTTGTTAATGTATTGTCTTGTAGTCAACTAATTATTGTTGCTAATCATATTCCTCACTGCATTATGTTTCTCCTCAGGAAATTCTTCAATGTCCAACTTGTCCCTTGGCTAATACAAGTTATTAGAATTTCTCAATTGTATCTCTATTTCAAAACTCAAAAAATTGATGGCCTCACTTGCCATTTCTTTGTTTTCACGAGCTCTCGGCTTCCATTTTCCATCACCAAACATCTCTCCAAAGATGTTTAGGGCACTTTTCTACCTTCTCCATGCATGTTCTATGTCTCTGATTGCCTCTACACATAAAACAATTATAGTGTATAAAAGGCTTTGTTTTTGAAATCCATTCTTTATCATAAAGATGAATACTAACACCATCTGCTTCAAATTTGTTTATGTCCAAACATTGTTAATACGTACAATTATTTACTCATTTTTTTCATGGTGGCTTCCATACCCATAAGCCTACAAAGGTTGATCTTTCATTATTACCTCCTCCTTGGTCATAACTACTCCCATTCTGCTATCATTTTCCATAAGCAAAGGTTTTTTCCATTACCTTTCTTTCACTATGTAAAAAAAAAAAAATTAGGGGCTAATATTCATAGGTGGGCTAATTTTCCATGCTTTTTCCAAAAAGAAGATTCGTTAAGTTCCATTTCTTCTAAAAATGACTCTCCCAAATTTTATAGTATACAATTATTTTACCTTAAAATTTGCCAAAATTTTATAGACACTATATGTAAAATCATTAGAAATTTGAATATTTTTGTCGAGATATCTCTAAATATTTTATAGTTTGCATATTAGGGACTAATAAGATTCGCTAAGTTTTCCAAAATTTAAGATAAGTTTTCATCCTTAAAATTTTCCCTAAGATCCTCTTCCTTTTCCACTTACTCATACTTTTCCATATATTTTCCAAAATCCATTTAAGAGAAAATCTATCTGCATTGATTACAGAACCTTGGGAAAACTCACCTTTCACTCCCATCTTACCAAAATGTTCGATTCATGGGTCTACATATTCCTTTTCTAAAAATTCCTCCTTGATGATAAACCATTGATTGTTTTCCTCATCATTGTCATCAGCCTAAATTTTCATCCCTTCTTTGGAAAGATTCATACATCCATCACTAAAGGTTTTCATATCCCATTTCAGGACTTTGTATACTACAGTATCCCCAATTCTCTTCATGCCTCCAATTTCTTCTCTCAATTTTGAAATCATCTAGTGGCCTTTCCCATTAGATTTTATTCCTTGAATTTATTCTACCTTTAATCTACCTCTGGATGATTTTATTCGCTCATCTAATGATGTCTCTTCCCTTTCTTTAGGAGGTTGACATATGTTCCCCTCTCTTTGGATGTTTTCTTGCCTCTTGTAACTTAATAACGAATACACCTCCTTATCAACTTTGAAATTTTATTTTCTCTTCTAGATTTCATCCCCATCATGCCTTCCACCATCTTGACTATCCAAAAGATATTTGTTTTCTATCATGGCACTTTCCAAATCATTTTTGCTACAATTCCATTACCACTTCACAAAAGCCAAATCTTCATCTTTGCATCTTCCTTTATCTCCTTGAACTTATATTTCACTTTATGCATCTTTTTGGTTTTCATTGTCAATATCCCTAGTGTATTTCAAGATATTTTCCTCATACTTCAATAAGTAATATGGTTGCTTCACAATCCCATCATATGAATCCACCTGCGACTAGATCTTCCTCCAATGAAATTTTTTCTCCTCAGTTGCAAAACCCTTATACTTACTCGATGCTCCCTTGAGCTTATCATATTCATCAACTGGGTCTGCAATTTTTGTGTATTATTCATCCACCTCGTTCTCTTACAAATCTCTAATGTTGTCTTCAGATACAATGTTTTTCTCCTTACTCGTTAGCGTACCTTCAAATTCATTCAAAAAAAATTGATCTACAAAAGGTAAATCCATTACCTTAATATTTGCAATTTCCTTTCTTGAATGCCCTTTTTCAACCTTAGGCATTACATCAAGAATTACATTCTCTTTTTCTATCACAAGGCTACTGTCTTTCACCCCATTTGTTGAATTTTTCTTGTCTCTGCCTCTTAGAGACAATTCTACATTTTCCTCCTCCTTCATGATAACTTTCATCAATCATCCATCTTCATGATCTGAATAACCTGCATAAATACACAACTGATTAGTTTTAAAACCATGAGACTCTTGATTCCTTATTGATGCTTATGGCATCATCTCATGATGTTGATCTAATTTTTCCAAACATTTCATGAGAATCTCATGAAGTCTCACATATTCATCCTCATCATTATCCTCTCCAAGGAGTGGTCCTTACAATGGTTCACAATAGTGAAATTCCTCTTCTTCATACTTAGCTACTTTGGGTTCTTCTTTCTTCAACAAAATAGTCAAACTGGAAGCTTCATCTTCCCTTGCAACATAGGGCATTTCACCATATTCTTCCTTCATATCCAATGATATCTTTGTTCATCATTACTTTCCTAGATAAAATCTATTAGTACACTAAGTTGTGCCTTCAACTCAATTATTTCTCTCTCAAATTCCTCATTACTCATCTTTTTGTGGATTTTCCTTGAACCCCTAGAATGATTATTCATATTCATCTCTTCCCCCTTCTATGAGCTTTTCCATGTTCAACTGTGAGTTGCAAACAAGTCTTTGCACTACAAGTCTTTTCTACCTTGCTACAAGACACCTCACCAAGCTTCTCTCCTCTTAACTTGGTCTTTTGGTGTCATAGGTTCTCTCCTCTAGAACCTCTCAAGCTTCCTCTTCTCTTCTAGAATTTTGCACTCTAATCACTCCCTCTTGAGAATTTATTATGTTGTCTTCACCTCCAACTTTAACTAGAACTTACACTCTGCCTCTATATCACAACTTCTTCATTGTAAGGGTCCTCTGTCAGTATTCTCCTTTCTTTTGCTACTACCTGTAATCAACAATTTTGTTAGCCAAGTAAACTAGAAACATAAATACCACGTTACCTATCAGATCTTAGTATATCAATGTATCTAAGAAATCCTAAATTATTTACTTCATACTATTATGAGATTCTTCTACTATGAGTCTTCAAATATCATCAACAAATTTCTCCAACTCTGGTCCATGGTTGGAACTGTCCACTCCGTTGTACCATATCCTTTGTGCTTTGTTTCCTTATCAAACCTCCATAACTCCTTACTTTCAAATGTCAACACACACTCATATTTATTATCAAACAAAATAAATATGTTACCTTTGCAACTCCTTTAATGGTCTAACATTTTGTTGATGTCTTCTGCAATACTAATCTCCTGCACTGATCTCCTTCAACTATTGCTAACAGTTCTTTGTAATATAAGTATTTTAACTCTATGTTGATCTACTTCTCTTCCAAAAGAGTGCCCCTATGCTCTCATACCAAGAATTGATTATGTCTAGGGTGTCCTACTCTCCTTCTTGGAGTTTGGATCGATTTTTTGTGAGCTACAGGTCCTTAAGGTTGTGCTTAACCTTCCTCTGATACCACTTTATAAGATGCCACCTTAGCCTTTCTCCCTTCAACCAAGGTTCCTCCAAGCTTTCATTGTGTTCTCGGCCTTTGGAGCTATACTCCACATGACTTGGTGGTTATCGAGAAGTGGCGATTAGATCAGTGTTTTATCTTGAACCACCAATGAAGTTCCATACATCCTTGAGATCCTATGGCCAAGACAGAATTGGAAATCATCTGGGAATATATATGTTTTTCGAGTCTATTAAATTATGGGACTTCCTACCGCTCATTGACATTGTTGTTTTGATGTGTTTTCCCAATTGGGTAGTGACGGTAGAATGGTGGTGGTGACAATTATCATGTAATTGACTGTTTGTCAGGGTCGCAAGCTGAGGGGACTACCCACCACTATTGAATCAACCCTTATTAATAGTTGGCCTTCTTTCGACGATGTGATCATAGGCACTACTTGATCAACGACCTTAATTCATCTCGAGCGCCCCTCGTCTACCGCGGGTTAATGGGGGGGTGGGGTATCAACCATTCTTAATTAGGGCACTACTTCAAGACAGCATCATCATCGTGGGGTTCAATTGATAGCCTTGGTTCACACAACCCCCTTGCTCTACTACGAGTTAACAAGTGGGCCCCTCCGCTCTACTACGAGTTAACAAGTGGGGCTCTAAAACCATAACTCACCCTCAATAAAAATTGTTATGGTTTTCGATTTGGGGCCTTTAGTGTGGAACCCTTGCCTTGCTCTACCTTTTCTTAGCATAACTCCACTTTTGGTGATTGCTCCTAGATATGCTTTGGCTTACTGTATACACATGTTGTTCCATGCACAGATAGAGCCCTCATATCTTACTCCTCAATTCTCTTGGCCACTTAAATCTTGTTACGATTGTGAAATTTGACCTAGTTATACACAATTGCACATTTAACACGTATACCTTTGCTTGCCTTCAAGGGCTCGATTGTCTATACAAAATATTATAAATAAACACTAACCTAAAAGTCACGATTACACGTTTGTAATATTCGTAGGGGATAACTTATCAACTTCAACACAAAGAGATCAAACAAAAAAAGGAGGATAATCTCCTAAAATTTCTATTAGCACATGATCTATACATGTCTAGCCTAATTACACCATAATTGGTTCGCTTACCCTCTCTCAGACTTCTATTAGTCCTTAGCCTCTCTCAAGTATCACCTCCTTGTTCTGTATTCCTCTCCTCTCTAGCCTTTAACTAATCAAAATATCTAGATTACATCATGGAGGCTGTAATTAACAATCCTCTCATAAATCTACATGTGTCCCTCTTCTAGAAATTATAAAACATCTCAGCTTAATTACTTGTCTCTTTTAAAATGTACCACATGGCCAAGAAGACTAAGTCCTCTAAAAAACTCAAATTCCTTCTAGAACTAGGATGCTTGTATTTACATGAAAAAATCACTATTCTAATTTATAGAAATTTTAGTTAGGGAATCCGCTCACTTTAGGAAATTCCAAGACCCTATTAGGCCTAGGCAACAAATGGTGGACTTGGGACAAATGATATCAAACTTGTCAAAAAAATCTGTAAATACATCATTCATTAATCTCATAATTGTAGTAGAGGCATTGATGAGCCGAAAAGGCATCACAAGCCATTCAAGAAACCCATCTTTGTTTTGAAAGTTGTCTTCCAAGTATCCATTGTTTAAACTCTAACTTGATGATATCCACTTTTTAGATCAATTTTGGTGAAAAATCAAGCACCTTGAAGGTTATCAAGAAAATCATCGATGGGAGGAAGTGGGTATCTATTTTTTGTGATGATTTTGTTTAATTCCCTACAAACAATACAAAAACACCAAGTTCCATTTTCTTATGCACGAACAAAATTGTGATGCACATGGAGAATTATTCCGATTAATGAAACTTTTACTTAACAATTTTTCAATTTTCCTTCTAATTTAATCACCTTGTAGTTTTGAAGTGCAATACAAAATTAACACCCTAATAAGAAGATTGATTGTATTATTAATTGTTTGTTGTAGACCAAGTGTTCTTGGTTCTTGAAATACATGTGAACAAGTTTGCAAAATTTGATTAAGATGACCTATAAGGTTAGCTCAATTAGTCGAGACTCACTTGTTAAAGCAGCTTTGCTATTAAGAGGTCATAGTTTCAATTTTTCTATTGAAAGGTCATGGTTCAATTTTCTGGACATTGTCATGAGCCTTCAGGGTCAAGCTTCGTGGAGCCTGCATGAAGTGATCCCTTTGGGTAGATCTACCTATTACAAATTGATTGATTTTGATGTGCTTATGATTATAACACAACTTTTATTATCTTCTTTTGAGTGGTCACGGTTCAATTTTTGTTATTGAGAGATCACGGTTCAATTTTTGAGAGGTCACGGTTCAATTTTTGTTATTGAGAGATCACAGTTCAATTTTCTTGACACTATCCAGAGTCACGTTCCATTGAGCAGGCAGGAGAAAGTGATCCCTTTAGATAAATCTACCAAATACAAATTAAGATAAATCTACCTGATACAAAATTGATTTTAATATCTATTAGAAGATTCATTTTTTTATGTGATTATGATTATAACGCCATTTTGATTTTGATGTGATTATGATTATAGCGCAATCTTTATTATCTTCCTTTGTATATTTTATATTTGTATATTCTACGGCAAACGCTATCAGCCGGCTGCAGAGTGGAAGGCTGGAAGCCACTTTACGTGTCCATCACGGATGTTGGGATCCTAATATGTTTATTGAAGAGATTGTTTTTAAGGCCACCGTCATACCGAAACCAGGATTAGTTCGGCACCAACTCAAATGAAAACTTGACATCAAGCCTGAGCGGCTCCTTCCCAGGGCACACAAGTTTAGATTTTGACATAAGCCCTGTTCGGCTCCATTCCCGAAGAAATACAACTCGAATGAAAACATGACATCAACCCTCCATTCCCAAGACATAGTGATTAGATTTTCACTGCAAAGGTTTTGTGGAGTTTGGAACTTTCTAAGGAAAATCTAGTGTAGTGGTTGTGTGGCAATGGCCTGGTCTCAACTTGCAATGCACAGTAGAGTTCCAACTTCAATAAACAGTAAACTTTATAAAATTCTATCTCATGGTTGTCGTACAGAGTCTGCAAGTCCCTTTCTCCCTTGCCATGTAACGTGTTAGTGTAGTAGTCAAATCCAAGCCAACTACTAGAAAATAAATAAATGGAGTTAGGGTAAGAGCCAGCTGCATAAAATCCTGTAGTTAAGGAAAGGAGCACAATAAATATGTATTACTCACCTCCTATACATAGTGAGCGTTATCTTCTTCCTATAAATTGAGGACATCCCATGCATTGCACTGCATACAGAGAAGGAGACCTACATATACAACAAGCTTATTAAAGTCTTGTGACTCAATAATTATTCTTTACTCTGTTTATACTCCATTTGGGTGTCAGCAGCTCCCATGGCTTATCTAAGCAGGTTGTTAGTCTTATATCTGGTCATAATGATACTCGTTCGTCAGGTAATAAGTCGTCTTCTGCAACTATTGAGTTGCCATTTAAGTGTACATGTCACCAATATAAGTTTATGTTCTTTCATGGAATTAATATTTTGCCTGTTTTTCAGAGTTCTCTAATTAATTGATGAATTGTTGAAACAGATGTATGTAGAACCTGCTAAGATTGGAGCTTCAACAGAAATTGGGGTAAGTGCATATGTGTACTGCCATTGAAGTTTAACTATCTATATTCATGAATAAACATTGAAGTTTCAGTTTCACATATATTGAACTGATGAAATTGAGCTCTCCTTTCCTCTGGTTCCAGCTGCCAAGAAACAGGATGAACAGGAACCTTCTGCAGAACATAGGTATATGCTCTCAAAGTATTGTATTATTAATTAGAATTTTAATCAGAATAGTTTTGTGTCTTTTTAGTTTATATATATATGTTTTTAATTCAAGTTTATATGTGTTAATGATCATTTTATATTTATTGTAAATTTTAAAAATATACTGAAATTTGAAAATCATGTGTCAATTGTTTAACCTCTTTCCTGACTGTCAAATTTGGGAATATTAGAAAATGTATAATCAACATCAGTTCAGCTTGTATTATCATGTGGTGTTTAAATTTTTCTTGTGAATTCAGGATGCAATTTTACCATTATATTCGTTCATTGTTAAATAGCTTTTAGCTTTTTAAAATTGAAGTTCATCTCTGCCCCTTGTTTTGGTCCATCCAAAGCTCAAATAACTTTTATTTGATATTAATTTTTCTTTTTTTAAGTTTCAACTTTGGTATCTTTTGTCTGTTACTGACAGCATAAGTTTTTCTTCGTTGCTGCTACTGTCATTGTTTTAACTTTCTTTGAATTTTTGTGTGTAAATTCAAGCTGGTTCTTATGAATGCAAAGCGTATTTTCTACATCATGAGTTGATATTTAATTGTAATTAATTCAAAGTTCTACTTTGGTATCCTTTGTTTGTTGCTGCTCTGAATATTTTTATTAAGTTCAAGTTGGTTCTTATGAATGCAAGGCTCATTCTCTACCTCATCAGTTGATATTTAATTTTCTTTAATTCAAATCTCGACTTGGACATCATTTGTTTGTTGCTGCTGCTGTCATTGCTTCAACTTCCTTTGAATATTTTTTTTTTTAATTTAAACTGGTTCTTATAAATACAAGCCTCATTCTCTATATCGTTAGTTGATTTTTTATTTTCTTTAATTCAAGTCTCAACTTTGTAATCTTTTGTTCGTTGGTGCTGCTGTTATTGCTCTAACTTTATCTGTTAATTTAAGCTATTTATTATATACGAAAAGCTCATTTTTTACATCACTTGTGGTACTCATTTGAATTGTTTGGTGAAGACTGCAAGGTAGCATGTGGAGGAAGATGCAAAGAAGCATCTCTCCATGACCGATGTTTAAGAGCTTGTGGTACATGCTGTGCCAAATGCAACTGTGTTCCTCCTGGTACATATGGAAACAAAAACCTCTGCCCCTGCTACGCCAACATGAAAACACATGGCAACCAGCTCAAGTGCCCTTGACTATGATATACAGAACATTATTATACTTGTTGGGTTGTCCAGCTTTGGATCATAGTGACTACTTATTAGGATAAGCATATAAACAGGATGCAGTTGTTACTTTTTTATCAATGTCCAGACTATATGTATTTTGTGATAAAATAAATACTTAGTTGTGTTGATACTATAACAACATTGAAAATAGCAGCTTGAAAAGCTTAGATTGTGATGCTCTTCTTTCTTTAAAAAAGGAGAGAAAACCAGTTGTAAATATTATCCAAGAAATTCGAAGCTCTAGTATCAAAATTTCCATTGTACTGTAAGTTGTAACCAAGCTTTCAGACAACCCCAAGTACTGAATGCTGTGACATGATGAGCAATATAATCGTTATGATATTGTTTGGTTCCCATTGTCCAAAGCGTGGGGGACCAAGTTTTCAGTGTCAAGGCGATGCTTGTCAAGTGTCGATGTAAAATACTGTCAACAGCTAACTTCTTACTTGAAGAGCAGTATATCAAATGATTGTCATATTATTTTGGCCTCGGTAATCTTATTTCAAGAAATGGATTTTAGTATATCATCATATTATTTTTGACCTCAGTAAATCTTATTTCAAGAAATGGATTTTAGTATATTAAATTATGTGATATTATTTTTTCTGAGAGCATATTAGTTTACTTCAATTATTTTATTTTTTCTGAAAGCATATTAGTTGAATGAAATAAATTTTTTGTTTAGCGAGAAAATTAATTTTAAGTTATTGAAATTGTATAATTTAAATATTTAAAAAAATATATGTTGAATTTATTTTTATATTTAAAAATATAATTTAAACAATTAAATATTAATCTTCACTAATTTTTTTAAAAATATAGTTTAAACAATTAAAAGTTGGATTTTTATCAAAACAATTGTTAATAAATTCTAAAAATAAATCACCCACATTATGATTATTATTGGTGACATACATTATGAGTTAGTTGTTTCAATCGCGTTGTCGCAATTTCTTTTTCACCTCATTTGCCTATATAATGAACTTCTTGTACAGTGAAATATTTGGCAACACAGAGTCCACAAGAAGTGGATCTTGTCCTCCACTTCCCTCGTGGGTGGGTGGTATCTTTTTAAGCTCTTGGAACACACCCTTATATGCTTGTAGAAACTCTTCTCATTGATGTTTTTGTTCCTTAGTGCACCCTATGACAACTTTTAGCTGTCATGGACTCTTCTATGAACTAATTTTCCTTAAAAATAACAAAATATACTTCTTAATAGAATTGATCAACCTTTTGGCCTAGTTGGCACTTATATCTTTTACTTTCCCTCGTGCACATTGATGATGAAGGGTTTTTAATCCTTGATGAGGTGGTATTCATTGGCTCCATATATGAAGATTTTATCTTACATGTACATATAAGGACTCCAAATAAAACTCCACATATATATATACAACTTGAGTGGGACTAATGGTTAAGAGCGTGCGATTCCTCCTAAGATGTCATAGGTTCAAAACTAGAGGGGGGAGAGTATGTATGCCTTCGTAGACTTAGCAGTCAAATCACGGCCCGAAGGTGGGTTTCTTGTCCCACAAACAAGGGGTCTCATGCACCAATTTGGTGTGCTTGGCTGTGACCTTAAAATTGGATAATAATAATAATAATTTATCAAGTGGAACTACATCCAATTCTATTTCATCAATAAAATCAACACTAATAGCAAATTTGATTCCACTCTATTTGTTTAACTTTATATTTTCTTCCTTGTTGATCTTTCCCAAGGGATATGGGCTAGGATGACAATGGATATCTAGTCATACTGTCTTGACCAAATCTACTACTATATGATTCACCTATAATAGTGAGTCAAATAAAGCATCAGTTTTCTTCTTTTTGACTTGTATCTTTATATGCAAGATTCTAGTCATCTCCTTATTTTCTTGTTGTTGAAGCTTACTTAAATTCACCCCCATATGCACCGATGCACACACAATCTTCTCATCCATGTCTAAGCTACTTTCCAATTGACTACTCAAATTTGTGGCCATGATATCTCTCTTCTTATTTGGGTTCATCATTTCTAGGTTCTTTCTTAAGCTCCCTCTCTAGTTCTTTCTAATCCCATAATCTGTCGTTTGATCTGACCTCTACATTAGAACTTCCATATTCTCTAAATAGCCGAAGATTATTGCTTAGGGCCACCATGAGGAGGCTGAAGTTATGGTTTATATCTACAACTTTTTGTTTCCTACCATGCAAACCTCTCCTCATGACGGCCTCCATCTTGGCAATATCTATCTTCAATTCCCTCCAACTATCACATAACCTAGATACACCAAATATTGTTGTGCAAACTCACTCCTTGAGATTTTCTAGTAATTGGAGCTTCTTTAATGTCTCTAACACCTGCGTCAAATGTGTGATGTGCTCCTCCCAAGTACGAAGTGGCAGTGTTGGGAACACATTTTCCTTATGGTTTTTGACATTTTAGTTTGATTTATTAAATTGGAACATTGTTGGCTAAATTTTTTTCATGTCAAACATCGATGGCAAACTATTTATATTATTGTTGGCAAATATCTACGACTATGTATTTATAATATTGTTGGCAATAGAAATAAGTTAGTATATAAATAAAAATAGAAGACATTTTAGTTAATTGAAAAGTTATTTGAGAAGTAATAATGTAGTTTTTATATTAAACTCGAAAAGAATCACAATTTTAATTTTCAATCACCAAGTTGTATATTAGAGAATTGGTGGTATTTCTTTAGTTACAAGGAAGATAGTTTTCACCCATTAACCCACTCACCCACTAAGATCGAAGCCAATTTACTTTATTTGAATGGTAAGAATGAAAGTAAGTAGAGGTGCAAAATACACTTCATATGATAATCCATGAGAGAGGAATGCGTAGAGAAAAAAAAAAACATTTGCAAACAAATGAAATAGACAAAGAACCATTAAGACCATGATCTTTTTTGGAAACCCTTTTTATGAGGAAAAACCCATTCTCTAAAGCACACTCAATGTATTATTTAACAACTAAATGATTACAATACAATATACATGTTCTCAAAAAGATTGTTCAACAGTAGCATAGAGTTCTTAGAGAGATTTTGGTAACTTAACAATAAGTAAAACTTACACTTTATCTTCACCTAGACTTAACAATGAATACATAAGCATAAGAAAACCATAAATCATGTATGATTTTCCAATTCTACATGTCAAAATTTTTTGGGTATTTTAATTGACTCCTAAATTACTTGCATTTATATGTCAATCTGGGTACGTGAGCTTGCGAAGTACTCTACACTGTATGTGCTAGTATATTATCTTTCAATATTTATGCATAACTGAAATGAATTGGAAACTTCAAAAGGAAATTAGATTCCTTAATATAAACTATCAAAGTACTATGTTTTTTGAAAGTTAATTAATGTTAAAGTAAAAACAACATAAAGATTATTGGTCTAAGAAAACATGAGATTTTACCCTATGAAAGGGTGGAGATTTTTTTCTATAACTTACCAACTTTAATCTAAGAAAGCATAAGCATTTAATATATGGAAAGCATACATTTTTAATTTATGTTAAAAATAAACAATTAATCTATGTAAAACAAACCATGCATGAGAATATGAAAGAAATGGAAAACATCTATAATATTCTCACAGATCTCCAGGGGGGCCTCCTGAGCACTGTGAGGTGTTGAAAACTCAGATCAAGAGAGAATATTTAAATCACCAATTTCATTCAAAGTTGTGTCATATTAAAAAAATTACATTCAATGGAAAACAATAGAGTTCTTATCCTTCAATCAACAGCAACAATTACAAATTAAGATCATCCTTGACATCTCCTCTCTCCTCTCATCAAAGGGATTGAAATTTATAGATGTCTAAAGCAACAACAGACTTAGAGTTTTATTGCTACAATTATGGTCATGGGATCTTTATAGATCATTTTGAAAATCAAATCAAATCAAATTTCATGGATTTTTGGATCAAAGATCAACCTAGATATGATCAAACTTATCTTTATGCCATGAATTTGCTAAAGAATAGCTCGTTCTAGCCTCTTTGTTGACTGTGCATTGAATGATGAATTGGAAAATTGTTTATCGACATAATCTACAAAATAAGGTTCCAAAGAACCTTGAAACTCTCTCAAATGCTAACGAATTTGAGAAAACAACTCATTGAGAACCTAATTGGACTCGTGCTGAAAAAAAAACCCTTATTTTCGTTTTCCAAAATTCGTTTTCATTTGCTAACAAAACACATTTGAAGTTGACTGGTCAAAACTATTGCGTTTTTCCTTTGATCTTTTGTTAGAGGTCCACACATGCGCGCTGGGTGGAGTTTGAACAATACAAATCAATATTTGAGCTTCTAGAAACCAAGTCCAAGTGTCAAATTTCCTTCTAGAGTGGTGCTACTACCTCAACCATGGAGATAGCTATGGAAACTTGACTAAACTACAAAAACTTGAATTGTCAAAATATCAATAGTAAAACCATGCATAATTCTCTTTAAAATACTAAGAATAAACGAAAACGATGTTAATTAACCACTTAGACATATAGAGACACATCATGAAGAATTATGGTAAAAATGGTGGCAAGTGAGTGAAATGGTGCAATGGATGGTTGGAAGTAATGACTTAATGAATGAAAAAGACAAGTGAGAATGATGACAAATCAGTGACCCAACATCTCCCCCACACTAAGATCTTTGCATGTCCTCATGCAAATAACAAAACTTGATCAACATATTTGTTCCAAGATGTATGTTTTGGGAATGAGTTAGCTTTCTTACACCATTTCTTAGCAAACTTGAATAGTTTTCTAGTATGCTTTGTCACATAAATTTGTTGTGTATTCTGCCACTGACTAAGACATTGACTGAGCTATTAGAGTTACAAGAGTTCTTCTTTGTTTCATTGGATGTTGGATATCATTTCTCAATCTTTTTGCTACATTCTCCATCTTCTAGTTTTTCTAGGCCACTACCCAAAATTCATCAACCTGTTTCACTTCAGAATTTTGACGCTACTAGAAAATGTCAAAGTATGCCACTTTACACATTTTAACTTGTTCAATGAAGAACCATACAAAAACAATAGAATTATGGGCATCTAACTTAGAAGTCTGGTTCTTGTAAAATTGTTTCTCATGTCACACTTGTATGCAGAAATGACAGTGTTATTAATATGAATGGATGGATGGAGTGGCTTTATGAAGTAAAAAAAAAAAAGGATCAAAACCAAGTGAACAAGCTTAAAAAAAAAAAACAAATGAATTCTTCACCCTTGTGGCCTACTCATTATTTGAAAAACGAGATATCATGAGATATAATAGGTTTTAATTGGTATGATAGATTCGGAAAGGCCATACAACATAAGTGAGATATATTTTCAATGTCCATATATTCTATGTTTTGTATTTTACTTCAAAGAAACAATTAAAATGTTACCTTTTTTTCATTTGACAAGATATTTACAACACTGGGCTTTGATGTAAGTAGCCTTGATGTTGTTGATCATCATATTGTTGAAGCTCTTTTATACTTGAAATATGATGTTGGACTTAATGTTCAAGTGTATAAATGTGTCTCTGCCAAGAACCTCAAACCATTTCAATGCTTCATTCTCAAAGGTAAATGCAATATGTAGTACAACTAAATTATAATACCCATGAAATGATCCAGCATCCCTCATTTGAAAATTAGAAGATAACTAATGAAGCACATCATTCAACTACTCATTAACCTTGTAATTATTCCATACCTCCAGTCTTCAAAGTAATCAAAGCTTGGTCCTCAAGAGTTGTTGCTTGATTGCCTTCAATTGCTAGAAAAAGTATCTTGGCATCAACATCTCTTCTATCTTCTGATGTGACAACCTACCTTAATGCCCATGAACAGAAATTTGCATTCACTTGAATAATTTCCAAGCCTCTTCAAGGAATCTTACAAAACCATAAGCATAGGTTGTATTATGGTTTCATATTTTCGATTTTACTAGCCTTATTGATTCCATAATCAACTTTTAGCAATAAAAACTTGCCAAGTTGCTTCTTGAAATTGTCTTCATTTCCCAACTTTTGAATTCATCTATTGCAGCCTTGTATGTTGAGTTTATATTGTTGTCATAAATATTTCTTTTCGAACAGAAGAAAATTTAATCAAAATGAGTAAAAGTGAAAGGGATGGTTGATGGTATGAGTGGTCTGCAAAATGAAAGATATGGTGGCAAATAATGGTTGATGGAAAAATGGTTATTCATCATATTTTCCTAATATTTTTAATAAACTAAAAATCCTTATGCAAGTTTTTACCTCAAGTTTACCTTTTGAAGAACTTGAGTTGTTGATGTAGGAGATGTAGATGTTGGAATAAAACCATTCTACCAACAAATAAATTCTTGAATCTTCAAGCTTTTGAAAATTCTGAAAATGACTTATCATGTCATCTAATATTGCACAAAAGCATATGCCATGAACTTATTTTAAGGCCAAATTGAGTTCTTCAAAAGGGACATGATGTATTTTTACCTTTTTTACTGACATATACCATCAGAATCCACATTTGGTTAATAAAAGGAGGTGTTGTGAAAAAATAGTAAATTCTGTCCTAATTTGTGCACAATGGTAAAAATTGAAAATCTACCTTAAAAACCCACTTGAAATGTCCTTCAAAATTGCTCTTTTTTTTTTAATTTTGCCAACATTTTACTCAATTTATCATATTATGAGAGGACCTATTAGCTCATAATTTTTTCTTTATACTCCAATCTCTTGCAATATTTGTGCCAAAACTACCCCGGAAAAAGCTGCTAAGACCAAAAAACAGGGTGCTACAACAATAGTTGCAGAAACTACAACTTTCTATAGTTGTCTATGCTTTTCTTTCAAAAATTGTTTTCTCTGAGGCTAATCTACCAATTTGGACTGTGTGATGTATGTTGAAGTGGAAACAATGAAACATAATGCATGATGACTTGAAATTAATGTAATTTGCTCAGAAAATTAAATGAAATGAATAAGAGTTGTAATAGTGCTTCATCATGTTGTTGTTGCATGACAGAAAGATGAACATGTTGCTATAAAAAAACTAATAAAAAGATGCTAGTTGTTGTTGATTCATTAAAACCATACAGTATTCATCAAAACCAAAATTCATGGTACAAGTCTTTCTATCTGAATGAATGTGTTGAAGTCGAGCATGGAAAGAAATCATTGGATTACCGATCAATGATAAAAATCATTAACCAATGCAAGAAAACTCGCTGATAATATAAATGAGTATGAAGATACCTGAGTGCATATTGACATGGATGAATGAGTGTGTTGAAGTTGAGTCACCTGCAAGATCTAACAATCAAGAGACATTGTTGTATTCTCATTGTTGTCAATGAGGAGGCTTGCCTTTGATGTATGCAAGTTCCAAGGCACTCCAAATAATCTCTGATCTTGATCCCAAATAAGGTGTTGAGGCCAATGTGACAAAATCTATTAGAAGGCGGGCCTTAAGGAATCCCACATCAACCAACTTGAGCATAGAATCAAAAGTGATTTGAAGAAACATAACAAAATATTGAAACCATCATGAAATTGCAAAAAAACTTATTGTGAACTTTGCTCTCCAGTTGCATGGTTTTCAAGCAAAGCTCATTTCCAATTGTGCCAGCAAGTTGGTTTTCATAATAGGACTTATTTTTCTGTTTACTTCTTTTATTATTTGTTTTTTATTTTCTATATGTCGTACTCTACTTGCAAAAGAAATCTCATTCAAGTATATGAATACTTCCATTGGAACCATGTGTGTAACAAGATGATATATAAACTCATGTGCAGGTTTGAAAGATATGCTTTGATATGTACCATATATGAGAAATCAATTGTCTTGATTGAGATGATGTCGAAAATTTTTGAAGAATTGAGCATTGGAATCTGATCATTGTCTTGAACCAAGATTCAATGTAATATTGTCTTCCTTGGCTTCCTGCTATTATGCCATGCAAGTCTTCAGAGATATGATCCTCATTCATAGAATCTAGTGCAAGAAACTTTTCAATATTAGGTTCCAACAATTGCTCTTCTTCAATGGGCATCCACGATTCTTGGAACTTAGCTGAATCTTCTTTTTTTCTTCTTCTTCTTCTTCTTTAATGGCAGTTGGAGAATCATTTTGGAATACCTCGGCATTGTAAGTGGATCGTGGTGTTTTATTGTTGGGGATCCGAAATGATTGTGTAGGTAGTGGAGTGGGAATAGATCTTTGGGGTACTTGTGTGGGTGGTAATGGGAAAGGTTGAATTGAAGGTGAAATTGATGTTGTGGTGGATGTGAGTCGTATGGATAGAATTGATATTAGTATTGAGGATAGTGAGGAAAAGATTGAGGATATGGTGGATTTCTTCTATAAGGCTCTTGCCAACCTTGTTGCCAAGATTGGTTTTGAGGTTGGGATTGAGATGGCCAAGGTTGGTTTTGAGGTTGTGATTGAGATGTCCATGATTTCCAAGGCAAGGGTGTTTTCCAATTACTTTGAGAGTGTTGTGGATAACTCTGAAATTGTGAAATAAGATCTTGCATCATACTAGGTTGATGAGGCTTCCATGGTCATCTTGGAGCTACATAACAAGATTGTTCCAATGTTTGATTTACTCCCTAGTAAACTACCTTTAACCCTGGTAATGATGGACAATCTTTAGTAGTATGTGATCCTGCACAAATTTCACAAATTTTTAATTTTTTCAAGTGGACATTCATGCAAAGAATGTTTCTTTCTACATTTAGGGAAAAATATAAATGAAGCTGCGTTCTCAACTTTTTGCCTATTTTGAATTCTTAGTATATCAGTTTCTTCATTTAAATTGCCAAGAATATCTAGCAAATTGTCAAGTTCAGTTTGACTTACTAATCCAGATGTCGACTTACGTACTCTAGCCATAAATGGATCTTGAGGGGATCTTCCATACTTTTCTTTTCATCTTGATATGTTCTTACATAATTCACAAATATCTTGAAAGGACAATTGAGATACATCTCCTTTGCCCACTAGGTTAAGAAAATCAATCCATTCAACCCTTATATCTTTTAGTAAGAGATTTTTTAATGTTTCTAATCCTAAATCACACAATTTAGATATTTTGACATTATAAGTAAATCTCTCAACCAAATCTTCTAAGATTTCATCCTATTTTTGGTTAATCTTAAACACTCCATTTCTAAGGTCATGGTGTATGCAATAATATTTATATTTTTCCAAAAATACTTTTTTCATATCATCCCATGTCCTTATATAACTTGTTCCTAAATTCATGAAACATCTAAGAGCTCTATCCTTCAATGTTGTCAAAAACAAATTCAATTTTTGAATGTGTAATGAGTAGCCATAAGATCTACAGAGTATTTCAAATTTGAAAAGAAATGTTTCTGGGTCTTCTGATCTCATACCTTTGAAGTTAGGAAGTACGGATTGAGGGATTTTCTTCATATGAACATTGATATTAGTTTCTGGAATAAAAAATCCAAAATGATCTTCATCATTGTCATCATCTCTAGCCATTTCTTATACCTACTTTGTTACCTCTTCTTCTACCTGCAAAACTAGGAATTCGTGATGTGAATGTGTGGCTCTTATTGCACCACATGATATAATGGGTGTGGTAGTTTTATAGACATATTTGGCACTGTAACCCCAGTCACATATGTCCATAAACCAAGGGCTTCTAAGCCCCTAAAATTTTTGTTACACACCCTAAAGGAACAAGGTCAGTTGATTACATCATCTCCCAGAAGTTCTCCCTGAAAAACTACTCAGAACTGGTCAAAACTGGACCATACAGACTGCTCAGTGCTAAGGGTGTGATGTATCTCACTTACTACATGCAAAAAGTCGATGCATACTGAAAATCCCTTCTATAGGGTGTGATGAGTGAGAGTAGACAAATGGCAGAGGCAGTTGGCTAGGTGGAAACCCAGAGAATATTCTAGAAACTACCCATTTGACACTTGCCTCTCTGAATTCGCCCAAGGATGAGTAAGAGATCATGAAATCTCCAAGTGGAACCAAGAACTATCAGAGAAATGACACTAATCAAAAACCTAGAAGCTAACTCACCCACTTGCAAACATCTATATATGGATCCCTCATCCTAGAGATCGAGAGCCTGGAATTTTGTATCTTGTAAGGAAGTGTTGTTGGTTTCTCTGTGGAACATCATAGTGTTGGGTGATCTAGCTTTTCATGAGGTGAAGAAGGGCTTTCATGCTGGGAGGATGGCACTGGGTCAAACCAACGGGTTGTAATCCTCTCTTCTACTACTTCTATCAATAAAGCTATTTGATTTTTCCTCCATATTCTTGTATATCTCAGAATCTTGTATTGATATATGCATTTGTATGGTTAATATATATCTGATCATATATTGTTTATGGTTATAGATCTCTATGCTTTGATGGTATTATGCTTCTTTGACTCTACAGGTGTTCTTTGAGGCGGGACAAGTAAGGAAGGAGTGGAAAAGATCTGTCAAAGGGGAGAGGAAACAAGCAAGGAGCTAGGTGAAAGACTAAGGTTGGTACTCTTTGCTTTTCTCCCATCTATTTCTCATAAAGGAAAACACAAGTGACTTTAGTTTGTTTGTTTCTAAGATAGCTACCCATCTTAGTGGGACTAGCGGCTCTGAATGGACACTAGTTTTGCCAATAACAAAATGGCAACTCCACTAGGGAGCGAATAGCTTGTTTTCTTGTTTCTGTTTGTTTGCTTTATAAACTACAAACAGAGCCTGAAGTTAACCAGCTAGCCTTCGAACTGCTTTTGCTATGCAACTGCAAAGTAGATCAACGCTATTTCAGTCAATCTCCGGGTTAGTTTATGAACTGAACATCTGACTTGAAAACATCCTAAGTGCCCTGGTGGTGGCTCAAGTATCCTCATTAGATCAGCCCCTATGCTTTGTGTTTACTAACTATAATTAGCTCAGCCTAAATCCCTAAACTAAGATACAAACTGTGAGCAAAAGCCAAGCCCAGTCTCGTCCCTGGACCATCACACTGTCTCTCATTGACAGTCTGGATGCATTGCACCTCCCATGTGCTATAGGTGAGATGCATCCCTGTTTCCCTGTGTTATAGGTGTGATGATTAGGTAACACTGTTTCTGCCTCCAGATTTTGATTTTCTCTTCACTATCTTCAGCTCTATTCAATAGTTTTTCTATCTGTGATTAGTATACCACTGTTGAAACTCCCTTCCTTTTCATTATTCAGCCTCCATTGTTTAAAGAATTGTGAATGTTTTTATGTATTTTTCGCCATTTACAGTTCTCCTTTGCAAACAGTAGCTTAATCGAACTGTCATCTTTTGATTTGAAAGTGTCGCAAGTGTCATTTTCAATCAAAGAAAAGAATCTTCCTCTTTTGATAGTCGATTACACTTTTTCCATTGTATTTGATTTGAATTAATAGTATTTCAAGTGTCAAAAGCAGTTTTCAATTCGAAATCGCAAAGTGTCGTCTTAGTCTTCCTTCGTTTTTTGAAAAGAAAATTGTTAGTACTGTCGCTTTTGAAAGAAAATAGTTTAGATCTATACTTAGCATTCCTTTTGTCATTCACACATTAAGAAAGTGGAAAAAAAATACATGCATGTGCTTTTGCATTTAGACTGCTTGTGGAAATTGATTTAGGACAATGCATCTTAGTGTGTGCTCTCTGCTATATGTTGAAAGAATTTAACTTCTCTTTCCTTAGTAGCTAGGATTTTCATTGTAAAAAGAAAAATAAACAATTGTTTATCATCTTAGATTGCATATTTAGGAATTGTATATTTACATCACGCGGTGAACCTTAAAGGCAAACTTCTTAAGAAATATCAATTGTAAAATAAATTTCAATGAACATAAAAATGCTTTGGAACCTAATGCACAACATTTAGAATTCTAGGCTAGATACGTATTCCGACGTCGTAAATCCTGGTAACTATCGCTTTCATCGTAGGTTGGGTGATTCCTCCTCTTTGAGACAACAAGTTCCAGTAAAAACTTGTGCTCTCACGTACTGTCGAGCATATATTGGGAGACCACAATAGGTTATATCCTTTATCCTTAGGAATCTGTGTATGTTGCCCTACCGATCGCATTGCACTGAACATAGCATTCGGGGAGATTGACTATCATACCATAAAATATATTCTGCAGTTTTGCTATTGGTTTGGTAATTTCTAGAGTAGTCACTTTCATTCCTTTTCAAACTCCTTAAAAGAAAAGGTCCATCTAAGCACTTGTCACTTTAGGCTCATTAAAAATCGAAGGCGACTAGAGTCATCTTTAGCTTTTTCTCGACTCTTAAAAATTGAAAAAGCAAGTTGTGTTAAAGCATCATAAAATTTATTTTAATCGAAATAACATCACTATTCCCTCATTGGTCTTAGATTGAGAAAATGGAGTACACCAACCAAGGATTTCCCCTTAGGGGGAATCCTAGTCCCTTCTCCTCTTGGGGAGATGTTGGTGCACCTCATATGGCCACATTGTCTCTTCCAGGACTGACAATTGGCCTGCTAGTATGGCTTTTCTCGACTTCTGTCATTCAAAGCACCGTGATTCTTGAGCAATCAAATCAGCAATCGGATGATACTAGAGTTACCCCCCAACCTTCTACTTCATTTGTTTCTCCCTCTCCTTCTTCCTCTTCACTTGGTGAAGCTAGTAAAACTAAAAACCAAGTAACTGAGAAGAAGAAGAAAGGGAAGGAGAAGAAGAAGAAGAAGCCAATGGAAAAAGGTAGAAACCATGCATCGTCTAGAGAAAATAAACACACTGCACCATCCAAAAATAAATCTCCATGTGTCATTTGCAAGGGAGACCACTATCGTCAAGATTGTCCTTGCATCCCATGAATCTTAAGGGACTAGTCTTTGTGCTTGCACAATCTAGTGTCCTCAACCTCTGATGATCGCGTTGAAAGTACATCGTCAACTAGTGAAAACGACTGGAAGAAAAGGAAGATCTAAAATTCCTTGTAGACTGTGTGAAGGCGATCATGCCATCCACTATTGCCCCTTCCTAGATGAAGCTAAAAGAGTCTTGGATAACCGTCCTGCTTCACCGCTATGGCTTCCTCCTGGATACAAGAAACTCTTGCCGAGTCCATCACTAGTTGAAAATCCGACTGACACGCCTTTGTGGTCGGTCGAAGCATCTATAATTGGAGATAAACCCTCTGAGTCCATACCGGACCAAATTCAATGGGTCGAGACAGTAGTCGACCCAGTCTTGTCTTCATAAGGTCTACCTTCAGATGATACAGTCACCAAAGAGAATGAGAATGACATCGTTCAAATTATTTTCGTCAACACAGAATCTAATGAACATGGGGGCAATCTACCCGTTCCTTTACCACAGGAAGGAAGTTCTTCAGAGATTTACCCGGCCGTTTATTCAGTCCCTCCTCCAAGCAACCTAGTCATTTCCTTCAATTGGAATCTGCTAGGCAAACCCCGTCTACCATCTAATGTACCATTTCGAATCATAGTACAAGCTTATAGAATGGTCATGGTTGGTACTATCATAGATGAAGGGGAATTTGTGAGTATCCTTTCCTCAACTCCTTGGAAAGCGCTTGGTTCGCCACCGCTTCTACCTGAGATTCGAATTCTGACAGGCTTCAACAAAGGAACCAATGGACCGTTAGGGATCCTTCCAAGTTTGCTAATAACTTTGAGAAGGAAAACCATTTACCTGAATGTAATGGTAGTCTAAGGACCTTTAGATTAGAATCTACTCCTTGGGCATGACTACATTTATAGCATGGGAGCTATTGTTTCCTCACTCTTTTGAGTGATGTGTTTTCTGCATGAGGTCAGAGTGGTCCAGCTCGTAGACTAGCTTGCATTCCCCGGTTCACACATAGCTAATAGTCAAGTGCCATCCCTAACTAGTCCTTTTGCATAAGGAATGTCTCATCAATCTCCAGTCAATCCACCTGATGAACGCAAGTGATTCAGTGAATGTGACTAAACCCAGGGGGCATGCACCCTGGTCTGCTTTGGCAGGAAAACTTTAGGTATAGGGTAGGTTTCCGCAGAGGATATATGACTAGTCTGACACACCCGTCCGCTTAGGAAAATGGGATTAGATTGCAATAAGATTCCCTCATCAAGATTAGGTGATTTGAACTTGAATCACCTTTGTCCATTTCGATGGGCAAAGCCCAGGAAGTGTTTTCGTCTGCTGCACAGGTGGAACCATCTTGTGGATGCAAGAACTTTTGTATGGTAACCTGGAAACTCTACTTCTCTATACCTAGGGGCATGCAAACCTTTTTGCATGCAAGTGAAAAGTGACCATTTATTTTCTTAGTTTGTAGGTTCTTAACCCTTTAAACTCATAGGTTGGTCATTCCTAGCTTGCATAATGAAAGGCTCCGGAGCAAAGTTTTGAATGGGGAAAGCTCCCTAAAAAATGAATCTATCACTGAGACATCCTCATTATACGACTGGCACGAGAAGTTTTACACGAAGTTCAAGCTCGTTAAAAAATAAACCTAGCGATGAGAAAATGTTCCCCCAAAGTTTAAGCTCATTAAAAAATGAACCCATCCGTCGGTAAATAACCATTGCGATCGCATAATTATCAGCTTTTGAGCCTTGGTCGTGTTCTTACCATCACCTCCACTCTTTCTAGCCGATCATACGCTTCCATTTGATTGTTTACCCCTTTTGAGGAATAGCTACGACGAGTGATTCTGTTAGCCATCTTCTTTACACTGCTGTGATTGAAAAGTTCCAAACCTTACTTGGAACCAGTTGCTATTTGAAAACATCACTCATTCCTCAAAAAATGAGTCTCCTTTAAGCTCTTTTCATCTGACTCATAAAATATGAAAAGATTGCCGAGCAATTGGCCTCTCCAGCTCATTAAAGTGATTGGAAGTGCCATCCCTCCTCTAGATTTTATTCTTTTTGGACCTGAGGGATCATTACACAAAAAGATTGAGCGCTTGTATTGTTCGGCTCCTTAAAACTATCGAAAAGTCATCCCTTTCATATTATTTTATACATTTTCGGACTTAAGGGATTATACTACGAAAAAGAATTACCAAAGTTGCCTTTCCGTCTCTTTTTAGACTCTCTAAAATTGAAAAGGACCAAGTTATCTTTTTCGTTAAACTCGTTAAAACAATAGTGACAAACTTGTCCATGCAGACAAGAGCGAGTTTCACTATCGCTAGGCTCATTAAAACATAGTGACGGGTTTGCCCGAAGGGAAAATTATAGAACAAGCATAGTTATACTCCTCAAGCTTGACAAAAATAAAGAGGTACTGGTCAGCAATGACTGGGTAAATATTGGGAAGAAAACTTGAAGAAACTTTATTGGTAGCAAGTCGCTCTTGAACATGACACTTTCACTCCATCACCATGATTGAGTTGGGTTGGGTTATTCCATTCACCGGTCGTATCACCATTGGTCTTCCGTACCATCCATTTTTGGGGTTAATGCTACCAATCAATTTTTGTGTCACAGATATGTTCAAGAGAAGTCGCTCAGAGAATTCACCAACCCAGCTTACATCTCATCCGCTGCAATACCTTCACGCTTCATTCTTTCATGACTGCCACCCTGAACCTTGTATCATTAGATCGTTTTCACCTCCACAAAATCATTTGCTCCATTTCGTGTCGTAGATGTGGGATTCATTAAGGCCCTCCTACGACGGGTCACTTCTTTTCAACATCAGCTCATTATCCAAGAAGTTGATTTAGGAACAACCTTTTCAGTACTTTGAAGCTTGCATGCCTCAATGGCAAGTTTCTCACTTCTGGCAACAGGTACATCAATGGCCTTCGTCCGGAAGATTTTGCGTGGTGTTCGACTCATGTATTTGCACCACGTGAATTGTACTACCGTACCTTGAGGGTCATCATCATTATCAGTGATTCCTCTCGTGCCTATTAACAGATCACATCATTGGCTGGTAATCAGGCGATGTCTTTCCATGTTCGACGTCAGAACATCCTTTCACATGGATCGACCTGTACTTCGGGTGAAGATTGAACAAGTTTGAAGACCCTGGATCTAGTTTCATCCATCCAAGCTGCAATATATTCAGGAAAATAAAGACATCAAATGTACATCATATCTACACAGATGATCATCCAAGCTAAGGGATGATGGCTCTACCAGAATCATCAGTCTACCACATAGACGGTTGTTTGTCTTATGTAGATGAAAATGAATTTATCAAGTTGAGCATGGGAATGCCCGCCTCAGCTAGATCATGAAAATATATGAAGATAATGTATTGTATTGTATCTTATTATAGGTCACCTTCTAGTTCGAACGACGTTGGATCCTCGTGATAAAGCATTTCACCCGACATTAGAAGATTTATGACCTCATGCTTTAGGGGGCAACTGTTATAGACATATTTGGGCACTGCAACCCCAATCACATATGTCCATAAACCAAGGGCTTATAAGCCCATAAAAGTGTTGTTACACACCCTAAATGAACAAGGTCAGCTGATTACATCATCTCCCAGAAGTTCTCCCTGAAAATCTACTCAGAACTGGTCAAAACTAGACCATACAGACTGCTCAGTGCTAAGGGTGTGATAAATCTCACTTACTGCATGCAGAAGGTGCGATGCATACTCAAAATCCCTTCTATAGGGTGTGATGAGCGAGATCAGACAAATGGCAGAGGCAGTTGGCTAGGTGGAAACCTAGAGAATATTCTAGAAACTGCCCATTTGACACTTGCCTCTTTGAATTTGCCCAAGGATGAGTAAGAGATCATGAAATCTCCAAGTGGAACCAAGAACTATCAGAGAAATGACACTAATCAAAAACCTAGAAGCTGACTCACCCACCTGTAAACATCTATATATGGATCCCTCATCTTAGAGATCCAAAGGTAGGAATTTTGTATTTTGTAAGGAAGTGTTGTTTGTTTCTCTATGGAACATCATAGGGTTGGGTGATCTAGCTTTTCATGAGGTGAAGAAGGGCTTTCCTGCTGGGAGGATGGCGCTGGGTTAGACCAACGGGTTTTCTACTACTTCTATCAATAAATCTATTTGAGTTTTCCTGCATATTCTTGTATATCTCTGAATCTTGTATTGATATACGCATTTGTATGGTTAATATATATCTGATCCTATATTGTTTATGGTTATAGGTGATCTGATAATCACCCTATGAGTGACCCCAGTTGAAGATTTATTAAACAAAAGGTATTACAGACTCATGTGCTAGTGTGTGTTCTATGTTATTGAAACAATGGATCTATCAGATTTCCAATACACAGACATTTAAAGGGAAAGACAGCAGAGAAATACAGTAAGCAACAAAAAGACACAAACAATTTTTTTTAATAAGGAGTTCACCCTATTCTCCAGGGCTATGTCTCTGGTCCAGCTTATTATGTCTTACAGTAGAGAAATTACAATACAGGGACTCAATGTGAGTTCTCCTGAAGCAGATTTTGCTTGGCAGGGTGGTTCTTGGATTCCCCAAGCCACTCGGAGTACACAGACTCTTGTTCTTCCTACCAGCTCTGTGATCTTTGGTCTATAGTGGAAAGAGCCAATTGTGATGCTCAATCTAGATAGATTCCTCTATGGGAAGGCTTGAATCTTCAAGCTCTCTGGTGCTCGACGCTGCCTGTGGTCAGCTCAGCCCTCTATCTCCTCTGCTTGGCTTTACTGTTCTCTGTGTTCAGTCCTCCTCTCAGGGTTCACTGTTCATTGTCTCTCTGGTCACTTGGACTCCTCTCCAAATCCTCCAACCAATTCGACTGTCTCCGTTCATGGCTTTAACCATTCAATCCCTATGCCTGTTCGGTTCCTCTCCCACCTGCATCGATTCACCTTTTGTAGCTGTGCTTGGAGTTCCCTATTCGACGTCAGCATGAACACTCAGGGAGTGCCACGTGTCCCCATCTAACTGGTGCCAGCATGCTTCGTCGGCTCGTTTCTTCGGTTATGTCGTGGATACGTTCTTTCTCCACCGTGGTGGTCAACGGATTCCAAATCCTTTTAAATCGCGGCTTAATTCCCTGTCGATTCCGCTTCTTTCTATCGGGCGCAATCTCAGCCATCCAATCTAGGCTCCTCCAGATCCAACGTCATATGCACGTCGAGCGTGGTTGACTTGCTCGACCGTTAGCATGCGATCACGGCGGTTTTTCTCTCACCTCCGCTGCCACACGTCGATTGCTGAGTGGGATTGCTCCACTCTCCTCCAAAACCTCTTACCATTCAAGGGAACCCCGATCAATACCGCCGGTTTTCTAGAGTGCAGGTCCTGCCTTTGTCCTTTAGTGCTTTTTGTTTCTCTGCCCACGGTTCTCCAGCTCCCAACGTGACCGAGTGCTTAAGGCTCCCCCATTTCAGCCCTGTTTGCCTACTAAGCACTAATCGTGCATCAAAATCGCCTCCTTTTCCCGATCCGGGGCTCCCAGGGGCTGTTTTGACCTCTCGCACAGTCTCCATGGGCCTCAATCAGTGCGCTTTGACCGAGGTCCTTGTCGTTCCGCGCCAGTTGCCATGGCCACTGGTTCAAGGCGTTTTTTGATCAGTGCTTTTGGAATTTCCAAGGATTTGTTCAACTCGATACAGTCAAGGTTCTTGACAGTCTTTTGTGGATCCGATTCGGATCATCGCCTGTTATAGACATTTTTGTGCCTTGCATCACTGAGCATGAAATGTCAATAATCTAAGGGGTCCAAAGTCCCTAAACATGTTGTTCCTACCCCTAGAGGAACAAGGCCAGCAAACCACAGCAATTCACAGAAGTTCTCCACCTGAAAACACTAAAAAACAAGGCAATTCTGGATCATGTCAACTGCTCCACTGAGCATCTGCGCTGAATGTCAACTGCTCCACTATCTACCTGCGTTGAATGTCAACTGCAACAAAGGCTACTTGTGCTGAGCGTAACTGGACAAGTGGCAGGCTCATTTCTCAAGGTGTCAATGCTCAGGAAGCTTCCAAAATGACACTTGCATCAGGGAATTCGACTGGTGATGAGTAAGAGGTTCCAAATCTCCAAGTGGAAGCAAGAAACTCCAAGTGGACTCAAGAACTGAGAGAGGGAGAGGACACTAGTCAGTTTCATACCAGCCTCAAGCTGACTCATCCTCTCTCCAAAACTCCTATATATAGATCTCTCCTCCATGAGATCAAGGAGGCTGGAATTTTGTTATTGCAAAGAATTGATGTTGGTTTGAGGTTAGATCATTGGGTGCTTAATGCTTTGAAGGGAGCTGAAGAAGGAATTCCATTCTGCTGGGAAGGAGATGCTGGGTTGGAGCCCTATGGGTTGTATCTCTTCCTGAACCTTGTTATCAATCAATAAAGCTTCTTGGTTCTTTCCTATATGCTGGTGTACTTTGTATGATTTGCATTAGTATATTTGATTTACTTCTAATCCTGAATCATTTATGAATATGTATATTTGCCTTTGTGTTGTGTCCTTCTCTTGTCGCAAGTAGTTTTTCTCTTGTCACAGGTAGCTGTTCTCTTGTGATCTCGTGGAAATCAAGTAGTTTTTCTCTTGAGCAAGCGAGGAGGCGAGTAGCTGTGGACACACAAAGAGAAGAGGATCTAGATCGAGGGACAACCAGAAGACAATGGTAAGTCTACCAATCTCCCCTCTTTCACATTTCATAAAGGAAGAAACCAAAGTAGCTGTATCTGTTTGTTGCTAAGGTACTGTCACACCTTAGGTGGATAGGATCGTCCTGCATAGGCATTTTTCCCCACAACAAATTGGCGACTCCACTGGGGAGATTTGTTTTAGTCATTTTATTTGTGTTTACATCATTGTTTACCTCATAGACTCAACAGCAACAATCGAACTGCTTCTGCAAAGTAGACTGTTGTTGCCTTGATCCTTCACTGGATTTTGTCTATGATCTGAACAATGGACTCACAAATGATTTGATGATCCTTTGTGATAGTCTTTAGTACCCTCTCAAAGCATCCCTTTGATTATACCTTGCTTGTGTTTCTGATTTGGCCTGAAACAGTTGATTTTTGAGCATTTTATGACCCAGAACCCAAGGGAAACGAGAGTTTCTCCTTCAGCGCAGACACTGTGAAGGCAGTCTGCATTTCAACGCAGGTCCCGTGAAGGCTACCTGCGCTGAATGTCAAACTGACAGTGTTAGACTTGCGCTGAACCAGTGTGGCCTTGTGCAGCTGGGGTTCTTTGCTGTCTTTTGCCCTGTTTTGATCTCTATTTTTGCAGCCTTTAACCAGCATAGGTACCAGTCTGATAACCCCTTTTCTTTGCTTGAATTCCGCCTCATTTTTGTACAAAAAGACTGTAAGTGTTTTTATGTGTTTGTGGCGTCATTTACAGTTTTCCTTTGCATGAGTAAAGTAATCATCCTGTAGCCCTTGATTCAGATCTGATTGATTGATTGATTGTGATCTTAGGAGAGAGTTCATTGGCTGTTTGCAGTTTGATTATACATTTGCTTTTGCTTATTGGTTTGAATTTGTCACTTTTAAGTGTCGAAACAAGTATTTCTTTCGAAAAGTCGCAAAGTGATTGTAATCTCTTCTACCCTTGCTGATTTTGGAAAACGAAAACTTGTTTGTTTCAGTCATTTAAAAGCAAATTCAAAGTTGTACAAAAAAGCTTTCTTTGTAGGCATTTATACTAAGAAAGTGGAAAACAAACACCTGCATTGTGCATTTGCATTTTGATAAGTTTGCATGATTGATTTAGGAAGAGTGCATTAGAGTGTGCTGATTGCTCTTTGAGAAAAGATAGTCGCTCTCTTTTCCCTTAGTAGCTAGGATTTTCAAAGTTGAAAAGATTATAAAGCTTGCTTATCATCTTAGACTGCATTTAGGAATTGTACCATACTTCTCGTGGTGATCCTGAAAGACAAACTTTAAAAAGATCAACTTAAAATAAAATGAATGAACCTAACAACGCTTTGCAATATAACACACAACATAGAGGTCTAGGCTAGAGACATGTTCCGGCATCGTTAAACCTAGTGACTGTCGATCTTGTAGAAGGTGGGTGATTCCTCCTGAGGGACGATAGCGCTAGTACGGATTTGTGCTCCCACGTACCGTCGCGTATATATTGGGAGACCCCTATAGGCATATATCCTTTATCCTTAGGAAGCCATGTCGGCCGCCCTACTGATCGCAATGCAGTGAACACAGCATTCACGAAGATCGACCACCCGTACCGTAAAACGTATTCTGTGGTTTTGCGAAAAGTTTGGCACACCCTCTGCCTAGATCTCCAGAGTAGTTTCTTTTTGCCTTTTTCAGACTCTATAACAGAAAAAGTCCATCCAAGCATTTGTCACTTCGGGCTCGTTAAAACATCGAAGGAGACTAGAGTCATCTTTAGCTTTTTCTCGACTCTTTAAAATTGAAAAAGCAAGTTGTGTCCAAGCGTCGTTAAAATTTATTTTAAACGGAATAATCATCACCTTCCCCTCGTTGATCTTCGAAGTTAGTCTACCTTCATCACAAAGTTCTTGTAGAATCGCTAGGAAATCTTTTGGATAGACTAAATATGTCTGAACAATCGTCGACATCCAGGACTGTGTCATCCGACACAGCAGCGGCAGAGCCTCTTGCTGTTACTCCAACGATGTTCGCTGGTATACCATCTGTCCCGGCAAATTGTCAACAACAAGCTGGAGTCCAATCAAAGACTGTTTCGACGACATGGTTAGTTCCTATTTCTTCATCCGGATTATCATCTGGTATTTCTTATGTTGAAACTCAACAAATTGATCCAATGTGTCTTCAAAGGCCAATCTACCCTTTAAGTACTGGATTGCCACCATATGGAGGGCAGTATGCCTTTTCATTGTTCCCCCCGGGAGAACAACCATATGGGAGTTTACAACAAAGTTCAGGTCAAACTGGAATTACATCCAGCGGATGGGTACCGATACTGCCTCAGCAACCAAGGGTTGCATATTCAATGCAACCAGTCCACCCTGTGTCGAATGTTGCCACTATACCTGGTATGGTGATTGCGTCGCAAGTACAAGCGCTACCTGTTGTATGTCAACCCCAAGTTTCTCAGGTTGCCATACAACAACCTCTTGTCTCGACAACTCAATCACAACCTCCGGTTAGTGCCTCCTTATCTGGAGCGACTCAGGCTCAAGCAAGTACTATGACTCCTCATCTTGGTCAATCATCCAGTATTGGACAATAGCAAATGGTCCAACAACCAGAGCTAGTTCAAACTCATCAACCCCCATTCTAGCAATCATATCGAGGACCTGAGCAACAAGTCTTTGTAAGTAATGGGAAATCGCATTTACAAAGCGGTTACCAACAACCATAATATAATGGTTATGCCCATCAACCTTGTCAAAGTTGCCAGCATCAAATACATTATGCTGGTATGCAAAGACCCACTGCTCAAGCGATTCCATCTTATCCTGGGTATGCTTCGCCTAACCTGAATCAACAGTTTCCCTTTGTAGCAACTCTAGAATTACTAGATCTAAACCGGCTGACGAATGATCCAATTGCTTATGCCCCTTGGTTGCAAACGATTCCGCATAAACTTCCGTCAGATATTCCTAAATTTAATGGAAATCTGGGTGAAGATCCGTCGAATCATGTGATGACCTTTCATCTGTGGTGTTCATCAAACACCCTAAATGATGATTCGATTAGGCTTCGCCTTTTTCAGAGGACTTTAACTGGTCCGGCAGCAAAATGGTATATCGAATTGCCTAGAGCTTCATTCGACAACTTCAGTACCCTAGCCAAGACTTTCTTAACCCATTTTCAATTACCCATAAGGTATGAAACAGGAGCGGAACTCCTAACCAACTTCAAACAGACAACGACCACTCACATATCTGATCATATACATGAGTGGCGACGTCGTCTTAGGATGGTAAAAACGTACGTTCCTGATCAGCTATTAGCTGAATGGTTTATCAAGTCATTACTTCCTGCCATCACGGAAGATGTGGCAAAGGGGGGAGTCGTAACGGAAGAGCAAGTCATCGCTCGTGCGCAATATATGGACTTGGTTTACACTCAGTCCCGCACGCTCTACGACAAAATACCTGATGCCCCTAGACCGGAATTCTCAATTCCTCCTCCTCCTAAATCAAACAATGACTCTCATGCCGGCGATGGCGTGATTGGCACAACAGACATGAAATCGACAAAGGCTATATCTAAAAAGGCCCGTAAGATTTCAGGTCAAAATGCAAATGAGGACCTTCTTGCCTCGGAAGTAAGTGCCGTGTCGGACGACAAGGGCAAACAACTGAAGCAACCAGGGGGCAAGAAGAAAAAGAAAGGGAGAAAAAGGAAACCCCCTGCGGGGTGTCATATATGCGATGAGGATCATTGGATAGCAGATTGTCCATACAAAGCTGAGCTTAAAAGATTCTTTAAGAGTTCGAAAACCTCAGCTGTGTTGACTGATCCATTTCCAAGCCCGGGAACCGAACTGGTTGCTAATCAAAATGCTTCCCGATCCCAAGTGCTTATGTTGTCTGTATCAAAGAAGCAAAATGATGCTTTGACGAGGAATAAAGATTACAGGAATCCAAAGCTGTCGAACAACAAGGCTAATGAACAACCTAGTAGTTCGACAACAACTTTGACCAAAGTTGTGCCACCCATCGTTCCTGAGCCAATGATAAAGTCGCAAAAGAAAGCAGTACACAAATCGACATTTAATCCTTGTGCGAAAATAGCACAAATAGAGGACCTGGCCCAATCGCCGTCCCCTATGTCGACACTTGAGGTACCGCAAAATTGCTTCTCCCAAGAGCAAGCTTTATTATCAGCAATAGGTGGGAATGACCCAATGGATTCCAATCTTGTGGCCTTTGATCATAAAGGATATGACCCTTAGTTACCAGCTCAACTAGCTTTCCTCATTCAAGTGAAAGCCCTCAACAAAACTGTTCATCGAACAATTATTGATGAGGGGGCATCTACATGCATTATGTCGATGAGTTGCTGGAAAACTTTAGGATCTCCAACCTTGTCGCGATCTTCGACGACATTAAAAGCATTCGACGGAAGGACATATACCCCATATGGTATCCTAAGTAACTTGAAAGTTGAACTAGGAGGGAAAACAGTAGAAATAGATGTTGAAGTCATCGATGGGAATCTTGATTACAACATCCTACTAGGAAGACCGTGGATCTATGCCATGGCCGCAGTTGTGTCGACCTACTTCAGGAAGATTGCATTTCCCTTCCAAGGAGGAATTACAATCGTCGACCAACAAACTTTTCTCCCCAACAGTTCACAAGTTACGGGAAGCATTCCAATGATCCATGGAAGCAATCATTCGCTCCAAAATATCGGAGTAGGTCTCCTAAAAGATCCCGCTTTAATGGGTACTTTTACCCTACCGCCTCCAAGTAATCTGGCGGAAGTAGCCACAGTGGAATTTGAAACCTTCTACATCTAATGGATTTGGACTCCGAGGACGGTTCTTGTCTCATGTCAACCTCGTTAAAAAATGAAACAAGGAGTCATGAGAATAGTTCTTTTACTGTGACAACATCATTAAAAAAATGAAACAAATCCCCTTTCCAAATCTCAAAGGTAAACCTTCATTCCAACCACCGAGTTGAATGCAATGAAGCTTGGGGGGCATGCACCTTGATTTGCATTATTATGCTGGGGGCATGCAAGCGTTATTATGCTGGGGGCATGCAAACTTATCATCGAGTAGTTTTAGCACACAGTTCATGCTTGTTGAAAAATAAACGCAAGATCCGAGCAGTTTTAGCACATAGTTCATGCTCGTTAAAAAATAAACATAAGATTGAGCAGTGTTTTCCCGCGTTTAAGCTCGTTAAAAAATGAACTACCCGGTAAATAACCACTGTGAATGTAACATTATCAGCCATTAAAGCCTTGGTCGTGTTTGCACCGTCACCTCCACTTTTCATTTGGCCGATCGTTCACCTCCATTTGATTGTTTACCCATTTTGAGGAACAACTGCGAAGAGTGATTTCACCTAGCCATCCTTGTGACACTGCCGTGATTGGAAAATTCCAACCGGTACCTGGAATCAGCTGCTAACCCTGTTCATCACTCGTTCCTCAAAAGACGAGTCTTCTTTAAGCTCTTTTCAATTGACTCGTAAAATATGAAAACATTGCCGAGTTTTGGCCTTCCAGCTCGTTAAAGCGACCGGAAGTGCTATCCCTCCTCTAGATTTTAATCTTTTTGGACCTGAGGGATTATTGCACAAAAAGATCGAGCGCTTGTTTTGTTCGGCTCATTAAAACTATCGAAAACTCATCCCTTCTGTATTGTTTTATAATTTTTCGGACTTAAGGGATTAGATGACGAAAAAGGAATTTTGGAGTTAACTTTATGTACCTTTTCAGACTCTCTAAAAATGAAAAGGGCCGAGTTTTCCTTGTCGTTAGACTCGTTAAAATCACTAAATAGCGACAAACTTGTCTTTAGACGAGAACGAGTTTCACTATCGCTAGGCTCGTTAAAACATAGCGATGGGCTTGCCCGAAGGGCAGGTTATAGAACAAGCATATGTTATCCTCCTCAAGCTTGACAAAAATAAAGAGGTACTGGTCAACAATGACTGGGGAAAAATTGGGAAAAAATCAAGAAAACTTTGATGGTAGCAGGTCGCTCTTGAACATGACACTTTTCCTCCGTACCACAATCGGGTTGGGTTGTTTCATTCACCAGTCACATCACCATGGTCTCGCCATACCATCCATATTTGGGGTAATGCCACCGATCCATCGCATCAGTGTCACCATATGTTCAAGAGAAGTCGTTCAGAAAGAGTCAACCGGGTCCCATCCACTGCCATACATTATCCTTCATCCATTCATGACCGCCACCCTGAATCATATGTCACAGATCGTTTTCACCTCCACTAAAATCATTAGCTCCATTCCGTGTCACTGATGTGGGATTCATTAAGGCCCTCCTTTGACGGATCGCTTCTTGTCGACATCAGCTCATTATCCAAGAAGTTGATCTAGGAACAACCCCTTCAGTACTTTGAAGCTTGCATGCCTCAATGGCAAGTTTCTCACTTCCGGCGACAGGTATACATCAATGACCTTCGACCAGAAGATTTTGCGTGGTGTTCGACGCCAAGTCCTTTATTCACACCACGTGAATTGTACTGCAGTACCTTGAGGGTCATTATCATTATCGGTGATTCCTCTCGCGCTTGTTAACGGTTTACATCATTGACCGGTAATCAAGCGATGTCTTTCCATGTTCGACTTCAGCACAATTCTCACATGGATCGACTTGTACTTAGAGTGAAGATCGAACGAGTTTGAAGACCCCGGATCTAGTTTCATCCATCCGGGCTGCGATATATATTCAGGAAAAATAAAGACATTTGACATGTACATCATTGCAGCAGATGATCATCCTACTCAAAGGATGATAGTTTCGCCAGAATTATCAGTCTACCATCAGACGATCGTCTGTTCTATGTACCAAAATGAATTTATAAAGCTGAGCATGGGAATGTCCGCCTCAGCTAGATCATGAAAGCAGTATGAATCATAATGTATTGTATTGTATCTTATTGCAGGTCTCCTCCCAGCAAATGGATGAACTTCGGACTCTCCTGGATAAAGCATTTCACCCGATAAATGGCCTCATACTTTAGGGGGCAACTGTTATAGACATTTTTGTGCCTTGCATCACTGAGCATGAAATGTCAATAATCTAAGGGGTCCAAAGTCCCTAAACATGTTGTTCCTACCCCTAGAGGAACAAGGCCAGCAAACCACAGCAATTCACAGAAGTTCTCCACCTGAAAACACTCAAAAACAAGGCAATTATGGATCATGTCAACTGCTCCACTGAGCATCTGCGCTGAATTTCAACTGCTCCACTGTCTACCTACGTTGAATGTCAACTGCAACAAAGGCTACCTGTGCTGAGCGTAACTGGACAAGTGGCAGGCTCATTTCTCAAGGTGTCAATGCTCAGGAAGCTTCCAAAATGACACTTGCATCAGGGAATTCGACTGGTGATGAGTAAGAGGTTCCAAATCTCCAAGTGGAAGCAAGAACCTCCAAGTGGACTCAAGAACTGAGAGAGGGAGAGGACACTAGTCAGTTTCATACCAGCCTCAAGCTGACTCATCCTCTCTCCAAAACTCCTATATATAGATCTCTCCTCCATGAGATCAAGGAGGCTGGAATTTTGTTATTGCAAAGAATTGTTGTTGGTTTGAGGTTGGATCATTGGGTGCTTAATGCTTTGAAGGGAGCTGAAGAAGGAATTCCATTCTGCTGGGAAGGAGATGCTGGGTTGGAGCCCTATGGGTTGTATCTCTTCCTGAACCTTGTTATCAATCAATAAAGCTTCTTGGTTCTTTCCTATATGCTGGTGTACTTTGTATGATTTGCATTAGTATATTTGATTTACTTCTAATCCTGAATCATTTATGAATATGTATATTTTCCTTTGTGTTGTGTCCTTCTCTTGTCGCAAGTAGCTGTTCTCTTGTCACAGGTAGCTGTTCTCTTGTGATCTCGTGGAAATCAAGTAGCTGTTCTCTTGAGCAAGCGAGGAGGCGAGTAGCTGTGGACACGCAAAGAGAAGAGGATCTAGATCGAGGGACAACTGGAAGACAACGGTAAGTCTACCAATCTCCCCTCTTTCACATTTCATAAAGGAAGAAACCGAAGTAGCTGTATCTGTTTGTTGCTAAGGTACTGTCACACCTTAGGTGGATAGGATCATCCTGCATAGGCATTTTTCCCCACAACATCGCCTCCCTACTGAAAAAGCTTTTGGACCACCAAAAGTTGGTTTTCTTCAAGCATCGATTAAGTGAGGAAACTACTGTCTCACTTGTCCAATCTCAATCCACTTCGCATTGCTCAGTTTCGAACCCTTAATTTCAATCCTGAGGTATTCCACTTGTCCACTGCGCGTCGTCCTTACCTTCCTGTCTAGCACTATGTCTTCATGTAACTCATTAAGGTATTCAGGTAGCAGGTCATCAACAGAAGGTAATTGACTCTTCTCTTCAGGGTCCTCAATCATTGAAGGTTCAAATAACCTCAAGAAATTTGTGTTCACGACTGAGTAGATGTGCATGTAAGCTGGTAGATCCAGGCGAAAAGCATTCTCACCGATCTTCTCAAGTATCCTGAAGGGTCCATACCTAATAGGTTTTAGCTTTTTACCTTCACATTGCATTCTTTCCTTGCTAATATACAGCCAGACCTGGTCTCCAACTTGAAAACTATGCTCCATCCGATACTTATCATGCCTAGCCTTGTACTTGGCCTGGCTCTTTTCCAGCTATTCCTGTACTGCCTGGTGGATCTCCTGGATCTGTTCAATGAACCTAGTTGCCTTGTCCACATCACTGTGTTTATAAACCATGGTATCTTTACCAAAGACAAAATCCAAAGGAGACCTTGGTATGAAACCAAAATAGGTCTCAAAAGGAGATCTCTGTGTAGAAGAGTGTTTGGCTCTATTGTAAGCATGCTGCGTATAGCACAAGTGCTCATCCCAAAGCTTAGGATGTTTGCTGCAATATCCTCTCAGTAACTGGATCACTGTCCTGTTAACTACTTTTGTCTGGCCATGTGTTTGTGGATGAAAAGTTGTGCTTTTCTTTAATTTGGTGTCCATTAGTTCCCATAGACTTGACCAAAACTTCCCCACAAATCGGGTGTCTCGATCGGGTACAATAGAAGTGGGTAATCAAAAATGAACCCATACATGTTCAAAGAATAATTTTGCAGTTTGTTCAGCTGTAATCTATTTACTACAGGGTATCAAAATACACATTATGCTGAACCTATCCACAACAACATATAGATAATCATGACCCTTTCTAGATTTAGGCAGTCCTCCGACGAAATCCATGGAAATGCTTTCCCAAGGGTGAGAAGGAACTGGCAAGGGAGTGTACAAGCCTAGTTTTCTATTGTTGGGCTTGCTTTTAGCACACATAGCACACCCCTTTACATATCTAGAAACTATCTCATTCATTTTCGGCCAATAGCAGAACCTTTGTAGGTGTGAAACTATTTTACTTACCCCAAAGTGACCTGATATCAGAGAAGTGTGTGCTTCCCTAATTATCTTTACTCTCTTAGTTTGTGGAATGCAGAGTTTCCCACAATGATATAAGAGTCAGTCCTTCACATGATAGTCCAATTCTTCTACTCTTTTTCCTTGACTCAAAGTTGCATATACATCTTCAAAGTCCATATCCTGAGCATACTGTTCTATGTAGCTTTCATGCAGCACAGAATTATGCTTAAGTAGGATAGATGCATTTATAATGGGTCTAGATAACATGTCTGCAACCTTGTTATGTATGCCCTTTTTATATCTAATGACTAAATGAAACTGTTGTAGGAACCCCATCCATCTGTAATGTCTTGATTGTTGCAACTTAGTTTGGGAGTGTAGGTATTGAAGTGGCTGACGATCAGTATGTATTACCGTTTCCTTGCCCATTAAGTAATGTTTCCACTTTTTCATACAATTCTTTATCATTGGTAGGATAGTTAACTATTGCAGGATTAAAAGTCTTAGAATGATAACATATGGGTTTACCGTGTTGTGTCAACACTGCTCCCATGGCATAGTCACTGGCATCAATTTGGATCTCAAATGGTCTTTGTAGATCTGGCAGTGCTAGTACAGGTGCTGTACTAATCTTTTCTTTCAAGGTGTCGAAGGCTTTCAGATATTTGCCTCCCCACTGAAACACCTTGTTCAATCCTGTCAAATCATGTAAGGGAGCTGCAATTGAGGAAAAGTTTGAAATGAACTTCCTCCATTATTGTGTTGCTCCTAAGAAGCTTCTCACTTCTGTAGCAGACTTGGGTTTAGGCCAGTTCATGATGACTGCCACTTTAGAGGGATCTATTTTCAATTCACCTCCCCCTACTATATGACCCAAATAATTTAGAAAGGTTTTGACAAATTCACATTTGGAGAGTTTAACATAAAGTTTTTCTCTTCTCAAAACATCTAATGTCTACTTAACATGCTTTAAATGTTCGTCCCACGTTTTACTAGAAATCAGAATGTCATCCAGATACACAATAACAAAATCATCAAGAAAAGTTCTGAGTAAATCATTCATTAATCTCATGAAAGTAGCAGGGGCATGGGTCAAGCCAAAAGGCATAACCAGCCATTCATACAATCCCTGCTTTGTTTTGAAAGAAGTCTTCCATGCATCTTGCTCTGCAACTCTGACCTGATGGTATCCACTGTGCAAATCCAGCTTGGTGAAATAAAAAGCTTCCTTAAATTGATCTAAAAGATCATTTATGCGAGGAAGGGGATAACGATTTTTTATTTTTATCTTATTCAGTGCTCAGTAATCAATGCACATTCTCCACGAGCCATCTTTCTTTCTCAACAGAACAATTGGTGACCCACATGGTGATGTGCTAGGCCTGATGAACCCTTTCTTGAGCAAATCCTGCACCTGCTTCTTTATTTCAGCATTCTCTAAAGCAGACAACCTATACATCCCAATGTTAGGCAAAGGAACATCTTGCTGCAAAATAATATCATGTACTATTCCCTTTTTGGGTGGCAAACCTTTAGGTTCTTGAAATAAGATATCATACTCTAAAACAATCTTTTCTATATCAGCTTTTTGATCAACATTACAACCCTCAAATATATTGGTCATATCAGGTGTCTTTTCCTTTACAACCATCAGTAAGAACTGTTTGCATGAATTTATCATTCTTTTTATTTGTCCTGAGTTTATGAGAGTATAATTATTCTTGAGCTTGTGAGCTCTTACAAAGTATTTGATTCCATCTTTAACAAGTAGATACTTGTTCTCAGCTCTATAGAAAATAGCTTTTCTATCATACAAGTAAGGACTTCCTAAAACAATTCCACATATAGCCAAAGGAATTACATCTAACTCAATCTCATCTACAAATGTTGACCCAAAAGAAAACTTGAGTTTTCACTGTCTAGTCCCTTGTAGTTGTGTTGTATCATTCAACCATCCTAATGGGTATGGTTTCTTATGAAAAGTAGTTGTTATTCCCAATTTCTTTACAATTGCTTCAGAAATTAGATTTACTTGTGAGCCACTATCAAACAAAGTATCAATCTTTTGATTTTTGGAAACAACTCAAATATGGAAAAGCTCATGTCTTTTCGTCTCATGTTCTTCATCAATAACAGATTGAGCAGAATTAGTAGTAGATGCTTTAGAATTCTTACCTTTTATACCTATGGCTGCAATGATTGTTTCATCTCCCGAGTCTGATCCCAAATCTCTCTGAATAGCTACAACAGTCTTCTTCTTCCTGCCCTCAGACTTCTTAGGTCTCAGCTCTGGATGCAGAATCCAACAATGCTCATCATCATGCCCCTCCTTTTTACAGTGAGTGCATGAAGCTTTGCCTTTTTTGTGCAGTTTTAGCCTTCCTTGCTTTCCACTTTTGCTTTCTTTTCTCCTTGCTCTTGCTTACAGTGGGTTGGGATGGTCCCCCAACTTCTAGATTTCCATTCTTTCCTCTAGCTTCTAGATGAGTAGCTTCTACATATACTTCATCTATACTAGTGGGATTAAACATGAGGATGGTATGCCTCATGTAGCTGTGTAGAACACCAATGTACTTCAAAAGAGTTTCTAGTGAGTCTAATGAGATACCCAACATCAATGCTCTCTTTCTAAATTCTTGAGTATACGCTTGTACACTTTTCCCTTTCATCTGCCAAAGAGTTTACCAACTCATCATGGCTTGTTGCATGTAGGCCAATGGATAGAACTGCTTTTTGATTGCAGCAACAAATTCACTCCAGATAGCGATGGTCTTACCATGTCTTTTCATATCAGCTTTGGTTCTGCCTTCCCACCAAACCAAGGCAGTGCCTCCTAGGCGTAGGCTTGCTAGCTGAATCTTACTCTTGTCTGAGTCTATGTTCTGTACTTTGCAATACACATCATTTTTTCTAATCCAATTGTCCAACTTTTCAACATTTAGCTCTCCATCATATATAGGCAAATCAAATTTAACATCCAGCTTAATCAAGGATGCTTTCTTATTATGCACAGGGCTACTAGGAGGTGTAGGAAAGCTTTCTTCTTTCCCCTTTCCTTTGGAGTGGTCATGGGAATGAGATTCATCTTCTTCTTTATCTTGCTTAGAGCCTGATGAATCTTCATCCTTATGCTTTCTAAAGTCCCTATACATTTCTTCTACCATAGACTTTATAGCTAGGAAACTCTCTATGAACTGGGGGTCTGGCCCTATAGAACCTTCTTCTGACATTGTCTTCTGAGAATAGACTCTCCCAATTTCAGGATTAGTTTCCACCAACTCTCCTTCTCCTAATTTGAGCTTTGATCTAGTGAGCATTCACAGCTAAACCAACACAAGCTTGTCTAACCTTACAGCCTAAAGCTCTGATACCACTTGATCTGATAATCACCCTATGAGTGACCCCAGTTGAAGATTTATTAAACAAAAGGTATTACAGACTCATGTGTTGGTGTGCGTTCTGTGTTATTGAAACAATGGATCGATCAGATTACCAATACACAGACATTTAATGGGAAAGACAGCAGAGAAATACAGTAAGCAACACAAAGACACAAACAATTTTTTTTAATAAGGAGTTCACCCTATTCTCCAGGGCTATGTCTCTGGTCCAGCTTCAGTGGTGGCCTTGTTTTATTGTGTCTTATAGCAGAGAAATTACAATACAGGGACTCAATGTGAGTTTTCTTGAAGCAGATTTTGCTTGGCAGGGTGGTTCTTGGATTCCCCAAGCCACTTGGTGTACACAGACTCTTGTTCTTCCTACCAGTTTTGTGACCTTTGGTCTACAGTGGCAAGAGCCAACTGTGATGCTCAATCTAGACAGATTCCTCTATGGGAAGGCTTGGATCTTCAATCTCTCTGGTGATCGATGCTACCTGTGGTCAACTCGGCCCTCTGTCTCCTCTACTTGGCTTTACTGTTCTCTGTGTTCAGTCCTCCTCTCAGGGTTCACTATTCACTGTCTCTCTGGTCGCTTGGACTCCTCTCCAAATCCTCCAACCAATTCGACTGTCTTTGTTCATGGCTTTAACCATTCGATGCTTATGCCTATTCGGTTCCTCTCCCACCTGTGTCGATTCACCTTCTGTAGCTGTGCTTTGAGTTCCCTATTCAGCGTCGTTTAAAATACAACAAGATGATGGAGCTTAGTGAAAAGAAGTTGCCTTCACTAAGTGGGCCCGCAGGCTATTTTTGGCGCAAAGTCTATTTTTAGATATATGGATCATGGTCTATGAGTTGTAGGATGCTATTTATGGATGATTGGTCATGTTGGTAGAAATAGATGGACCTCTATTTTTAGACATATGGGCGGAGTCTATTTTTAGACTGCCAGTTAAAAAATAGAACAGTCGAATATTATTAGCTCTTAATAATATTTGGACTGTAAACATTATCTTATCCTCTTGCAACACTTCAGTTCGAGCTACAGATGTGGCACATGCAACTGCCAAAAGGAAATATGCTTTTCCTATGGGTTAGTTGAGCTATTGCATGATGGACTTCAGTTAGAACTCAAGTGATTGAGTTTGGTGGAGTTGATTGAGGAGTTGATGGAGTTGTGTTTAGTTTGACTTAGTTGAACTAGTTGTATTTAGTCTAACTGAAAAATACACTATTGATGAGTGGTGTGAATTAATTATTAACTAATTCACTAATTATTAACTCATAAATCAACTAAAGAATACATCAGCTAACTCAGTGCATGGACAGTTCAGTGGAGACAAGTGTTAGAGGTGGGTGAAAGGTGAGACTACTATCAGTAGTGACTATAGCTGTGCATGATATTTGCACAATCATTGATTGAGATTGCCAATGAGGATTGCGCAGTACAAGCCAAGGGGATTCGAACTTGGATCTCATCTATTCTCAACTTGGATTGCGCAGTAGAGGCAGGCAAACAGTGGAGGAGATTTGAACTCGTGACTTGTTCAGATATGAGCTAGTTTGTGTGTAGCATGTGGAGATAGTACTGAGTACTTGTGAGGAGTATTGTACTATGTATTGTTACATGTTCTCTATCATTATAATATACAGATAGTTGGGGGTTTTCAGCTGTATGCTTTCCCCATTACATACTGTGTTGATATGTGCGATTTATGTTTCAATGTGCGCATGCGATTGTTTTTTAATTCCGCAAATTGATGATCAATGGTAGAGGAGGTTAGGTATTATGCATGCATTCTGCAAATAGTGTATAATCAGGAAAATCTCTGTGAATAAGTGTTATATTATTCAAATTTATACATGGTATCGGAGCAAAGTTGATCATCAGATCTATTATTCAGAAAGTGATCACATTTTATTTCTTCAGGCAGAGTCTGTAATCGGGCCAGGTAGCCTCTGGATTCATCCTTTTTGGAAGGTGAGATATCCGGTAAATTCCCATACAGTCAATATCTGTACGAGAAATACTTTGTTCTCATGAATTTTTAGATCAGAAGCGGTTGAGTTTTGAGGTGGGGGAATTCGAATTTGCAGTAGTGTTTTCTTGGTGTCGAAGTTGAAATGTCTTTCAACGGATTGCAATTGGAGTATGCCCTTGAAGGCAGCTCGAATTATATTGCATGGAAAGACAGGATGGAGACAGTGTTAGATGACAATGGGTTGAAGGAGTTCATAGATGCTGAAGTCCCAAAGCCTACTGATGCGGCTCAAGTTGAGGCTTGGAAAAATAAGACATCAAAGTGTCGAAGGATCTGTTGGAGGGCGTGAAGGATCACATTATATCCAGCCTGCATGGAAAGGTTTCTCCATACTTGATGTGGAAAGTGTTGACAGATTTATTCCAAAGCAAGAGCGACCAGAGGAAGTTGGTGCTCAAGGATAAACTCAGAAACATTAAGTGTGAGAGAGGAGACAGTATGCCCAAGTATCTCACGAAGTTCACCCAATGCCGGGATGAGCTGGGAAGTGTGGGGGTGACTGTTGATGATGAGGACTTGGTGAGCTTGGATCTCCTTGGTCTTTCAAAGAGTTGGCATTCCTATTAGGACTCTGTCAATGGTTGGGAGAAATTGCCAGGATGGGAGAGACTTTGGTCTGATCTTGTGCAAGAGGAGATCAGGCGGAATACCAAGGACGGATCTTCATCAAAGGCATCTGATGAAGAAAATTGCGCTTTGGCTGCAAAAGCAAAAAAGGGGAAGAACAAGAAAGCTTCTCATTCCGGTGCGAAAGGCAAGAAGTAGGACATGTCCAAGGTGAAGTGCTTTCACTATCACCAGCACGGACATTATGCCACAAATTGTCCGCAAAAGAAGAAAAATAAGCAAGCTGCTGGATCTGCAGCGGGAGAGGCCTTAGCCTCGCAGTTTGAGCTGGATTTTTTTGTTGATCGCATGCTTGGTATCAAGTGTGATGGGATCGGTATGGTTCTTGGATAGTGGTGCGTCTTTTCACATGATAGGAGATCGAGATTTGTTTTCTAATCTAGATGAGAAAGATCTTGGAGTGCACATCGAGATGGGTGATGATGGTAGATACAGTGCGACCCGTATCGGTACCATTTCCTTTGAGAGGGAGTCTGGTAAACCCTTCGTATTGAAGGAAGTGATGTATGTTCCAGGATTGAAGAAGAACCTTATCTCTGTGGCAATTTTAGAAGACAAGGGATATGATGTTGTCTTCAGCGAGGGAAAGGCTTTCCTCCGCAGTAAGACAACTCGAGAAACCCGGAAGATAGGGGTTCGAGTCAAGAACCTTTATCAATTTCATGTAGATGGCTGAGCAGCAATGGCATGCAAGGTAGAAGGAGTGGTGAGCCAGGATGATGGCGAGCTGTGGCACTGGATATTGGGCCACCTTCACCATGGAGCTTTGAAGATACTGCAGCAAATTTCTACTAGGCTTCCTAAAGGCACTCTTGCGCAGTCAGATCAGTGCAAGGGGTGTACTTTGGGAAAATTTGTGAAAGCTACCTTTCACGAGAAGGATAGTCGCGCCACGACCATCCTTGATAGAATTCACACAGACATGTTTGGACCTTTCTCAGTAGCTTCAACAGCAAAGCACAAGTACTATGTGATCTTTGTTGATGATTTCTCTCAAAAGTGTTGGATCTTCTTCATGCAGAAGAAGAGCGAGACATACTCAAAGTTCGGTGAGTTCAAAGCACTGGTCGAGAAGGAATCGGGGAAGAAGGTGAAGGTTCTTAGGAGTGACAATGGTGGTGAATTCATCTCTGGCGAGTTCAAGGACTTTTGCAGTGCAGAAGGGATTCGAAGAGAGCTCATAGCTCCCCATAACACACAACAGAACGGGGTTGCTGAGCGGAAGAACAGAACGATCATGGGTGCTGAACGGGCGGTGTTGCATGATCCGGGCCTACCCCTTCACTTGTGAGCGGAGGCATGTAATACTGTAGTATATGTGCAGAACCATTGTCCTCACAAGATACTTGGCATGAGTACACCCGAGGAGGTTTATTCTGGTAAGAGGCCTGATATTTCCCATTTGAGGATTTTTGGTTCTCCTGTTTACATGCATGTGACAAAGGATGCCAAGAAGAAGCTGGAGCCAACCGCAGAGGTTGGGATATTTGTGGAGTACACTGATACGCCCCACAACTATCGTGTGTATTTGCCAGACAGTCGCAAGACTGTTGTGCGACAGGATATCAAATTTCAGGAGGAGAAAGCCATGAAGTGTTCTCTTGAGAGGGAGCCACACTTGCATGTAGATGAGGAGCTATTAGTTCCTAAGGATGAGCTTCAGGATGTCGATCAACCACAAGATGAAGTTCATGGAGTGGAAGAGACCACTCATGCAGTGCCAACCATTAGAGGGCGAAAGCGCACTACAGAAGCTGAGCGACTGGCTCAAGATGCAGAGAAGGTTGTAGGACCACCTACAGCACAATGCAGATAGAGACAGTCACCTGATCGATACACTGGATAGATGGCTCTTGTGAGAAAATGTGTCATGACTGAGCCATCCTCTTTCTAGGAAGCTATGGAGGATCCCACATGGGTAAATTCCATGGTGGAAGAGTATGATTCGATTGTCAGAAACATTGCATGGGAGATTGTCCCAAGACCGGAGGGGAAATCAGTGGTGGGTTCGAGATGGATCTACAAAGTGAAGCAGGCAGCTGATGGGAGTGTGGAGAAGTAAAAGGCAAGATTTGTTGTCTGAGGCTTCTCACAGATAGAGGTGATCGATTATGAGGAGACCTTTGCACCTGTTGCAAGGTATTCTTTCATACGGACGATTCTTGCTCTCTCAGCGCAGATGGGGTGGCACATCCATCAGATGGATGTGAAGATTGTGTTCCTCAATGGAGTCATTGAGGAGGAGGTGTACATAGAGCAGCCCAAAGGTTTCAAGATCTTCAGCAGCGAGTGGCATGTGCGCAGGCTCAAGAGAGCGTTGTATGGGTTGAAACAAGCACCTCATGCTTGGTACACACAGATAGACAGTTATTTCACTGGACTTGGATTCTCCAAGAGTGAGGCGGATCCCAACCTATACCAGATAGTGCTAGAGGATAAGTCGCTGATCATTGTACTTTATGTAGATGATTTGATTTTGACGGGAGATGAGTTGTTGATACTTTCATGCAAGGAGGATCTTGCTAGAGAGTTTGAGATGAAGGACTTGAGCCTCCTTCATTATTTCCTGGGATTGGAAATTTGGCAGCGCAGTGATGGACTATTTGTTTCTCAGGGTAAGTATGCCTGGGAGATACTGGAGAAGTTCAAGATGCTTGGCTGCAAGCCTGTTGATACTCCTCTTCCTAGGGGTTGGAGGAAGGAGGATGCTACTTCAGCAAAGGTAGTGGATGCCACTGTTTATCGACAGTTGGTGGGGTCTCTTATGTATCTAGTCAATACATGACCCGATATATGCTATGCTGTTAACTAGCTTTCACAAGCTATGGTTAAGCCAACCAAGCTCTTCTAGAAGGAAGGCAAGCATGTATCGCATTATCTCAGAGGCACATCGGGACATGGATTGTGTTACAGACAGGAGGATGAGGTGAAGCTATGTGGCTTCACGAATGCAGATTGGGTAGGGAGCCCAACGGACAGAAAGAGCACATCTGGAGGGATCTTCAGTATCGGGTTGGTACAGCAGGAAGCAGAGATCTGTGGCACTCAGTTCAGCAGAGGCCGAGTATATGGCAGCAAGTTTGGCTGCATGCAAGGCTATATGGATGAGGAAGATCCTGGTTGGGTTGTTCGGGTCACACTTGGAGCCTACTGTGATTTATTGTGATAACCAGAGTTGCATTAAACTCTTGGCTAATCTAGTATTTCATGATAGATCCAAGCACATTGACATCAGGTACCATCATATCAGAGATTGTGTGCAGCGGAGAATCATGTTACTTTCATACATTCCCACGGAGGATCAAGATGCTGATATCTTGACGAAGGTGCTCACCAGGAGCAAATTCGAATACCATAGAGGTAGGATAGGGGTTGCAGATAGTCCATATCTTGTTGAGAGGGAGTGTTGAAAATGCAACAAGATGATGGAGCTTAGTGAAAAGAAGTCACCTTCACTAAGTGGGCCCGCAGACTATTTTTGGCGCAAAGTCTATTTTTAGACTATGTCTATTTTTAGACATATGGATCATGGTCTATGAGTTGTAGGATGCTATTTATGGATTATTGGTCATGTTAGTAAAAATAGATGGACCTCTATTTTTAGACATATGGGTGGAGTCTATTTTTAGACTGCCAGTTAAAAAATAGAACAGTCAAATATTATTAGCTCTTAACAATATTTGGACTATAAACATTATCTTATCCTCTTGCAGCACTTCAGTTCGAGCTACGGATGTGGCACATGCAACTGCCAAAAGGAAATACGCTTTTCCTATGGGTTAGTTTAGCTATTGCATGACGGACTTCAGTTAGAACTCAAGTGATTGAGTTTGGTGGAGTTGATTGAGGAGTTGATGGAGTTGTGTTCAGTTTGACTTAGTTGAACTAGTTGTATTTAGTCTAACTGAGAAATAAACTAGTGATGAGTGGTGTGAATTAATTATTAATTAATTCACTAATTATTAAATCATAAATCAACTAAAGAATACATTAGTTAACTCAGTGCATGGACAGTTCAGTGGAGACAAGTGTTAGAGGTGGGTGAAAGGGTGAGACTACTATCAGTAGTGACTATAGTTGTGCATGAGATTTGCACAATCATTGATTGAGATTGCCAATGAGGATTGCACAGTACAAGCCAAGGGTATTCAAACTTGGATCTCATCTATTCTCGACTTGGATTGCGCAGTAGAGACAGGCAAATAGTGGAGGAGATTTGAACCCGTGACTTGTTCAGATCTGAGCTAGTTTGTGTGTAGCATGTGGAGATAGTACTGAGTACTTGTGAGGAGTATTGTACTATGTATTGTTACATGTTCTCTATCATTATAATATACAAATAGTTGGGGGTTTTCAGCTGTATGTTTTCCCCATTACATACTGTGTTGATATGTGTGATTGATGTTTCAATGGTGTGCATGCGATTGTTTTTTAATTCCACAAATTGATGATCAATGGTAGAGGAGGTTATGTATTATGCATGCATTCTGCAAATAGTGTATAATCAGGATAATATCTGTGAATAAGTGTTATATTATTCAAATTTCTACAGCGTCAGCATGAACGCTCAAGGAGTGCCACATGTCCCCATCTAACTAGTGCCAGCATGCTTCGTCGGCTCGTTTCTTCAGTTATGTCGTGGATACGTTCTTTCTCCACCGTGGCGGTCAACGTATTCCAAATCATTTTAAATCGCAGCTTAATTCCCTGTTGATTCCACTTCTTTCTATCGGGCACAATCTCAGCCATTTGATCTGGGCTCCTCTAGATCCAATGTCATACGCATGTCGAGCGTGGTTGACTTGCTCAACTGTTAGCGCGCGATCACGGTGGTTTTTCTCTCACCTCTGCTGCCACACGTCGATCACTGAGTGGGATCTCTCTGTTGTCCTCCAAAACCTCTTATCGTTCAAGGGCACCCTGATCAATACTGCTGGTTTTCTAGTGTGCGGGTCCTGCCTTTGTCCTTTAGCGCTTTTTGTTTCTCCGCCCGCGGTTCTTCGGCTCCCAACGTGACCGAGTGCTTAAGGCTCCCCCATTTTAGCCTTGTTTGCCTAGCGAAAATTGCCTCCTTTTCCTGATCTGGGGCTCCCAGGGGCTGTTTTGACCTGCCGCGCAATCTCCATGGGCCTCGGTCAGCATGCTTTGATCGAGGTCCTCATCATTCCACGTCGGTTGCCATGGCCACTGGTTCAAGGTGTTTTTTGATTGCTGTTTTTGGAATTTCCAAGGATTTTTCAACTCGATATAGTCAAGGTTCTTGATAGTCTTTTGTGGATCTGATTCAGATCAATAGGTCTCTATGCTTTGATGGTATTATGCTTCTTTGATTCTACAAGTGTTCTTTGAAGCGGGACAAGTAAGAAAGGAGTGGCAAAGATTTGTCAAAGGGGAGAGAAAACAAGCAAGGTGCCAAGCGAAAGACTGAGGTTGGTACTCTCTGCATCTCTTCCATCTATTTCTCATAAAGGAAAACACAAGTGACTTTAGTTTGTTTGTTTCTAAGATAGCTACCTGTCTTAGTGGGACTAGCTAAAGGAAAACACAAGTGACTTTAGTTTTTTTGTTTCTAGGATAGCTACCCGTCTTAGTGGGACTAGTAGCTTTGAATGGACACTAGTTTTCTCAATAACATGTAGGTGGTTAATGTTATTTTTTGTTGGGTGTGAAGCATGATTATTATCCTAATTTAGAGGTCTTTGTTTCAACTAGATGTATATCCGAGGAAGATTGTACACCCCTCCATGTGGGGGGGTGCAAGGGGGACTTGTCCCCCATCACGGGGGTTCATGGAGGGGGGGGGGCGCATCTCCCCGGCTGGGGGGTCTAGGGGCCAGCGATCCCTCGACGGGGGTTTCAAGGGCAACGCCCCCAAAGCTAAAAATAGATGTAAAATTTCCTTGTAAAAGTATGGTAATTGCTAGTCAATCTGGGTTGTTCATTAGGCAGATGATTTGACTATAGAAATTATGTTTATTTTGGGGTTTTTTTCCCTAGAAGGAAACCCCTCTCTTTGTATGAGTGTATTGTATTGAGGCTAAAAAAGATATGTGTATTCTCAGAGCGAGAAACAAGGAGGTGAGACTGTGAGAGAAAACATAGAATATTACAACAGATCTATTGTAGGTTGTGTCTTTTCATTTTGCTGGATAATAGAAAGGAAGAACTGGTTGTTCAAGGTGGACGCAGCCCAAACTGGGTGAACCACATATATCTATGTTTCTTTGGTTTTATGTGTTTATGGTTTCCGCATATTATATGTCTTGCATTTCTCTGTCATATATAATATTTTTCTAACATTTTTAAAATGAATCTACCTCTAGGATGTACTAAAATGAGATTAATCTTATGCAATTAAATGGGTTCCACTAAGAATGAGTTGTAATTGAAATCTAACACCTATGTATACTTCCCCGACAACGATGCCAAAATGTTGAGTAATTTAATTGAATTGTAAATTAATTGTATTTATATGTCAATCCAAGTACATGAGCTTGCAAAGTACACTACATTGTATGTGCTAGGAGATTAGAATTCAATATTTATGCATAACTGAAATGAATTGGAAACTTTGAAAGAAAATTAGATTCTTTAATATAAAATATGAATGTAATGTTAGAAAATTATATATTACAGAGCAATGGAACACATAGAAATATTGCAGAAATATAAACACATAAAACACTTAAAACAAGAGAGTCATAGATATACGTGGTTCACCCAATTTAGTCTACGTCCACAGAGAAATAGCCAGTCCTTCCTTTTATATTATCCAACAAACTAAAGAGATACAATCTACAGCAGATCCGTTGTAATTCCCTCTTCGCTATCACACAATCTCCTCTCTCTTTCTCACTCAAAATACAGATCTACATAGACACAATACAATTCCCTTATATATAGTGAGGGGTTCCCTTCTGGGGAAAAAATCCTAAATTAAACATAACTTCTACCGTCAGATCTCCGCCTAATGAACAGCCCAGATTGACAACAAAATTACAACATTTTACAAGGCAACACCCCCCCTGGCGGCGTACATTTTATGGTCGGTGTTGCCGCCAAATTACGAAATGGGGTCCAATGCGGCAATACCTATGAATAAGGAAGATAATTAGGCTCCACACCTAACAATCTCCCACTTGGAGAATGATTATAGCAACTCCATCGCTGCTTAATTTTTTGGACAATGACTCCACTTTAGACCTAGTTGTTTCTCATCTACTCCATGATCATACTTGAAGACCAATTGAAACTGAGTAGAATCTCAGTTTCTCCCTAGTTACAACTTTTGTTAACATATTTGTAAGATTCTGGCTAGTGTGTATATTTTCTAGCTTCAACTGTCCATCTTCCAACGCTGATAGTATGAAATGGTACTTGAGCTGTATATGTTTAGTCTTGGAATGAAATGTAGAGTTCTTTGCAAGATGTATGACACTCTGGCTGTCACTATATAACCTACCCAACTCTTGCTTCTTACCCAATTCATCCAGAAACCTTTGTAACCAATTCATTTCTTTACTAGCCTCTATAGCAGCAACATACTCTACTTCTGTTGTTGAGAGTGCAACAACACCTTGTAATTTTGAAACCCAACTGACTGTTGTTCCACCTGCAGTAAACACATACCCTGTGGTTCTCCTCCTATTATCTCTATCACCCTCCATATCTGCATGAACATATCCTTGTAGAGCAATGTTTAAACCACCAAAGCATAATGCTTGATTTGTGGTACCTCTCAAATACCTGAGAATCCACTTTACCACCATCCAATGTTCTTTCCCTAGATTGTTCATGTATCTACTTACAACTCCCACTACATGTGTAATATGAGGCCTTGTGCAGACCATTGCATACATTAAGCTTCCAACTGTTGATGCATATTGAACTTTAGACATATAAGTCATTTCTTCTTGAGTCTTGGGACACACCTCCTTACATAGTTTGAAATGGCTAGCCAAAGGTATACTAACTAGTTTTGCATTCTGCAAATTAAATCTTTTCAACACCTTTTCTATGTACTCACTCTGAGACAATGTCAATTTTTTATTCTTCCTGTCTCTAGTTATTCTCATACCAAGGATTTGTTTTGCAGCACCCAAATCCTTCATTGCAAATGAGTTTGCCAATTTTCTTTTGAGCACATTTATTTCCTGCATGTTAGAACCTGCAATAAGCATATCATCTACATACAATAACAATATAATATATCTTCCATCATTTTTCCTTTTGAGATAAACACAATGATCAAAGTGACATCTAGTATAACCTTGTTCAGACATAAACCAATCAAATTTTAGATACCACTACCTTGGAGCCTGTTTTAAGCCATACAAGCTCTTCTTCAACTTGCATACTAGTTTCTCCTTCCCTTTGACCTCATATCCTTGTGGCTACTGCATATATATCTCTTCCTCCAAATCCCCATGGAGAAAGGTTGTCTTTACATCTAACTGCTCAAGATGCAAATCTTCAGTTGCTACTAGACTTCAAATAGTTCTCATTGAAGTCATTTTAACAACAGGAGAAAATATCTCATCAAAGTCTATACCCTTTTTCTATGCAAACCCCTTCACCACAAGTGTAGATTTATACCTTTTTCTACCTCCATCTTCTTCCTTCAACCTGTAAACCCATTTATTTTGCAATGTTGTTTTACCTACAGGCAACCTGAATAAGTCCCAAGTTTTGTTATGTGCTAATGAGTCCATCTCTTCTTCATGGCTTGCTCCCACTTCTTCCTAGTTTCTACTTACACTGCTTCTTCATAACATTCTAGTTCACTAGAATTAGTCAACAATACATAATATCATGAAGGAGAGTATCATTTAAGGGGTCTACCTGTCCTGGTAGATATTCTAACACCACTTTCAGGTAACGGAGGTGCTTGTTGCTGTTGTGGTTGTTTTTGTTGTTCTGGATGTTGATCATTATGATTTTCGGTCACCTTCACTTTCTCTATGGTGTCATCAAGAACTGTGTATTCTCTGTTTTCTTTTTCCTTATTCTTTTCCTGCATGTGATCCTTATAGAAAACCTTTTCATTGAATATGACATCTCTACTCCTAATGATTTTGTGTTTTTTCATAATCATAAAAGCGATAACCAAAATCATTAACACCAGGTCCAATAAAGGTACATTTCTTTGATTTTGCCTCAAGATTTGTTCTATTTTCTTTATTAATGTGGACAAAGGCTTCACAACCAAATTTTTTTAAAAAAGAGTAGTTTACCTTTTTTACCTGTCCATGCCTCCTCTAGAATACCACCATCCAAGGAACTTGAAGGCCCTCTGTTTATTAGATAAATAGCAATATCTACAACATCTGCCCAAAATTGTAAAGGCAATCTTGCATGCAATCTCATGCACCTTGCATGCTCCATGATTGTCCTATTCATCCTTCCTGACACACAATTTTCTTGTGGTGTTCCTGGAACTGTCTTCTCTCTGCGAATTCCATTCTCTAAACAGTACCTATCAAATTCTTTGCTACAATATTCACCTCCATTATCTGATCTGAGACACTTCAACCTTTTTCCTGTCTCATTCTCAACCAAAGCTTTCCATTTCTTGAAAGCATCAAATACATCAAATTTATTTCGAATAAAATAAATCCAGGTTTTTCTAGTTGCATCATCAATAAAAGTAACATAATAATGACAGCCACTGAGAGATGATACCTAAGCAAGTCCCCATACATCTGTATGCAAAAGCTATAATTTGTCGCTCTTCTTTTCTTTCCCAACTCTGAGGAATCTGACTCTCTTCTATTTTCCATAAACATAATTCTCACAGAATTTTAAATTAACATGCTTCAAACCTGGCAAGAAATTTCTTGAGTGAAGAATCTGCATCCCCTTCTCACTCATGTGCCTGAGCCTATGATGCCACAATATCGTATCTACTCCTGTAGAGGTTAAAGCATTAATAGAAATAGAAATACCATTGCATAAATACAATGTACCAACCTTTTCTCCTTTTTCTATTACCACGGCTCCTTGAGTGAACTTCCAGGTTTTATCTGTAAAATTTGTTACACAACCTCCACCTCCCAATTGCCTTGTTGAAATCAAATTTTTCTTTAGATCTGGAATATGCCTTACCTCCTTCAACAACCATTGATTTAAATTTTGTTTTTTTATGAAAATTGTACCCATTCCAATGATTTTACAGGGTTTATCATCATCCAATCAAACCTTTCCAAAATCTCCTTGAACATAATCATGAAAATGTTTCCTATCATGTGTGGCATGGAATGAGGCCCCTAAATCTATCACCCAAGCATCAATAATATTTTCTAATGAAATAATCAAATCATTTTGCAACACATCACCTGTCACATTCGCTTCATGATTGTTTTCTTGTTGCGCATCTCCTTCTTTTCCCTTTCGAGACTTGCAGTCTTTCTTCAAGTGTCCTTTCTTCCTGCATTTCCAACAAAGTATCCCTCTGGACTTGGATCTACCTTTTCTTGACTTACTGCAATATCCTGGGCTCTTTCCTCTTTCCATTTTTCTTCCCCTATTCTCTGCAATCAAAGAATTACTTGATGTCTCATCGGAGCTTTTCTGTCGCATTTCCTCACTAAGGATTGCACCAACAACATCATCAAACTTTAAAGTACTAGATCTAGAGATGGAGTTACTAATGGCCAGAACTAAACCATTCCAACTTTCTGGAAATGAGCATAGAAATAATAGAGCCCTAACTTCATCATCAAAAGTCAACCCTACAGAACTTAACTGACTGGTAACTATATTAAATTTATTTAAATGATCAGCAATAGATCCAACTTCTAACATCTTCATATTAAATAATCGCTTCATAATAAATACCTTATTTGAGGCCAAGGGATTTTCATTTAATTTGGCCCATGTTGACATTAAACCCTCTATTGTCATTTCCTTTGAAGTACTAAAGGCTACTGATGCCGCTAGGCATAACCGTATTGTTCCAAGTGCCTTTCTCTCGAGAATATCCCATTCTGTGTCTATCATACTTGTCGGCTTCTTTGTCTTTCTACTCAATGGTAGGTACATATCTTTATGATACAGATAATATTCCATCTACATCTTCCATATCTCGTAGTTTTGGCCGTTAAATTTTTCGACCCTAAACCTATCGTCTTTCGCCATTGCTCCCACTCGAACCAGGAATCCTTCTCTCATGTGAGTTTATTAGCCAAATAGACCTTCAGCTCTGATACCAGTTGTTAGAAAATTATATATTACATAGAAATGGAACACATAAAAATATTGTAGAAATATAAACACAAAAAAGACATAAAACAAGAGAGACACATATATACGTGGTTCACCCAATTTGGGCTACGTCCATGGAGAAACAGCTAGTCCTTCCCTTTATATTATCTAGCAAACTGAAGAGATACAACCTACAACAGATCCGATGTAATTCCCTCTTCGCTCTCACACAATATTCTCTCTCTTTCTCACTCAGAATATAGATCTACATAGACAAAATACAATTCCCTCATATATAGCGAGGGGTTGCCTTCTAGGGAAAAAAACCATAAATTAAACATAACTTCTATTGTCATATCTCTGCCTAATGAATGACCCAAATTGACTATGAAATTACAACATTTTACCAAGAAATACCCCCGGGTGGTGTACGTTTTACGGGCAGTGTTTCCGCCACATTACGAAATGGGGTCCAATGCGGTGATACCTATGAATAAGGAAGATAATCAGGCTCCGCACCCAACAAGTACTAAGTTTTCTTGAAAGTTAATTAATGTTAAACTAGAAAAAAAACGTAAATATTATTGATCTAAGAAAACATGAGATTTTACCCTATGAAAGCATGGAGATTTTGTTCTAAAACTTACAAATTTTAATCTATGGAATCATGAACATTTTAAACTAAGAAAGCATAAGCATTTAATCTATGGAAAACATGATTTTTTAATCTATGATACGCATAAACAATTAATCTATGTAAAACAAAGCATGCATGAGAATATGAAATAAATGGAAAACATGTATACTATTCTCACAGATCTCCATGGGGCCCTCCTGAGGACTATGAAGCGTTGAAAACTCAAATCAAGAGAAGATATTTAAATCACCAATTTCATTCAAAGCTATGCCATATTAAAAAGATTACATTAAATGGAAAAAAATAGTGTTCTTATCCTTCAATCAGCAGCAATAATGACAAATTAAGATCTTCCTTGACATCTCATCCCTCCTCTCATCAAAGGGATTGAAATTTATAGATCTTTGAAGCAACAATAGACTTAGAGTTTTATTTCTACAATTATGGTTATGGGATCTTTAAAGATCAGTTTGAAAATCAAATCAAATCAAATTTCATGGATTTTTGAATCAAAGATTATCCCAGATCTGATCAAAATTATCTCTCAGCCACAAATTTGCTAAATAATAGCTTGTTTTGGCCTCTTTGTCGACTTTGCATTGAATGACAAATTGGAAAATCATTTATCCATGTAATTTCCAAAATAAGGCTCCAAAGAACCTCAAAAATCTCTCAAATGGTAATGAATTTGAGAAAACTGCTCATTGAGATCCTAAGTGGGCCTGTGCTGAGAAAATCATGTTTTCGTTTTCCAAAATTCATTTTGATTTGCTCAGAAAACATGTTTGTAGTTGACTAGTCAAAACTGTTGTGTTTTTCCTTTGACCTTTTTCTGGAGGTCCACGTGCAATCTAGGTCGAGTTTGACCAATATAAATCCATATTGGAGCTTCTAGAAACCAAGTCCAAGTGTTAGATTTCCTTCTAGAGTGGTGCACCTACCTCAACCATGGGTACAGCTATAGAAACTTGAACTATCAAACTATCATTAGTAAAACCATGCATAGTTCTTCTTAATCTACTAAAAATAAAGGAAAATGATGTTAATTAACCAATTACACATATACAGACACATCATGAAGAATTATGCTAAAAATGGTGGCATGTGAGTGAAATGGTGCAATGGATGGTTTGAAGTAATGGCTTAATGAATTTCAAAGACAAGTGAGAATGATGACAAATCAGTGACCCAACAAAAACCACCAAAAATAATTGTAGAATGATGTTATAACCTTGATTTGTTAATTGGGGATCACCCTCTTATTCAAGCTCATGATGTCATTGGTCGTGCAAATGATCATTGATTACTTGTGTTTGTTCAATTTGAGAAAAATTCCTTGAACATAGCTATCACTATTAATACAAATTGATTCACCTCCCACCAATTGAAACAAAAGATATAAGTATAAATTGACACCAACTCTATTCAACAACATTTAAATCATTCATTAAGAAAACATAGAAAAAGAGAATTATCACCCTCATAAATGCTATAAATAAAGAGAGATGAGATTCATCATTCTTGGGATAGATGGTATTGTACATTGTTTTGATATGGTATGATGAATTATCAATGATTCCTCTCTTATTTTGAAATGGTGCCATAAGAATCCCAATTCTTCTCATGGTTTCCCTCTTCAAATTACATGAACATAAACATGGATCTTAGACACAAACCCATTTCAATTTACTTTCTTATTTTGCTTAAAATTCATCCAAAAAACCATATTGATGTGGATAAACGCACTCAAACAAATTTCTACACATATAAAGTAAGTGTAAATGTACTAATTTTTCTAACTATTTTTTATTCAATAATGAAGTAGCTTATACAGCTTTGACAAAATGAAATTACCTCAACAAATTGATGAGAGGAGGACTCCCTAGATCTAATAAAATAGGATCTATGAACCAAAATAGGGAATAGGTTGAGGAAAGTTGTTGGGAAACAATGATAATACTAAGAGGGAGGTGAATCAATATTAAGGCTAATTTTTACTTCTTTATGCTAGTTTACTTTTCTTATTTAAACTTGGAATCCAACCATATAACCAATAGTAGAATATAATATGGCAGCAACAAAATCAACACACAAGAAAAAAAACCATAAGCATCATACCATTAGTTCCGTAACACTTCACAACTGCATGTTATCTTGAATCCTGCATCCCGACGATTTCTAAAAGTGGCCAATGCGCCAACCATCACAAACCTTCGATCACCAATTACCGAAGTGACGTCATCTCATGCCACATGGCATCTTTTGACCAGTGACACATGTCACTTAGATATGGCCCATTAGGCCATTCAAAACACCAAAACTTACTTCCACATATCCCTTCATATTGTCACGTTATGCTGACGTCTTCAACCATGTGTCCCTTATCAGAACCAATCAAATCTTTCCACATGTCCTTATTAGAGCTTACCAGATGCTGCCATTTGTCCTTGTCAGAGCCTACCAAATACTGTCATGTGTCCTCATCAGACCCAATTGGATGCCTCCATGTGTCATCCTGGAGGAGAGAGAAAGGGGTCTACTTATCCGTGTCTTGCATCAAATTCCTTTGTATTTTTCCTTTTAGCCTTCCCAATGATTTAACAAAGGATGCCTCAATTCCCAACATTTTTTTGTTTGTTGCACTGATGCCAACCACCAAGGATCACCAATTGCGATTCATCGGGACCTCTGATATGCAGGATCGCTAATCGCTAATCAGTGATTCAATGTGTTGTGCGCTACTCCTTAGGATCGTTGTCACGATGCCTTTGCCTCTGCTCTCCGACTACCAATATGGCTTGGTGTTGGGTAGCACAAGCCCCGCAGAATGAATATGGGGTGCGAAGCCTAGAATTTTGGGTAATATTAGGGTAAAAGACTCTGCAGAAAGAACGGAGCACGAACTATAGTATGTCAAGTCAAAGGGTAGTCCGCCCAAAAATAATGTAAAGAAATAGTAATAGAGTCAGCCTGCAGAGGGTTCGCGAGCCAAGGGAAACTATAAATAGAGCAGGGCTCTATGAGGGAAAGTAGTTCTTTTGGAAGATGGAATGTAATGGGTTTTGAAAGAAAATAGATTGAACGCATCTGTAAGTCCGAGTTGAGGGAGTAGGGTAGAAGGTAGAGGCTCTGCAGCTGTGTGCGCGGAGGCCTGGAAAGTCCGCAGCTATGTGCACAGACCCCTGTAGCTGAGTGCGCAGGGTGGGTCTGGATGTATTATTGAAGATTGATAATAAAGATAAGTTTCTTCTTAATTCTCTGTTGATTACGAATTTATTCTTTTATGATAAATGAACTATTATGATTTCTGCAATTGCTACGGTTAAATACATGTGAACTGGGTTAATCTTGATGTGTGAAGTAACCAAAAGTAATAAATGTTTGCTTAAAGACCGTTCTAACTAGATCAAACCCATAATAAGTGATTCCATCTGTAATAAATACGATAAGGGTATTCCGATATGCATGGATCTGGCGTAGCGCGAGGCTACAGAACAACGTGTGAACCCCAAACCACATCCAAGACATCCTAGTGTGCGGAAACCTGGTTCCAGCACCCTCCCCTGCTACCTCGGGTGAGACCTACGTCCACACTTCACGGGCTGCTGCCGAAAGGGCCAGTAGCTACGGGATTTGTTTGGCTAAATAATTCTTTCGAACTTGGGTCAAGCCCATATAAGCCAACAAATGGTTCTATTTTTGAGACCGAGATCTGCCTAAGGGGTGTCTAGTGTGAAAGGCAGGGACGCTGGAGGAAAGAGCGATGAAGGATCAGGATGGTAGTAATGGCAAGCGCCATCGAGTTACCAATATTCAAGGGAGTAGGAAGTGAAGATCCGAAATTTTTTTGGTTTGTATTGAATTCAGTATGGAACGTGCAACAGATCATGAATGATGATATTAAGAAATCCGTCTTAGTCAGCACACTGCAGGACTGAGCACTAACATGGTATATGAAGTATTCAGGCATCAACCCAATGATAGGGATAGCGAACATCTATACAGAGTTAAAAAAGGAGTTCAGCCAGCCAAAATCGGAGTCACAGTCGGTTATAGGATTCAAAGAAATCACAATGATGCCTGGTGAGACCCGGTGGGATCTAGATCAGAGGTTAAAAGCACTATTCATGAAGCCAACATGACCTTCATGGATGCACAACACCGTGCTTGGTTTACTGCATCATTAACGCCATATCTGAAATCGAATTTGTCACAACAAAATATCTCAACCCAAGCAGAAGCGTTGGAGGCAGCAATGCAGCTGCACGAAACCCCGGTATAGGACCCAGGGTTGGGAGTTTAGCAAATCCAAGCGTAGGTCCAAAATTTGTGTTTGGAAATACAAAAACTAAAACAAGACCAGGCACCAGAAGTTCAGGAAGAAGTTTGGTGCATCAAGTGTAGGGGTCGATGACATGATAAATACCATTGTCCAATATCGGTAAACCTTGTGGTCACAGGGGGACCAGCACCATTGTGACCAGAGGCACATGCAAGGCCATGCGTGAACGCCCCGCTCTAGTGTACAATTTTTCAAGTAGGAGGAAAACACAACACGAATAATTTTCATCTGTTGCCGAAATACAATCAGACCCCCCAACAGCTCTTTTGCAACTTTTGTAGATCAATGGGTCACGAGGACAGAGATTGTTGAATGTTGGTGGATCAGGTATCTGCCTACCGAATACAGACTGCGGGACGAGGTCAAAATCCAGTTGCAATGTTTGCGTGTGGTGGATTCCAAGGACGGGGCAGAATGAGACTGGGAAGGGGTCAAGGACAGCTAATTTGTTACAATTGTAGAGGACCAGGACACTATGTGTGAGATTGCACAAATCCAACTCGAGTATCATGTCCCTATTGCAAACAATTCGACCATGAACTGCTAGATTTCCCTATGCTGCTAGCACAGATTCGTGACAAAAGGATAGCACCTCCTACGATGACACAGAATGTCCAGATGATAAGGGCTGAACCACACGATGAAGGACCTAAAGTAAAATGGTACTAAGGAGTAGTGCAATCTTAGAAGGAGATCATTCTGAGCCAGATAAAGGTCCCTAGATGTAGTTACTTCATGATAATATGGCAGTGAAAGGATTGCAGGAGGTAATTAACAAATACGCAGGATGGGGAGAACCTCGCTTGGTTCGATGAATGGGTAGCCATACATCGCGAACTGGATAAGAAATTCAGTTAACAATGCGGATTGGTGACTATGAGATGGATTGGGTCATTCTGGACCTTAGTTCAGATGCAAACATCTTGCCCAAGTAGACATGGGAGCATATCGGCAAGCCCCCACTCCAATGCCCTCCGATCCAATTACAGATGGCAAATCAACAGAAGATCTTTCCCTTGGGTATGCTGCAAGGAATCACCGTAGACCTGGACGATGCAAGCACAGGAATAGATTTCCAAGTTATTGAGATAGTGTATAAGAAAAGCCCATACCCCACATTGTTGGGAATAGACTCAGCCATCGACATGAATGGGATTCTTAATTTCAAGCACATGAAGATGATATTTGAGAAAAAGTCGCACCGCATAGTTGTTCTGCTAGATCCAACCAAGGGACCTCGCTACACGAAATCTATGTGCGACGATGAGTAGGATGAAGCCTTGGATTGCATCTACCAAATTGCTGCACAAAGGCCAATAAAGGGTAAGATATTGGAGGAACCAAAAATTTCACAGGGTTACGTGGAACCATACACCAATGATTCGGAGGAAGAAGATGAGCAATGGCGAAATAGAATGAACATGGAAACTACGTTAAGTTGCAATATGCTGACAAAATTTGTGTATTGTGTTAAAGCTTATGACCATGAGCTACCAGTGTACGACAGGATCACAGTAGTAAATGAATTCATGGAGAAGTTTGAGAGCGCAGTACCAAAGTACCAGTGATTTGATGCACTCAAATGCGCCTTGCGCGTGATAGCGGCGCGATGGTGGGGTACCCATGAAGGCACTTTCACAGATTGGTGAAGCTGTAAGCGCATGATGCAGATACAATTTGGGAATCCAGCACTCCAATTAATAGAGAAATATGATGGATGATAAAATCTGCACATACATCTGAGCAAATGGACTAAAGCCTACGGTGAAGAGCCGCAACTAGAATGGGTGCACCTATTTTATCATACCTTAGATATCATCCCAAGGAATTGGTATACTGAAACAGAGCTTCGATGTGGCACAAGTGAGTGGCATATCTTACATGAAAGGTTTCTATCAACATTTCTTTTTGAGGATCAATAGATGGATACAGTGGACAACGCGTTAAAGCTAGTAAAGACTGAAAGTTTCACGTTCCCGCTTAAACCAGAAGAAGTCGTGCAACCAAACTGGTCACGATAGCTGAGCCAAGCCTTGGAATGTTACAATGTAAAAGTAGAAGGGGACGAAGATGATCCGCGCAACATCAATATACCAGAATTAGAAGGAAGTCAAGAAGTGCGCAGCCCCGAAATAGAAGATCCAGATGTCGAAGTGCCATTAAAAAAGAAGCAAGTGAATATCGGAACAGAGGAGGAACCAAAGTATGCTACGCTTGGAGATTACTGGGACGACGCTATAGTGGAAAAGGTCATCGAGTTGCTCCAGGAATATCAAGACCTCTTCCCTACCAAGATTATGGAACTGAAAGGGATTTGAGGTGAACTAGGAATGATGAAGATAACTTTGAAGACTGACACGAAACCAGTAAAGTAGCGACCTTACCGATTGAATCCAAAATATAAAACAAAAGTACAAGAGGAACTAGACAAAATGCTGGCAGCCGGGATCATTGAACCAGTCAAGGAGTCTGATTGGGGAAGTCTGATGGTGGTACAAGAGAAGAAACAAAAGAGTGAGATCTACATCTGCGTGGATCTACAGAAACTCAATGATGCTTGTGTTAACGATCCATTTCCCACACTTTTTACTAATGAAGTCTTAGAAAATGTGGGTGGGCAAGAAGCGTATTCCTTTACAGATGGGTTCTATAGATAGCATCAGATCAAGATCGCACCAAAGGATCGTAGCAAGACAATGTTTTCTATGGAATGGGGTTGCTTTCAGTATATGATGATGCCATTTGGGCTGAATAACGCGCCAACAATATTTTCCCGCATTATGGTAGCTGCAGTCAAGGAATTTATACATAAATTCTTGGAAGTCTATCTTGACGATTAGACCGTATTTGGCCTAGTTAAGAAACATACTGAGAGCTTGCGATTAATGCTAGACACCTGCCGTCGACACCAGATTGCGCTCAGTCTAAAGAAGTGTACGTTCCTTGTTCCTTTCGGGAATTTGCTGGGTCATGTAGTTTGTAGGCAAGGCCTAATGGTGGATCCGACAAAGATCGTTGTCATATTAGGATTGTAAGCACCACACAGTGTCAAACAGCTCCACACTACACTGGGACACACGACATACTATCAGAAGTTCATAAAAGGTTATGCCCAGATCACGGCTCGAATGGAAAAGTTTTTAAAAAAGGATGCCACGTATTTCTGGAATGTGGAATGTAACAAAAGCCTGGAATTGCTGAATGAAAAAATGGCATTTTCCCCTATCTTGAGCTTTCCAAAATGGTACATGGAGTTCCACGTGCATGTTGATGTGTCATGTATCGCATTAGGAGTAGTACTTACTCAGGAAGGCACGGAGGGAGTTGACCACCCGATTGCATTTGCAAGTTGAAGGTTGTCAAAAGTCGAGAAAAATTACTCTACTACGGAGTGAGAGGGATTGGTGATGGTGTGCGCACTCCAGAAGTATCATCACTATTTGCTTGGAGGACATTTTAAGATGTATACTGATCACTCTGTGCTAAAATACGTAGTGAATAAGCCTGTGTTGGGGGGGCGCATCTATCAATGGTTGCTGCTGTTTCAGGAGTATGATTTTGAGGTTGTTGTAAAGCCAGGATGTCTGAATGTGGGTCTAGACCACTTATCCCAGATTGAGACAGGCAAGGAGCTAATGAATCTAGAAGAAGGACTCCCAAACGCCCAGTTGTATGTAGTGCGCATTGTGGATGGCCATTTTGAAGATATAATCTATTTTTTGACTACCGGCACTGCACCACAGGGGTATTCTATGCAAAAAAAGAAGGAATTGGTGAAACAAGCAGCAGATTTCACTGTGATTGCCAGCCATCTCTACAAGGTGAGCCATGATGAGATATTACGTAGATACGTACCAGAGTTTGAGCTAGAATAGATCCTTGCCGAAGCACAAGGAGGGGTTGTTGGTGGACATTATGCAAGCCGTGCCACAGCCCAGAAGGTATTTCGCATCGGATTATGGTGGCCCACCCTACATCAAGATTCAAAAACATACTGTCAGGCCTGCGATGTATGCCAAAGAACAGGCAAGCCATCGCGAAGGGATGAAATGCCACTTCACCCACAAGTAACACTACAGCCATTTAAGAAATGGGTGATTGACTTCATTGGGCCTATTGAACCACGAGGGAAGACGAGCACATGCTATATCATTATTGTGACCGAATACTTGACCTGATGGGCAGAAGCAAAGCCAGTTAAGGATTGCATAGCCACGACAGTGGCAAAGTTCATTTTCGAGAATGTGTTGACTAGGTTTGGGTGTCCTAAGATTCTCATGCGTGAACGAGGAACACATTTTTTGAATGAAACCATTAGTGCGCTCACTGAGGAATTCCAAATATATCACCAACAGAGCATGCCATACCATCCGCAAGCAAATGGGACCATTGAGGCATTCAACAAAATTTTGGAAACCACGCTGACTAAGATCTGCAATGCGCGACGGAACGATTAGGACTTGCACATCCCTACTGTGCTATGGGTGTACCGAACCACGTGCAAAAAGTTGACAAGCCAGACACTGTTTCAACTAGTCTATGGTAAGAAGGTCGTGATGCTTATGGAATATATCATCACTGTGACTAAATACTTGACCCGATGGGCAGAAGCACAGCCAGTTAAGGATTGCATAGCCATGACAGTGGCAAAGTTCTTGTTCGAGAATGTATTGACCAGGTTTGGGTGTCCTAAGATTCTCATGAGTGATCGAGGAACACATTTTTTGAACGAAACCATTAGCGTGCTCACTGAGGAATTCCAAATATATCACCAACAGAGCATGCCATACCATCCACAAGCAAATGGGACCATTGAGGCATTCAACAAAATTTTGGAAACCGCGTTGACTAAGATCTGCAATGCGCGACAGAACAATTGGGACTTGCACATCCCTACTGTGCTATGGGCATACCGAACCACGTGCAAAAAGTTGACAAGCCAGACATCGTTTCAACTAGTCTATGGTAAGGAGGTTGTGATGCTTATGGAATATATCATGCCCAGCCTAAGGATTGCCGCAGCTATAGGAATGGTAGATCATGGGGCATTGGAGGAAAGGCTCACACAACTCGACGAACTAGACGAAGAATGATTTCTGGTAGGATTTCATCAGCAGGTACAAAAACAACACAAGAAAGCATGGCATGATCACCATATCAAGGTGTGCACGTTCAAGAAGGATGATCTCGTATTATTATATGACAGTAAGTTTGAAAAATTCCTAGGTAAACTCCATATGCATTGGTTGGGACCTTATGTCATTAAAGAAGTAATTGATGGGGGTGCAGTTCAGCTAGCTAAGCTCAACAGAGACCCCTTCGCAAGAAGAGTGAATGGCAGTCGCCTAAAGCTCTATACAGGCAGGACGACTGCTTGACTAACCGTTCCATGGAGAGTCTCACCACTCCGACCAGTTGAAAGAGAGTGAGGGACGATAAAGCAGCCTGGGGGATAGATGCGTGGGTATAAGGGTACAATTGGCCAATAATCAGGGGTGTGGTTCCACAGACAGAGCCACGCAGTTGTTCCACTCCAAGGAATGATGACCGTTAATACCATTTTTCATGACAAGATGGCTGCATTATGGCAAAAGGGAGCGGGTGGCAGGAAATTAAGAACCATAGTACGAGCCAGATATAAAATGATCGACCATAGATTTCATAGGAGAAGGTTACATGAGCTGGAACGAGCAACAATCCGGGCATTTGAAGTTCGCATGGCTTATAAATTACCATGGGGAATCTGCTAGGAAACCTACTTGTGAAAATATAGATGGAGTTCTTAATCATCTCTGCACTCGACATGTGCCCGAAGGTAGTAATCTGGCCGAAGAAGGGGCAGGACTCTCTAAGGAGTCCGGTATTGACAACTACAAGTATCCCGCAGGCTGCAACATCGCTAGCCGGGGATGTACTGAAAAAAAGGGAATGCGAAGTAGAATTGGTCTTGATGTCATTGCCCCGCCTAGGGGTAGGATGGCGCGTTACAACAAAACAACGGAATGATGGACAGACGGCAACCATGGGTGGAGATGTAGTCAATAAGTTGCCTCTGATGGTTCTCGATGAGTGGGATCTAGTAGATAGCAGCCAGGGTCTTGCAAAATTGCATCAAAGGTTGCAGCGGATGGTGTGAAGAGAAGATACATTGGTGAGAAAGGGCTACGGTGGTACTGGGAGGTCCTGTATGCGGGTCCCCCACTTGCACTAAAATCCTTGAAGGGTGTGTTCTGTGTTAACTGAGCAGAGCAGAATGAGCATCGTCAGTTGCAAAGATAGGGTAGAAACACTGAAGCTATAAAAGCATTGCAAGAGACAAAGTAGGAGCAGTCGGATGACGAGTGCCACTCAACGAAAGGCGAACCACGAATCCAAGACTGAGCATCTAGCCACTCCAGTAAGTGACTTGGGACAAGTCACGATGATTGTGTTGGGGGATTTTTGGGTAGCGCAAGCCCTGCGGAACAAGTATGGGGCGCGAAGCCCGGAATTTTGGGTAATATTAGTGTAAAAGACTCTGCGGAAAACGTGGAGCGCCAACTATAGTAGGTTAAGTCAAAGGATAGTCTGCCCAAAAATAATGTAAAGAAATAGTAATAGAGTTGGCCTGCGGAGGGTTCGCGGGCCAAGGGAAAGTATAAATAGAGCGGGGCTCTATGAGGGAAAGTAGTTCTTTTGGAAGATGGAATGTAATGGATCCTGAAAGGAAATAGCTTGAAAGCATCTGTAAGTCTAAGTCGAGGGAGTAGGTTAGAAGGTAGAGGCTCTGTAGCTGTGTGGGCAGAGGCTTGGAAAGTCTGTAGCTGTGTGCGCGGACCCCTGCAGTTGAGTGTGCAGGGTGGATCTAGATGTATTGTTGAAGATTGATAATAAAGATAAGTTTCTTCTGAATTCTATGTTGATTACAACTTTATTCTTTTATGATAAATGAACTATTATGATTTCTGCAATTGCTACGGTTAAATACATGTGAACTGGGTTAATCTTGATGCATGAAGTAACCAAAAGTAATAAATGTTTGCTTAAATACCATTCTAACTAGATCAAACCCATAATAAGTGATTCCATCTGTAATAAGTGCGATAACTGTATTCTGATCTACGTGGATCTGGCATAGCGCAAGGCTGCAAAACAACGCGCGAGCCCCAAACCACATCCAAGACATCCCTAGGGTGTGGAAACCTAGTTCTAGCACCCTCCCCTACTACCTCGGGTGAGACCTCAGTCCGCACTTTGCGGGCTGTTGCCGAAAGGGCTGGTAGCTACGAGATTTGATTGGCTAAATAATTCTTTTGAACCTGGGTCAAGCCCATATAAGCCAACACTTGGCCTCTAATATCTTATGCATCACTATGAACCAATTCTAGGACCTCTGATATGTGATTCAACAGGACCTTCAATTTGTTGGAACTTGCGATATGCGGAATTATCCCATGCTTAAGGCTTCAACACCCTAAACTTCAGCAAGTCATAAATTTTTACCCATAAGTCCATTTCTGGACTTCCACATAATGTTGGAAATCTCTTCTAGATCACTTTCCAATGGAACGTGTCTGATTATCCATTCAACCCATCTGATACCTCAAAATATGGCTCCAACCCCACTACCAATTATCTGCTCCTTAAATATCCAGACAACTAAGAATCACATCCATAATATGTCCTTAGCATGAGGCCTGTAGCAACCATGAACTTCCTTCCTTGTCATGAGGGAATATGTAAGTGTGTTGGAATTTAATGTCAATAGTCATGTTGGGGAGATGTGTTGGGCAGTTGGTAGTGCCTAACAATAGGCAAGAGTGTTGGCATTGATGTCAACCAAACAATCTTGGTTGCTTTTTGCACCAGATGTTGGTAGTGATGGCCCAAGAGGAATCTCAAGGTAGTTGCGGGCTTCAAGTAGAAAATCATCATAGTACCAGGCTGATTGGGGAAGCCATAAAATGATTATTATAGTGATGGATGAGGAAGGAAATTCATGGTTGTTGTAGGCCTCATGCTAAGGACACATTGTGGATGTGATTCCTAGGTGTCCAGAGAGTTCAAGAGCAAAAGATGGCTCCAACCTTACTTCCAATCTTCTGCTCTTGAACTCTCCAGACAACTAGGAAACACATCCACAATGTATCCTTAGCATTAGGTTTGCGACAACCATGAACTTCCTTCCTTTTACATCACTGTAATAATTATTTTATGGTTTCTCCAATAAGCCTACTACTATGATGATTTTCTACATGAAGCCCACAACTACCTTGATATTCCTCCTCGGCCATCACTACCAGCATCTGCTGCAACAAGAAACCAAGCTTGTCTAGATGACATCAATGTCAACACTCCTACCTACTATTAGGCACTACAAACTACCTAACACATCTCCCTGGCATGACTTTTGACATCAAATGCCAACTCACTTGCAAGTTTCCTCACTAGGCCATTGGCCATCCACACAATGCCAACTGTCCAACAATCTCTGCCTTTGGCATTAATGGCAGCACACCATCCTCTTCTGTTCCAAGTGATGGCCAATCCTCAAGCTTCTTCCACACATATCATGGCATGAGACACCAATGACCTTCTTTCCATCACAACTTCTCCATAACTTTTCTCCCCCTTTGACATCAATGGCAAGGGGATACAAGTTGCCTTTCTCTCCTGATGCTCTCACTGATTGTGAGGACCATAATCTAGCTATCAAGATGTACATTATACCTTGTATACCTCTCTTCCAGGGTTGTTGTTTATCCTACTCCATAAACTGGGTAAATGAGATATGCTCCCCCTGAAAATATACCACCTCTGATTTGTCCTTCCAATTTTGGACACCTTTTGGCTATTGGTTGAGCATTCGTGTCCACCAATGCATATTTTGTATCAAAAATATTGATACCTATTAAAATATGCATGGTATTGTTGTTGTTGCAAATACCAAGTTATAATGATGCATTTCTGCTCTCCCTTCTTTGTTGATGTTGTTGCTTCCGAGACTGCTCTCATTCTTGAGCATCTCCACTGCTCCCCTTGAGATCATTCTCATACTATGGGAATTTCTTCACAAATCACACAAATTGCATCAAAATAAATGATATAAGTGGAACATTGTACCAGGCATACTTTTTTATTTCTTTTCTAAAAAAGAAATGTCCATTTGCGCACATGGTTACTCAACATGAGCCCATCAGAACCAATTGGAATAGCTACACCAATTGAGGGTTAAGGGGCATGAAAAAGCTTATACCAATTGTGTCCTATGAACACAAGACTACTATACATTATCATCTTACAACTTAAATGAAATAAGAGTACATCAAAGATGCAAACTTTTCCTTTGCTCAGAAATCTTCCTTTATGAGGCTACTTATTTGTTACCTACTACTTCATATCAAAGCATCTCCCCCTGAGCCAATGCTCCCTAATCTCTTGCAAATTCATTTCATTTGCATGGGGATATATCTTGTGGACCTAACACGAATGTGAGCCTCATGTCATTCCACACTTCCGTTGCAACCCATATTCTTCCCACAACAAGAGATATTTTTGTGTACTCCTCATGCTGGATGCACTTGGGTAGAGGATTTTTTTCATTAAAATCCTCTTTCTTCACCCAAATGCACTTGGATCCTCTCTTCCTTTCAGAAGGGTTTTCTACAAGAGTAGGAGGATTACTCTTTTGACTTCTTCCTCTGTTATGAAACCAGCTCAAGAAAAGATAGAAAATATAGATCAACGCCTTAGAATTTAGCCTCTTCGTGGGGGCAACCTCCTTTCCATTACATAAATGAACAATTCTTGGATGATTCAAATGACAAAACCTCCTTTCTATATATAGGAGTCTAAGTAGTCACAATATAACCCAACTTACCTAACAATAATAATATAAAGCCACAAAAATAACAATAGAGGGATTCTATGGGGTACAGTAATAACAATATGGGGGCAATAGGGGCACAACAATATTAATAAGGGGTATAACTACAATAGTAATGGGGTAATCACTAGTATTATAGGGACCCAACATGCCCCTCTCCTTAAAAAAGGTGTTGTCCTCAACGCTTGAGTAGTTCTTGATACTTCTGTATAAAATACTCTTCCTCCCATGTGGAATCTTCAGTGGATAAGTTCTTCCACTTGATAAGATACTCCGAAATTGATCGATTTCGTAGCTGTCGAGTTCTTGTTTCTGTGACTGCTTCTGGTTCCAATATAATTTTTCCTTCCTCGTCAAGTTCTGGCAATATTGTTTGAACTGGGAGCTTGTCGCCTATAACCTTCTTTAAACATGAAACATGGAAAACTGGGTGCAATCGAGAAGCTGCAGGAAGCTCCAATTTGTATGCCATAGTACCAATCTTTTGCAACACCTTGTACGGACCATAATACTTTGGTGATAATTTATTATCCTTCTTAGCTTGCTTGAGGGACATTTTCTTATATGGTTGTAGCCGTAGGAATACCCAATCACCTACATCAAAACTTCTTTCACTGCGATGTTGATCTGCCTGTTGTTTCATTCTATTTTGTGCCAACACAAGGTTATCCTTTAAGAGTTGGAGGACTTGTTGTTGATGTTCGATGTGATGTTCCACTGCCTGAACCTTAGAATTTTCTCTTAAATATGATGTGATGGATGGTGGTTGATACCCATAAAGTGCCATAAATGGGGTCATTTTTGTTGCTGTATGGAAGGAAGTGTTATACCACCATTCAGCCAGAGGCAACCATTTGACCCATTGTGTTTGTTTATCAGATACAAAGCAACGAAGATATCCTTCCAAACATTTGTTTACTATCTCAGTTTTCCCATCAGATTGAGGATGATAAGATGAGCTATGAGCTAACTGAGTACCAAGACAAGAAAATAATTCTGTCCAAAAATTTCCAGTGAAAATGGGATCTCTGTCACTTACAATAATCTTTGGGTTTCCATGTAGCTTTTGAATTGTTTCCATAAATGCAGTAGAAACTGTACTGGCTTTAAATGGATGTGATAATGCACAAAAGTGTGCATACTTGGTAAGTCTGTCAACTACCACCATGATGACACTCTTTCCCTCAGACTTGGGTAAACCTGTGATAAAATCCATTGAAACCTCCTCCCAACGTTGGCTTGGAATGGATAAAGGTTGTAATAGACCCGATGTCTTAATTGTTTCAACTTTATTTTGTTGGCAAACCAAACATTCCGCCACAAACTTTTGAATATCTGATTTAAGGCCATCCCAAAAAAATTCCTTCTTAACCCTGTGGTAAGTTTTCAAAAATCCTGAGTGCCCTCCTAAGGGAGAAGTGTGCAATTTCATAAGAATCTTTTGTTTTAGCTGGGAATTCTTACAGAGGTATAAGCGATCTTTGTACCATAATGAATCATTTTTCCAGCTAAATGTATCAGATGTACTGGAATCTTGTTGTAACTTTCGAATAAGTGCCCACACTTCTTCGTCATTCTTCCATTCCTCCCTTGCTTCGTTTATCCAATCTGGTTGGATAATAGAAATGGCACACAACAATGCTTCCACATCCTCATCCTTTCTTGAGAGTGCATCTGCCACCACATTTTGCTTCCCTTTTTTGTAGATGATTTCAAAGTCATAACCCAACATCTTTGTGACCCACTTTTGTTGCTCTTCAGAGGATAATCTTTGTTCTAAAAAGTATTTAAGGCTATCATGATCCGTTTTTACCTTGAAGTGTCTTCCCATTAGGTAGGGTCGCCATTCTTAAGTGCATGGAGTATTGCCAACATTTCCTTCTCATAAATAGCTTTGCTTAAAAACTTTCCCTTGATTGGACGACTTTCAAAAGCAATGGGTCTTTCATCTTGCATTAGAACAGCACCAATTCCATTTCCTGAAGCATCACATTCCACAATAAAGGTTTTTGTGAAGTTCGGTGTAGCTAAGACCGGTGCTTGGCACATTGCCTCTTTAAGATGTTCAAAGGCCTTTGTTGCTTCCAGAGTCCATGAAAATGCATCTTTCTTCAATAATGTTGTTAGAGGTGCTGCTATTCTCCCATAATTCTTAACAAACTTGCGATAATACCCTGTCAACCTGAGAAATCCTCGCAGATGCTTTATGGATGTGGGGATTTTCCATTCCTTAATGGCTTTAATTTTGCTAGGGTCTACCTTAACTCCTTCATGAGATACAATATGACCCAAATATTCCACCTCTTGGACTCCAAAGAAACATTTGGATCTTTTTGCATATAATTGTTTCTCCTCCAATAGTTGTAGCACCCTGTCAACATGTTCAACATGATCCTTCCAAGACTTGCTGTAGATTAGTATATCATCAAAAAATACTAACACAAATTTTCTAAGGAATGGTTTGAAAATTGAATTCATCAAACCTTGAAATGTTGAAGGTGCATTGGTAAGGCCAAAAGGCATGACCAAAAATTCATAATGACCCTCATGAGTTCTAAATGCTGTTTTCGGAATGTCTTCAGTCTTCATTCTGATTTGATGATATCCTGAACGAAGATCCAACTTGGTGAAGTAAATTGATCCATGCAATTCATCCAGTAATTCATCAATGACAGGAATGGGGAACTTATCTTTAATAGTGAGCTTGTTGAGCTCCCTATAATCCGGACACATGCGCCATGATCCATCCTTCTTGTGCACCAATACTACTGGAGCAGAGAAAGAACTTTGACTCGGTTGAATTATACCAGCCTCTAGCATTTCTGCAACCATACGTTCAATTTCACTCTTTTGGACATAGGGATATCTGTACGGCCTGATGTTTGGAGGAACACTTCCTGGAATCAGATGAATAGCATGATCATGATCACACATAGGTGGGAGACCTTTGGGAGTCTCAAATACCTTGGAATGATTGTCCAGGACTTTTTGGAGATCTGGAGAAATAGATGATTCCAATGTGGAAACATCTAGCGAACATAATTGTGCAATTACACCTCTTTGTTCCTTTTTTAGAAGCTTTGTCATACCATTAGAGCTGATTATCTTTCCGGTTTCCCTGCAATACCCCTTAATTCAACTTCCTTTCCTTCCATAGAAAATTTGATGAAAAGTTCTTGAAAATTAAAAGCTATTGTACCCAAGGATTGTAGCCATTGGACTCCTAGTACAACATCAACACCTCCCATTGGAATGGAAAGCATTGGGCTAGTCAATACATATTCTCCCATGGATAGCTTGATATTATGGCACTTTCCAGAGCAATTTATTGTTCCTCCATTTGCAATCATCACTTGACACTCTGGTGCTGGATATAGGAAGCAATTCAATTCTTTTGCTACCTTACAATGAATAAAATTGTGGGTGCTTCCTGAATCAATCAACACTATTACCTTTTTCTTCTTGATTTGTCCTTCTATCTTGATGGTTTGAGGAGTGGTAATTCCCGCCAATGCATTACAAGATATGGTCGGATTTATTTGTTCTTCATCTAGGCTTTGTTCCTGGAGTATATCCTCTTCTTTTGACCTTTCTTGCTCCTTTTCTTCTTCCTCTTCACAATCTATGTAGAATAATTTCTTCTCAGCACACTTATGACCTTTAGTGTATTTGCTATCACAACTGTAACAAAGCCCTTTTGCTCTTTTTTCTTCCAATTTTTGTGGTGTCAACCTTATAGGTTGTGGAAGACTAGGGGCAACAACACTTCCGTCTTTATAGTTGTGAGTGGTATGCTTCCTGGTTGCCATATTTTTGCTTTCCATTTTTCTTGCTAACCTGAATGCCTTCTCTAATGAATCAGGTTCCCAAAGGCGAACATCATGTTGGATATTATCCTTTAAAGACCCTATGAACACATCAATCCTATGCTCCTCTGGAATATCTTTTACCCTTATGTTCAATTTTTGGAACTCCTCAATGTGCTCCATTATTGAACCCTTTTGTTTGAGACTTATCAATTGGCTAAAAAAAGTGTTGCTTTTTGTATCCTCATAATGTGCTATCAATTCTTCCGTAAAAATTGCCCAAGTGATAAATTTTTTATGAGAGAAAAGCCATTGATACCATACAAACTGATTTGGTTCCAAATATAAATTTTCCATACGTACCTTTTGTGTGTTTTGCACATTATTGAGATCGAAAAATTGCTCCATCTGTAATATCCATGTTGCGGGATCCTTGCCATCAAACTTCCTCATATCGATTTTTGGAATATGGTGGGTTTTCGATCCCACATTAGAGTCTAAGAAATCATGATTAACATTTCTTTTGTTCGCATCATGAGTTTCCTTTACTACCTTTTCACCATTGGTAAGTATTTCTTGTAGAAAATTTGTCAACTCTGTCTTCAAATCTGCCATGACTGTCTTCAAATTTGTGTTCAGGTCTATCTTCAAGTTGTCCATCTTAGCTTCCATGCCATTCATTTTAGCTTCCACGCCATTCATCTTAGCTTCCACGCCATTTATCTTAGCTTCTGTTAGCTTTTGTGACAGTGACATATGTTGCACTTGTTCTTGTAATTTTGATATATCATGTAGCATTTCTTCCTCTTCTTCATGAGTCATGCTCGAGCTTTCAGGTTCCTTACTAGGTGTTTGCATTTTCTTTCCTCGAGGCATCAGTTACCGATAATAATGCTCTACTATGCCCTTGGAATTCCTTCAAAATAAATTTTCAAACCAAGCTTACACAAAAATTTAAAAAATCTACACACCTTTTTTCACTTTGTAGGAGCTCGATATTGCCTCTGATGTATCTCTGTACTTTCCAATCATCTAGTTCTGAATTTTAGACCTACAGTAGCCCTCTATGTCCTATTTCCAATGCTACAAGTCTGACCCAATTTGGATTCTGCAAGGACACGTTATGCGAAATCTCCCACAGTGACTTGATTATAGACTAGTTCAGTAGAGCAAACTTGTAGGACATGCCACGAGTCACTGTTTTGACCTTTGGATCTGAGAACTGCATACAAGAAACTACAGTCTGCCCTCTTTCTGTACCTTCTTATGAAATTTCAATCTGATCCCCAGAGAGAAAGTTATGACTATTTTCCCCAGGTCACCTGTTTGGAATGTAATTTAGGAGTCTGCAAAAAGACCAACTTCCTTAGATCATATCTCCGCAAATATAACGTGAAAAGATCTGAAATTTGGACCCGAGGTTCAGCGCGATGTCTTCTCAAATGGGTGTTGTTTTCACCTTCTGAAACGTCGTAGAAAAAAGTTATGGCGAAAATTCCACGATGACCTGTTTGGAGCAGCGAAACCCTAGAATCCAAAGCTCTGATACCAAATGTTATGAAACCAGCTCAAGAAAAGATAGAAAAGATAGATCAATGCCTTAAAATTCAGCCTCTTAGAGGGGGAAACCTCCTTTACATTACATAAATGATCAATTCTTGGATGATTCAAATGACAAAACCTCCTTTCTATATATAGGAGTCTAAGGAGTCACAATATAACCCAGCCGACCTAACAATAATAATATAAAGCCACAAAAATAACAATAGAGGGATTCTATGGGGCATAGTAATAACAATATGGGGGCAATAGGGGTGCAACAATATTAATAAGGGGTATAAATACAATAGTAATGGGGTAATCACTAGTATTATAGGGACCCAACATCCTCGTTTATGCACCTTTCTCTGTTGACATAGAGCATTGAATACATATGAGTATGTTTCTACTCTATTCTTTCTCCTTGTCTTCAAATTATGAGTTTTTGCATTTGCTGAGAAGAATTCCATCTCTTATCATTTTTGTAGGTAGCTCTCTTGTTCCCAAGATTGCCACAATAATAACATCTTATTTGGATTAAGACCAGCGCAGAGGAGTTGTTGTTTTTGACATCCCTTTTGTCAAAACTCCCCTCTAGGCCAGCGTGCCTTCTTCCATCTTTTCTATGCATCCTTGGGTTGTTACTACCTTGCAAATCTTTTTTCCTTACAGGGCCATCTACAATCTATGGCTTTGTGTCCAAACTTATTGCAAGAAAAACAATATCCACGAAAAGGCTTTTGTTGAAAGATATTAACTTTTCTTTTTAGGCTTTTTTCTTGAGGAGGAGGGGTCCTATGTTGGCTCTTCTTGTGCCTTCTATGACAACAATCATTCCTATCACATACTCTCCCTTGCTGCTGCTTTGCCTTCTTCTGCTATACTTGTTGTTGTTGCTACTTGGGATTCTACTAAACTACTAGCTATTGTTTCTTAGCCTTTTGCCGCACTATAGGCTACTGCTCTTTATCCTTCTCCTACTTCCTTTTCTTCTCTTGTTGTTGTTGTTGTCCAAAAACATTTCTTTTGTTTTTGTTGGAACTTTCAAGCTTTTGATATTCATACATCTCCTTATTTTAATTCTCTAAGTCATGTCTCAATGATACTACCTCGGCTTGTAGTCTCTCATAGCAAGCCTCCTTTATAATCATGTGATGGAATAACCTCCTAATCAGACTGCTAGCCTCTTCTTTTTGAGCAATTAGTTCAAGTATGTTTTTGCTCAACTTCTCATTCTCAAGCTCATAAACTTCTAGTTGCTCCTCTTGCTTGATATTTTACTTTGATAGGTCCTTGATCTCTTTTAAAGCAGATATCAAATTCTTTATAGAAAATATCCTTTCATTTAGATCCTTCTCTTCTCTATCAGAGGTGCTAACTAAGTTATCACAGATATCTAAGCCCATCTCTATGTTCATGGAGTCTTCCATAAGTCTAAGGGTTATTCCTTCTTCTTCATCTGAGGATCCCTTATTTTCTATTGCTACTAGACTGGGTCTATCTTCATTACAACTACTAGATGCATGGTTGTCTCTATCTTCACATGAACATCTAGATAATGAATGACCTACTTCTTTACATTTATCACAAGGAAATAGAATACCTTCAAAGAAACATGGTCTGTCCTTTGAGATTTCTACCTCACCAACAAAAGTATGACGAGAAACAACTTCTCCACTTTTTGGTTCATTGCTAGAGTAGTAGGGATCCTTAGCCTCTTCTCAAGCCACATGGCTATCTACACTATGCAGATATTATAGATTGTCCAACACATATGTTGCTGACTTACAATGCCTCACTTTGTCAGCATCCAGCTTAGATAGCCCTCTCATGATGACCTCCTTGGATTTTACATTCTGCTCATTCTTCTCTCTATACCAAAGAGAATGCCACATGTCAACATTCAAGTCCAGTAAACATTCCATCATTAAAACCTCCCATAATTCATAATAGAGCCCAAAGTCTGATTCATTCAAAGATGGAACTCCTACTAGTGTTAGGCAAACCTCATTAGCTATGTTTTTCCCTTTTATATACCTTTTAGCAATTAAGCTATTCCAAAAGGAACCTTGCTCCGATACCAATTGTTGGGAAAACATTATAATACTAAGAGGGAGGGTGAATCAATATTAAGGCTTTTTACTTCTTTATGCCAGATTAATTTTCTTATTTAAACTTGGCATACAACCATATAACCAGCAACATAAGCTCAACACACAAGCAAACAAACCATAAGAATCATACACATAGACACAAGGTTTTTCACATGGAAACCCTTTCGGGAAAAAACCATAAAGCTTGTTGTTGTTATTGATGTAGATTAAGAGCCCCCAATCTATTACATCAATCTATTTTTGTGAGCACCCACTCACAGGAAGCATCAACTCCATTTTATTTGTTTTCTAGCACCAATTAGAAAGAAGCACCAACTCCCTGTGTTTGTAGACACCTATCCAGCTTACTAGAAGCACCATAGGAGGCAACGACCTCATGGATTTTTTTGCAAGCACCAACTTGCAGTTCCTTGGATTCATGAAAGCACCAACATCCAAGAGGCGCTGACCCCCAAGCCTTCACAAGATCCACTGGAGATGGAAGCACCAACTTCTTGTATGTAGGCAACAACCCACATTAAAATAGGAATTGAATGTCCTCTATGATTTGGCATTAACTCTGCCTGATAACAACTTTGCAATCCGCTCACTCTACTACACTTTACAGCTCTCTACAACTCTCTTCAGTAGTCCTATGATCTGCTCAACAACAGTCACTCTCAACACTCTTCTCTCTGCTCTCAACAATAGTCACTCTGCTCTCTACCTCTTGCTTTCCACAACACAAGCTTGGTTCTCAGCCTTGCTTCACATTGCACAAGCTCATCTCTCGGTCTTATGCTCTCCAAGGCACACACTCAGCCTTACTCACACAACGCAAGCTCCTCGACCTTTTTCTCAACACAAAAAAACTTCAGGCCTTACATAAAAAACATAGGCACTTTCAGCCTTACACACAACACATAGGAAACATCAGCCTTTACACACAAAGCACACAGGAAATTTAGCCTCACACATAGAGTTCTGCTCTCAGGGTCTTCTCTTTTCTTCTGCTTAGGCACACTCAACCTTTACACACAAAATTGGCTCTTACACAGCCTCTCACAGTAGTGCACTTACTCATAGCTCTTTCCACTTGGCTCTATGGCAACAATATTTCCTTCCCCCACATGCTCAATCAAGCTCCTGGGTTTTGTTCCTCTGATGTCTCCCCGATCAATATTGTCACACTTTTGATGATGCCACACTGTCCTTAGGCATCACTATGCACTGTACTTAGGCATGGCCTCTCCATGTTGTTGTCTACATCGGACTTGGTTTCTACAACTACATTCACTAGAGAATGGGCACCTGACTGTCCTTACTATCTTCTCCATACTGAGAATTAATTCTCAGTCCACCTGCTTACTCAAACTAGGCACAATCCTCTCTATGTTGTAGCTCTCCCATCACTGAGGCTCTCCATGCTGAGAATTTAATCTTAGTCCACATGCACACTCCATCAAGACTCTCCATGCCTCTTCATGTCTTAGAGTACTTCAGCATGGATTTTCTATTTTGCATTTATTTCTATAATGCATGCACGGGATATCTCTACCAACCAACTCCACTGCCTCTGCATTTACTCTTCAACTTCCAACCCATTCAGCCTTCAAATTCTTGTACTGGGCTATCGTACAATTGATAGTATAGTGCTATATCGGAGCTTCCACATTGCAGCTTTACAACTGTGCAATTTTATACATTTCCACTTGCCGATCTCTGATATTCAAGCCCCTTTCAATTAGCTCTATGATGTATATCAACCATAGGACCAGGTGTTGTGACTAAGGGCCAATCATATCGGAGCCCCATTATAGGTGATTTGCAATTGTGTCATTGTGCCAGCAACAACAAAACGTCGATCATCGATCTCTGATTTACTAGCTCCTTGCTGCTTAGCCCTTGCCTCACATTTCTCACCACGGGACTAAAGGTGGTGACTGGGGGCTTGGCCTTAAGATGCTAAGTTTTTCAATGCTCTACTAGGGGCCTTTTTCTTCTTTTTTTAAGATTTGAGCCTTTTTTTTCTTGTGTGTTCCACAACCAAGCACTAACACCATCGAAGCCCCCTTATCAACATTTTTCACTTGTTTCCCATATGCCAGCAACCAAAAATCATTGATTGTTGATTTCTAATAGGCCCCTTTATTTAGCCCTAGCCTTTGGTTCTATAACACTTCACAAACACGTGCTATCTCACATATGGATGATTTCCAAATGTGTCTAATGTGCCAACCATTGCAAACCTCTGATCATTGATTGTTGAAGTGACATCATCTCATCCATGTGGCATCTTCTGACCAGTGACATTTGTCACTCAGATATCACCCTTTAGGCCATTCAAAACACTGAATTTGTCTACCACACATCCCTCCATACCGTTACATCATGCTGACGTCAGTAGCCACGTGTCCATTATCGGAACCAATCAAATCCTACCATGTGTCCTCATTGGAGCTTACCAGACATTGCCATCTATCCTTATTAGAGCCTACTAGACACTGCCATGTATCCTCATCAGACCCAATCAGATGCCTCCACATGTCCTCCTGTTGGAGAGAGAAAGAGGCCCGCCTATCCTTATTTTGCATCAAATTCCTTTATATTTTTCCTTTTGGCCTTACCGACAATTTAACAAAGGATGCCTCAATTCTCGGTGTTTTTATGTTTGTTGCACCGATGCCAACCACCAAGGATCATTGATTATGATTCATCATGACCCCCGATATTCTAGATCTCTAATCGCTAATTGGCGATTTGCAATGTTGTGTGCTGCCCCTTAAGATCCTTGTTGGGGTGGCTTGGCCTCCAATCTCTGGTGCACCACTATGCACTAACTACAGGGACCTTTGATATGCGATTTTTCGGGACCTATGATTCTCCGAGACTTGCGATATGAGAGATTCTTCCCTGCTTAAGGCTTAAACACCCTGAACTTCAGCGGGTCATAACTTTTGACCCATAAGTCCATTTCTGGACGTCCACATATTGTTGGAAATCTCTTCTAGAACAATTTCCAATGGAGGGGGTTTGATTAACGATTGAGCCCATATGATACCTCAAAATATGGCTCCAACCTCACTGCCAATCTTCTACTCCTGAAATCTCCGGATAGCTAAGAATCACATTCACAATGTGTTCTTAGCATGAAGCCTGCAGCAACCATGAACTTCCTTCCCAGTCCATCATTTTATGGCTTCTCAAATAATCCTGCTACTATGATGATTTTCTAAATTAAGCCCACAACTACCTTGAGGTTACTCCTAGGCCATCACTACCAACATTTGCTGCAACAAGCAACCAAGCTTGTCTGGTTGACACCAATGCCAACACTCTTGCCTACCGTTAGGCACTTCCAACAACCTAACACATCTCCTCAGCATGACCGTTGACATCAAATTCCACCACAATTTCATATTCCCTCATTGCGCCATTGGCCATCCACACAATGGCAACTGTCCAAAAAAAGTTATCAACCATGCCCATGAAGTAGCCCCAAATATCATGAAACTAGTCCATGAAGATCTCTACTATTCCCCGATACTAGGAAACGATAATGTTATATAACTTGTACACTAAATTAGTTTCCTATTACAATATTAATGAAAAATTCAATAACATATAATGCTAAAAATATAAACTAGGTTATTTATTCCTTATTATTCTTCCCAAACTAAGAAGCATTGGCCTCCAATAATTTCAAAAGAGAAGGAAAATGAGCATGATGTGATATTGGCCTTTTTACCAACAAAGTATGATGTAGTAGATCCATGGTAATTTAGGTGATTCTTATGTCAAAAGGCTAGTCGACATCAAGCAAAGGATGAAAATAAATAATATTTTTTGTAGGATGACTGGTAAGGACCTTTGTCTTTAATGTTGACTCATAATCGGGTTTGATGAAATAAACATCAATGACATCATGGATTCCCACATGAGTTGGAATGTCAAGGTGGAAAACATTTTTGGACACTTTCTAGATGATTGAGTAGGGGCCATACCAAATGGGTTTGACTTTACGATATGTTTTATCTTATCTTGTCCAAATGTAACCATTCTTTGTCACTAACTTTGAAGTGGTGAGGAACATTATGTTATTCCATCAATCACTTTTATTTTACTTTATCCTTCTGAATAATCTGAATAATTTCTGATTGAAGAGATTGCAAGTGTTGAACAAAAATTTGTGACTTATCTTCTTATTTTTTAGAGATGAGAATTAGTTGGAAGAGGTAAAGACCAAGGAAACTCATCTACAACTAAACCAAGGAAAAATTCAAAATGAGAATGGCAATAGGAATAAAGAACTACTTGATTATATGCAAGCTCAATATGGGTAAGACTCAAATATCATTTCGATGGAGAATAATGAAGAGATATTCTAAGACTTTGTACCAAAGTAAGGTTAACTACTTTAATATGACCATCAATTTGAGGATGAAAGGCGGTGGAAAAAATAAGAGAAGTTCCTAATATTTTCCACAATGAATGCCTAAAATGGACCACAAAACACTAGTCACAATCACACACAATGTTGACGAGAAGACCCAAGGAACACCAAACAATGTCTAAGAGTAATTGGGCTAAGTCACAGGCATAACTAGTTGATGAAAAGTAATAAACCTAGCAATTGTATTGAATCTATTGACAATAAAAAACATGCAATCATGATGATGAATTGCCATGGTAAAACCACTAACAAGATCAAGAGAAATACTTTCCCAACGATGGGAAGGAATGGGAAAATTAAAACTCTTGGTTAATTGGTTTAGATTGAGAGCATATTGCACATTTCATTAATATGTGAAGAACATATTGTTTCATGTGAGGCTAGTAGAAAAATTGTTGAACATGATGAAGAGTCTTCTATTGTCTAAAATGACCTCCATAGAGAATATAAATTGCTTCTTTCAATAGAGCTTGGTAGTGATCACATGGTACACATAACATGTCAAACTTATACAACAATATTTCTTTGATGAAAATCTTGTAAAGGAACTAAATTTGATCAATTTAGATGTTGAATACTTTTGTAAATATGTTCAAAATCTACATCATTTGGATATTTCTCATCCCAAGTTTGAAATCCGGAGTCTAAAATATTAAGGACTTGTACATCATGAAATCAATGTAGTCACCTCAAATAGTCAACCACGTTATTTGAACTACCATTTTTGTATTTGATCAAAAAATGAAATTGTTGTAGATATGATGACCACTTCATATGTCAAGCTTCTTGATTTTTTTTTTTTGGATTGAAGAAACCTAAAAGGTAAATGATCAATATGGACCCTATTCTTTACCCATCAAATAGTGTCTCCAATATTTGATAGATTAATCCAAAGAATATAATTTTTTATCATGTGTGGAGTAGTTTTTATTGGCCTCTAAAAATTTCTCTTAAGAATAAGCCATTGGATGAACATTTTGCATCAAAATTGTTCCAAATGCAAATTGCAAAGCATCTCTCTTGATATCAAAGTTCTCTGAGAGATCTGGTAGTACAAGAAATCATGTGGAACAAAACTTATCTTTCAATTAAGAAAAAACATTAGAATTTTCTTCTTTCCATTTGAAAAAACACTACTCCTAGTTAATCGATGCAAAAGAAAAAAAATGTTTTCAAGTCCATAGATAAACCTGCAATACAAGTTAGAAAGCCTAAAAAAACTCATTAACTCTATCGAATTTGAAGGAGGGTGCGACTGGAGAAGTACTTCAAATTTGAGACAATCCACATGGACTCCAAGTGCATCAATGATGGATCCAAGGTAAGAGATTTAAATTTGTGCAAAATAACACTTGGAAACATTTGCATAAAGTTGACTTCATTGGAAAAGATTCAAAACATGTTGTAAATGTTGGAGATGAGTCTTTCAAGACCTAGAAAAGACAAGTGATTGTGTGAGCTACAGGTCGTCAAGGTTGTACTTAATCCTCCTCTTATACCTCTTGATGGGATGACACCTCAGTCTTTCTCCCTTTACCGATGTTCCTCCAAGATCTCATTGTGTTTCAAGCTTCAACACTATACTCAATGTGACTTAATACTTATCAAGAAGTCGCTATTAGATCGATGTTTTATCTTGGACCATCAATGAAGTTCCATACATTCCCAAGGTCTTGAGGCCAATATGGAATTCGAAATCATTGTTGTGTTGTGTTTTCCCAATTGGGTAGTGGCAGTTGAGTAGTGACAATATTTTTTGTGTACTTTACTGTCTACTAGGGTGATCAACTAATGAGACAATCCACTTCTATCAAATTAGACTCTATTAATGGTCTTCCTTCTTTCAATGATGTGATTGTGAGTGTTACTTGAACAACAACCTTAATTCATCTTGTGGTCCCCTAGTTCTAATGTGGGTTGGGGCCTCCAATATTGAAACTCCTGCCACGAGGCCCTTCTTAATTGATGTGTTGCTTAAGGATGATGCAACCATTGTGGGGTTCAATCAACAACCTTTGTTCATTGTGGGGACCCCCTAGTTTGCTACAAGTTAAGGAAGTGGGGTTCTAAAACTGAAACCCATCGTCAGTAAATACCATTATGGTTTACAGTTTGGGGCCTTCGACATGAAACCCATTGCCTTGCTCCACCTTTTCTTGGCTTAATTCCATTTTAGAAACTATTCCTCAATTTTCTCTAGCTTATTCTATACATATTTTGTTCCAAGCACAGGTAGAGTCCTCCTCTCTTACATCCCAACTCACTTGTCCCCGTAAATCCCCTTACAACCATAAAATTTGACCTAGTTACACACAAATGTACATTTAACATGCATACATCTTCTTGCCTTTGATGACTCAATTGTATATACACAAAATCTTGAATATGCAGCAACCCGAAAGTCATGATTACACAAGATTAACATTCACATGGGATAACTTATTAACCTCAATGCATAGATATCAACCAAAAAATTGAGGATAATCTCCTACAATTTCTATTAAGACAAGATATATACATATCTATCCTAATTACACCATAATCTCACTTTCAGACTTCTATTGTTCCTTAGTCTCTCTTGGCTATTTCCTTCATATTCTCTTTTCCTCTCCTCTCTAACCTTTGACTCATACATACATACATACATACATACATACATACATACATACATACATACATACATATATATATACATACATATACATAGATATATATATATATATATATATATATATATATATATATATATATATATATATATATATAACTTCATGGAGTATGTAGCTAATAGAACTCTCATAAATCTACATATTTCCCTTTTCTAGAAATTACGAAATATCTCAGCCTAATTACTTGTCCCTTTCACAGTGTGCCACATGGATAACAAAACTGACCTCTCTAACAAAATCAAATTCCTTCTAGAACTAAGACACCTATATTTATATGAAAAATGCACTATTAAATTTATACAAATTTTAATTGGGGAATCATGGCCCCTTTAGGAAATTCCAATACCTATTTAGGCCTAAGGAACAAGTGGAGGACTTGGATTTATGCTCCTGCATCAAACACTGAAGGCAGAAAGTATTCATGGCATCCTGGTCATGTGTCTCTATTGAAGCCCTCCTGGATCCCAAACTTGATTTTGCTTTTTTTCCACATGCTTGACTGCTTTGCGGCTTTGTTGTTGTCCACATGCTTGACTACTTTGTGGTTTTATTTGTTTCTTCTTGACATCTTCTAGGACCCCAAATTCTAGTTTGTCATTGCCCACTTTCCTTGAGAGTGTCGACATCTTCAAAAATTTTGTTCTAAGGTTGAACTTCCTCATTAACTTTACCCCCTTTACATCCTATAGTTGTTGATTTTTTGTTGTTTTCCTCAATCTTCCAAGTTCCTATACTTTAATTTGCAATTATCTAGTCACCTTGATAATGTATCTCCTTGCAGTCAACAAATTATTATTTCTACTTATCTTCCTCATTCCATTATGCTTCTCGTCGGGAAATTCTTCAATGTCTAGCTTGTTCCTTTGCTAATACATGTTATAAACATTTCTCAATTATAGCATTACTTCAAAACTCAAAAAATTTATGGCCTCACTTGCCATTTCATTGTTCTCATAAGCTCTCGGCTTCCATTTTTCACCACCAAACATCTCTCTGAAGATGTTCAAGCCACTTGACTTCCTTCTCCATGCATGTTCTATGTCTTTAACTACCTCTGCACATAAAAAAATATATGATATGAAGAATCTAGTTTTGAAATCCATTATTTATCATTAGGATGAACACTAACACCATCTACTTTAAATTTGTTTATGTCCAAAGGTTGTTAATACATCCGAATTTTTACTCATCTTTTCTTGGTGGCTTCCATACCCATAACCCTACAAAGGTTGATATGTCGACATCATGACCTCTTTCTTGGTCACAAATTCTTCCATTCTGCTATCATTTTCCGTTGTTTCCCTAACTTGGATTTTCCTCTACTCAGATCCTCTTTATTTTCCACTTGTTCATACTTTTCCATATGTTGTCCAAAACCAATTTTAGTTAAAAATCTACTAACTCCTCACACATCCAAGTAATCTGATGCCAGCCTAAGCCGAAAATACCCACATTATGCAAATAAAATTGGATATCACTAGTCCCAGGCCTTAATCACCTGATCTATGGTGAAAATCTTCACAAATTAAGGTTTAGGCTCTTAATTAAGTTTATGCAAAAACGTTACTTTTGACCATCCAAGTCTGACCCTTAATTAACCTCTGAGTGGTACCTTACTCAACCTTCAGTAAACTTTGGTTAATTCTATACCCACGCATATTAACCAAAACCCACTCTTTAACTTTGGTTATATTCAACTTAACCCATAAAACCTTTATCTACTTTATTTCTATTATAATTCTTGTATATAGAAATACTCCATAAAGCACACGTAAACCTTACCTTTCCACCAATCCACAACCTTAGCAAATTTTGTGATGCTCACCTTTATCCGTTCAATCTTCCACCTTCAATTTCACTTCCTCGAATCAACAACTACTGCACGATTTCCATTCATCCTCCGGAACTCAAACAAACTTAAAATCACATCCATAAACTTCTCGAGTCTGCTTAGGCCCAAGCCTTATCGGCTTCAATCTCCACCATTGATCTCACCCTTCAATCCGATGGTTGATGATACAGCTGAGCATCGCACATCGCAAATTGTATTTTCTTAAGGCCAAGCTTCATCCACTCATGAACTATGGTGATGCGAAACTAATTGGTGATTCCCCACCATTACACTTGATCCAACGGTTAACAACGATATCGAATGAACCACTTGCACGATGTTTACCCGACCTTGTGGAGCTGATAAGGAATATAAATCCTTGATCTATAAATGTTTGGGTCCAACTTTGAACTTAAATTTCGACCACTTTATGACCCGATATCCATTGGATATAAGAGGCCATCAAATCTACGATTTGTGGGAATTCAACTAGCACACGGATTAAAACGGTCTTAACCCCTGCAGTTGATTGTGACGTAAGACATTGAATATGAGATCGGCAGTTAGGAGTGAGTGCAGGACTTCAACCACGATCAAGAAAATCCGTACTATCCTACCCCCACAGTTGCTAATCACTGTCGATCTAACAAATTTGTCGATATGACGATCTAGATCTATTCCTCTGCCATTCTTCTTTGGAAATTAACATTTGTCAATCTAAACGATCCCACAGTTCCTATGTATCGACACCTTACTTCTTCGTCCTTCCCTTTACTTTGTTTTTATGCCGTTTCTTCAATGTTCTTTTGTGGTTTCGGGTTTCTTCCAGGGTTCTGGTCTTTGGTTGTTATGCAACACAACTCCCTCCTGAGCTTAACTCTGCATACTCTTATTCATTGTCATCCTTGAACTTCACTTGGATCCTTTGATCGAATTCATCAATCAAACCCCGACCCTACATACTCCCCTTCTTCTCTGTGTTCTACTCAAACTTCACCTACATATATATACTATGCAGAATTACACTAATTACATAAAACTCATAACTCCATACACACCATAAACTTAGAATCAATTTGTTTGTATTAATAAACAAGTATTTACATAGTTTCTTCTCTCAGGCCTGATTTCGAATATCAGTGGCCTTTGTTTCACAATCTACCCATAGGCTTACAGTCAACCTCTTCACACTCTAACTCCCTAACTAACTAACTATCTAACTTGACTAACTCTTTTTATGCCTTTTAGGCTTACATTTACACAAAGGAGTCTATAACTAGTTTATAGTTCAGATCCTTAATAATTTCAGCTAAAACCTAAGAATCCTCTTAATCCTATAAATCATGAACTAATTCCTAATTCAAGATCTACAATTAATTTCCAAAGATATCAATCCCTATGAACTCTTAACTATCCTGATTCTCTGATGTTCCCCTTCATTCGAGAACATTTACAATATGCCTCACAATACTTAATTAATTCCTATTTTCATTAAAATCACTCAAAACCTAAGTAATTACATTAATTCAACTCTTAGGAAACTAACTTCCTTAAAACACAAGACCCCCCTATGTCTACTAAAATACAATGATTCTTCTGGGTAAATGCTCCTACATCATAATCCTACCCTTTCTGGAAGGCTTTGCAACCTACTTCTTAGTTGTTATAAATTCAACTCTATCTGCACTAATTAGAGAACCATAGAAAACCTCTCCTCTCACTCCCATCTTATCAGAATTTTCAAGTCATGGGCTTGCATACTCCTTTTATAAAAATTCCTCCATGATAATGTACCATTGATTAGTTTCCCCATCATTATCATCCACCTGAATTGTCATCCCTTCTTTGCAAATATTCATATGTTCATCACGAAAGGTGTGCATATCCCATTTCAAGACAATGTATACTGCAATATCCCTAATGCTCTTCATGCCTTCAATTTGTTCTCTCAATTCTAAAATCTTCCGGTGGCCTTTCTCTTTAGCTTTTCTTCCTTGAATTTCTTTTTCCTTCAATCTACCTCTAGATTATTTTAATGTCTCATATAATGATGTCTCTACCCTTTCTTTAGGGAGTTGACTTCTATTTGTCTGTATTTGGATGTTTTATTGCTTCTTGTAACTTCATAAAGCATTCACCTCCTTATTAACTTTGAAATTGTATTTTCTCCTCCAAATTTCTTCCCCATCATGCCTTCCATCATCTTGAATTTCCAGAAGATATTTATTTTCTATCAAGACATTTTACTAATCATTTATGCTAAGCTTCCATTGCCACTTTACAAAAGACAAATTTCCATCTTTGTTTATGTCTTTATCTCCTTAAACTTATATTTCACTTTCTACATCTATTTGGTTGTATTGTCAATCTCCCTAGTGTCATTGAAGATAGTTTCCTCATACTTCATTAAGGCATACAATTGCTTCACAATCCCATCATATGAATCCCCCTACTACTGGATCTTCCTCCAATGAATTTTTTTCTCGTCAGTTGCAAAACCCTTACACTTACTCGATTCTCCCTTGAGCTTATCATCTTCATCAACTGGGTCTACAATTTTGGTGTAGTATCCATCCACCTCATTCTCTTACAAAGGTATATTGTTGTCCTCATATACAAATCTTTTCTCCTTACCTACCAACATACCTTCACATTCCTTAAAAAAAATTGATCTACTAAAGGTAAATCCATTACCTTAATATTTGCAATTTCCTTTCTCAAATGTCCTTTCCCAACCTTAGGCATTACATCGGATTTGCATTCTCATTTTCTATCACAAGGATACTATCCTTTATCCCATTTATTGAATTCTTCTTATCTCTATCTCTTAGAGACAATTTTACATTTTCCTCCTCCTTCATGACAACTTTCATTGAATTTCCATCTTCATGATCTGCATAACCAACATACATACATAATTGATTAGTTTTAAATCCATGAGATTCTTGAGTCTTTATTGATGCTTATGGAATCATCTCATGCTATTGATTTGAATTTTCCAAATATTTCATGAGAATCTCATGAATTCTCGCATCTTCATCCTCATCATTATCCTCTCCAAGGAGTGGTCCTTGCTCTCATCACAATAGTGAACTTCCTCTTCTTCATACACAACTACTTTGAGTTATTATTTATTCGAAAGAGTAGTCAAACAATGCTTCATCTTCCCTTGCAATTAATCCAGGTGGATATTGGTGGCCACCCGCCTATTCCACCTAGACCTCTAGTCGGTTTCATCTGTTTCCTTGTTTATTGTAACATTTACTATTTTTAATAGTTTTTAGGTCCTGAATTTCTGAAGCAGTTTTGACCCCCTTGTAATCATCGGAGAGACCTTTCCAGCAAGGGATCATACGCAACAACTAAATATAATATGACCAAGTTACGACCCCGGGAAGTTGCTTGCCCAGCTAACCCCAACTGGGCCCATAAACTCTTGGCATTCCATCTCATGGGGTTAGGGTTTTGGTTGTTTAGGGTTTTCCCTTGTTGTTCAATAATAAATAGGCCCTTGATCCTCATTTTCACACATTTCAGAGGCATGTAGCCACCACATCTCTTCTCAGATATAAGTGATGAGCCCCAAAAATGGATAATTATTTTGGCTCATTCAACCTCTTAATTTGACTTAATCCACCATTATCATTAGTTTATTGCATGTTTTTTATTATATTTATGCTAATAGAGTGAATTGGGTTAGTCATTATGCCAACAAGTCTAATGTGTGCTTTGTGTAGCCTTTTTGGTCAATTTGGAGACAAAATCAATGGTTGAAATGAGCACTTGGCAGCCAAATTCGTGGAGAGTATTTTTAGGAAGGTATTCCCCTCATTTATGGGCCCTTACCTCGAATTCTCCACCATCAGCTCGGAGTTCAAGGGCCACCAAATCAATCAGCACAAGGGCAGCCAAGCAAGTCAAGTAGGACTGCTGTTAACTACAAGTCTTGGGCAGCCGAGTCCCTAAAGTCTAGGAGGATTGTTGGGGTCCTCAATTTGTATAAATAAGAAGGCTTAGGGCCTCACTTTGGTTAGCCAGTGGTTAGTCATTTTTTAGCTGGTAGTTAGTCATTGCATAGTCTTGTTGTAGTCATTTTGTAGTTCGATTTTTAGGCAATAGATTAGCTTTGCTTTCAGCTCATTCTCAAGCTCTCCTTGTGGACAGTTTTGATGTAACTCTTCATTTCTTGATCAATAAAGATGAATCCAGCTCTAAATATCTCTTAGGAGGCTGTAGCTCTTGGGGTTGGGCCCATCTCAAGCGCCCAGTACCTCCTTTGTTTATCTTTATGTGTGTTTGCTGCATTCTTAGAATAAAATCTGCTATTTGTATTTAAATCTTGCTTTGTTATTTAGATTTCTTTTGATGGTTAAAGTAGCTTCTCATGGTTAGAATAGATTGGTAGGATAATAACAGGAAAAAGGCTACCAAACACCTTGGATCTCACCTCCCCCTCAATGGAATCATGAGCTGGGACCAATGTGACTTTGCTGCCAACAAAAACGTTGTTTTGCTTTGCCATGCAATTCTTAGTGTTGGAATCCTCTTTTGTAGATGCTGATATTAGTAGTATTTAAATGCTTCAGTTGATGATTTCTTAGTGGCATAAGTTAGTTCATGCATTTCATTTCGAATAAACTGTTGTTCATCTCCTTTTGTTGTTACTTAGGTCAGAATAGAGTAAAGTAACTAGGTCATATGTTTTATAAGTGTTTGTGTGTTCAGTTTGAAATACCACTTGCAGAGTACCTATTAACCTTCCTTACCTGCACATACCCCATCCAACCTACCTGTTTCATCCTTCACTCAGAACCCTTACCTTACATTTACCTCATTCGCTTACTTTGCCATGATTCTCATCTTCTTGTGCAACATCATCTCATCCCTCCTTGAACAAATCTCACCATCTACACCTTCTCCTCAACTCCATTCCCCAAGTCCTGGACCTCTTCACACCCCTATTTCACCTCCATACTCATTCCTCCATCTTTATCCCTCCATCCATGCTCCAAAATCCCATTTCGAAACATCCTGTAGAAGAATTACAGAACATCCTGTAGAAATCCTGAACATCCTGTAGAACCCCTGCATACTTCCTGTAGAAGCTCATAAACATGGTTTCTTGGCAGCCAAACTTTGTGAGACTCTATGGAAGGGTGCTAGGGACCCCTTAGACCCTCTATGAACCTTCCCAACCTTTCCCAAGCATTTCTCCTCCTTGATCCACCTCTGCACAGTCAAAAATCGTTAGAAGCACATGCATGATAATTCCAACAACTTAAACAAAAATACAAAAAGATGTTTTCTTCAGATAGAGGTAGTCTAGACACATGTATTTTACCTTCATAGAAGTAATGGCATCTCTTTCATTAGTTTTCATGCTCTCCTTTGCTCAGTGGGACTAGCTGGTAGAATTAGGGTTTGCTAGGTTTTGCGTTTCTTTTTGGCTTTCAGTTTCTTTTTGCAATTAGATTAGCTTCCTTCGAGTTGGATTTCATCCATCAATTAAAAAGCTTCTTCTAAGAGCTCATAGAAGTTGCCTTAAGCTCCTAGTGGACTTGTGCCAGCTGACCAAGTGATAGTTGCGGCAAGAGCTAGTACTTGTGCATACAGCACCGTCACTTCCAAGTTTGTTACGAACTACCGGGTTGATAAAATTAAAGAAGGGAGTTCCAGGAGTTGTAGCATTATTGCTACAATACTAGGGCTCACCATCTTTTTGGCGTCGTTGCCGGGGAAGCGTCAGAGTATTGGTGATTGCCGCTTTTGTTCTATTTTCGACTACAATCTTCTGCTAAGTAGTTTATTTCATTTCCATTATGCAATTTCGTTTATGCAAAAGTAGATTAGCATTTCCCGCTTTCATAGATTAGCATTTCAATTACGCAATTTCATTTCTGCAAGCGTAGATTAGCATTTCAATTCTGCAAGCGTAGATTAGCATTTCATTCTTGCAATTTCATTTGAGCAAAATAGATTAGTCCTTTCCTGCTTTCATTTCAATTCCGCATTTTCATTTTAGCAAGATAGTTAGTTGCAGTTCAATCTATTTCAGTTTTGTAGGTAGAAGTAGAAAAAAGCAAAAATCAACCAAAAAGATTTCTTTTCATGCCTTGTAGGAGTAGAGATAGTTCAGAAAAATGATTGCACAACACCCCCACTGCTTCACACAGCCAACCTTCTCTCTTCTTCGATGGTTGTGAGAGAAGAACCCCTAAGTGGCCAAAAAAACATATTTAAAGAACCTCTAGGGGAGAAGAAGAAGAAAACATTCCTCTGGAGCAAATGGCTGCAAATAGAAATGTTGGGAGCAACATTTTGTCCAAAAATGAATTTGCAACTCATATGAAAGATTTCAAGAGCGAGATGAGGTAGTTTCTTGCCATGCAACTGGATACCTTGCGAACCCAAAAGAAGCAAGAAGAAGCCAAGAGGGCTTTGGTCATCTTTTGTCCCAGGTGCACTAGAAAGCATCCTAGGAACGAATGTCCAATGCACTCCCTAGAAGTATGTTTCATCTGTGAAGAATACCATCCTACAGATCAGTGCCCTTCCTTACCCAGAATCAAAGCTTCATATCAGAGAGCCAAAGGAGTCACTGAATCACTCTATTATATGAACCAAAGGAGGCCACATGGACCTAGATATTACCAGCAGGAACTGCAAGGGACATCCGAGACCTATTATGACCCTTATCAAGCCACTTTCATGCCTTCTTGGGGTCCCCCTGCTCATCCTTCCTGGTTCACACCTCCTCCTTGTTCCTTCACAGATCCATATTATGCCCAACTAGTTGCTCATTCATTTAACTCTTATGCTCAGCCACAGCCTTAGTGGAATGCACCTCATCAGGAGTGGAGGCCCCAATACAACACTCCTCCCGCTTATTTTCCTCCACCACCTGCTCATCCACAACCATCGCCTCCTGCTCCACCAAGGCAACCCCAAATGCCTGCTCAACCACAATCCCATCCACATCCATCTCAAATATACACCCCCACTCAGCTACCCGTACCACCATTTCCAAAACCATACAATGGAGTAGCTCAACCCAATTGTAAAGCTGAGGCACAACATGTGCAAATGACTCCTCTTGAGCTCAATGATCTTCACCATAGCTCAGAAAGAGTATTGCAAAACAGAGATTATATTGACAACATTGAAGGACCAAAGGAAAAAGAAGATTCCAAAGAGGAGATCAAAGAACCATGGGCTGCACTTGATGAAGAGAAGAGATCAGAATCAGAGATCGAGAGAGTTCCCTCATGGTTACTGTTATCACTTAGAACTAAAAACTCTATGCATATAGATGTTTGTCTTAGTCCAATGACAAAGGTCTGTGTCAAGTTGATTTCGTTTTATATTTCTTACTTAGGATTTGGAGTTTTAAAAAGTTTTCGATTCAAACTATACTCGAATCCTATTGGTTCTCCTCCACCATCATTGTTTTATAAGCCATGTCTTGTCTTATCCTAGTCACCGAGTCTTTTAGTGATTTCGCAGCGTAATCCTATTGGCCAGTTTCGCAGCGCAATTATGGTTTAACAATTTCACAGCGCGTTATGATTAGGTCGTTTCGCAGCGCATCATTAGAATTTTAAACTAACCGCGCTGCGAAATCGGGGATTCGTGCATTTCGCAGCGAATCTTTCCCAAAATGTCAAGTCTGTTGATGAGTCACCAATTGTGTCCTCTCATGTTAGTTTGTGTACCTCTCGTATCATGTTTGAGCGCTCATTAATCACTACTCCACCAATAGATCTGTTGAAATGCACAGAAATATCATTCCCAATGGATTTTACCGTGCATGGACCTTTATGATAATCGTAAGTGCTGCATGAGTGTCAAGTCTGCCTGATGATGTATTTGAAATTTCAAGCGAGGTTGTTTTCAAGCGAGCCTGATTACAAGCAAGGCCGAGTTAAAAAAGAACTGAACCGCCATTTCAACTGAAGCTATTGGTCATTGTGTGTGTGAAGATTTCAAAGAGAAAAATGGAGAGAAAAGAACACAGATCCGGTAAATGCCAGAGGACTGAACCTGAAGGTCTAGACATAGCATTGAGGGATGAAGGCGTGAAGAAAGCATTCAAAGATGCCGGGTGCTGGAACTTTTGTAAAAAGCTGCAAGGAGGACATGCGCAGGTAACCAAAGAATTTGCGCTAAACTTCACTGGTTTAAGTTCAAAAATAGCTATGTTGGAAGTTCCAGTGTCTCCAGAAGCAATATCTGCTATAACAGAGATCCCAAGAGGACGGCAAGAATGGTTTAAGAATTTTAAGTTTGATATGAATCCATGTAAGGAATTTTTAAAAGAGGCATATGTGAATGAAGATCTAACAAAAGCAGTGCCCAGAAACTATGTCAAGGAGCATTATGCCCTTCTTCTCACCTGCATTCAAAAATACTTGACCTGTGAAGGAAGATACAATAAGGTCTATTCTTATCATTTCAAACTGCTCTTGCATTTCACTGGGAAAGTTTCCATAGACATTCCTTTTTACTTATTTCGCAGTTTGAGTAAAATGTGTGATAAGGTGCAGCTGAGGAAAGAGGACTGTGAAACCTCCTTATTTCATCATGGTTTGATTAAGTTGCTAGTTTTAGATGGCCTCCAGAAGATAGGCAGAGACTGGAATTCGTTCATTTTCATGGCTGGATTCCAAAGCAAAACTGGCCTTACTCCACAACCAGTTAAAGAACAACCAGTCAGAGAACTCACAATAGCTGAGCTCCAAAAAAAGGCCAGAGCTAAAAAACAAACCAAGTCACAGCTAAGAGAACCAGTGAAGCCACTAATCATTAAAGAACAACCTCAACAATCAACAAAAGAAAAAGCTCAGGATAAGAAGACTGTACCTGAAACAAGCAGATCTGAAGCAGTCTCAAGGGTAAGGACAAGGAGCCAAATAAATAAAGAAAAAGGTAAAGAAATAGCTGTTGAAGAGAGCCCAGTGTCTAAGGCAAGCCTGAATGATTTATTACAGGCCATTGAGTTTGAGCAAATTGAACCAGTGCATATTGATTTGACACAGTCATCACCAGAAAGTACCAAGAAGTCTATGGCCTCAAAAAGGCTGAAGTTCGATGAGCCAGGTGAAGAATTCATTTTCAAACCTAGAAGACCTATTACAAGGAAGCAAGTAAAGGAAGCTCTTCCCAGAATAGAGGAGGCCGAGAAATTGCCCAGAACAGAGGAAGCCGAGAAAATTAAGCAAAAAGACACAAGCAGAACAGTCATCATATCTCAAGGAGGTAATATTATAGCTATAAGGAACCAGTTAGAAGCAGCTAAACATGAGATTGCTAAGGTGAAGAATGCCACTAGGGATTCTGTAGTCAGGTATGCAAATTATCGTAAAGTTCCATGGAAAGGAAGTGAAACCCTAGAAAACCAGTTGGATTCAGTAGTTGATGTTTACACATGGACAGTACCAGCAATCAAAGAGGCCAAATTCGTCAGAAAGATAAATATGCACCTAAGAGCTGAGAATAAAGCTATGAAGAAGAAGATCGAAGACCTGAAGGCACAGCTAGACCAGTTAGCTGCTAAATGAAGTTTCTTTTCAAAGAAAGGTTTGTTCCAAATTTTGTCAAATTTTGCTTAGTTTTATTGTTCTGAGGACATGTAGATCCCTGCTATATATATCAAAGGTCAAAGGGAGTTTTGGCAATCAAATGTCTGGGCGGTAAATATCTCAGGACAAAGGCAAGCTGTTTAAACAATTCAGCAGTTTCGTAGCGCGCTACGAAACTGCTGTAGGTGATGGTTTTAACGCAGACAAACAGTTTGGTAATATGAGCGGGAATTTTCAAAAGGAAACACGTAAAGGATATGTAAGAAACCAAATGAAGCTATCAAAGCCGTTCAGATCAAGACAGGTGTACCTTTAAAAAGGTGGAATATTTTAACTCAAGTTTAAAGTTTCTGTTATAAAGCCACTTTATCACCGTTCATGGGGTATTAAATGAATTGCATACAAGGAATTTTGGCCTGCACACTTGCCCATCGATGAAGCCTCCAACACATCAGAAACATGGTAGTGTTCTATATTTTTGGGATATTAAAGGGCTAGAAGACATGCTGCTGTATATTCGAACAAGTTGTGGAAAACTGGAACCGAAAAACAAGGGATATCTCCTAACACCACTGAAGCAGTTAAAGGGGTCAGCATCCAAGGTCAACATGGAGCATTGATTACCCATCTCAACCATCTCAGCCAAACTGAAAGAAGACCAGGTGTCAAAGAACGAGGAGGAATCATTATACATGGAAGATAGAGTTAGAGTCATAGTCAAATTAGAACTCTTTAAAACTCCAGTTAAGCACTTTATTGTATTTAACAGTTAGTTGAATAGCAGATAGGTGTCATCAAAAGCAGTTATCGAATTCCCCTCATGCTGGAGGAGGAATCTCGAATTAGGTAGAATAAGAATTCTATATATAGCTAAGACAGTGATGTAATGAGGGTTGGATATTTTATAAAACAGAGGACTGTTTTGGCTTATGTAAAAAACAGAGTTCAGTAATATAAGTTGGCTGTTTTACTTCTCAGGATTCATAAGGGATTTTCATGTTTAGAATGTGTGATGGTATACTTTCTTTAGTGTTTTTTACAGTTGTATTAATGCATAATCACTCAGAATTCAGTGATTGTGCTCTGATTTCCTGTATGCATTTGTAAGCTGTGGTTTTATATGAGTTATGCTCTGAGCATCTAAATGCTAAATGCCCTGACTTCTATGTAAAGGCAGTATCATTGTTCACTGAAGTATGATTGACTCCATAGGCCCAATGGAAATTAGTTTAATGTTTGTCCAGCCTTCATACTTGTTAATGTTATTTCACAAGAGTTAGCAATCTAATTAATAGTCAAAATCAATAACCCTTTGAGAGAGCCCTCTCAGGCTAAGGAGGCTAAGCCTTAGTCAAAAGATTGGTTTGAAATAGTTACTTGAAGTCTTGTTGGGTTGCAGCCTTCCAGGGCTTGATTTTGAGATAACAGTTACCATCAAATCCTCCATGTACTCAAGAGAAAGATCAACAAAAAGAGGAAGATGAGAAGGTCATGATAGAAGGTGACATGAAGAATGATCCAGATCAGCAAAAGGACCATGGATATCAAAGCTATATTGAGATATGGTTTCAGACGGTCACTAAGTTGCAGCGGTACTCTCTTCCTCAGCTATGTTTGATCCCTTCAAAGTCAGATCATTTGGTCTCTAAAGTCCGGATAGTTGTCCAAGCATGCATTTCGAGCCTTCACATCATTTTTTCTCTAATCTCGATGTGCACATGGCTCCATTGGAAGTATTCTTATACTTGAAAATGATTTTGTTTTTCAAGTAGGGTAGGGTAGAAAAAAAAAAAATTGAGAAAAAAGAAAAAAGAAAAAAAATGAAAAAAGAGGAAAATAGAAATCTAAGGTGAAAACCTCCTCGGAGGCGCCTTAGATTGGCTCATTGATTGAAAACCTCCATGAGGTGGTCAATGGGTTGGAAAAAAGAGAAAAGAGAATAAGATCTCTGGGTGAAAACCTCCCTTGGAGGCGCCCAGGGCAGGCAATTAGGGTGAAAACCTCCATGAGGCGCCCTAGTTGTTTTTCTTTCAAAAAAAAAAGAAGATAAAAAGGAAAAGAAAAATAAATCTAACTTCCATTGAATAATTTCAGGTTGCAGCAAGGACATTGCAGGGCAGGAGGATCACTCACAACCAAGTCCAAGGGAGTTTTGTGCCTTCTACAGGAAATTCTGTATTTCTATAGGAAGCTAGAAATGGATTTCAAAAAGGTGGTTTGGCGAACTTGGTAGCTTCCTCAAGGGTTCAGAAGTCCTCCTGCAATATTCAAACTCCTCCTCCATCATCTCCATACCTGCATCACAGCCCAAGCTCAGTTTTTCTTTCCATGCAAAAATTTGCAAAATGCCTTGAAGCAAAAATACCTAAAACAGAATTTGTTTTTGCCCTAACTTGAAAACCATGCATCCATTTGAAAAACCGTTTTATGGGGAATTGCACAAGGGTGATGGCAACACGCCTGAGCAGTTTCAGCCAATTCTGGTGCACGGTTTCCAAGAAATCAGCCTCCATCACCATCAGCCATTTTTGCATTTTCTCCATATCCGTGCATCCATTTCAAAACCTGTTTCACGGGGATATGCATATGAGTGATGGTAACCTACCCAAGCAGTTTCAGCCAATTCCGATGCACGGTTTCCGTGAAATTGATCTCTGAAATCTTCAGCCATTTTCTAATTTTCTCGAAATCTGTGCATCCATTGATCACGATTTTTCTATGGGAGGTGCATCATGACGATAAGAACATGCTCAAAAATTTTCAGATCAATCCGGTTCACTGTTTGGGAGAAATGGCGAAAACAAGTTCTAGTCTTGTGAAAATTCAATGGCAGCAGCTTGAGGGTGCAGATCTGAACGTGGAAATGAACTCTTGTTGCATGCATCTGGCCAGAGGACACTTGCACAAGGAAACCAGCCATGAATCAGCAACCAAGCCATCATGCAACCATAGAATCAAATGCATGTAGCAATGACAGCCCACAACAGCTCACGGCAACCATTCGACTTTGAGGTATGTGACTGAAACTCGTTCTTCTATTGCACAAATTTAATTTAAAAACGACATGAATTAATGGAATGGTGGGATTAAGCCACGAATTAGCAAGGTTAATCCGATTGTCTTCTCTAGCACTCAGCCGGCAGTCACGCAGTGCACGTGGACAGTTGACTCACGTGAAAATTAAAAAAAACAGTGGTAGAGAGTTTAACTCCAGTGCAACTGATTAACGGGAAGAGGACATGCAGGTCATCACATCACTGCCGTCTACATGTGGCCACGTACGCTTGGCCACTACACTCCCTCACCGTGAATCATGCCAAAATTAAATGATGCTCGGCTGACTCTCACACCCTCTGTTCAACTGCGGTCACAACTGGAGCACGCATCCACCACTTCCAGATCAGTTAACCAATGGTCCTCTACAAGTTTTCTTCCTGATTTCTTAGATTTCTGTCATTTTTAAAAAAATCTCCCACCTATCACAATCTACAGGCGTTTCTACAGGAAGTCTTCTACAGGAAACGCAGAAAACAACCATGCAGAAAGAAAATGTGGGATTTTCATCGAAATTCAAGCTCCAAATGAGTGGTGGACGAAGCTAGAACAGATCATGTTATGGTAAGGACTGCAGATGTTTCCCATATCATGGTGGATGAAGGTGGATTAGTCAGAGCCATGGAGAAGAATTTGAGCTCACAGGTTGTCGATGGTAACATTGAAATTTGTTCCCTGTCCAATAGTCTGGGCCCTCAGTTCTCTTTCTGCCCTGGGGAGTTTGAGAATGAAAAAGGGGCAGTCGATGCAAATACAATATTGACAACTACAACTGGCCTACATGAACTTCTAATGCCGGCGGAGGAGATTAAATCTGAAGAGGCCACAAAAAGAAAACAAGCAGAAGAGAAAGCAATTGTTCAAGACAGTACTGAGACAGATGGTGAAGCATACGATGACCACAAACGTCAGTCTGAAGTACGTGATTCAACTGCAGGCCAATCTAATGTGACTGACGATAAAAAGAATGGAGTTTTTAAGGGTAATGGAAATATGTCTAACCAGCATTTGGCAGAGTTGAAATCACATAGGCCTGGTTCAAGTGTTCTTGGTAAAGGTGGAAATTCTCAAATGCAGAAGTCAAGGCCATTTCATCCAAGTACTTCTATCAAAGGGGTTGTAAAGGTTGGAACAAGAGGTAGCATTGACTTGAGTTCACATGGAAATATGGGAGAAAAGTCTCAATTGGAACATATGGAAGTCACAGTGTCAGCTACAGAAGGTTCAGTTCATCGACCAACAAAAAAATGGAACTACAAGGTTGAAGTATACTCTTCCACAACCATTTGCTCTTGCAACTGACAAAAGGGCTTCCACAGGAGTACAACCTATTGATGTAGCAGCTAATGACATGAACAAGCATATGGGTGCAAGAGGTACCCCATCTTCTTCAGTTCCTAAAAAGGACAAGATGTCAGTGAAACTGGATACACAAGTTGCTTGCAATCCTTTGCTCTCTGAAGATCTACATCTACATGACCAGAATGTGAATCCTTCCAAGCAAGTGAATATGAAGCTAGAGGAAGATGCTCATTCCACTTTTTCCTCAACTGCAAGTGCAAAATCAATCAGAGATTCTAAGGGCAAGTCTGGCAGTGCTCCTTCTGGAGTTGTTTTCAGCTTTAGATGTAATGAGAGAGCTGAGAAGCGTAAAAAGTATTTTTTTACAAAATTTGAGGAAAAATTGAAGAAAGGAAACATGCGGAGGCAAGAGAGAAAGGCAGTGGTAAGAAGACCCAGGATAGGCCATCACAGGAAAAGCCACAAGAACAACAGAAGGAAAAGCAAGAAAAAGGGCCAAATTGTTGAGGCCAAAACTGTGGGAGGAATGAAGGCACTAACACCCAGGGAGAAAAGACTACAGAGCAGGATGGAAAGGACTGAAAAAGCCCACATCAGGGAGGGCACCTCTAAGGCAGCCACAACCAAGCTGAAAGGAAAATCACCCACAGCCAAGCATGATACAGTGGTGCTGTCTGTTTCTACAGGAAGCCAGAACTCAGCTACAGGACTTTCTACAGGAAGTTTGGAAAAAGGGCAGCAAAAGGAGAAATCGGCCGAGATTTTAGCTAAGGAGGCAGCACCTGTGTTGGCCACCCTAAGCACATCCATCCCCTCCATGAACACTCATTCTTTTCAGGGTTTGGACACAATTTAGTCATGATTCAACTTTCTACAGGAAGTTCTGTATTTTTACCAGAAACATCCTGTAGAAGCCTTTGGGTAGGCTAGAATCAATTATGGAGAGGGATTTGAAGCTTGAAGACTATTGAGGAGACATGCAACCACTCTTTTCTTCCATCCTCCACTAGTTTCATCTCCTTTAGCCACCATTGCTACCATCAGATTGAATATACTTTCACACTCATACCAAGGCTGAGAATTCACTAGGAAAAGGAATAGGCAGTGGGAAGAAGCAAAGAAGCATGGTTTCATGACAGAAAAGAGGACATCACTTCAGAAGCTTGGCATGACAAGGAGGCCACCAGGGCCATCAAAGATGAGGAGAGAGATTGGTTTCTCAGAGGATGAGCAACACTTTCAGTAGGGGGGTGATGATGAGCCCCAAAAATGGATAATTATTTGGGCTCATTCAACCTCCTAATTTGACTTAATCCACCATTCTCATTAGTTTATTGCATGTTTTTTATTATATTTATGCTAATAGAGTGAATTGGGTTAGTCATTATGCCAACAAGTCTAATGTGTGCTTTGTGTAGCCTTTTTGGTCAATTTGGAGACAAAATCAATGGTTGAAATGAGCACTTGGCAGCCAAATTCGTGGAGAGTATTTTTAGGAAGGTGTTCCCCTCATTTATGGGCCCTTACCTCGAATTCTCCACCATCAGCTCGGAGTTCAAGGGCCACCAAATCAATCAGCACAAGGGCAGCCAAGCAAGTCAAGTAGGACTGCTGTTAACTACAAGTCTTGGGCAGCCGAGTCCCTAAAGTCTAGGAGGACTGTTGGGGTCCTCAATTTGTATAAATAAGAAGGCTTAGGGCCTCATTTTGGTTAGCCAGTGGTTAGTCATTTTGTAGCTGGTAGTTAGTCATTGCATAGTCTTGTTGTAGTCATTTTGTAGTTCAATTTTTAGGCAATAGATTAGCTTTGCTTTCAGCTCATTCTCAAGCTCTCCTTGTGGACAGTTTTGATGTAACTCTTCATTTCTTGATCAATAAAGATGAATCCAGCTCTAAATCTCTCTTAGGAGGCTGTAGCTCTTGGGGTTGGGCCCATCTCAAGCGCCCAGTACCTCCTTTGTTTATCTTTATGTGTGTTTGCTGCATTCTTAGAATAAAATCTGCTATTTGTATTTAAATCTTGCTTTGTTATTTAGATTTCTTTTGATGGTTAAAGTAGCTTCTCATGGTTAGAATAGATTGGTAGGATAATAACAAGAAAAAGGCTACCAAACACCTTGGATCTCACCTCCCCCTCAGTGGAATCATGAGCTGGGACCAATGTGACTTTGCTGCCAACAAAAACGCTGTTTTGCTTTGCCATGCAATTCTTAGTGTTGGAATCCTCTTTTGTAGATGCTGATATTAGTAGTATTTAAATGCTTCAGTTGATGATTTCTTAGTGGCATAAGTTAGTTCATGCATTTCATTTCGAATAAACTGATGTTCATCTCCTTTTGTTGTTACTTAGGTCAGAATAGAGTAAAGTAACTAGGTCATAGGTTTTATAAGTGTTTGTGTGTTCAGCTTGAAATACCACTTGCAGAGTACCTATTAACCTTCCTTACCTGCACATACCCCATCCAACCTACCTGTTTCATCCTTCACTCAGAACCCTTACCTTACATTTACCTCATTCGCTTACTTTGCCATGATTCTCATCTTCTTGTGCAACATCATCTCATCCCTCCTTGAACAAATCTCACCATCTACACCTTCTCCTCAACTCCATTCCCCAAGTCCTGGACCTCTTCACACCCCTATTTCACCTCCATACTCATTCCTCCATCTTTATCCCTCCATCCATGCTCCAAAATCCCATTTCGAAACATCCTGTAGAAGAATTACAGAACATCCTGTAGAAATCTTGAACATCCTGTAGAACCCCTGCAGACTTCCTGTAGAAGCTCATAAACACGGTTTCTTGGCAGCCAAACTTTGTGAGACTCTTTGGAAGGGTGCTAGGGACCCCTTAGACCCTCTATGAACCTTCCCAACCTTTCCCAAGCATTTCTCCTCCTTGATCCACCTCTGCAGAGTCAAAAATCGTTAGAAGCACAAGCATGATAATTCCAACAACTTAAACAAAAATACAAAAAGATGTTTTCTTCAGATAGAGGTAGTCTAGACACATGTATTTTACCTTCATAGAAGTAATGGCATCTCTTTCAGTAGTTTTCATGCTCTCCTTTGCTCAGTGGGACTAGCTGGTAGAATTAGGGTTTGCTAGGGTTTGCGTTTCTTTTTGGCTTTCAGTTTCTTTTTGCAATTAGATTAGCTTCCTTCGAGTTGGCTTTCATCCATCAATTAAAAAGCTTCTTCTAAGAGCTCATAGAAGTTGGCTTAAGCTCCTAGTGGACTTGTGCCAGCTGACCAAGTGACAGCTGCGGCAAGAGTTAGTACTTGTGCATACAACACCGTCGCTTCCAAGTTTGTTACGAACTACCGGGTTGATAAAATTAAAGAAGGGAGTTCCAGGAGTTGTAGCATTATTGCTACAATACTGGGGCTCACCAGTAAGCCACCATCACCTAGGCTAGTTTATTTCCATTATGTTTGTAAGAATATTTTAGTATTTTGACTTTAATGAAACGAAGTGTCATTTCTATTGCATCTTTGTATTTATGGTTATATTTTTAATTTGGTGTGTTCCTATTTAAGTTCAGATTAGTGGTATCAGAGTGGTATACTCTTTCTCTATTTTTCTTTGCATGTTCCTAACAAGGTTAGGATATAAGGAGTTAGGGCTCAAACAGATTGAACCTTTGCAAGACCAACCTTGCAAACCTCGCAAACCTCCCATGGTGGAAGAAAAGAAAGACAAGGGGGTAAGAGATCATTTCAAAATATTCCTCGAGGAAGCCCTCAAGCAACAGAGGAACACGATGATCGATAAATTTTTCCATATCCTTCGATGGCTACCCACAGGTGACACATATTCATCTAGAAGCCACTCTGGAGGTGCCACTCATTTTAAGGTACAAGTTAACTTTGATATTCCCATATTTTAGGGCCAGATAGATGCAAACACCATAGATAATTGGTTAAATCTATTGGAAGGATATTTTTTAGTTCATGACCTTTCCAATAGGGAAAATATTACTTTTTCAGTTCTCAAAGCCACCCCACACGTTAAGGACTAGTGGCAAACCTATTGTGAACAAAAGTACGAGAGGGAATCCTCACTATTTTCAGTCACACCAACTTGGAATTCTTTATGAGACACCATCAAGAAGCAATATTACCTTGTCAGGAGCTATGATGATATATACATAAATTGGACCATGCTATGGCAGGGAAGGGACCAAGATGTGCTAGATTTCATAAATTTTTTCCATACCCTTCGTATGAACACAGGTATCTAGGATTCTGAGCGACATTTGGTATTCAACTACCATGAATGTCTACATAAGTACATCTAGGATGAGATGGAGTTCCTAGACATCTCCTCACTCGACATGACGTACCGATACATTGTAAATATTGAGCAGAAGTTTATATAGAAGAAGCAAAACTTTGGATCTGCGAATCTGAAGCAAGGAAAAGGTACCCCCAAACCATAGAGAAAAGTACAAAGCCAATGCAGGGTGACCAAGGACAACCTACAAAAGCTATAAGAAAATAACAACACCATGAAGACAAAGAAGGAAACGAGAAAATGGTGTGAGTTCTATAAGAGCTCCACTCACAACACAAGTGAGTACCAAGCCAAGCAGTCACTGGTGGCCGAGCTGAAGGCTTCTGAATAAGGCCCATGTTCCAACTCTAAGTCAGAAAGTGACAAGGGGAATGAAAACAGGAAGAAAATCATTAATGCAGAACCTAGTGCCAACATGGCCACCACCAAGATCCAGAAGAATGAGCCTAAATATCCAAAGGAGGGGGAATTCATCTTCCACTTACAGATGTGGGTGAAGGGTTCTCCATTATAGTTCATTGTCGATAACAGGAGCCAAAAGAACCTCATTTCAGTAGAGGTCATGAATATGTTGGGCCTACCAACTACAACACATCCGCAGTCATACACCATCGGGTGGCTTCACCAAGGACGAGATCTTCATGTCAGTTAGCAATGCCATCTTTCCTATAGCATCAAGCCCTTCACAAATGAGGTATTGTGATCTATTGTTAGGACAACCATACTTGTGGAAGCGACATGTTGTATATGAGTCTAGACCTCACTCTGTGATTATTAATTTGGGAAATAAGTTGTACAGAATACCAAAGGTAGCCTCACTTACCACCATATCTTTGATCATTACAAAGCAATGAAATAAGATCATTTCCCAAATCCGAAAATTTATTTTCCTTATGATTTTCCCTCGGGGAAAGAAGAATCTTGGGGCCACAATGTCTAGATAGGGCTCCTCCACACAGTAGCAATAGATGGAAAAGGTCATGGATGAGTATAGGGACATTTTCACATCACCTACAGGGGTACCTATGCATTGTCATGTGAAGCACTCCATCTGTATGACCCCAGGTGCATCGCTACCCAATGGACCGATATATCGATGCTCTGTTCTAGATATCAATGAGATCAAGAAGGATATTTAGGAGTTGTTGTAGAAAGGGAAAATAAGGCAAAGCTCATCACCCTATGGGAGCCTGATTATATTGGTATAGAAGAAGGATGAGACCTAGAGACTTTGTATTGACTATCAAGCACTGAACAAGCTCACTGTCTGGAATAGGTACCCAATCCCATGGATTGACGGCCTTTTGGACCAGTTCAAGGGGGACAAATATTTCAGCAATATGGACATGAAGGACGGTTGTCACCAGATGCAGATAAGACCCTCCAATGTGTGTAAGACTGCCTTCAAATCCAAGGAGGGCCTTTTTGAATGGTTGGTCATGATTTTTGAGTTAACGAATGCCCCCACAACCTTCATGGGATTGATGGATTACATCTTACAGCCCTTTACCAATGATTTCATGGTGGTGCATTTAGATTACATCCAGATCTTCAACTAGAATTGGGAAGAGCACCTCCTCCATATTCGACAGGTCCTTCAAACCCCGTGACAAAAACAGTTGTGTGCCAATTTGGAGAAATGAACTTTTGTCATGACCCAAGTTCAATATTTGGGGTACATCATTGATGAGTAGGGTGTGCATGTGTGTTGTGGGGAAAAATGCCTATGCAGGTCGATCCTATCCACCTAAGGTGTGACAGTGCCTTAGCAACAAACAGATACAGCTATTCTGGTTTTTCCTTTATGAAATGGGAAAGAAGAGAGATCAATGGACTTACCTGTGTCTTCTGTTTGTCCCTCGATCTAGATCCTCTTTTCTTTGGGTGTTCACAGCTACTTGCCTCCTCGCTCGCCCAAGAGAACAGCTACTTGATTCCTGCGAGATCACAAGAGAACAGCTACTTGCGACAAGAGAAGAACACAACACAAAGGAAAATATTCATATTCATAAATGATTCAGGATTAGAAGTAAATCAAATACACTAATGCAATCATATAAATACACCAGTATATAGAAGAAAACCAAGATAGCTTTATTGATAAATAACAAGGTTCAGGAAGAGATACAACCCAGAGGGCTCCAATGCAGCATCTCCTTCCTAGCAGAATGGAATTCCTATCTTCACCTCCCTTCAAAGCATTAAGCACCCAATGATTCCAGTCTCAAACCAACAACAATTCTTTGCAATAACAAAATTCCAGCCTCCAGATCTCATGGAGGAGAGATCTATATATAGTTATTTTGGAGAGAGGATGAGTCAGCTTGAGATCTGACTAGTGTCCTCTCCCTCTCTCAGTTCTTGAGTCCACTTGGAGGTTCTTGCTTCCACTTGGAGATTTGGAACCTCTTACTCATCACCAGTCGAATTCCCTGAGGCAAGTGTCATTTTGGAAGCTTCCTGAGCATTGACACCTTGAGGAATGACTCTGCCACATGTCCAAACTCGCTCAGCGCAGGTAGCTAGTGTTGGAGTTGACATTCAATGCAGGTAGCCAGTGTAGCAGTTGACATTCAGCGCAGATGGTCAGTGGAGCAGTTGACATGATCCTGAATTGACTTGTTTTTGAGCAGTTTTAGGTGGAGAGCTTCTGTGAATTGCTGTGGTTAGTTAGCCTTATTCCTCTAGGGGTAGGAACAACATGTTTAGGGACTTTGGATCCCTTAGATTATGGACATTTTATGCTCCATGCTGTAAGGCAAAAAAATGTCTATAACAGTTACCCCCTAAAGTATGAGGTCGTTTATCGGGTGAAATGCTTTATCCAGGAGGGTCTGAAGTTCATCCATTTGCTGGGAGGAGACCTGTAATAAGATACAATACGATACATTATTTTTCATACTGCTTTCATGATCTAGCTGAGGCGGGCATTCCCATGCTCAGCTTTATAAATTCATTTTTGTACATAGACCAGACGATCTTCTAATGGTAGACTGATAATTTTGGTGAAATTATCATCCTTTCAGTAGGATGATCATCTGCTGCAATGATGTACATGTCAAATGTCTTTATTTTTCCTGCATATATATCGCAGCCCGGATGGATGAAACTAGATCTGGGGTCTTCAATCTCGTTCGATCTTCACTCTAAGTACAAGTCGATCCATGTGAGAATTGCGCTGAAGTCGAACATGGAAAGACATCGCTTGATTACCGGTCAATGAGGTAAACCGTTAACAAGCGCGAGAGGAATCATCGATAATGATGATGACCCTCAAGGTACTGCAGTACAATTCGCGTGGTGTGAATAAAGGACTTGGCGTCGAACACCACGCAAAATCTTCTGGTCGAAGGTCATTGATGTATACCTGTCGCCGGAAGTGAGAAACTTGCCATTGAGGCATGCAAGCTTCAAAGTACTGAAGGGGTTGTTCCTAGATCAACTTCTTGGATAATGAGCTGATGTCGACAAGAAGCGATCCGTCAAAGGAGGGCCTTAATGAATCCCACATCAGTGACACGGAACGGAGCTAATGATTCTAATGGAGGTGAAAACGATCTGTGACATATGATTCAGGGTGGCGGTCATGAATGGATGAAGGATAATGTATGGCGGTGGATGGGACCCGGTTGACTCTTTCTGAACGACTTCTCTTGAACATATGGCGACACTGATGCGATGGATCGGTAGCATTACCCCAAATATGGATGGTATGGCGAGACCATGGTGATGTGACCGGTGAATGAAACAACCCAACCCGAATGTGGTACAGAGGAAAAGTGTCATGTTCAAGAGCGACTTGCTACCATCAAAGTTTTCTTTGGTTTTCTCCCAATTTTTCCCCAGTCATTGCTGACCAGTACCTCTTTATTTTTGTCAAGCTTGAGGAGGATAACATATGCTTGTTCTATAACCTGCCCTTCGGGCAAGCCCATCGCTATGTTTTAACGAGCCTAGCGATAGTGAAACTCGTTCTCGTCTAAAGACAAGTTTGTCGCTATTTAGTGATTTTAACAAGTCTAACGACAAGGATAACTCGGTCCTTTTCATTTTTAGAGAGTCTAAAAAGGTACGTAAAGTTAACTCCAAAAGTCCTTTTTCGTCATCTAATCCCTTAAGTCCGAAAAAGTATAAAACAATACAGAAGGGATGAGTTTTCGATAGTTTTAACGAGCCGAAGAAACAAGCGCTCGATCTTTTTGTGCAATAATCCCTCAGGTCCAAAAAGATTAAAATCTAGAGGAGGGATAGCTCTTCCGGTCGCTTTAACGAGCTGGAAGGCCAAAACTCGGCAATCTTTTCATATTTTACGAGTCAGTTGAAAAGAGCTTAAAGAAGACTCGTCTTTTGAGGAACGAGTGATGAACAGGGTTAGCAGCTGATTCCAGGTACAGGTTGGAATTTTCCAATCACGGCAGTGTCACAAGGATGGCTAGGTGAAATCACTCTTCGTAGCTATTCCTCAAAATGGGTAAACAATCATATGGAGGTGAACGATCGGCCAAATGAAAAGTGGAGGTGACGGTGCAAACACGACCAAGGCTTTTATGGCAGATAAGGTTACATACACAATGGTTATTTACCAGAATAGGTTCATTTTTTAACGAGCTTGAATGCGCCAAAACACTGCTCAAACTTATGTTTATTTTTTAACGAGCATGAACTATGCGCTAAAACTGCTTGGATCTTGCGTTTATTTTTTAACGAGCATGAACTTTGTGCTAAAACTGCTCGTTTATATGGTCAAATTTTGATTTTTTTCCATACCTAGCTTAGCCCTTTTCAAAGATAGTACTGCATTCTCAATTGCTGCATCAAACTTAGCTAGAAATGCATAACATTTGTTTGAAAATGAGATTAAAACCCTAATATTTTGCTTTGAACTACGTAAAAAGCAATTAAAAAAGTGTTTTTGACCTCTCATTTTACCATTTCATTTCAACTTGGTTTGTTGAAGCTTTGGAGGTGCCTCTTCCCCCTTGATTTTCACCAGCTGATTTCGGGAGATTCTGTGGACGATTCTCGGTGTCGTCTGGACCAGGTAGGAGCTAAACCCTAGCTCTTTCTTTTCATGGTTTCATTTTTCCATTCTGTATACTATTGGTAGGATGGCCGGTAGTGCATCTCTTCATGTTGCCAACAGATCTTATATGCAGCACGCCTTGGAGTGTCTCCAACCGAAAGTATTCAACTGGTGTGATGCAGTACTTGTTCAGATGAAAAGTCAATTGACCAAGGTAAAGGACGGGAAGCTGAAGAACTTTGGATTTGGTTCTGTTTTGACTGCCTTTGCCTTGGAGAAAATACCACTGATGCAGCCTCAGTATATTGCACTCGACTTGCCTTCTCTCACCGAGCCACGCATGCAGAGATGGGTTGACCACATGTCTAGGCATGCTGGTCAATCTCAGATTACTTTCACTGATACCTTCTTCAGGTGGTTCGAGCGCCAGGAGATGGTCTATTCCGAGTACCCATATGTTGGCATGGATTTTTGAGGTGATCCGGATTTGGTATTACCGGATGGCGAACAGTGGGGCGCTATTGGTAAAATCTTCGACCATATCACTGTTTACTGTTTTCATTCATAATGTTTCCGTGCTTTATTCTGTCAAGACTTTTAATCAGACTCTTGTGTGCATGCAGATGTTGGTCCTGTTCATCCAGCAGTTTGTCCGAGACCGCCAGTCGCTGCCCCAGCAGGGGAGCCTGCTGGGAGAGTTATTCTTCGCGACCTTGACGTGGCCGAGATCCTTACAGCTGTGCAGGAGCAGGTTGAGAGCCTTACTCTCGGTATTCCGGATGTACGGATCGACGAGTTACCTTTACAGTTGCAGCGGCATACTACTGGTGTGCCTAGATGATGGACTCGTCTCTTGCACATGATTGCACAGGCCGTGACGTGCTATCATGAGCATCACTAGGCTAGGGTGCCCCCTAGCACTTTTGAGCTTTTGGGTCATGCGACCAATTTTTGTCTTGGTTACAGAACATTATGTGTAAAGCATTCTGGTTGAGTTACATGATCCACTTAACATTGATGATGCATTTCTCTTTATAAATGTCGCAAATGTCTATCTAACACATAGTTTGCTAATGAATCGGTTAATGTGTTTAAGTTCCTGGAAATATGTTGGTATTGAATTAAATCAAACTGTTTTTCCAAAATCTTAACCCTTAGAAACATACGATAAATAGCTGGATTACGGACATAATATATACCATTGAGTTGTAGTATCACAAGTTGTGAATCTAGCCTGACGATTAGTCGGCGTATACCATGGGCGATGGCATCAGAGAGGAGTTCTATCAACGTGCTATACTCAGCGATATTATTCGTTGACTGCCCAATACACACACCTCTGAAACTCACTAACTCGCCGCTTGGATCAAAAATGGCCCAGGCCGCGGAGGACAGGTTCCGTGAACTACGACTCGTTCCATCAACATATCCCACACATGTCTCAGAAAGGTTCGACATCTGCAATAAATGAAAAAAGGTGGATTACTCGACCGAAACAAACACTTTAGCGAAAACAAAATATAACAAAAGCACACAGGTTACTATTTAGGCATAGTAACGCTTGAGGTACAACCCATTGCGGGGTTGCGCCAGTGGAATTCCGTCATAATCCATTAACTCGTAGGCTCCTTTTGCTAACACTCGTTTAACAATATAGGGGCCCATCCATAAAGAATTAAATTTACCTGCTCCCAATTTGTCGGATTCTTGGTCGTAAAGCAAGACCAAGTCACCTTCTGAGAAGACACGGGGTTTGACATTTTTGTCGAACTGCGCCTTGACTCGTTTCTTATGGGCTTCGTTAGCCAAAGCGGCGTCACGACGGGTTTCATCCAATTGGATTAATTCCAAGAAATGTGCCTCTTCTTCTGAAGTTCCGGGGAGGAGATCAATTGCGAGTTTAAGAGACGAAATTTCACACTGGACTGGTAAGACTGCCTCCAGGCCATACACCAGTTGGAAAGGTGTGAACCCAGTCGCATTCTTTACCGATGTTCGGTAAGCCCACAAGGCTGAGTACAGGATTAGGTGCCACCTTATTTTGTGAACCCCGATCATCCTTTGCAACATATGCTTCAGGACCTTGTTGATCGCTTCAACTTGTCCGTTGGCTTGCGGATAATACGGGGTAGAGCTGTCATGAGATAGCCCTAGCTTGGCAGCTAATTCAACCATCATGTGATTGCGAAAATGTGATCCATGATCCGTAACTATGGCCTGTGGTATGCCGAACCTGGCGACTACATGATTGAAAAAGAAAAGGGCAGTTGTTTCACCAGTGTTATCCAATGTAGGCATCGCCTCGGCCCATTTGGTAAAATAGTCAATGGCGACTATAATATACCCTTGCCCCCCGGTCGAGGTGGGGTTACATTGCATGAAATCGATGCCCCATTTGGCGAAAGGCCCAACAGCAACTATTGTCACACGGAATCAGTCAATAGTGCGGACACAACCGACCTTCCTAGAAGTCTAAGACATTCTAATGACAAACAAAACAAACGAGAGCAATCCTTCTCTAAATATGTATTGCAATATGAGAAATCAAGTGTGTGGCTCTTACCTCTAACCAAACGCTGTTGTAGTAGCTCAGCTTTGTTGATCCGGATGAGCTCCTCCTTTTCTCCAAAACCTGCATTCACCAATAGTCAAACCATTAAATAGCACCTGATTATAACATAAAACAAAGCATATTCAACATATAGACCAAGGAGTACATGAAATAACTCATAAATAACAAGTTATTGAGAAGAATGGACTAATTTGCATTAATAGGTAACAAAAGGAACAATTACAACCTGAGCCTTGGTGTTGTGCAAGTTCCTCCCAGGGTCCTTCAAGAGTTCTCCTTTACTTTGACAAAGCTCACCCACTTCCAAATAGAACAAGCAAAGATGGCAATCTCTCCTCACAAGCTTCTAAATGGGAGTCCTAATTCCTGCAGCATCTACCCTTAGAAATGTTTGGCTTTCAACCCCCCCTCCTTCTGGCCCAATGCCTGTATTTATAGTGCTCAAGAGGAAGTTAATCAGGTCCACCATCAATGGGATAATCCCCTCTTTGGATGGGATAGCTCCCTTATTGATGGGATAAGTTCCTCTTTGGTAGGAGTGCATGAACCATCTGGAGGCGCTCAATACATGTCGAACAACCTTCTAGAATGCTCTAGAAATGACCACAAGTAACTTTTTAAAGATGAAACTTGCGCATTTTGACCTTTACAGGAGGACGCACCTGCCCCTTTACATACAGAGCGTCCAAAGATGCATCTTTTGTGAACATTGGGTGCGTACCCGCAGGTAAGGTTGAGAGAACCTGCGTCCCCAGAGATAAATACATTTATAAAGAATTTCTCTCTTTTTGGAGTTTGACATGGAGAGCAGAGGCATAAGACTTGCCTAAGAGGATAGCATGACTGTTGATAGAGCCATACTAACTATAAATAGTCATGGTGACATTTTTTAGTGTAACAATTATTGGCTGTAAAGGTGCGGGTGGTCTTCTGGTTTTGCTATCAAAAATTTGACAAGCATGGCAACTTCTGACTGCGATTATGCAATCTTTGAACATGGTTGGCCAGAAGTATCCTGCTCGTAAGATTTTTTGTGCTGTTGCATAACCAGATTGATGCCCCCCACACGCGCCTGAATGACACTCATTCAGGGCTTTTTCGGCCTCCTCATGGGTAAGGCACCTCCTTAGAACTGTATCGATACCACGACGGTAAAGCGTATCACCGACGATCATGTAGTCTTTAGCTTGGTATCGTATACATTTATGTTTAGAGTGAGAGGTGTTAGGCCTGAACTTTTGGGTTTGGAGATAAATTATGACATCTCCGTACCACTCATCGCTTGTAGATATCAGAAACAAATTCTCGTCCACGATTGATTCTTCGGATGTTTCATCGTTGGACGACGATGGGAGGTCGCACAATAATTATGCGAAAACTAGAGCTTTCTTTGATTTGGATTTTACAAATTCCAGATCAAACTCTTGAAGGATCGCTATCCATTTTGAATATTTGCCCCCCCAGCAACTGTCGCGACAATATATAAGTCATGGGGTTGCAATCTGATAAAATGGTAGTTTTCCGAAAGAGGACATAATGTCGAAATCTTTGAATCGCTTGAACAGCTGCAAGCGCTAGTTTTTCAACATAAGAATACTTGCTTTCTGTATCATTCAAGTTCTTACTTAAATAATATATAGGATGTTCAATTCCATCGACTTCTTGAACTAAAACCATCGCAATGGTCGTATCTGCTGTAGCCAGATACAGGTTAAAATCTCTTTGATAGTCTGGGGCATACATTAATGATGCTTTTACTAGAGAATCTTTCAGAGCATCAAAGGAAGCTTGCGCCACCTGATCCCAGACAAAAGGTACATCCTTTTTCAAAAGACGAGTATAACCTTTAGCAAGTTCTGCGTAATTTGGAATGAACCTCCTCAGAAAGTTTGCTTTCCCTTAGAGTTTCTGAATCTGAAGCAAATTTGAAGGTGGAGGCAAATTAATGATTGCCTGAACCTTGCAAGGGTCGAGACGAATCCCATCCTTAGAGACTACAAAGCCAAGTAAACGACCAGAACCAACGCAAAACACACATTTGTGTGGATTGAGTCTTATCTTGTAGTGTCGGCAACGTAGAAATATCGCTCTTAAATGCTGCGGATGATCAGTCCGCTTCTGCGAATGAGCCGGAAGGTCATCGAGATATGGTTGAACTATGTTCTTGATGTCATGGAAGGCATAATTCATTGCCCTCTGAAACGTCACCCTTGCATTCTTTAAACCAAAGGGTAATTTTCGATAAGCGAATGTGCCCCACGGACAAATAAATGCAGTCTTTGACTGGTCCTGTGGGCGGATATTTATTTGATTATACCCAAAAAATCCATCCATAAATGAAAAGATTTCACATCCGGCGCATTCATCAATTATCTGGTCGATGAAGGGTGTAGGGTAGTTGTCCTTCGGACAAGCTTGGTTTACATCCCTATAGTCGACACACACTCTAATTGTCCCTTGTTTCTTCATAACAAGGACAATATTTGATACCCAATCGGTTAGAGGAACCGGGTAGATGAAACCAGCATGGAGAAGCTTTTCAACTTCTGCTTTAATGGCAGCGGCTTTCTTGGGGTGCACCTGCCGAAGCCGTTGTCTTACTGGTTTGACATCAGGATACATTTTAATTTCATGTTCAACGATACTCGAGTCAATGCCTGGAATTTCATCATATGACCAAGCAAAGACATCTCTGAACTCGCGAAAAAGAGCGTTGTATATTTCCAGTTCTGAAGGAGAACAACCTTTGCCGACATAAATATTCTCTACTACATTTGCTTTGGTTGAGATATTTATGGCTATAGTCTCTTCAATATTGGATAAGTTCCACTCGGAATCCACCGTATTTACAGTATTTGATAGGAATTCAAAAACTGAAGGGTGATAAAGGTCATGTTGAGTATCTTCTTCATATTCTGGAAGAAGGGAATGATGGTGGTGATCATTCCATGGTGCCCCCTCAATCAACATTGATTGTAAGATTCCTTCGTCAGTCCCATGCACTTTCGACCAAGGTCTAATGGGGTACCATATTCTCTAGACCTATCTACCCAAACGCTTGACGAGCGTTGACCTGGGTTCGCCTCCCATGCCCGAAACATTGATTGCTACAATATTTCTATGGGGCTTGGGGGCAAAACCATTGCATGATCCATGTCGACATCGTCTTCTGCGACCTTCGTGGAAGATATCATGTTGCAGGTTGCTACTAACGCTATATTTCTTATATAAATGGGAGGTGGAAGCGCGAAAGTTCCCATCAATGTGGGGTCTTTCAGGAGGCCTACTCCGATATCCTGAAGCGAATGGTCGCTTCCATGGATCATGGGAATGCTTCCTGTAACTTGTGAACCATTAGGGAGGAAGTTCTGTTGGTCGACGACTGTAATCCCTCCTTGAAAAGGAAAGGAGATCTTCCTAAAATAAGTCGACACTACAGCTGCCATGGCATATATCCATGGTCTAACCAGTAGGATGTCATAGTCAAGATTCCCATCGATGACTTCAACATCTATTTCCACTGTTTTTCCTCCTAGTTCAATCTTCAAGTTATTTAGGATTCCGTACGGGGTGTACGTCCTTCCGTCGAATGCTTTTAATGTCATCGAAGATCGCGACAAGGTTGGAGACCCTAGAGTTTTCCAGCAACTCATCGACATGATACATGTAGATTCCCCCTCATCAATAATTGTTCTGTGAACAGTTTTGTTGAGGGCTTTCACTTGAATAAGGAAAGCTAGTTGAGCTGGTAACTGTGGATCGTATCCTTTGTGGTCGAAGGATACAAGATTGGAATCCTTAGGATCAACCCCACCAATAGCCGATAACAACGCCTGCCTTTGGGATGGGAAATTTTGTAGTACCTCAAGAGTCGACATAGCGGATGGCGATTGGGCCAAATCTTCCACTATGTTATAATGCTGCGCCGCTATGGCGCGAGGATTAAATGTCGACTTGTGTACTACTCCCTTCGGCAGTTTTATTGTTAATTCAGGAATGATGGGCGGTACAACTTCTGTCGAAGTTGTTGTCGAACTACTTGGTTGATCTTTACCTTTGTCGTTCGACAGCGGAGGATTCCCGTAATCTTTGTTCCTTGTCGAAATCAAAGCATCATTTTGTTGCTTGGAGATTGACAACATTAGCACTTGCGACGGGGAAGCATTTCCATTATCAACCAGATTTTGACCTTGATTGGGAAACGGATCAGTCAACACAGCTGAGGTGTGTGAACTTTTGAAAAACTTTTTAAGCTCAGCTTTGTACGGACAATCGGATGTCCAATGATCATCGTCACATATCATGCATGGACTTTTTGGTTTCCCTTTCCTAGGAGGGTTTGAAGAAGTTTTTTCAGGGGATGACTCACCCTGTTTCTTCTTCTTCCCTTTGTTTTGCTTCTTCTTGCTTCCTGGTTGATTGGGTTCTTTACCTTTATCTGTTGATACGACATTTACTTCCGAAGCAAGAATTTCTTGATTTGCATTTTGATCCGAAGTCTTATGGGCTTTCTTAGATGAAGCCTTTGTCGACTTTGCGTTTGCTGTGCCAATCACACCGTCGCCGGCATGAGAGTCACTATTTGATTTAGGAGGAGGAGGAATTGAAAATTCCGGTCTAGGGGCGTCAGGTATTTTGTCGTAGAGCGTGCTAGACTGAGTATATACTAAGTCTAGATACTGTGCATGAGCAATAACTTGCTCCTCTGTTACGAATCCCCCCTTGGCCACATCTTCCGTTATGGCAGGAAGTAACGACTTTATAAACCATTCAGCTAATAGCTGATTGGGAACGTAAGTCTTCACCATCTTGCGACGACGATGCCACTCATGTATATGATCAGATATATGTGTGGCCGTCGTCTGCTTGAAGTTGGTTAAGATTTCTGTTCCAATTTCATACCTTATCGGTAATTGAAAATGGGTTAAGAAAGTTGTGGCTAGGGAACTGAAATTGTCGAAAGAGGCTCTAGGTAATTCAATATACCATTTAGCTGCTGGACCTGTCAATGTCCTCTGAAAAAGGTGAAGCCTTATCGAATCATCGTTCAGGGTGTTCGACGAACACCACAGATGAAAAGTCATCACGTGATTCGACGGGTCTTCACCTGGATTTCCGTTGAATTTAGGAATGTCAGATGGAAGTTTGTGAGGAATCGCTGGCCACCACGGGGCGTAAGCAATTGGATCGTTCGTTAATCGGTGTAAATCCGGTAATTCTAAAGTTGCCACGAATGGTAACTGTTGATTCAGGTTAGGCGAGACATACCCAGGATACGATGGAATCGCCTGAGCAGTAGGCCTTTGCATACCAGCATAATGTAATTGATGTTGGTATGACTGATACAGTTGGTGGACTTGACCACTATAAAGTGGTTGGTTTTGACCGTTTTGAATATACGGTTGTCCACTGTTCGCAAAGATCTGCTGCTCAGAACCTTGGTACACTTGCTGGAATTGTGGTTGTTGGTATTGCACTAGCCACGGTTGTGAAGCCATGCTCTGCTGTGCTATACTAACCGACGGACCAAGATGTGGGGTAATTGTACCCGTTTGGACCTGTGTCGCCCCGCCAGTTGGCGATTGTGGTTGTGTCACAGGGTCAAGGGGCTGTTGCATTACAACCTGAGAAATCTGAGGTTGACACACAACAGGCATTGTTTGAACTTGTGACACTGTTACAATAGCTGGCGTTGTCGGGATGTTCGACACAGGTACACATTGTTGCATAGAATACACAACTCTTGGCTGTTGGGGTAGCATAGGTACCCAACCACTTTTCGTAACTCCAGTATAACCTGAATACTGTTGAGAACTCCCGTATGGGTACCCTCCGGGAGGGGGTAATGAAAGGGCATACTGCCCCCCATACGGTAGCAATCCGGAACTCAAGGGGATTGTTTGCCCTTGGGGACTAGATGGCCCAAATTGACCTCCATAGGGATCAATTTGTCGAGTCTCAACATAGGAGTTACCGGATATTACTCCGGAGGAACAAACCGGAATAGACCATACTGTCGAAATAGTCCCTGGGTGGACTCCTTCTAGCGGTTGCGAGCTAGTTGGGACAGATGGTACACCGGCAAACATCGTCGGAGTGACAGAAGGGAGTTCTGCTGTCGCTGTGTCATTTGACACAGTCCTAGATGTCGACGGTTGCTCAGACATTTTGAGTCTATCCAATAGATTGCCTAGTGATTCTACAGGAACTTCCACTGGTGATGGACTAACTTCTGATGTAGAAGGAAATAGAGTGACCCCTACTCCAAAATGGGTTGGAGTACTTGCTTGCGGATCCTCTACAATTTCCTCTATCACAATCAAACCAGGTGGAAGAGGAAGACCGTCAGGTCCGTAAAATATTTCTGGTGCCGAAGAAGGGGTTGTTTCGACAGCGACAGTTGTGTGAGGAACAAGGCTCTCTGTACCGGTTACAGATGGAACTGGTTCAGTTACACAAGTACTTGTTCTCAGACTAGGATCAGTGTTACTGTCCCTCTGTGGTTGTTGAACTTCTTCAATAGAGGCAGGGTTTCCAGAAATGTTTGGAGTAACCGGAATCTCAGATGTTGTTGGAACACTTGTTCTAACTTTTATAGGAGATTTCGAACCAGTTAAACGAGTTCGCTTTGTCCGTACTGTTTTCGATTCCAGAGACAAAGACGGTTGACTCGCAAGCCTCCGCGAACGGCGGGGTTTCAATTGACTTTCTTCCACGATTGCGGATTACTCGATCAACTAAAATACAAAAGGGGAAAGTGTGTTTCCGAAATTGAATGAATTTTATTAGACGCTTTAGACACAACTTGCTTTTTCACTTTTAAAGAGTCGAGAAAAAGCTAAAGATGACTCTAGTCTCCTTCGATGTTTTAACGAGCCCGAAGTGACAAATGCTCGGATGGACTTTTTCTGTTATAGAGTCTGAAAAAGGCCAAAAGAAACTGCTCTGGAGTTCTAGGCAGAGGGTGTGCCAAACTTTTCGCAAAACCGCAGAATACTTTTTAAGGTACGGGCGGTCAATCTTCGTGAATGCTGTGTTCACTGCATTGCGATCAGTAGGGCGGCCGACACGACTTCCTAAGGATAAAGGATATATGCCTATAGGGGTCTCCCAATATATACGCAACGGTACGTGGGAGCACAATCCGTACTAGCGCTATCGTCCCTCAGGAGGAATCACCCACCTTCCACGAGATCGACAGTCACTAGGCTTAATGACACCGGAACACGTCTCTAGCCTAGACCTCTATGTTGTGCGTTATGTTGCAAATCGTTGTTAGGTTCATTCAGTTTATTTTAAGTTGATCTTTTTAGAAGTTTGCCTTTCAGGATCACCACGAGATGTATGGTACAATTCCTAAATGCAGTCTAAGATGATAAGCAAGCTTTATTACCTTTTCAACTTTGAAAATCCTAGCTACTAAGGGAAAAGAAAGACACCATCTTTTCTCAAAGAGCAATCAGCACACTCTAATGCACTCTTTCCTAATTCAAGCATGCAAACTTATCAAAATGCAAATGCACAATGCAGGTGTTTGTTTTCCGCTTTCTTAGTATTGATGCCTACAAAGAAAGCTTTTTGTACAACTTTGAATTTGCTTTTAAATGACAGATACAAACAAGTTTACTTTTTCCAAAATCATCAAGGGTAGAAGAGATTACAATCACTTTGCGACTTTCGAAATGAATACTTGTTTCGACACTTAAAAGAGACAAACTCAAACCAATAAGCAAAAGCAAATGATATAATCAATTGTAAACAGCCAATGAACTCTCTCCTAAGATCACAGTCAATCAGATCTGAATCAAGGGCTACAGGATGATTATTTCACTCATGCAAAGGAAAACTGTAAATGACGCCACAAACACATAAAAACACTCACAATCTTTTTGTACAAAAGGAGGCGGAATATAAGCAAAGAAAAGGAGTTATCAGACTGGTACCTATGCTGGTTAATGGCTGCAAAAAACAGAGATCAAAACAGGGCAACAGAGAGCAGAGAACCCCAGCTACACAAGGCCAAACTGGTTCAGTGCAACCTCAACACTGTGGAGTTGACATTCAGCGCAGGTAGCCTTCACGAGACCTGCGTTGAAATGCAGATTGCCTTCACAGTGTCTGCGCTGAAGGAGAAACTCTCGTTTCCCCTGGGTTCTGGGTCACAAATTGCTCAAAAATCAACAGTTTCAGGCCAAATCAGAAACACAAGCAAGGTATAATCAGAGGGATGCTTTGAGAGGGTACTAAGATCTATCACAAAGGATCATCAAGTCATTTGTGAGTCCATTGTTCAGATCATAGACAAAATCCAGTGAAGGATCAAGGCAGCAACTGTCTACTTTGCAGAAGCAGTTCGATTGTTGTTGTTGAGTCTATGAAACAAACAATGATGTAAACACAAATAAAATGACTAAAAAAATGTCCCCAGTGGAGTCGCCAATTTGTTGTGGGGAAAAATGCCTATGCAGGTCTATCCTATCCACCTAAGGTGTGACAGTGCCTTAGCAACAAACAGATATAGCTATTCTAGTTTTTCCTTTATGAAATGGGAAAGAAGAGAGATCAATGGACTTACCGGTGTCTTCCGTTTGTCCCTCGATCTAGATCCTCTTCTCTTTGGGTGTTCACAGCTACTTGCCTCCTCGCTCGCCCAAGAGAACAGCTACTTGATTCCTGTGAGATCACAAGAGAACAGCTACTTGCGACAAGAGAACAGCTACTTGCGACAAGAGAAGAACACAACACAAAGGCAAATATTCATATTCATAAATGATTCAGGATTAGAAGTAAATCAAATACACTAATGCAATCATACATCAAAGATACACCAGCATATAGGAGAAAACCAAGATAGCTTTATTGATAAATAACAAGGTTCAGGAAGAGATACAACCTAGAGGGCTCCAATCCAGCATCTCCTTCCTAGCAGAATGGAATTCCTATCTTCACCTCCCTTCAAAGCATTAAGCACCCAATGATTCCAGTCTCAAACCAACAGCAATTCTTTGCAATAACAAAATTCCAACCTCCTAGATCTCATGGAGGAGAGATCTATATATAGTTATTTTGGAGAGAGGATGAGTCAGCTTGAGATCTGACTAGTGTCCTCTCCCTCTATCAGTTCTTGATTCCACTTGGAGGTTCTTGCTTCCACTTGGAGATTTGGAACCTCTTACTCATCACCAGTCGAATTCCCTGAGGTAAGTGTCATTTTGGAAGCTTCCTGGGCTCTGACACCTTGAGGAATGAGTCTGCCACATGTCCAAACTCGCTCAGCGCAGGTAGCTAGTGTTGGAGTTGACATTCAACGCAGGTAGCCAGTGTAGCAGTTGACATTCAGCGCAGATGGTCAGTGGAGCAGTTGACATGATCTTGAATTGACTTGTTTTTCAGCAGTTTCAGGTGGAGAACTTCTGTGAATTGTTGTGGTTAGTTAGCCTTGTTCCTCTAGGGGTAGGAACAACATGTTTAGGGCTTTGGATCCCTTAGATTATGGACATTTCATGCTCAATGATGTAAGGCACAAAAATGTCTATAACAATGTGGACCTATCCAAGACACACATCACTCGATATTGACCAGACCCAACCACTTTAACATAGTGTTGATCAGTGGTTTTCATTGATGTCAACCCAAGGAGCACCAGCGACTACCCCAATCTTGCATGGGCATTTTGAATTTACAACTTACTCTATTATCAGTCCAGGATCTTCTATATATATTCTCCTCATCGATATTTTTTGTTCATTTATGGCATGCCACATAATTCTTCAATGTTTGAGAGATATTCGTGTTTGAAGTTAGTAACCCCAGTTAGTGGGCTAAAACTGTATGGGGTTGTGGCATGGAACTCATAACTGGTTGTGGCCATTGAATAATCAATAATTAATAAGTTTTTTTTATCCTAAAATCTCTCCAATATTCACTTGCTGAGGAAACTCCCAACTCAAGGAATTCATATGAATAGTGACCCTCATATCCTCCTCAAGAAGGAATTTTGTGGCTTCAAATAGGTCATCGTGGAATTTTCATTATAACATTTTTTCTGTGAATATTCAGAAGCTGAAATTAAAACCCATTTGATCTGAAATATTAATGAACCTCATGACCTAACTTTAGAGGTTGATTTGCTATATTTTCGAATATATGATCTGAGGATGTTAGGGCTTTTGCAGGCTCCTAAATTCCATGTCAAACATGTGACCTTGGGAAAATCATCATAACTTTGTCTCTGAACATTGGATTCAAATTTCATAACTATTGATAGAAAGAGGATGGACTTTCGTTTGTTGTGTATCGTTTTTATGGCTGAAGGTCACAACAATGACACATGGCACTTTGTACAAGTTCGCTCTACTAACCAGTCTATAATCAGGTCATCGTGTGAGATTGGGCTTAAATATTTCTTTAAGAATCTAATCTTGATCAGACCTATGGGGTTGGAAAGAGGAGTTAGAGGGCTACCAAAGGATGAAATTTAAGATCCTAGAGCATGAAATTACATAGATACAACAGATTCAATATAGAGCTCCTAGAAGATCAAAAAAGGAATGCATTCAAGGATCACTGCAGTAAGGACCACACATCAATAGACAAGGGTAAGTCTCCTAAAACAAGGTATGTATGATTAGTGTTTACATTTGAATTTTGAGTATCATCTCTGGCATATGTTTTGCAGAACAATTTAAGTATATACAATGTCTCGGTTATATCTCTATGTCTTTATATGTCACAGTTAGTTTTTTGGATGTCTTATTCTTGATACAACACATTTGATGCGACATATTATTGATGCTACACCAAGTATGCTAAATCTATATGATGTTGTAAGTTCATGTTACTTGTCTTGTCATAGTTCATAGAACGGTATCTATTTTTGTACTTAGAACTTGGTCCATCACAAGTCTAGGGTTTGTCATCAGTTTTTATTGTATATATCTTTAGGTCAGTTTTGGATATAGTCTTGCATAGAGTCTAGACCTATATCAAAAGTGGGAGTCTTTGACTACTGCTGTAACAAGTCAACAACAAAAGTGACAAGAACAAGTTAGGTACGCATTGTAATTTTAATTTGTATTTATTCATTATTAGGCACTTACATGTGTTTTGCAGGCATAGGTAAGTTGAAGGATATTTTGTTTTGTTTTAGGATTGGTTTTGATGGGCAAATTTTGCATGCAAGTAGAAGAAGATTCAAGTACAACATCAAGAAAGACTTCGAGAGAAGAAGTATCAAATCAAAGAAAGCATTGCAGTGGGACATCCTTGAAGACATGAAAGCCATCCAAATATCATGAAGTATTGTTAAGGCCAAGAGTCATCATTGTAAATATTGTGAAAGAGCCATTCTACCTAGAGTCAAAGAGGCAGTGTTGGGAGGTATAGGAGTCACTATTGGGATGACGTCATGGTTGGGTTGCAGGTCATAGAGTGATTGGGTATTTGGTCAAGTACACAAAAATCATTGTACATCTTATTGTATCGTGGATTGTTGTCCCTGGTTTGGAAATCCACGGTCTTGTCTTACTTTAATCATTATAGGGTGGCAGGGAGGTGTTAGGTAGGTGTATGAAGTTGCCTACAGGTTGGGGCCTATGAACACTTAAGGGCGGTAGGGTGGGGCTAGGGAAAGTTATGGCTTACTAGGGTGTTGGGGCATTCATTCAGTTGATTACTAAAGAAACCAAGGCATTGCGGCGTCCTTCCAGTGGGAACTGGAGAAGAATGTTTTTCTAGATTTCTAGGAAGTTGTTGCTTTCATTTTAGTTGGGGCCAAAGATTAAAGAATTTATTAGAAAATAGTTCGATGGTTTTTGACACAAAGGGGGTTTTCTACCTAAAATTCTTGTGCCTACTGTGTTCTTTTATTTACTATTATTATTGCATAAACATTAATAATAATTGAATATTAACTAATGCTCCGAAAAGATTTAAAAGTTCTAATTGCTAAGGGATACTGATTCACCCCTATATTAATATTTCCAACAATTGGTATCAGAGCTTGGTTCCTTCAGTAGCAGCCTAACCAGTGGAAGGAGATCATGGAGTATACTAGGAATAGAGTTCCTCTGTTCAATGGAAATAACTATGCACTTTGGAGTGGAAGAATGCAGGTTCCTTTGTTGGTGCAAGCATACAAAGTATTGGAAATCGTTGACAAAGGCATCACACCGACCGAGTGTTGGCTTATATGGGCCTGACCCAGGTTCAAAAGAGTTATTTAGCCAAACAAATCCCACAGCTACCGGCCCTTTCGGCAACAACCCACGGAGCGCAGACTGAGGTCTCACCCTAGGTAGCAGGGGAGAGTGCTGGAACCAGATTTCTGCACCCTAGGGATGTCTAGATGTGGTCTAGAGGTCTCGCACACTAGTCTACAACTTTGCGCTACTCGGTATTTTCATAGATCTAGATTGATTATATATTTCTTATTAGTGTGCTATTCTATTGGAGGATGCGGTTATAAATCAGATCTATCCAACAGGGTCTTTAAGCAAACATTTAACCAACACAATTGATTTGCGCATTAAAATGAACCCAGATTTTCATACATTCATACAATAAGCAGATTTATTAAACAGATATTAATAAAGTTAGATTCGGGATAATTCAGAAGGAACATAGAATTTTCAGAGAAACTTATCTTTATTTCCACTTATCTTCAATAGATCCAGATCTGTCCTACGCACTCAGCTGCAAGGGTTCACGCACACAGTTGCGGACTTTCTAAGCCTCTGCGCACACAGCTGCAGAGCCTCTATCTACTACCCCAACCCTCGACTCGGACTTACAGACGCTTTCAGACTATCTTCAAAAACCCATTACATTTCATATTCAAGATTAACCATCAAAACTTCACTATCTCTTCCTATAGAGCCTCACTCTATTTATACCTTTCCTTGGCACGTGATCCCTGTGCGGGCTGACTTTATTTACATTTCTTTACATTATTTTTCAGGCGGACTACACTTTGACTCAACCTATTATAATTCATGCTCTGCGCTTTCATTGGACTCTTTCCCATATATTTACCCAAAACTTTAGGCTTCAAGCCCTCTAACTGTTGCGCGGGGCGTCCCCTACCCAATAGTCCCCCAACACAATCATCATGACTCATCCCAAGTCACTTGGCTGGTGCGGTAATCTTCTTGAGTAGGGTCGTTAGTAGCCTCTGTGCTTCGCTTATACTAGCAACAAATTCTTTCGTCATCCGTTGCATCATCTCCACGCGTGTGGCCATCAACTTAGTCTCAGGTGGTGCTGCCTCAATGGTGGCATACTTGCTTTGCATATGAACTACCTTGCACTCTATGGTGGTCGAAATTACAAATGCCTCGTCCAGCCATGGCCGGGGCCGAGATTTAATCACAGTTGCCTTCTACCGGGCCACGTCAGCTTGGATATTTAGGTCCTGGGCCTCCCTTATCTTATCCAAGCGTTGCGAAAGAACGACCATTGACATAGTTCCTTTGATCATATCATAGGCTTCCTAAAGCTCCCAGACTTTGGATTCTAGTCGTTGAAGAGTTGGATCCTCTTGAAGGCCCATGAGCGTGATAATCAATTGCGTGAATAGGTCCGTACATTCTTTCATTATCTGTGTAAGCATTTTGTGGGTGATGGTGATGATGTTCTTGCGCTGCTCAATCATATCAAGGGGTGTTGCTAGCTGAATTTGCAATTTTAACTCTACAACCTGCACACTAAGCTCCCATTGGATCCGTGCAGCCTCCTCCTTAGCGTTATGGACCCCCCTAGCCAGCTTCTGAATTTGGGTCTCAATAGGGAGATCAACCCTAATCTCTAGCTCAGGGGAACTTGAGCAAGGTTCCATGACAATTTGCTACACTTGATGGTTCTATGTGATGGCTTCATCCCTTTGGAGGCATAGTTGTTCGAGATTTATTTTCTACTCCTGGAGTATTTGTATGGTACGACCTTCCTGGGTGCGAAGCTCTATTGTGGTGCTGTCTTGGAGCTAATGCAAGCTTTCACGTGGTAAAGCAGCTATGTTGAGTCCCAGTCCTATAATTTGTCCCAGCACAACTCTATCCTGCGCGTTGTCGATGATCAACACACCTGCTGGAATTGCAACAAAATAGGTGACTTGGGTCTTCAGTAATGGTTCTGTAGCTGACATATCGGAACCCCTTCTAGCAGTGCTTTCACTTGTTGGTGCGATGTGGATTCCTATCGTCTGTAGCTACGTATGAAGCTCCCCCAACACAATCTACTGCTCATACATGGCTTCATCGACTGCATCACGGTGGCATCATGAACAACATTTTCGATGTCATTCAGGTCACCCTTGGTTAGGGTGGTCACTTCGCTATCTGTCTTAGACACCTTCACCTTCTTCCATGGATTCGGCCACTCTGGTGTCGCTGAGTGCTTCAAAGGGGCACTTGTAGCAGTGGATGGAGTATCTGTCATGGTCGGCTGAGTGGTTTCCTTCTGACTGCCTTTGTTCTTTGTCAATGTCTCCCCGCCTGGTTGTGTCTTGCTTGCTGCTGCAAGTGCCGCCTCCTGAGCGGCTTTAACTTGCATGACAAACTATTCATTCCGCTTTTGTTGTGCAGAGTGCTTGGCTTCCTCCTTTTGTTTCCGAATGGTAGCCTCGTCATTCTCTTCTGCCAAGGGTCCACGCCAGGCCGCTAGCCAAGTATCCATAATCCCGTCAATAATGTCATTAATGGCAATAAACCGGAGTGAGGTCCATGCCTGGGTTGGGTCCTTTCGTGCCATAATGTAGACATGATGCATGTCTACTTTAAATTTGGCAATGTGCTTCATGCTTTCATAGATCTCGTCAATCAAGCGAGGTAACTTATTAATCCACTGATGCACAGTCGTGTCCATCAATACCCAAAATATTTTGATTTTTCAAATTCGTCCTGCAACCCTTGTGACCCAAAGGGAAGCATATTGAGCGGCTTCAGGCCAGTTCGGATCCAAGACTAGAAACTAGCTTTCCTCGGGTAAGTTAGTGGCAACCAGGATATGGACAGGAGCAACCATACATAATGGAATGTCTTGCCCTCCTCCTACACGTTGCGGAAATTGGTCTAAAACTCTTCATAAAGGAACTGCGACCAATTGAACTGTACGTCGACTGCGCATTCATTAGCAAGGGTGATAACTACGGTGGGGACCTCAGTGCCATGGCATTTCCTCATGACTTTCCCTGCCAGCAACTAAGTGGCAATGCGGACTGCCTTGTCTGAGATACTGTCAATGATGTACCCTCGTTGTCCCTTGGCGAGCTGATACTTCTTTTTCAGATGCTCTATCATTATGACATCATTACCTTGATCAGTAATCTCCTGAGGGTCTCTTCCATCACAGGGAAGGTGCAGAACCTGATGAACAAGTTCCGTTGTGATACTGACAGGTTTACCAACCCATAATATGTCCTCATGAAATAAACAGAGCAACTACTTTATGACCAACATGGTGATATGGGGCCGGAGAAAGTGAGGAATCGACAAGAGATAGAGCAATCTAGCTTTGTCCACCTTCTGTAGCCACTCCTTTGGCTGTAGGGTTGTTACCGTCCCTTCTACCTTCTAGTCCATTAGTTCGTTCATCACCGGGTGGGGAAATTTTACTATATTTGCAAGGTCCCAATCTTCGAACTTCATTTTCGCAACACAACCAACCACTGAGTTTTCCACTGGAACAACTTTTGGTAGCAACGAGGTAATGATTACAGAGTCGACTTCATCTAGATTTGCAAGTAATTTAGCCTTCCCTTTGCTTGGCAAAACATACTTGAATTGTCGTACTGGCTGTATGGGATCTTCTTTAGGGAGGGCTTCTTTGAAGTATGTGGGAGGGCCCTCATCTTTTTTCTCGCTTTCAATTATAACAGTTCTAGCCTTCTCCTCCATCATGAACTTTCTAGATTGCAGGTGTTGGGGTGACCTTCTTACTGGGTCTAGGCTCTGGGGATCCTTATTGGTCCTCAGCGTCCGAGGAGATTGGAGGAGCTCGGTGGTCTCCGACGTGGCTGTCTGCGATAGGATTTTGTGCCTTCAGGATTGCATCTTGGTAATACTTGGGCAATTCCTAAAAGCGCGGACTATTTCCGAATTGCTCATCACTCATCATGTTGTTGACGCAGGGTATTTTTCTTGCAAAGTGGTAAGACGTGGTGGTGTGACCCTTACTCTGATTATATACAGTTTGATATTCAAAATTGGCTTCTTGCCCTTGCTGTAGCTCATAAAGGCAATTTTGGCGGTTATTTTTTTGCCTTAATTACCCGCCACCGGCTTCATAGTGCTTTAAACAGGTCGTCATATCATGAACAGTACCTGCAATGGTCACTTTCCATCTTTCCTTTGCGGCAGTGAATCCCTAGGGATGCAGGTGTGGTTTTTGTATGTATGCAGTGGTTATGTCACACAACTTCATAGCAACCTTGTTTATTGTCCCGTGCCCTCTTCCAAATGCATGGGGTGTTGGGACTGAGCCTCCTATGGATAGTTAGGTGGGTGAACCCCTAGTGCAAGTATTTTGTTTCCCGACTAGCCCGGGTCGCGAGAAACCTATACGTTCCCTCGATTCTACTACTGAAGCATGGTGTCCACATCCCTGTTCTCTTGGGTGCAGTCGCAACCACACTAGTAGGGTCAATGCTTGGAGAAGGGTAGGAGAGCCAGCCACATAAGTTTCCTTCGATAATTCCTTTCCATAATCTAGGTAGGAAACTTCTAACTGCAATTCTGCAATTGCTTTGTCTAGCTTCATACTTTGTGCACAAAGTCGGGCCCCAGTTTCTTCTAACTCATCAAGTCGTAGTTTTCCATGTAGAATGGTTGCCCAAAGCTACTGAACTCTGTCACAGACATTGTTACCGGTGGAGAGAGCTGCACCTGTAGTGGTTGGTTGGGCCGTAGAGAGATGTCCCCCCCGGCTTTATGACCCTGTGTTTCGCATAGGTAAGGTTGAGTTGTCAGTCATCCGATGTGCACCTTTATCTTTCGAACTTCTGCTTTATGCCATCATGGCCACCGTGCATGTCCTCTAATCCAGACTTGAAACCACTGGCTATATCTAAGCTTCTGCGGCTCCTCTCTAGGTGCGCGCAACCTATCTTTCAGCACACTGGGTTGCCCCTGTATTACACATAATGTGCCGGGCAGGACAAGCTACACTTCAACTATTGTGCCACTCTCCTCTGGGCTTGGTATTTATTCTATTGTTACATGCCATACTGACCGAGTCATCCTATTACAATTGAGTGTCGTAACTTCCTACAATAGATTCTACCATCGCTCTGCCTCCTCCTCAGAATCCACGGTGCAGATGTTATCGCAATCCCACGAGGTTCTTCTATTATCACGGAATGTATCCGATCTTGGTCTTGTGTTGTTATCTGATAAATGCAATCCAATTCATTGTCATTTTTCCTCATCGCATATATGTTTGGTGTAGCATTCCCCTTTCACTGGGTCTAATGGAACTACTACCCATAGTAACCTATTTTTGAATGTCATCTTGCGTCTCTTTAAGTTAATGATCCCTTTCATGTCGATGTCCCGATAAATTCTGAGCAATGCAAGGTAAGGATTACTATCATCAACAATCTCTATGACTTTGAAATCGGTCTGGGTACTTACACCATCGATATCCACCATCACTCCTTACAATCAACCCATTGGTAAGATCTTTTGTTGGTTGGCCATTCATAATTGACTCAGGGACCATTGCAGTGTGGGCTTGCCCATACGCTCCCGGGTTTGTTTAGGCAGTACGTTCGCATTCGAGCCTAAATCCAGGATGACTTGATCCATTTCATAATCACGGATTTGCACTATCAGTCTCATCTCCTGTCCGGTGCACAGAACATGTCTTCTTATCTTCCGGACGACATGGGGTTCGTTGGATCTGGCATACCTGGTGATCAGTTCTTGTAACCCTTGAACAGCCTTACGATCACACAACAATTTCATGCAGGTTTCAAGAAAGATAGTGACCATGGAGGGGTCCACTCCTAACTCCATTTGACCCCACCTACCTGGGGTAGAAGCTTCTACGAAGCTTCGCTGAGCTTCTCTTCGCCCTTTTATCACTCAGGTTGTCCTTAAGCTCCGGAAAAGGATATGGTCGAGGTAACCACAGACCAACTTTGGACTGCAGGTTCTAGGCCACCTGTAATCAGAGAGGGCTATCTCTTTCAGATTTAGCTTTGTTGAAAAGGATCTTAGGCTAGTTATTGAGTTCAGGGGTTTTTGTTTTGATTTTGGTGGGAAAATTGATGTTCTCAGGTAGAGAGGTAGAGCATAGTCAGAAGTTTCAAACCATTGGGCATGGAGTTGAAAAGGAGGACTGCTGGTGCGTTTTCTTGGTCCCAAGAGAGAAAATGGAGCAAGGTAGCTGCAAATGAAACAATGTTTTAGGTTTAAAGGATGGGATGAATGCTAAGTAATGAGGGGTAGTTAAGAATCCCTCAACAGGGGAAGATAACAGAGCTCTACCTAGGGGCAGCAAAGAATCCCTAGATAATCGACACACACAGGTGAATCGGGGTAAATATGAGCCAGAAGGAATTCGTATTCATTACCAATTCATTCGGAGGAAAACATAAAGAAACAGCAAAAATTGAGCATAGAGTGTATTTAAACAAATTCTAAGCTAATCTTTCTTTCTGCTATTTAGATAATGGTAAACAGTAAATAGAGGTAAGAAGCACTTATTGTATCAGGTTGCAGCACAAGAATTCCATCTTCAGTCTCCAGAAAACATTAACAACACATCAAACAGTCTCTTCTCAGAACTTTCGGCAATCTTTGATTACATAAACGACTTCAGGTATACAGTGCGAGTCTCTAGTGAAAAATACCAATTTACCAACCCTTGAAACAATGCTGAGGGCGGTATATATAGGGAAAACTCTCTACAATTTGTTTATTACATCTTGACCTAAACAGGTCCTAAAGAATAATTAATTTGACCTAATCCTATCTGAAATAAATGCATGAAAATATCTTTGGCTGCACTGAGGGCTGCCGTATCAAAATGAAGTGAATGTGCTTGTCCTCGGTGGCTTGGTGCAGTTGCCTCTGCAATAACTGTGCATGGGTTTCTGTTCTTTGCTGTTCGGCCGCCTTAAATGTTTTAGCTGTGATTTGAAGGCAGGGATGGGCTTACACTTATTGATTTGACTTTGCTGAGGGGGCTCATCAATGTTTAGCTGTTTCGAGCCCCTAAAAATCTTGACTGGTACTCTTTGACGTCTTTTTCTTCTTCTGATATTCTTTGGCAATAAACCGGGCTACTGCTCTGACGTGCTGTGTGTTAAATCAAAATTTAATGGCCACTGTTCGGCCTATGTTTCCTCTAGAACTGTCTTCTGCTCCTTTCTGCATGCTTCGCGAAGAAAAACGGGTCATTCGGCGCCTTTCGGGCTTGCTGGGGGCTGCGCGATGAGAAGATTCCCCATTTTGGCTCATTTTATCCAGCGATGCGTGATTTGCGCTAGGTGCAAATCGCGCATCAAAAACTGCCTCAGAAACTGATTCCGGGTCTCCAGAGTGTGATTTTCGCCCTTCGCGCCAAAATTTCTGATGATGTCAGCATGACGGACCTCGTACGATAGATGACGTGGCAGGATGATGTCAGCATGATGATGTCAGCATGTATGGAGGTGACGTGGCAGTACGGCGGGTCTGATGATGTGGCAAGACACGTGGCAGGGTGACTCGACAGTATGGTGGCAGGAGGCCATGCAGGCAGATGACGTCAGCGTCGACGTGGTGCTGACGTAGGATGGAGGAGGGCGGTAAATGGTTTCTGGGCGCACCGCCTTTGAGGAAGGGTGGTTTTGTCAGGGGGGGCTCCGCCACAGCCCAGGAGGCGACGCATGGCGGGAGTACGGTGAGAATATCACCCATCTCCCGGACGCTAACCTTCAGGCAGCTTGGGAGAGGGGAAAGCCCGCCCACCGTTGATCTGTGGGGCAAGTGATCAGACGGTCGGCGGCGAAGGTTAGGCGGCGGAGGGATAAGGGGTGGGAATATACATGGAATATTCCAAATTTAATAAAGCGCGGCCGGGGGGGGGGGGGGGTCAAAACTATGGTTTACGTGGGTTATGGGGGTTATAAACGGGCGGGTTAATATATTTACACTCGGGACTTTGGCATAAGGGGTAAAACGTGGTTTTTTGAGGGTTTATGAGCGGGGGTTTAATGATTTGTGCACAAAACTTTAGGTTAGGGGCGGGAAAGAGGGTTTTTGAGGGTTAGGACTAGGCAACAATGGTTATTAGCCTGACCAGGTGCCAGACTAATTCTTGTAAGACTCGGATGGGCTAAAAACAGCCCCAGATGGACTGCCTTTCCCCGGACTTTAGGGGAAATATGGCTATAGTGCCAGGGAGGGGATATTTAATATTTTTTGGATTTATATACATAGTTTTAGTAGGGGAAGGGGATACAGATTAGGGATTTAGATAATACAGTCAGTAGTTAATATGGAGATGACTAGAAAGCGCTAAGTTAAGGGTCCTTAGGCTAATTTTGGGGAAAATAACTTGTAAAGAAATGAAATCCTTGAGCGAAGCAGATCTTCACCAAGGCAGCTGATATGGAGAATGATGGAACTAAGAGGAATCAAGCAGATCTTGACCTCTTTGGGGAGGTTAGTAAATGACTTGGGAAATGAGAAGAAGGGGAAGTTAGTTATGTCTAGCTCGAGCTCCTCCATATGAAAAACTGCCTGATAACTGTGATCTGAAAAGATATAAGACTTTAAAACACAAGATTGATCATGAATCATCATTCTGCAACCTCACAGCTACCTACCCAGCCTACCTTCCTAACATTTTTTCTTCTTTTTGGGTGGGTGCACTTAGACTTGCAGACTTTTGATTTACAATTTTTATTTTGAATGCTTTCCTATCTAAATCTACACTTATTTCTGCCAAGGGCCCAGATTAAGTAGTTGGGTCCCTTTGATTCTCTACCTATCTACAAATCTGCCAAGATTAAACTGTTTGGACAGATACATTCTCTATATTCTAAACAGGAAATTGAAACCTAGGGAGACCAAGATTAGACTGTTTGGACCTCCCTTAAATGAAAACTCTTCAAAACTGGAACAACTCATCAAAATTGGAATACAACAGTGCCATTTGGACTAGCACAGCTCATGGCATCTTGTGGAGATATGGAACACTGCAGCCTACAAAGTATGACATATTTGGCATGTAAAATTGTCAATCATGAAAGATGAAACCCTGTTGCAACAGGAGGCTAACAGTGGCTCCTCTTGGGGATGGCTTTTCCTTGTGAAAAGCCAAGAACAGCAGGTCAGACTGCCTTGTTTTTCAATTTGTCGTTGTAGACTGGAAACACTTCTTTGTTCTGGCTGCTAAAAATGTGAAACTTTGAAATCTGAAACATTCTCTCCTCAACTGAGTTACTGTGAACTGTATAGCATCGCCTGCCTTCTTTTGCGTGCTTGATAACTATGTACAATTCTGCTGGAACATGCCTTTGACTGCAAATAGTTCTTTTCTACCATGAATTGCTTGTAATGTGACAATTTTCCTCTTGCTATTTTGTTGAAATTGGTGTACAGATAGAGCCTTTAAAACTAGAATACTTGCATCGGCTGTGTCTTCATAAATTTACTGCTGCTCCTTAAATAATCGGCCTACTTATATAAAAATAAAAACAGAGTGCTGATATATACAAATAAGACTGTACAAAGATATATACAAAACTGCATTGTGTCCCTTAAAAGGGGTCATGGTAATGTTTCAGCATACGGCCATTAACATGGCCTTCTTCAGCAGTGCCGTCCTCTATAGATATGAGAAAATAAGTGTTATTTCCTTGAACAACAGAGACAACAAATGGCCATTTCCATAAAAAATCAAACTTAGCATGTTTGCCCTTGTCTTCTCTTCTTGAATTCCACCTTAGAACTTTGTCACCAATACTGAAATCCTCAGCCTTAACTCTCTTATCAAACATCTTTTTAACCTTTTCTTGCAAAATTTGAGCTCTGTCGTAAACCTGTTCTCTGGTTTGTTGAAGATGAATGGTCTGATTGATTCTTCTTTGAATGTCATTTGGTTCAGCCTGAATCTCTTGTAACATCTTGATAGTAGGAATCCCCAGGGATGAAGGAAATCTAGCCTCCATGCCGTATACCAGCTCATAAGGGCTCATCCCAATTGATCTTTTGCTTGAAAGTCTGTCTGCCCATAGGGCATTTATCAGGTTTTTGTGCCAGTTCTTCTTGTTTTCCTCTAGCACCTTCTTTATGATGTTGATGAGACTTTTGTTTGAAGATTCTGCCAAGCCATTACCTTGAGGGTAATAGGCTGTAGAGTGGCCCAGGGTGATATGAAACTTATGGCAGAAACTGATCATCTTTTTGGACTTAAAGGTAGCGGCATTACCAGTGATGATTTTCTCAGGGCAACCAAATCTAGAAAGGATATTGCACTCAAGGAATTGGATAATGATAGTTTCATTGGCTTGTCTACAGGGAATGGCTTCAACCCACTTAGTGAAATAGTCGGTGGCTGTTAGGATCCATTTGTGTTGGCCTAAGGAAGAGGGATGGATTTCTCCAATGAAGTCAAGACCCCATTGTTGAAAAGGTTGTTCGGTTGAGATGGGTTTAAGGGGCAGGGGTAACAGCTTTCTCTTGCCCTCAAAAATTTGGCATTTGTGACATGACATGGCAAACTTCTTTACATCTGCAAAAAGAGTGGGCCAATAGAAACCAGCCCTTAAGATTTTATCAGTAGTGGACTTCCAATATAGATGTCCTCCACAATCACCTGCATGGAATTCTTTCATGACATTGTTAGTTTCATTCATGGTTAAACAGTTAAGCAATATACCTTCATGATTTCTCCAAAACAATGCACCATCTATGACACAAAACTTTAAAGCCTTCATTTTCAAAAATCTTTTCTTGGTCCTGGACAATCCTGGGGGAGCACACAGGTTTAACAATACATAACATATATCAGCGTACCATGGGGATTGCAAAAATATTTCACTGATCTGTGGAGTCGCCAGCTCCTGTTCATTGTCTAGCTGGTTAATGTCTAAGACTTGAAAGTTTGTTTCGGACATCAGTTTAGCTAAACCTTGTCCCTTTATCAGCTTGGTTGGTTTTATTTCTATGTCATACTCAAGGATGCTTGCAATCCACTTGCCTCTTTTGCCTTCTAATCCTTCTTGTGTCAATATGTCTTTTACAGCAGCGTGTGGAACATAGGCAATCACGTGTGAATACAGTATGTACACTCTAAAATCCTTGATGGCCTTAACAAGTGCGTAGGCCTGCTTTTCCATTATTGGGTACTTCAAAGGGGCGTCTCTTAAGGCTCGGCTAAAAAAGGCGATTGGCTTTTCAGCTCCTTGTTCATCCTTTTGCAAAAGGACAGCGGCTATTGTGTGATCAGATGCAAAGGAAAATATGATAAAATCTTTGTCAAACTGCGGGCTGGTGAGGACAGGGGTTTGGGTTAATGCAGTTTTGATACTTTCAAATGCTTGCTTGGTTTCCAGGGACCATCTTACCTTGGCATCCTTCTTTAACATGTTGCTTAACAGTCGTATTAGTTCAGCTAGATTTGGAATAAATCTTCTTAGGAAGTTGATTTTCCCAAGGAATGCTTGTAGCTATTTAATGTTTCTTGGAAATGGGATTTGGAGGATAGCTTGGATTCTTTCAGGATCAATTCTGATCCCATCTTTTGATATAATGTGGCCAAGTAACTTGCCTTCTTCAAGGCCAAACAGAGATTTCTTTGGATTCAAGGAAATGCCATATCTCCTACATGTCATGAAAATTTGCGTAGGATGCTTGAGGTGTTCTTCATCAGATGGGGTTAAGTCATCAAGGTAGACAACTAGGAAATCATGTATTTCTTTGGCGAATGCAATATCCATTGCTCGTTGAAAGTTAGCACCAGCGTTTTTAAGACCGAATGGCATCTTTACATACTTAAATGTTCCCCACAATGTGGTAAAGGCCGTCTTGTCTTCGTCATCCGGGTGAACAAGTATTTGGTTGAAACCTGAAAAGCCATCTAGCAAAGGGATTCTAGATGACCCCACTACTCTTTGTAGGATGTGATCCATTTAAATTTTTGAGATCTACACAAAGTATGATTTCACCTATCTTTTTTCTTGTAGGAACAAGATTGGACACCCACTCAGAAAATTTGATGGGTGCTATTATGCCTGCTTCAAACATCCTCTTTACTTCCTTCTCAATCGGGGGAAGAAGCATAGGGTTAATTCTTCTAAGTTTCTTCTTGAAGGGTTTCTGGTTTGGTTTTAAAGGAATGGTGTGTTGGATCACTGAGGTATCATAGGATTTCAAGTCCTCATAGCTCCAAGCGAATACATCTTGGAACTCTTTGAATAAATCAATGTACTTGGGCTTTTGATCAAGAGGCAAATTTTTGGACAGTTTGATCATTTTTGGATTTTCTGTTGTCCCAATGTTGTGTTCTTCTATATCAGTGTTTATTGGCTACAATTTTGGCTTTCTGGGAACATCATTAGCGTCAAACATGTCTTCTAGTGGGGTTAGGCCAGCAGGTAAAAAGTTATCTTTTAGCTCAATGATTTCTGCCTCTGTTTTGTCTATTTCTTCCAAGTGCATTTGTTTCAGTTGTTCAATGTTTTCTTTCTCAAAAACCGTGGGTTTTAGGATTTGTTTTGCTATTGCAGCAGTTACAGCTTGCTGGTTTTTAGTTGCTTGTCGTTCTGAATCTGTCATAGCATCCATATCTATGTTAATATTTGAGAATTCATGTTCAAGGGTGAGAAAATTATTAATTTGGGCATCGTTTTTGAACACTTGCCAATCTTTGATGTTATTTGGGACAGCGGCCCTATGTTTTATTTCGGCTGTGAAGTGGTGGTTTGGGTCAAAGGGAAGCTTACATGTACTTGCAAAAGTGGCTAGGCTGTGAGCGTGAATGTTGTGATTTCTTGAAATCTTGTCAAGCTTGAATTCAGTGAATGCATTGAGTATATTAGTGGCAACAGTCCTATAGGCTCTCATTCTATTATCACTTGTAACAAAATTACCTTTCATCTATTGTATGATTAAATCAGAGTCACCTGGGATAGACACCTTTGCAGCTCCTAGAGCTTTGAGGAGTTTAAGGCCTAACAGCAGAGCCTCATACTCTACCATGTTGTTGGTGCATTTGAAATTCAGTCTGTAGGCATGGCCTTGTGCATGGTTGTTATATGTATTGTGAATCCAAACACCTGCCCCTGCCCCTAACTTGTTGACAAAGCCATCAAACTCTAAGTACCATGTGATTTCTTGCTTGTGGTTAGTGCTAAGAGTTTCATCCATTCTTGTAGCGGGCAGATTTGAAATTTCTGTTTGAGGAGGTTCTTCTTGTATGCTGGTTGCATTATCTGTTGTGACAGTCTCATGGGTGTGCGTAATCGATTCTTCATTAATGTGCGTTTGTTGTTCTAGAGCCAAAGGATCATCCTCAGTTGGAGAATTTTTGTCATCATTAAACAAAATAAAGGAATCCATGTCAGAATGTATTGAGTAAATGGGAAAATTTTCAGGCTTGCTCTCACTACTCACCACATATTTCATCAGCGTTTCTATGTACAGTCTCTTTGGTTGCCCAAAGACAAAAATGGTGGCATAGGAGAGGTCCAATTGAAGGGATCCTTGTAGCTTTGCTCCCCATGATCTTGATAGGAGCATAACGTACTTTGGTGGGATGTCAGCCACCACCACATCCATGAGGATGGTCTTGTTGGGATATTGGACTAAGGAGACACACAAGTCTTTGATGAGGCCTAAACATTTCACTGGACTTGAATCAAATGAGTATAAATCTTTGTAAGGTCTTGTGATATCGAGGTTCAGTTTATCCATGACTGCCTTGGGCATAAGGTTGTGTGAGGCTCCTGAGTCAAACATAGCGTTGTACAAAACTTTGTCATGTATATGCAAACTGATATAAAAGGACCGTGGAATAGGTCCATGAGTTGATTTCCATTAACTTCTGGACCGAATAGCAGTTCAGGAGAATCATCCAAAACATTTACATCATCTTTGTTTTCTGGAATCTGAAGCGACCTTTGAATTTGTTGCTTATATACATCGTGTTTGGCAAGTTCTGAAAGAGGAATAGGTATTTTCAATTTACCTATTTCTGCCTCTAAATTAAATGGTTTTTCCAATGGAGTCTTGGTGTTGATAATGGCAGTTTTTTCTGTTTCATTTGAATTATCAGTGATTCGCTCTTGTTTATCAGCGTTGTGGGGATTGACTACTTGCGGTTTTACAGTTTCAGGAGGGCTTTTTGGAATGTTGTTCGAATTTTCTTTTGAGGAAGGAGGTGATAGAGGCTACTCAATAGAAGGCTGTGTGTCTGTTATGTCTTCTACAGTCACTTGTTGCGGGTTTGGGACAGTTGTATCAGTTGGTTCTGTCATGAAAGCTTTGTTTTTAATCTTGTTGGGTTGTTTGCCTTCCTTTGTTTTACTAGGTTCAGAGATGTCAATGGTCCTAGTTCTCAGCTTATATTTTTTGTGTACTTCATACACAGCAGTATCATAACCTTGTTTAAAATCAAAAGACTCACCAGACTTAGTCTGAAACTGATTGTAATCAAGTTCATTTTGGTCTTCTTGGCTCAGGGAACTCTGATGCTCACCCTTTAGATCCATCAAATTCATGTGAGTGTCTTCTGTGGGTTGACTAGAAGTGGATCCTTCAACATAGTTATCTTGAAAAGGAGGTCTTATGTCATGGTCTTGGCTAGACCTACCAGCATTTGTGTTCTGCGTTTTCCTGAAATTTGGGTTCCTCATGGTATTGGACTACTGTCCTTCCCATGATGCTTTTCTTTCAACGTTTTCTACTCTTTCTCCCAATCTTTGCAGGCCATTGATAATAGCATCAAGCTTCTGGTCAAAGGCTGAGGGTTCTTCCTTAAAGGTGGTTCTTCTTTCCATCCTAGCTCTGTTTCTTTTGGCAATTAAGTTGGCCTCAATGCTGACAGCAACATTTTGCATGTCTGCAAGGGTCTGAGGAGCTCTTTCTTTTAACTGGTATGCCATATCCGGGTCAAAACCATCCGGAAATTTGTACAAGGCAAGGTCAGGGGGAGGCCTTAGGTTCTGTGGTATTGCATTGTAAACATTATTGAATCTTGCACAGTACTCCAAAACAGTTTCTTGAGGACCTCTTTTAATTGTATCATATTCAGCCAGTATGTGCAAGGGGTCTTTCTTTTTCTCCCATCTGTTGGTAAAGGATTGGTAAAGCTCATCAGGAGTGGTTATGGAGTTTGCAGCAAGTGATCTGAACCAAGTTCTTACATCACCTATTAAACTTTGAACAAAAATTCTCATTCTCACACTATCATCATCTATTTCGTAGTTTTCAAAATAGTCTTGCATCTTTTTGGTATGTTGAATGGCTGTGAAAGGACCAGTGGAATCAAAATATGTGATCTTCGATTGGTAATCTTGAGGTAAAGCCCCAGCATTAGGAGGTAATTGTAGGGGTGCATATCTATTAGCCATATTGACAGGGATAAGTGGAACAACGGGGATCATAGGAGTAACAGGAACGCTGGAAACAACAGTAGTGGTAATGGGAATATGTGCAGCGAATGGAGGTGTGGAAGGAGTGCTATGAGATGTGGATGATGAACTAAGGGAAACAGGGCTTGAACGAAATAAAACCTTGACAGGAGTTGGAACACAGCTTGGGTGAGCTGTTTCAGGACTCAAATCAACAAAATTTTCCTGTCTTTCTTACTTCCTAAGAATCTTTGGGATTAGGTTCAGATTTTCAAAAACAGCTGGTGGGTCTGGATCTGGATTTGACCTTGTATGTCGAGTTTTTCTTTTGGGAGCCAGCTTCCGAATTTGTTTTTGGTATTTTTCTGGGAATATTTTTGTAATTAGCAAGGAACTGATCAGATTTTTGGAATAACTGTGTATAGCTTAAAACTAGCATGAAGATTGACTGAAGCAACTTTTATCTACTCCTGTAAATGTAAAACAAGAACAGTTTCAAAGGCTTCCTGGCTGACATTCAGGCTTCATCTGTAGTTTTAAGAGGTAAACAGCAATTGAAAAGATTGATTTATGGTCTCAGCGGAGCTTTCTTACCTTCTTCGTGAAACTATCTGAGGAAAGTCCCCAGTGGAGTCGCCATTATGTTATCACTCAGGTTGTCCTTAAGCTCCGGAAAAGGATACGGCCGAGATAACCACAGACCAACTTTGGATTGCAGGTTCTAGCCCACCTACAACCAGAGAGGGCTCTCTCTTTCAGATTTAGCTTTGTTGAAAAGGATATTTGGCTAGTTATTGAGTTCAGGGGTTTTTGTTCTAATTTTGGTGGGAAAATTGATGTTCTCAGGTAGAGAGGCAGAGCATAGTCTGAAGTTTCAAACCATTGGGCGTGGAGTCGAAAAGGAGGACTGCTGGTGCGTTTTCTTGGTCCCAAGAGAGAAAATGGAGCAAGGTAGCTGCAAATGAAACAATGTTTCAGGTTTAAAGGATGGGATGAATGCTAAGTAATGAGGGGCAGTTAAGAATCCCTCAATCAGCTTAACAGGGGAAGATAATAGAGCTCTACCTAGGGGCAGTAAAGAATCCCTAGATAATCGGCACACACAGGTGAATCGGGGTAAATATGAGCCAGAAGGAATTCATATTCATTACCAATTCATTCAGAGGAAAACATAAAGAAATAACAGAAATTGAGCATAGAGTGTATTTAAACAAATTCTAAGCTAATCTTTCTTTCTGCTATTTAGATAATGGTAAACAGTAAACAGAGGTAAGAAGCACTTATTGTATCAGGTTGCAGCACAAGAATTCCATCTTCAGTCTCCAGAAAACATTAACAACACATCAAACAGTCTCTTCTCAGAACTTTCGGCAATCTTTGATTACATAAACGACTTCAGGTATACAGTGCGAGTCTCTAGTGAAAAATACCAATTTACCAACCCTTGAAACAATGCTGAGGGTGGTATATATAGGGAAAAATCTCTACAATTTGTTTATTACATCTTGACCTAAACAGGTCCTAAAGAATAATTAATTTGACCTAATCCTATCTGAAATAAATGCATGAAAATATCTTTGCTACGCTGAGGGCTGTCGTATCAAAACGAAGTGAATGTGCTTGTCCTCGGTGGATTGCTGCAGTTGCCTCTGCAATAACTATGCATGAGTTTCTGTTCTTTGCTGTTCGGCCGCCTTAAATGTTTTAGCTATGATTTGAAGGCAGGGATGGGCTTACACTTATTGATTTGACTTTGCTGAGGGGGCTCATCAATGTTTAGCTGTTTTGAGCCCCTAAAAATCTTGACTGGTACTCTTTGACGTCTTTTTCTTCTTCTGATATTCTTTGGCAATAAACCGGGCTGCTGCTCTGACGTGTTGTGTGTTAAATCAAAATTTAATGGCCATTGTTCGGCCTCTGTTTCCTCTAGAACTGTCTTTTGCTCCTTTCTGCATGCTTCGTGAAGAAAAACGGGTCATTCGGCGCCTTTCGGGCTTGCTGGGGGCTGCGCGATGAGAAGATTCCCCATTTTGGCTCATTTTATCCAGCGATGCGCGATTTGCGCCTATCAAAAACTGCCTCAGAAACTGATTCCGGGGCTCCAGAGTGCGATTTTCGCCCTTCGCGCCAAAATTGCTGATGACGTCAGCATGACGGACCTCGTACGGTGGATGATGTGGCAGGATGATGTCAGCATGATGACGTCAGCATGTACGGAGGTGACGTGGCAGTACGACAGGTCTGATGATGTGGTAGGACACGTGGCAGGGTGACTCGGCGGTATGCTGGTAGGAGGCCACGCAGGCAGATGACGTCAGTGTCGACGTGGTGCTGACGTAGGATGAGGGAGGGCGGTAAATGGTTTCTGGGCGCATCGCCTTTGAGGAAGGGTGGTTTTGTCAGGGGGGGCTCCGCCACAGCCCAGGAGGCAACGCGTGGCAGGAGTACGGCGGGAATATCGCCCATCTCCTGGATGCTAACCTTTGGGCGGCTTGGGAGAGGGGAAAGCCCGCCCACCGTTGATCTGTGGGGCGGGTGATCGGACGGTGGGCAGCGAAGGTTAGGCGGTGGAGGGATAAGGGGCGGGAATATACACGGAATATTCCAAATTTAATAAAGCGTGGCGGGGGGCGGGGGGGATCAAAACTATGGTTTACGTGGGTTATGGGGGTTATAAACGGGCAGTTTAATATATTTACACTCAGGACATTGGCATAAGGGGTAAAACGTGGTTTTTTTAGGGTTTATGAGTGGGGGTTTAATGATTTGTGCACAAAACTTTCGGTTAGGGGCGGGAAAGAGGGTTTTTGAGGGTTAGGACTAGGCAACAATGGTTATTAGCCTGACCAGGTGCCAGACTAATTCCTGTAAGACTCGGATGGGCTAAAAACAGCCCCAGATGGACTGCCTTTCCCCGGACTTTAGGGGAAATATGGCTATAGTGCCAGGGAGGGGATATTTAATATTTTTGGGATTTATATACATAGTTTTAGTAGGGGAAGGGGATACAGATTAGGGATTTAGATAATACAGTCAGTAGTTAATATGGAGATGACCAGAAAGCACTAAGTTAAGGGTCCTTAGGCTAATTTTGGGGAAAAGAACTTGTAAAGAAATGAAATCCTTGAGCGAAGCAGATCTTCACCAAGGCAGCTGATATGGAGAATGATGGAACTAAGAGGAATCAAGCAGATCTTGACCTCTTTGGGGAAGTTAGTAAATGACTTGGGAAATGAGAAGAAGGGGAAGTTAGTTATGTCTAGCTCGAGCTCCTCCAGATGAAAAACTGCCTGATAACTGTGATCTGAAAAGATATAAGACTTTAAAACACAAGATTGATCATGAATCATCATTCTGCAACCTCACAGCTACCTACCCAGCCTACCTTCCTAACATTTTTTCTTCTTTTTGGGTGGGTGCACTTAGACTTGCAGACCCTGATTTACAATTTTTCTTTTGAATGCTTTCCTATCTAAATCTACACTTATTTCTACCAAGGGCCCAGATTAAGTAGTTGGGTCCCTTTGATTCTCTACCTATCTACAAATCTGCCAAGATTAAACTATTTGGACAGATACATTCTCTATATTCTAAACAGGAAATTGAAACCTAGGGAGACCAATATTAGACTATTTGGACCTCCCTTAAATGAAAACTCTTCAAAACTGGAACAACTCATCAAAATTGGAATACAGCAGTGCCATTTGGACTAGCACAATTCATGGCATCTTGTGGAAATATGGAACACTGCAGCCTGCAAAGTATGACATATTTGGCATGTAAAATTGTCAATCATGAAAGATGAAACCCTGTTGCAACAGGAGGCTAACAGGCCCCATCCTCCCCTGCTCCAGCGCAGTGTTATGTTTCTACATAGGTGTATCGCACCTCCTCCCACCTTCATTCCCTCCTACAGTTGCACCGCTTCGTAGTACCATATTTATACTAGGGTCCTCTTCGCGAGGTTCTGCATGCATCATCTAGATATTCTGGGTTGGTGGAGATTGGAGTACTCCCTTTTCGCTCAATTGGGAAATTAAGGTTGGACAGTCTACCAATTCATGATCAAACTGCTCACAGTAGGGGCATGAGATCCTAGTTGGGTTAGTGCAGTCGTGAGCGTAGTGTCCTTGTCCACCACAATTATAACAAATTAACTATATGCGATCCCGCTCGGGCCCCAATCCTCTTCCCCGGCCACATCCTTGAAATCATCCCTGCACTTCAATCTACACCTAGTAGGCTAGGGTTCTCTCTATCATTATGTCATAACTTCGACACGTTCACTCATCGTGTCCCACTGATCGACAAAAGTTGCAATACAATTGTTGTGAGGTCTGGGTATACTTCTGTAATAGGTGGTAGTTACCTGTGCATGCTTCCCTCCCACCTGGAAATCGTACACCAGAGCATGGGCGCGACACTCGGTCCTACTTGTACCACTAGTTTTAACAGCATCGGGCCTCCTCCCACCAGATAGATTTTGAAGACAAGACAATGGTCCTTGTCGTGCACTTGGCTCTTACATTTAATATAGCCTGCCTCCTATTATAGGCATATTTGGGCACTGCAACCCAGATCTCATATGTCCATACCAAGGGCTTCTAAGCCCCTAAAGTGTTGTTTCATACCCTAAAGGAACAAGGTCAGCTGATTACATCATCTCCCAGAAGTTCTCCCTTAAAAACTACTCAGAACTGATAAAAAATGGACCATACAAACTGCTCAGTGCTAAGGGTGCGATGCATCTCACCTACTACATGCAAAAAGTGTGATGCATACTGAAAAGCCCTTCTATAGGGTACAATGAGCGAGAGCAAAGAAATGGCAGAGGCAATTGGCTAGGTGGAAACCCAGAGAATCTTCTAGAAACTGCCCATTTGACACTTGCCTCTCTGAATTCGCCCAGGGATGAGTAAGAGATCACGAAATCTCCAAGTGGAACCAAGAACTATCAGAGAAATGACACTAATCAAAATCCCATAAGCTGACTCACCCACCTGCAAATATCTATATATGGATCCCTCATCCTAGAGATACAGAGGCTGGAATTTTGTATTTTGTAAGGAAGTGTTGTTGGTTTCTCTGTGAAACATCATAGTGTTGGGTGATCTAGCTTTTCATGAGGTGAAGAGGGCTTTCATGCTGGGAGGATGGCATTGGATCAGAAAACTTGGTTGTAATCCTCTCTTCTACTACTTCTATCAATAAAGCTATTTGAGTTTTCCTCCATATTCTTCTATATTTCTGAATCTTGTATTGATATATGCATTTGTATGGTTAATATACATCTGATCCTATATTGTTTATGGCTATAGATCTCTATGCTTTGTTGGTATTGTGTTGCTTTGACTCTATAGGTGTTCTTTGAAGTGGGACAAGTGAGGAAAGAGTGGCAAAGCTCTGTCAAAGGGGGAGAGGAAACAAGAAAGGATCCAAGCGAAAGACTGAGGTTGGTACTCTCTGCTTCTCTCTCATCTATCTCTCATAAAGGAAAACACAAATAAATTTAGTTTGTTTGTTTCTAAGATATCTACCCGTCTTAGTGGGACTAGCAGCTCTGAATGGACACCAGTTTTCTTGATAACAAAATGGCAACTCTGATGGGGAGTGAATAGTTTGTTTGCTTGTTTCTATTTTTTTTCTTTATAAACTACAAACGGAACCTAAAGTTAAGCCAGCTAGCCTTCGAGCTACTTTTGCTATGCAACTGCAAATTAGATCAATGCTACTTCAGTCAATCTCCGGGTTAGTTTATGAACTGAACATCTGACTTGCAATCATCCTAAGTTCCCTGGTGGTAGCTCAAATAACCTCATTAGATTAGCCCCTATACTTTGTGTTTATTGCCTATCATTAGCTCAGCGTAAATCCCTGAACTAAGCTGCAAAGTGAGCAAAAACCAAGCTCAGTCTCATCCCTAGACCATCGCACTGTCTCTCATTGGAAATCTAGATGCATCGCACCTCCCATGTGCTGTAGGTGAGATGCATCCCTGTTTCCCTGTGTTACAGGTGTGTTGATTGAGTGAGACTGTTTTTGCCTCCAGATTTTGGATTTTTCTTCATTGTCTTTAGCTTTATTCAGTAGTTTCGTTGTCTATGATCATTATCACTGTAGAAACTCTCTTCCTTTACATTATTCAGCCTCCATTGATAAAGAATTGTGAATGTTTTTATGTATTTTTCATTATTTACAGTTCTCCTTTGCAAACAGTAACTTAATCGAACTGTCATCTTTTGATTTGAAAGTGTCGCAAGTGTCATTTTCAGTCAAAGAAAAGAGTGTCATAAAGTCTTCCTCTTTTTGATAGTCGATTACACTTTTTCCATTGTATTTGATTTGAATTAATAGTATTTCAAGTGTTGAAAGCAATTTTAAATTTGAAATCGAAAAGTGTCGCTCTTAGTCTTCCTTTCCTTTTTCAAATTCGAAAACGCAAAGTGTCATCTTATCCTTCCTTTCGTTTTTTGAATTCGAAATCGCAAAGTGGTCTTCCTTTCGGTTTTTGAATTCGAAATCACAAATTGTCGTCTTAGTCTTCCTTTTGTTTTTTGAATTCAAAATCACAAAGTGTCGTCTTAGTCTTCCTTTCGTTTTTGAACAAGAAATTGCTAAAGTGGCACTTTGAGAAAAGATAGTTTAGATCTGTACTTAGTTTTCTTTTTGTCATTCTCACATTAAGGAAACCCAAAAAAAAATACATGCATGTGCATTTGCATTTAAACTACATGTGGAAATTGATTTAGGACAGTGCATCTTAGTGTGTGCTCTCTACTCTATGTTGAAATAATTTTACTTCTCTTTCCTTAGTAGCTAGGATTTTCATTACAAAGAGAAAGTAAACGACTATTTATCATCTTAGATTTCATATTTAGAAATTGTATATCTACATCATGCGGTGAACCTTAAAGGCAAACTTCTTAATAAATATCAACTGTAAAATAAACCTCAATGAACATAAAAACGCTTTGGAACCTAAAGCACAACATTTAGAAGTCTAGGCTAGAGATGTATTTCGGTGTCGTAAAGGCTGGTAACTATCGTTTTCATCGTAGGTTGGGTGATTCATCCTCTTTGATACGACAAGTGCCAGTACAAACTTGTGCTCCCACGTACCATCGAGTATATACTGGGAGACCACAATAGGCTATATCCTTTATCCTTAGGAAGTCGTGTCTGCTGCCCTATCGATCGCAACACAGCATTCGGGAAGATTGACTGTCGTACCTTAAAAAGTATTCTGCAATTTTGCGATTGGTTTGGTAATCCCTCTATCTAGATTTCCAGAGTAGTCACTTTCGTTCCTTTTCAGACTCCTTAAAAGAAAAGGTCCATCTGAGCACTTGTCACTTCAGGCTCATTAAAAATCGAAGGCGACTAGAGTCATCTTTATCTTTTTCTCGACTCTTACAAATTGAAAAAGCAATTTGTGTCAAAGCGTCATAAAATTTATTTTAATTAGAATAACATCATTGTTCCCTCGTTGGTCTTAGGTTGAGAAAATGGAGTCCACCAATCAAGGATTTCCCCTTGGGGGGAATCCTAGTCCCTTCTCCTCTTGGGGAGATGTTGGTGCACCTCATATGGCTACATTGTCCCTTCCAGGACTTACAATTGGCCTACCAGTATGGCTTTTCTCGACCTCTGTCGTTCAAAACACCGTGATTCCTGAGCAATCAAATCAGCAACCAGATGATACTAGAGTTACCCCCCAACCTTCTACTTCATTTGTTTCTCCCTCTCCTTCTTCCTCTTCGCTTGGTGAAGCTAGTAAAACTAAAAACCAAGTAACTGAGAAGAAGAAGAAAGGGAAGGAGAAGAAGAAGAAGAAGCCAACGGCAAAAGGGGGCAACCATGCATCGTCTGGCGAAAATCCACACAGTGCACCATCCAAACCTAAATCTCCATGTGTCATTTGCAAATGAGACCACTATCATCGAGATTTTCCTTGCATCCCACGGATCTTAAGGGACTGGTCTCCCCGCTTGCACAATCTGGAGTCCTCAACCTCTAACAATCATGTTGAAAGCACACCGTCAACTGGTGAAAACAAAGTCAATGGACAAAAAGGAAGATCTAAATTTCCTTGTAGATTGTGTGAAGGCGATCATGCCCTCCACTGTTGTCCCTTCCTGGACAAAGCTAAAAGAGTCTTGGATAACCATCCTACTTCACCGCTACAGCTTCCTCCTGGATATAAGAAACCCTTCCCGAGTCCATCGCTAGTTGAAAATCCAACTCGCACACCTTTTTTGTCGGTCAAAGCATCTATCATTGAAGATAAACCCTCTGAGTCCGCACAGGACCAAGGTCAATAGATCAAGATGGCAGTCGGCCCAGTCTTGTCTTCAGAAGGTCTACCTTTAGATGATACAGTCACCAAAGAGAATGAGAATGACACCGTTCAAATTGTTTTTGTTAACATAGAATCTGATGAACCTGGGGTCAATCTACCTGTTCCCTTACTGCAGGAAGGAAGTTCGTTAGAGATTCATCCAGTCATTTATTCGGTCCTTCCTCCAAGCAATCTAGTCTTTTCCTTCGATTGGAATCTACTAGGGAGACCCCACCTACCATCTAATGTACCATCCGAATCATAGTACAAGCTTACAGAATGATCATGGTTGGTACTATCATAGATGAAGGGGCTTCTGTGAGTATCCTTTCCTCCACTGCTTGTGTTACACAGTAATTTATCACTGCTTTCACTCCCGGTCTTCTCATTGTGTCATGTGTCTAAGTCAAACATGCCCATGACAGACAAATGCTCTCCTATGCTATCAATTTACCCACTTTTCCCAAAGTATCTGCCTCATCACGGTTATAGGCTTAATAAACACACTGAAAGGCGCTGATGAATAGTCCATTCGCGCTACCAACAGGGAAGTACACATGGTTCCCACGATGGCCAGATTTTATACACCAGCACGGGGCTATGTGGTCTCTTCAACGATGATCTGACTATTTGCAGTGATCACTTGTGATGTCAGCGCTGAAACTCAGTTCTGTGCCCACGATGATCCAAATTGGGCGAATTGTTCCAACAGTCGGCCTTCCAGATGACTCCAGACCTGGTTGTTGGCCTTGTTTATGTCGCCCTTCCTTCCCTGGTGTGGCAGTTTTGTCAATTGTGCTACCTTCCTTGATGATAAGCTCTCCTTTCCACCTTTCATGGAGACTCCTTCTCCTATTTAAACTCTCACCATTAATATGCATTCCTAGTTCCGGAGTTTCTAATAGTTGGCTAGTTGAGCAGTGTTGTTAGCGTTTGTGAGTTTGCTAGATAGCTGGTGTGAGTGTGATAAGTGTGGGATTGTTGATAGCTTGTGGAAGGTTGTGAAGTGCCCTTGATCTTGTGTAAAACTTATGAGTGAGAGAGCTCTTATATGTTGGGAGATCCATCTTCAAAGAGTGAATGCTTGAAGAACATGCTGGCTGGAATCTTTCTGAGAAGTCTTGTGACGTCAAGACTTTGGTTGTAAGCTAACTCTTATTTCATTATTAATGCAATAAATGATGTTTTCCTATGTCTTGTATGTAATGTACTTGATAGCTCATGACTTCTTGAATTTGTGAGTAAATACTTCACTGTTGTATCCGGTTACGTGCTTTGTTGTATTTCCTTTGCTTTGTTTTAGGTTGATCACTCGTTGAGGAGAAGAAAGTGGAAGCTGGAGCAGTGCAACAGAACTCCATCGACCACTGGTTGAGGTAGGCCTCCAAATTTAACTGTTTAAGGAAAGCTATTGTTGATCTGTCCTTGTTTGTGACTAGACCCACTCTAGGGCTAGGGGGGTTGCCTCTGTCCACAGAGGGAACACTTTCCTACATCACAAATTGGCAACTCCCCTGGGGATGAGGTTTGGCCTTTGTTTTTCTTGTTTTCTCTTGCCTTGATTTTTTTGATTTAGTCTCTTTTGAATTTTTGGGGATTAGTTATTAGTCCTCTGAGTTTCTTCGGTTGATCTGGGAAATACCCCTATTTGATTGAAGGATTGGCTGTTTTTGATTTGGGAGTTTTTGGTTCTCCTGTCACTGTTTTGAACATCATCACATATTTAATTTTAACAGTCGCGCTGTCATCGAGCTCACCCTTTTATAATATCCTATTCATCGCGTAATTATGCCTAACATTCATGATGGTTCTGGTAATCGAACCATTGCGGAAAAGTCATGTACTTCTGCACTGACATCGCTTTGTTGCTATGCTAGTGCTTTATCAGCGCATGTTTCTTGTGTATTACCCATGCTGATTGTTGTAGAATTGATTTTCTCAATTCTTCCTCCTGAGTCCATCAGTCTTACTGGTCCTTTGCTTTTCTCGCTTGCTTGATGACTTGTTTCTCACTGTTCATGGTTAAGGCACTTTCTCGTGAGTTTTGTTGAATGAATCTTGTATTTTTGCTTATGTGACCTAGATCACTGTTTCAAGTTCCTTGAATTTTTTTGGTTTGGTTGCTTGTTTGCTCAAGGTTCATTTGCGGCTTCTTGTTGATTTGATTGAGCCTTCCCCTTAGCTTTTTTTTGGTTGATTGTTTAGTGAATGTTATTGAACCAATTTTGGGCATTGATTTGATTTCTTTTCGCTACCAAACATAGATTACAATTGTTTGGATCAACCGGGCTTTTCCACACTTTCTTGTTGCTTGTTTGTCTCTTCTAGATTTAAAGACATCAAAATCAAAAAGGTTGCATTCATTTAGTACGAAAGTGAAAGTGAATTTGCATTTCAAGTTTGCATATTGGAAAGCGAATGATTAAGATCTCTCATTAGTAGCATCTATACACTTTAAGAATTGGTGTCTGTATGCATTGAAGTGACTGCCTGTGTTGTCTTGGTTTTCTTGGTTTGGAAATGATCTCTCTACCCTCCCATAGGTAGGTGTTCATTGAAGTAAAAGGATTTTTCATGAATTCTAGCTGCATCTTAGGATTTATTATATACATACGGTAAGGCCTAAAAACTAAAACATAATCCAAGATCAACTTTAAAATGAACTGAATGAATCTAACAACGCATTGGAACATAACACACACTATTTAGAGGTCTAGGCTAGAGACGTGCTCCGGCGTCGTTAAACCTAGTCACTTTTGTTTCCACTTAAGGTTGGATGATTCCTCCTTCTGTGATTAAATAGTGGTCTAGTACGGAATTGTGCTCCCATGTACCGTCGAGTATATGGCGAAACCCCACTAGGTTTATCATCCTTTATCCATAGGAAGCCGTGTCTGCCGCCTTACAAACCGTAATGCACCGAACACAGAATTTGGGAAGATTGACTGCCGTATGGGAAGTCCTTGGTTTTCATACAACTGCCAAGGTGTATATGCAGGTTTACAGATTGTCTGGTAAACCTTTTGCCTAGTTCTCCAGAGTAGTCACTTTCGCTCCTTTTCGGACTCCTTAAAAGAAAAGGTTCATCTCAGCACTTGTCACTTCAGGCTCATTAAACATTTGAAGGCGACTAGAGTCATATTTTGGTCCTTTTCTTGACTCTTTAAAGATGAAAAGGTCAAGTTGTGTTCTTGTGTCTTAAAATTTATTCGGCCACATTCACATTTACCCTGTTAGATCTTGTTTGCATTATCTTGAGTAGGGTTCTTTCCCATTAGTTTTCCTAGGATTTTTCAAGCGAATCATCCTGGCGGAATCACCGATCCCGTCTCCTATTCCAAGTGACCAAGGGTCTCCCTCTTTTGTTGCTCCTGAGATCCCGGTTGGTAGTGATACTCTCCTTATTATTCTGAGTATCCAACCGATCAACTCTCGCGCTCCAGAAGACGAGGCTTACGATATTCATTGGAACCCCATTTGGGAGCCTTCCGAACAAGATATTCCCGTCACTCCTCCTAGTGTTTCGGTCCCAATGTCTTCTTCTGACATGGATGACACATCCCCCATCACAAGTGAAGGATTCGTTGCAATGAGCAGTGAAATTCCTATCCCAGCGGAAACTCCACCCTTCAGTGTCACCCCTCTTGCTGTCATGTTGCCCTTACGCTATAGGGCTTTGAGGGATGTTATTGGTTCTAGGACCTCCTTTACGGGTTCTATGTGGTCTCATACCATCACTCCGACTTCGAAGTCTTTTATTCCTCAAATTCACAATACATCTGTCACTTCAGTCTTGACTATTCCAACTGTCTGTGTGGCTTCTTCAGCACCTGTTGTTGGTGCCATCACTACATCCTCAATTGTGACCACTATTGCTGGACCTTCCCCGAGATTTGAAAATAGTTGCCTGTCGGTATCCACATTCGGAGTTGTTGATCCTACATGTAATGCCCCACCTACTTCTGGTTCCATTCCAGCAGGGGGGCATACGATCAAAATTTCCATTCCTTTCAGAATCCGGGAATGCAAGGCCCGTTTCATTATTACGATTCTCAAGGAGCTCACCTTTATCACCACAAGCCTTTGCCATCTCAACCTAGGGTTGAGGTCTCAGTCCCATTAGCTGTTGCTTGGGGTACCACTGGTTACGGTGGTGGCCAAGTACCCCCTGTGAATTTTCAAGGACCACCTTCTCAAGGTCAGTCGTATTACACACAGCCCTCCTATGGGCAGCAGTATTACAGAAAATCTTATCCAGGGCAACCTAGAGGCCCACAAGGACAACCCTTCCAAGGACAACCTTCAGCCTATGGTGGTTCATCTTTTACTTATCTTGGGAAACCCTCTGGAAATCCAGGGCAACCTTACATGCAACAAGGTCAACCTGGGGTCCAAGAGGGATACCCTTCTGGGTAGGGTGGTCAACCTTACGTACAGCAAGGCCAACCCATTGTCCAGTCTGGTCAACCGTCTGGACAAGTTGGTCAACCTCAAATCCAATCAGGCCAACCAACTGTCCAGTCTGCTCAGCCATCCAGTCCATCAAGATAGCCCTCAGTTGTGCAAGGACAACCCAGTACCCAGCAGGCTCAACCTTCTGGGCAACTGGGCCAATCTCAATCTCAACTAGGTCAACCTTCTGGCTAGGTGGCTCAGCCCCAATCTTCCCAAGGACATCTTTCTGGGCCTGCTCAACAGGGCACTCAAATGATTGTTGCTTCTCAAGCTGCACGCGGTTTTCAGTCCCAGTCTGGGCTCCAGACCCAAGCCGGTTTTCAAATGCAGGTTGGATATCAATCTCAACCTACTTATCAAACATAGCCTGGCCCCTAGGCTTAGTATGGAACCCAACCGCCTTATGGTTTCCAGCAATCCCAAGGGAAAACTCATTTTTCCTCATATCAAAATTATCAACAACTGCAGGTGATTCCTTATCAGAGTTACCAACAACCGTATGTTGCTCCTGCAGGCCAAGTTGGTAATCAATGGAATGCTGGGGGGAAAATCCAGAGCCAGCCATCTGGTTATAGCTATAACCCCTATGGACAAAATCCCTACGGACAGAACCCTCCTGGGCCAAATCCGTCAGGACAAAATCAATGAGGAAAACCCACAACCGGTTGGAACTCTGGTGCTACCTCTTACCCTTCTTAGCAATGTTGGAGCTATTGGATGTGTCCAAACTAACCAATTATCCTATCATTCATAATCCGTATTAGCCACCAGTCCCAACTAACATTCCCGGTGATTGTCCCAAATTTGATGGAAAAGTTGAAGAAGACCCCCAAGCCCACGTTATGAATTATCATCTATAGTGTTCGTCAAATTCATGGCTTGATGATTCGATCCGGCTCCGCCTTTTTCAAAGGACCCTCACTAGCTCTGCTGCTAAGTGGTATATTGAGTTAGCTCGTAGATCCTTTCAGGATTTTAACTTGTTGGCAATGGCATTTTTAACCCTTTTTCAGTTGCCGATTCGATATGAAACAGGCACATATCTCCTCACATCCTTAAAACATACAACAACTATGCACATCTCTGATCATATCCATGAATGGAGATGGCATCGCCGTTTGATTAAGTTTTGGATTCCTGATCAGCTCTTGACCGACTGGTTCAGGACCTCATTCGTCGGTTTGATAGCACGGGACATTGCTACGGGACCATGTGTAACTGAGAAGCAGGCTATAGCACGTGCTCAGTACCTTGACTTAGTTTATTTCCAGTCCAGTACACTATATGATTATTTGCCTGATTCCCTGAGGCCCAGAACTTCCAAAGCCCTGCCAACACCATCTGTTGACAGTATTATTGGTTCTGTCAATCCGCCCGCTAAGAAATATTCTGTGAACCCTGGGAAGCAAAAGTAGAATAATTCAAATGAAAATACTTCTCAGGCTGTATCTAATTTCGGAATACTTTTGAGGTCAACGCCGTTCAGTCCACCATGGCAGATAAAGCCTCGAAAGGAAAAAAGAAGGGAAAAGGAAAGAATAAAGTTGATCAACCCAAGCAGGATTCCCCTAAACCTCCACCTGAGGAAGGAACCAAATGCAAGCCCAAGTATCCTTGCCTTATATGTGACTAGGATCACTATACCAAAGACTACCCAAGGCGGTCTGAAGTTAGTCGCTTGTTGAAAGGTGCTCCTGGGACTCCTGTGGTGCTAAAAGAACCTTTTCCCTCGCAGCAAATGAAAATGGTGGCTGACCCATCACAATCCTCTTCTCTCTTTGGTTCTCAAGTTTTTATGGTTGGGACAATCCCGGTTCACATTAGTACTCGAGAAAAAGAAGATATGTCGCCTGCTGGGAAAGAGCCTGAGGTCCCCTGAAGCACTCCTTCGTCCAGTTCTGGTCCGCTCCATATCGAGAGACCTAGCATGGAGACGCCCATCCGACCCCCTTGTTATAGACATTTTTGTGCCTCGCAGCATGGAGCATGAAATGTCGATAATTATAGGGATCCAAAGTCCCTAAACATGTTGTTCTTACCCCTAGAGGAACAAGGTCAGCAAACCACAGCACTTCAGATCAGTTCTCCACCTGAAAACACTTAAAAACAGACAATTTCAAGATCATGTCAGCTGCCCCATTGAGCATCTGCGTTGAATGTCAACTGTCCCACTCTGTACCTGCGCTGAATGTCAAAAGAGCTGAAGGCTACCTGTGCTGGGCGAGATTGGCCAAGTGGCACAGTCATTCTGCAAGGTGTCAGATGCCCAGGAAGCTTCCAAAAGACACTTGGATCAGCAAATTCGCCCTATGATGAGTAAGACGTCCTTAAACTCCAAGTGGAAGCTAGGATCTCCAAGTGGACTCAAGAACTGAAGTTTAACTGAAGAGGGAAAGGACACAAGGCAGCTTCATGTCAGTCTCAAGCTGACTCATCCTTTCTCCATTTATCCTATATATAGAGCTCTCTCATGAGGTCTAAGGAGGCTGGAATTTTGTGCAAAGCAAGGAAGTGCTATTGGTTTGAGTTTAGAGCTATTGGGTGATTGCTTTGAAGGAGGTGAAGAGGAGATTTCTTACTGCTGGGAGGTGTTGCTGGATTGGGCCTCTATGGTTGTAACACTCTCAGAACTTTACTTCTCCCATTAATAAAGCATTTGAGGTTCTTCTATATACATGTGTTTCAATGATGTATTGTTGTACTTGTGTATTTGATTTATTCTAATCCTTGAATCAGTTATGAATGTATGCTTCTTATAGTTTCCCTCTCTTGCCTTTTTGCAGGATCTTTGTGTAGCTGGGCCAGTAAAAGAGTAAGGAGCTGGGAGCAAGCAGCAAGGAGAGAAGACTGGATCAACAATAGCGAAAGACATCGGTTGGTGGATCTCTTTCTCCTCTCTTTACTTTCATAAAGAAGAAATCTTAGATAGCTTTGCTTTCTGTTGTTGCTGAGGTACTATCACCCTTAGAGTAGGGATAGGGTCATTCCGAGTTGGATACTTTTCCCCACAACAAATTGGCGACTCCGCTGGGGATCGTATCTTGTTGGTTGTTTGTGTTTCTTGCTATTCATTTCATAAACAAAGGGAGTACCGAATCGAACTGCACTTGAATCTTTCAATTGCAAAGTAGAGGGCAGCTACTCTAGCTCAGTTTCTGGGCATGTTTATGATTTGAAGAGCTGATCCACAAGGACTCTTAAGCTCTTAGTGATATATTTTCACCCTCCTAATCATCCCTTAGTGTGTACTTGACTGATAGCTTCTGATTTGGCCAAAAACTGTGAATTTTTTAGCAAATTGTGACCCGGAAACTGTGAAAAACGCAACTCTCGTTCTTCAGTGCAGGCTGTCCAAAGGCAGTCTGCATTTCAGCGCAGGTAACCCCTTCGGGAACTACGCTGAAGGTCAATCTGACAGACCAGAGCCTGCGCTGAACCAGTTTGGCAGTGTCTTACTGGGGTTTCCCACTATGTCCTTGCCCTGTTTTCACTCTTGTTTTGCTGCCTGTTGCTTGTCATTGTACCTATCTGAAACCAACTGTCCTTGCCACTATTCCGCCTCGGTTGTATAAAGAAACTGTGATTGTTCTTTGTGTATTTCTTGTTTCATTTACAGTTTCCCATAGCGAAAAGCGAACTAGTCTTGCTGTGGCCTCTTAGATCCAGAACTGTGATAAGTGTCGTAGTGATCTTAAGAGTTAGTTTGATTACTGATTCATAGCTGATTGAGTTTGTTTGCTTTCGTCATATGGTTTGAATTTATATATTTCTAGTGTCGAAACAAGTAATCTTAAGGTGTCTTTTGATTTTGGACAATCTTGTTTACTTTCACTTGAAATTAGATTCAAAGTTATACAACAGCTTTCTTTTTGTAATACATCAACATTAAGAAAGAGAAAAGAAATACCTGCATTGTGCATGTGCATTTTGACAACTTGCATGTTGATTTAGGGAAAAGTGCATTAGTGTGTGCTCTATGATCTGTGTGAAAAGTTGATGTCTTTCTTTTCCCTCAGTAGTTAAGATTTTCAAAGTTGAAAGATTGAAAAGCTTGCTTCTCATCTTAGATTGCATCTAGGAAGTTGTATATACATCTCGTGGTGATCCTTAAAGGCAAACTGCTAAGCAAGATCAACATTAAAATGAATTGAATTTACATAACAACGCATTGAAACATAACGCAAACACATAGAGGTCTAAGCTAGAGACGTGTTCCGGCGTCGTTAAACGTGATATCTTAGCGTTGAGTGGTTGGGTGATTCCTCCACGGTGAAGCGATAAGTATCAATACGGACTTGTGCTCCCGCGTACCGTCGCGTATATTGGGAGACCCCTATAGGAACAAAGCCTTTATCCTTAGGAAGCCGTGTCGGCCGCCCTACTGATCGCGATGCAGTGAACACAGCATTCACGAAGATCGACCACCCGTACCGTAAAACGTATTCTGTGGTTTCGCGAAAGGTTTGGCACACCCTCTGCCTAGATCTCCAGAGCAGTTTCTTTTGGCCTTTTTCAAACTCTATAACTGAAAAAGTCCATCCGAGCATTTGTCACTTCGGGCTTGTTAAAACATCGAAGGAGACTAGAGTCATCTTTAGCTTTTTCTCGACTCTTAAAAACTGAAAAATCAAGTTGTGTCTAAAAAGCGTCGTTATAAAATTCATTTTAAACGGAACATAATCACCTCTTATTCCCACGTTGATCTGTAGGTTGAGAACATGGAACGCCCCAACCAAGGAAGTCCACAAGATGGAAATCCTAGTCCTTTCTCCTCTTGGGGAGAAGTTGGTGCACCCCATATGGCCACATTGTCGCTTCCAGGACTGACAATTGGCCTGCCAGTTTGGCTTTTCTCAACCAATGTAGTTCAGGCCACCATGGTTCCTGATCAATCGAGTCAACAGTTAGATCAGTCTAGAGCTGCCCACCAGCCTTCTACTTCCAATAACTCTTCCTCCAATCCTTCATCTTCGCAAGGTAGAGCCGGCAAAAGCCAAGCTCCCATGGAGAAGAAGGAAAAGAAGAAGAGGGAGAAGAAGAAGAAGGAGCCAAAGGCGACTGGGGGCAAGCAAAAGACATCTGACAAAAATCCACACACAGCACAGACCGGGCCTAAATCGCCATGTGTCATATGTAGAGGAGACCATTTCCATAGAGATTGTCCCTGTATTCCCCGGATACTAAGGGACTGGTCCCCTCGTCTGCACAATTCGGGAGCATCAACCTCTGACAGTCAGGTTGAATGCTTACCATCAACCAGTGAAAGTGAAGGATCAAGACAAAGGGGAGGAGTAAGATCCCCCTGCAGATTGTGTGAAGGCGATCACGCCATCCACCGTTGTCCCTTCTTAGACGAAGCGAAGAGGGTTTTGGAAGATCGTCCGGTTTCACCGATAAGACTTCCTCCTGGATACAAAAAACTCGTGCCAAGTCCTTCGTTGGTTGAAAATACAGCTGGCCCGCTCAAGTGGTCAGCTGAGGCGTCAGTCACTGAAAATGAACCTACTGAATCCAGACCGGACGAAAGTCCAAAGGTCGATACGGCAGTTGACCCGGTTCTACCTTCAGAAGTTTCATCGTCAAATGACACCGTCACTGAAGAGTCATCTTCAAGTGACATCCTCACTGAAGAGAATAAGGATGACACCATCCAGATTCTTTTCATCAACACAGACTCTGATGAGCGTCAGGGCAATGCGCCCATTCCTTTGTCGCAGGAAGGAACATCATCAGGGTCATATCCGGCCGTATATTCGGTCCCACCACCAAGCAACCCAGTTGTATCCTTTGATTGGAATCAACTAGGCAGACCCCGGTTGCCAGCCAGTATACCATTCAGAATCATTGTCCAGATCTACAGAATGATTATGGCTGGCACTATCATTGATGAAGGGGCATCTATGAGTATCCTTTCCTCTGTTGCTTGGAAAGCACTGGGTTCCCCAGCGCGTTTACCTGAGATAAGAAATCTCTCGGGTTTTGATAAAGGAACCAGTCGACCATTAGGGATCCTCCCCAATGTGCCTGTTACATTGAAAGGGAAGACCGTTCAAATGAACGTGATGGTCGTCCAAGGACCCTTGGATTATAACCTACTCCTTGGACGTGACTATATTTATTGCATGGGAGCGATAGTCTCCTCACTCTTTAGAGTAATGTGTTTTCCACACGAAGGAAGGGTGGTCAAGCTCGTAGACCAACTTTCATTTCCGGGATCACGCATCGCAAATAGTCAAATACCAACCCTGAATGGTCTATTCACTCAAGAAATGTCTCCACCCCCAGTCCTCCTTCCCGATGAGTGCGAGTGATTCGGAAAGATGGACTGGAACCCAGGGGGCATGCATCCTGGTCTGCTTCGGGCAGAAGAAACCCTGGGTATAAGGTAGAATTTCCGCAGAAGAATATGACTAGTCCGTACCCCGTCCGTGGATGGAAGAGGGGTTGTTCTGGAACAAGATTCTTTTGTCAAAGTTAAGTGCTTGATGATTTTTAGTCATTCACCTTTGTCTAAATAGGTAGGCAATACCAAAGAAGGAGATTCCTTTGTGGTAACAAATTGTAACCATCTTTGGGTAAAAGGCAAGCCTCACCCATTAAAACAAATGTTTTAAAGGATAAGTAGGGGCAACTTCCAAAGAAAGAGATTCCTTTGTTGCGACAAAGGCTAACCATCTTTGAGTAACCTAATGATAGACATCGCTGAAGAAAGAGATTGATTTGCGGCAGCAAATAGAACCGTCTTTGGATAATAAGAAAGAGGCAAGCCTCCCTCAAATAACACCAATGTTTTGTCTTTGAGTAGTGTTCTTCTCTTGTCACAAATAGCTGTTCGTTAAAAGTTGGGCTGACGGGAAGACAAGTACCGCGTAAGACCCCTTAAAATAACGAGAAGACAAGTATCGTTAACATTAGATTGGCAAGATGACAAGTAGCTGGGAACACCCAAAGAAAAGCAGAATTGGGGGAGAGGAGGGGCAGCCTTGAAATTCTATCCTATACCTGGGGGCATGCAAACCTTTTGGAGTGCAAGCTAAGAGCGGTTATTTATCTGTTTTTGGGATTAGTCGTTTCCGAACTTGCATAAAGAAAGGATGAGTTGGAGCATAGCTTTGGTAAGGCGCAAGCTCTATAAAAAATGGAATCTTTCAGGAGACATTCTTATTTTATGACTGGTGTATCGAGCAATTTTAGCACACAGTTCATGCTTGTTAAAAAATAAACGCAAGATCCGAGCAGTTTTAGCGCATAGTTCATGCTCGTTAAAAAATAAACATAAGTTTATGAGCAGGCTTTCCTTTAGAGTTCAAGCTCATTCAGAAAAAATGAACCGGTAAATCACCTTTTGAGATCGTAAATTCATCAGCCATAAAAGCCTTGGTCATGTTTGTGTACCGTCACATCCACTTTTCATTTGGCCGATCATTCATTTCCATTTGTGTGTTTACCTCTTTTGAGAAACAGCTGCGAAGAGTGATTTCACCTAGCCATCCTTGTGACACTGCCGTGATTGGAAAATTCCAACCTGTACCTGGAATCAGTTGCTATCCTTGTTTATCACTCGTTCCTCAAAAAGACGAGTCTTCTTTGAGCTCTTTTCATTTGACTCGTAAAATATGAAAGGTTTGCCGAGTTTTGGCCTTCCAGCTCGTTAAAGTGATCGGAAGAGCTATCCCTCCTCTAGATTTTAATCTTTTTGGACCTGAGGGATTATTGCACAAAAAGATCGAGCGCTTGTCTTGTTCGGCTCGTTAAAAATACCGAACATCCATCCCTTTTGTATTGTTTTATACTTTTTCGGACTTAAGGGATTAGATGACGAAAAAGGAATTTTGGAGTTAACTTTCTGTACCTTTTCAGACTCTCTAAAAATGAAAAGGACCGAGTTTTCCTTGTCGTTAGACTCGTTAAAATGATTAAATAGCGACAAACTTGTCTTTAGACGAGAACGAGTTTCCCTATCGTTAAGCTCGTTAAAACATAGCGATAGGCTTGCCCGAAGGGCAGGTTATAGAACAAGCATATGTTATCCTCCTCAAGCTTGACAAAAATAAAGAGGTACTGGTCAGAAATGACTGGGGAAAAATTGGGAGAACCTCAAAGCTTTAATGGTAGCAAGTCGCTCTTGAACATGACACTTTTCCTCCGTACCACATCGGGTTGGGTTGTTTCATTCACCAGTCTCATCACCATGGTCCTCGCCAAACCATCAACATTTGGGGTAATGCTACCGATCCATCGCATCAGTGTCGTTATATGTTCAAGAGAGGTCATTCAGAAAGTGTCAACCGTGTCCCATCCACTACCATACATTATCCTTCATCCGTCCATGATCGCCACCCTGAATCATATGTCACAGTTTGTTTTCACCTCCACTAAAATCATTAGCTCTGTTCCGAGTCATTGATGTGGGATTCGTTAAGGCCCTCCTTTGACGGATCGCTTCTTGTCGACTTCATCTCATTATCCAAGAAGTTGATCTAGGAACAACCCCTTCAGTACTTTGAAGCTTGCATGCCTCAATGGCAAGTTTCTCACTTCCGGCGACAGGTATACATCAATGACCTTCGACCAGAAGATTTTGCGTGGCGTTCGACGCCAAGTCCTTTATTCATGCCACGTGAATTGTACTGCAGTACCTTGAGGGTCATTATCATTATCGGTGACTCCTCTCGCGCTTGTTAACGGTTTTCATTATTGACCAGTAATCAAGCGATGTCTTTCCATGTTCGATTTCAGCGCAATTCTCACATGGATCGACTTGTACTTAGAGTGAAGATCGAACGAGTTTGAAGACCCTAGATCTAGTTTCATCCATCCGGGCTGCGATATATATTCAGGAAATATAAAAGCATTTGTCATGTACATCATTGCAACAGATGATCATCCTATTCAAAGGATGATAATTTCAGCAGAGAATTATCAGTCTACCATCAGACGATCGTCTGTTCTATGTACCAAAATGTATTTATAAAGCTGAGCATGGGAATGCCCGCCTCAGCTAGATCATGAAAACAGAATGAAAAATAATGTATTGTATTGTATTTTATTACAGGATACCTCTCAGCACTTGAATGAACTTCGGATCCTCCGGATAAAGCATTTCACCTGATAAACGACCTCATACTTTAGGGGGCAACTGTTATAGACATTTTTGTGCCTCGCAACATGGAGCATGAAATGTCGATAATTACAGGGATCCAAAGTCCCTAAACATGTTGTTCTTACCCCTAGAGGAACAAGGTCAGCAAACCACAGCACTTCAGATCAGTTCTCCACCTGAAAACACTTAAAAACAGGCAATTTCAAGATCATGTCAGCTGCCCCATTGAGCATCTGCGTTGAATGTCAACTGTCCCACTCTGTACCTGCGCTGAATGTCAAAAGAGCTGAAGGCTACCTGCGCTGGGCGAGATTGGCCAAGTGGCACAATCATTCTGCAAGGTGTCAGATGCCCAGGAAGCTTCCAAAAGACACTTGGATCAGCAAATTCGCCCTATGATGAGTAAGAGGTCCTTAAACTCCAAGTGGAAGCTAGGATCTCCAAGTGGACTCAAGAACTGAAGTTTAACTGAAGAGGGAAAGGACACAAGGCAGCTTCATGTCAATCTCAAGCTGACTCATCCTTTCTCCATTTATCCTATATATAGAGCTCTCTCATGAGGTCTAAGGAGGCTGGAATTTTGTGCAAAGCAAGGAAGTGTTGTTGGTTTGAGTTTAGAGCTATTGGGTGATTGCTTTGAAGGAGGTGAAGAGGAGATTTCTTGCTGTTGGGAGGTGTTGCTGGATTGGGCCTCTATGGTTGTAACACTCTCAGAACTTTACTTCTCCCATTAATAAAGCATTTGAGGTTCTTCTATATACATGTGTTTCAATGATGTATTGTTGTACTTGTGTATTTGATTTATTCTAATCCTTGAATCAGTTATGAATGTATGCTTCTTGTAGTTTCCCTCTCTTGCCTTTTTGCAGGATCTTTGTGTAGCTGGGCAAGTAAAAGAGCAAGGAGCTGGGAGCAAGCAGCAAGGAGAGAAGACTGGATCAACAATAGCGAAAGACATCGGTTGGTGGATCTCTTTCTCCTCTCTTTACTTTCATAAAGAAGAAATCTTAGATAGCTTTGCTTTCTGTTGTTGCTGAGGTACTATCACCCTTAGAGTAGGGATAGGGTCATTCCGAGTTGGATACTTTTCCCCACAACACCCCTCTTAAGGGTGTGTTCTGGAGATATTCTTACAACCCTAATGCTCATGCGGCTCAGCACTACAGCATCATTGAGGACTTAGCCCAGGCTCTGTCAGCTATGTCCGCTCTAGAAGTTCTCCAAAGCTGCCCCTCTCAGAGGAAGCCCTTGCTATCAGCTATCAGTGGCATAGACCCGGTCGACTTGGATCTAATCACTTTTGATCTCGAAAGCCATGTACCAAGACTGCCTCACCAAATTGCCTTCCTTATCCAGGTCATCATCAACTCTAAAACGATTCATCGTACAGTCATTGATGAAGGCACTTCAACTTGCATCATGTTTATTGCTTGTTGGAAGGCTATTGGTTCTCCGACTTTGAGCCAGTCTCCTACGACCTTGGAAGCCTTTGATGGGAGAGAGTCTCACCCTTACGGTATCCTCCAACATCTGCCTCTTACTTTGGAAGGGAAGATAGTCGAAGTGGAAGTTGAAGTCATTGATGCCAATAACTTACAACCTCCTTTTGGGTCGAAGCTGGACATATGCCATGCGAGCCGTGGCTTCATCTCTATTTCGTGTCATTTGTTTCCCTCATCATGGGAATATTGTCATAGTAGACCAGCTGTCTTTCTTCACCTCCTCTTCCAAAGGCAATGTGCCTTTTGTGGAGCATACATCCATTCCATTAGAGAATGTGGGAGCTGGACTCTTTAAAGATCCTGCCCTTATGGGTGTCTTTTCACTCCCACCTCCGAGCGTCGCTCCTATTAATATGATTCCCATTCGCTCTTATCCGTGGGTTCTTCCCCCCACTGATCAGATAGGATCTTGGGGCGATGAGATGCTGTTGAGTCCTTCCGAGCTCAACTACGTCGAGATTGTTTCTGCATCGGCTCCCCCTCCTGAATCTACTCCTTTGAGCAGAGCTCTTGATTCGTATGCTCATTCCCCTTAGCTTGGATACCATACTTCTTCAGATCCGTTAAAGGAAATATTTCCTTCTGATGAAGCCATTATCAAGACCATGTCTCTCGAGGAACCCCCTTGGTCCGATCACCACCATCATTCCTCGTTCCTCCCTGCCCAACGGAAAATGCTTACCTGTCTCATGTAGTTGGCTCCTTGTCTCCCCTCGCAACCCTTTTAGAAATCCATTCAAGTTTATCAAGTGTCCTATGAAGGGAACATGGGAAACATCACGCGAACCCACCCGATCGACATCTCTATTAAACCAGGGATTGTCAAGCACATCCATGTAGGAGTAACTTGTACTCGTGACATGTTTGCTTGGTCTTACAAAGAAATTCCTAACATCGATCCTAGCATCATGGTGCATGAGATACCCACGTATCCGAGTGCTAAGCCTATTCGATAGCATTTACGCCCCGTGCACCCCCGAAAGGCTGCAGCTATTAAAGTAGAAGTTGGAAAGCTTCTTAAGCCTGGTTTCATCTATCCCATCCCACTCACAGATTGGGTCTCCAATATCGTCCCTGTAACTAAAAAACAGGGCACCATCAGGGTCTGTGTTGATTACCATGATATTGATCGAGCCTGTCCCAAAGATAACTACCCCACACCCTTCATTGACCAGCTCATTGATGAGTGTGCCAGAAGTGAAATGTACTCATTCATGGATGGTTTTTATGGTTATAACCAGATTAATATTGCGCTCGCTGATCAACACAAGACTGCCTTTATCTGTCCATGGGGAACTTTCGCCTACAAAAAGCTCCCTTTCGGTTTGAAGAACGTCGGTGCCACCTTCCAACGCGTGATGTCTTATGCATTCCATGATATTCGACACATCGTGCAACCCTACCTGGATGATCTACCATCTCATTCAGCTAAACGACAATACCATCCCACTCATCTTCACAAAATCTTTCTCCGCTACCGACACTATGGCATCTGGCTCAATCCACATAAATGTGTCTTCTGCGTAGAATTCGGCAGACTTCTTGGGTTCATCGTCTCCCAAGAGGGCATCCGTTTGGATCCCCTTAAGGTCGAGGCCATTCTGAATCTTCCTCCCCTTGCTTCTTTGCAGCAATTGCAGAGCTTACAGGGCAAAGCGAATTTTTTACGACGCTTTATTTCGAACTATGCCGAAGTGGCCAAAGGTTTCACGCGGTTATTAAAGTGGGACACCCCTTTTCTTTGGGACGCCGCTGCTCAAGAGTCCTTCGAGCGCCTCAAGGCTCTCCTTGTTTCTGTTCCATTGTTGCGTCCCCCTAATTATCATCGTGACTACACTCTGTATCTGGTCGCTGTCGATACCACTAGTGGCATGGTTCTCATTCAAGATGATGATGATGGCATTGAGCATGTCATTTATTATCTCAGTCGCAATCTATTAGATACAGAATCTTGATATGCCCACATTGAGAAGTTGGCACTGGCCGCCGTTTGTGTCGTCCAACATTTCCGCCATTATATCTTGTTGCGCACTACGACAATGGTTTCTGATTGCAACCCAATGACGTACATCCTGTCACGTAAGTTGCTGGGGGGCAAGTACTCGAAGTGGATTGTTATCCTCCAAGAGTTTGACTTGGAATTCACTACTTCCAAGTCCAAGAAATCCCTTGTCTTTGTTGATTTTCTATGCTCTTTACCCTCTCTTACCGCGCCCTCTCAGTTAGAGGACCATATTTCGGACGAAACCCTCTTCTTAATCAACACCCTCGACCCCTGGTACGGGGATATCATTGTCTATCTACAGACGTCCTCTTTTTGTCCCGATGTGTCCAAGGATGCTCGACGACGAATTTGCCATCAATCTCAGCCCTATCATATTATTGGGGACACCCTGTACCATCTCGGCGCCGACTATGTTCTTCGCCGATGTTTAAAATTCGAGGAAGCTGAGCGAGTTTTAAATGATTTCCATTCTGGCGCCTGTGGTGGTCATATGTCCGGATATGCTACTGCTCAAAAGATCCTCTGTGCCAGTTACTTTTGGCCCTCCATCTTTAAGGACTGCATTCTTGCCGTCCGCTCCTGTCACAAGTGCCAAATCTACCAGCGGAAGATGCATGCGCCTCCCGCTCCATTGCACCCTGTTGTTATCGTCGGCCCTTCTGCAAAATGGGGCATTGATTATATGACCTGTAACCCTCACTCGGCCAGGGGGCATGGGTATATCATCGTTGACATTGATTACTTCACAAAATGAGTCGAGGCGATGCCCACACTATCTGAGGACGGTCACACAGCGGTGCAGTTTTTGTTTAATCATGTTATCTCACGGTTCGTAGTCCCTCAGGCTATCGTCACTGATTACGGTAAGAATTTTCGTAATCATATGATGACAAAGCTTACAACCCAGTTAGGCTTGCGGCATGATAGCTCGACTCCATACTATCCTCAGGCCAATGGCCAAGTAGAAGCCGTCAACAAGGTTCTAGTTATGATGCTTCAACGAACCATTGGCATGCACAAGTCCAACTGGCACTTGATGTTGTTCTCTGCCTTATGGGCCTACAGAACTTCTGAGAAGGATGCCACCGGTTTCACTCTATTCCAATTCGTTTATGGACTGGAGGCTACCCTTCCCATCGAGTGCGAGATCCCTTCTTTGAAATTAGCCGTCAAATTACTCCCCAACACTACTCCGGTAGAAGAGTGCCTTCTTTACCTGGAGCAGCTAGATGAGACTCGTTGACTAGCCTCTCTAGCTATCGAAGCACAGAAGAAGAGAGTGAAAACTCACTTCGATCATACTGTTCATCCTCGTTCTTTTGTTGAGGGAGATTTAGTCCTACTCTACGATCAAGCCAATGATAAGCTAGGGGCAGGAAAATTTGAGCCCATGTGGCATGGGCCTTATATTGTAAAGCGAGTTTTGCAGAAAGGGGCCTCTGAGCTGATTGACTATGAAGGGAACCCTCTGGATAAGCCCCGAAATGGGCTTTACTTGAAAAAATATTATGTGTGAATCCCATGCACTCTGATTTGTACATACGTCTGTTTTAGCAGGTGTGTTGTGTGTGTGCGTTTTTTCATGTTTTGGCTTGGTGTGTTGGCATGATTGCCGCTTACTGTATCTTTTTGCTTCTTGTGTAGATGTTGTTAGCTACCTATATCAATAGGTTTCATATTTCATGATTGGTTATGAAAGGGCCAAATATGCTCTGCTTTGATGGTACAAAGCTCCCATATTTCCTAGAAGACAAGGTGTGTAAATAGTTTCATGTTATCTTAAAGCTTGATGGATGGTCCAACAGCCTAAATCTGGATCATGCCATGTTTTGAATTTTCTGTTGTAGAATAGAGAAGGCAGTCTGTCCAAACTGTTTAATCTTGGCAGACAAGTAGTTTAGGTAGAGAAAAAGGGCTCCCAACTGCTTAATCTGGGACCTTGGAAGAAATAAGGGTAAAAGTAGATAGAAAAACAAAAGAAAAAGCCAAAGAAAAGAAAAGGCAAGTAAGGGTCTGCAAGTCCAAATGCACCCTCCAAGAAGAAATAAAAAATGTTAGGCAAATAGATGGGTAGGCAGTTGGGGTTGCAGAAAGGTCATTTCTTATGAATTGCATGTGTGCTGACTTGGTTGACCAAAGCAAAGTCAATGAATTCAGATGGAGTTATTCTTCATCAAGTTGCAGCAAACAAGAGGCATGTCTAACCTCCCTTCTTCCCCTCTCCATTTCATTACTAACACTCCCTCATCAGCTGAGATTCATGTAAGAGATTATGGTTTTATGGTGGTTCTTACTCTTTTAGAAGCCACATTTCTTGTCTAAAAATCTTTTCATTTTGATCTACTCTCTAAACTAAGTAAGTTTCAAATAAACTTAGTGATTTCCCCCCTCTTTCACTCTTTCATCCATATTAACTCTAACTCTACTATGTAAATCCCTTATATTACCTTTTCCCCTAATACTATTAACACCATGGTGTATAAACCCCAAGCATTGTATAAATATCCCTCCCCATGGCATTATAGCCAATAAGTTCTCTGTCAGGGATCAAATGGCATCTGGTCACTTTGATGAACCTAACTCTAACCCCCTCCCCCCTTCTGAATTCACTTGGCCCCTTAGAAAGCTTCATTTGCTAAAGAGAATCTCACAAATGACCTTGTTTTACCTATACCCACTTCATTTGCAAAAATAACCCAAAATACCCACTTTGTTCGCTTATCCAAAGTATCGGGGCTGCTTTATTGCGCATTGAAAAAACCTTATAAATCCCCTTTACCCATGAAACCCCTTTGAAACTACCAAATAACCCAAAAAACCCACCTTTTGGCACTTATCCAAAGTTTCGGCACGTATATTTGATTTTTCAAAATACATTGAAAAACCTTACAAAACACCATACCCCGATGGTCTTCCGCCTAAGCGCGCATCCCAAAAATAAATATTAAATAAATACCGCGCCTTTGCCATATCTACCGATCATGTCATCGACCCGACCGCCGTCTGATCAAGCGTCATAAATCCAACGGTCCTTATCGATATCGGAAGGGCCCCGACGTCCGACAGATACCTTCCAATATCTGTCAGAAGGTTACGTCATCCGGCCGCCACGAGTCTTCCCCACAGTGCGTCGGAGGTACGCCTGACAAATACCTCGTCCGTATCATAAGCGGTGCGATATAAAACTGCTAACCGCTTCTGGTTTTGGTCATCCCGCTTGTCCAACGTCACTCCCACGTCATCCCACGTCAGTGCCACCCTGCCATCGCGTCAACCGTTGCGCCCGCCCTTCTGCCAATGTGTCCCGCCACTTCATCATCCCCGTGGACCACTCAGAGCCTGCCACCCCACCTGATGACGTCATGCTGACGTCACCCGGCCCTGACCCCACCGATGACGTCATGCTGACGTCACCAGAAAAACGCGCCAAAAGTCCGAAAAATCAATATTATAGCCAAATTTCGCGTTTTTGGGCACTTTTCTACAAAAACCTTTGTTGCTCCTGCATGCATTTTTCACGTCCAACCGTCTACCAACCTGCAGAACTCGACCAGGAGACGGCCAGCACACCATTTCCACTTGCATTCCCCTCCATTGCTCTCTAAGAAACAGGTATTTACCTTTGAGAATCCTTCCCTCACCTATTTGTTTTCTGTAAATTGCCAAGGACGAGTAAATCTGTGAAAAAATATATAATTGACCAGCAAAATCCTTGTGCCTAGCCCCATTTACAACTGTGAACTCCAAAAACACTAGCTGAGCCTTGTTTGCCCATATTTTCACAGAAAACCGCATACTATTCGCACAAACGTGAAACAGTTGGTCAAGCCACCAAATACCTGCTACAAGGACGGAGTGAGACCAGGCTTTGGTCTTATTTACACTTTAAACAGTATTTCAATTGCTGTTGATTAGAACTACTCTCTGTTCCTTATAAATTCACCTCCCCGGCAAAGAGACACTCCTCTATACTATTCTGCTCAATTGAGACCACTTTACACTTAATTCAGAATCCTCTTTTGCAATGGAGACACCTGTAGTACTAAATGTTCAGCCTCTGAATGCCCCTCAAAGGGAATTTGAATGGCAACCCTTGGCAGATATGGATTATCAGATTTCAGAAGAGATGTTAATGAGAACCAAGTTCCATATCCACCTGCTCAATGAACTTAAGGCCAAACATGAAACAGGAACAGATGTGTTGGGTATATGGGATTCTTTTCTTCCTATTTTTAAGCTGCCTCAAGTCAATCAATTCCCTGATTTGATCCATCTTTGTGCTGTATGTTATGACCCTACTCAGAGGGCTGTATTGGATCCTTCTGGTTCTGCTATCTTTTACATCACTCCTGAAGCCATCAGGGACATGCTCTGCTTCAAAACTCAGAGAAAATTGGTCCCTTTGTCACTAGTAGACCTGATAAAACAAGGGGCTAGACTGACAGATGCTCAAATCACTAAACTAAATCAGTTATACATTGACTCTGATTCTGTGCAATATCCTCCTCTGAATCAAGTATACCTTAACCAGTTGGGCAGGGACTTGGTAGATATGATTAGTTCTATTTTGGGCTATAGCTCAATTGAATTGGTAGACCAAACTATACTGGTAATGATGCTGATGTTCACTCCGGGCAGAACTCCAGTTTGCTATGATTATGCCACCTACATCTCCGAAAAAATGCATGAGCAGCTAATGAATTTATCCAGAGAAAAGGTGTTCAGATACACCTCCTACATTTACCATTTGATCTTGTACCATCAACATGAGAAATTTCATTTTTCAATCAAAAGAGTGGATGCCCAAGGCAATCCCAGACCAGTGGCCTATTGGTCCTCTGTCTTCCACAATAGATTTGATTCTCCATACACTTACTGTGAATTCATAGATCTGTTCATCCATCCAGCTATGGCAATGCTGATGAGCTCACCTCCTCCAAGACTCACTGATGACATGCAGAGAATTCTTCAGCTATCCAAATCTTACAGCATTGGGGATTGGTACTTCTACCAAAACCACACCGTCATCAGGATATATGGGTGTGAGTTGCCTCCATTCAGATTACCTAAGTATGTGCCTATGAGGCTATTTGCCCTAGAGTACTTCAGGCAATTTGGCCATGTTGATGTGCTTCACTTTTCAGGTAAAGGCAAGAAAGCACAGTTGAAGGTCAAGAGCCAACTTGGCCATTTTATCTATAACCAGAGGGAGGAAGGATGGAAGGAAGCAGATAGAATGCTTGAGTCCCTTGGCCTTCAAACCAGTTTCCTATGGAAACCCTATGACCCTAATCATTTTATAACTATGAGGAGGCTCAAATATAAGTTGTCTGCCTATGATCATTTTAGTATCCCTCACATTGAAAAATATGCAAACCAAGACAAATGGAGGAGAGGGACCTTAGAAGAGCCTGTATCACAAGAAGAGCTAAATCAGAGGGCAGTAAGGAATCTAAGGAAGATGGCTGACCTTGAACTTTGTTCACAGGTATTCACACTTCCAAGCACACAAGTGGGAGCAGCTGCATCCTCCTCAACTGCCAAACAGCAAACTACCAAGGCCACTGAAAATATATCTAGCAAAGGCAAAGAAAAGGAAATGGAGACAGAACAATCACTTCATGGCAAGGAGCAGCCACCTCCAATGACTCAAGAGCAGGCAGATAAAGAAATGCAGCAGCAGGCAGAGCAACAACAACAACAACAGGAATTGCAGCAAGAAGAAGGGCCACATGAGAGACAGCAGCCCTTACAGCAGCCCTTACAGCAAGAAAGAGTAGTTGATACTCCAACTTCCACTGAGCAACAGGCTCAAAACATAGTGCCTCCTAGGCCAGAAGCTACCTTTGATGCCTCGGTCCTCCAAACTCCACAGAAGGAGGACATAAACAGAAAAAGGGATAGAGAAACTCCCCTGACATCATCTATAAACCAGGGAGAGAAAAGACAAAGGTTGAATGACTTTTCTGAGGACGATATAGCAATAAGGCAAGCATTGGGCATGGGCCCACCCAACAGAGAAGCTTCAGCCAGTTCCTTCCAGCAGGAACAGGACAGAACTATGGGAGGGGAGGTCAGCTCCTCCAGCCAGCAAAGAGAAGGAGAAATGAGCATCAAGCAGCAATTTATAGACATCAAAAAGAGGAGTGACCCTATCAAGATACAGCTGTACAACCATTTATTGAAAATGGCTCCCTCCAATCAACAAAGACTGATGTCTGCATTTGATGTGCAGGAAAGAAAAATGATCATGAGCCATTTTATGCCAACAGCACTACAGCCCCAATCTACCTCAGATTACCTTAGAACCAATCTGGAGGTCCTAGCCAAGGACATACACCCAATGGATAAAATTGAACTGCACAAACAGACTGGTGAGATGGTGTATGCCGCCTTGGCAGACAAAACATTAGAAAATTACAAACTAGAAAGCAGCCTCAATAATACAGCCTCTCAATTGGAGTTGGAGAGGGCATCATCCCAGGCAAAGGACAACAGAATAAGGTCCTTGGAAGACATCATCATTGAGATTGGGCATGATCCCAAAGATATCAAAGGAATACAAGAGATATTGAAGTTGAGGGATGCTGACATGGCTGCCTTAAGGAAAAAGATCAAACTCCCAGCTACCATTCACCCTCAAACAGATGAAGTAGCTCAGCAAAGACATGAGCAGGATGCCACAGCCTTGATGATTTCCCTTTATAAGCAACTTGTTCAAGCACAACAAAAATTGGGAGAATCAGAGGCTGCACAAGCAGCATTGCAAATAGCACTGAAACAAAGAGAAGAGGGTTAGACCTCTCAACCTCCTCTGGTCATCAATCTTGAGGAAACTGCTCCTATCACTGCTCCTCCTCCTCAACAGATTGAACAGACAACAACATCTACTTCAGCAGCACCAAAAACCACAGAGCAGGCCCAGAGCCTAGATATGCAAAAGCTGAAGAATGAAATTCAAATCCTGGAAGCTCAAATGACAGAGTTAAATGAGACCAGGGAAAAATTAGCCAAATTCAATGACAGACATGATAAATCAAAGAGAGAAGTGGCAGAAAAGGGCAGGGAAATCAAAGCCCTTAAAGACAAGATCAAAGAGCTGGAAAATGAGCTCAAACTAGACAAAATTGTGGCTGAAATTAGAGCAATGCTATGGTCCAATATTGGCCAATCAATTACCAATCAATGGCAATATATTGAGACAATCCATGAGCAATTAGAGCTCATCCCAAAGGCACAGAAGGAGGTTCAAAGATCAAGAGCCTTATTAAGCAATATGCCTGAAGTGGCCAACAGAATGATTAATGTACTCAACAATAGAACAAGTTCTCAGTTAGCTACCATGGGAATTACAAACAGAACTGAGACTATTCAAATGATCAAGAGGGTTCTTACTCTGAGAAATCTGGTGCAGACATTGGAAAGAAGAACCCAGGATATGCAAACTGAGGTGAACAGGTTCATGGAGAGATTTCAGATATTACAAAGCAGAGGACTCCCTAGCTTACTGAACAACGGAGGGAAATTATTCACCCATGAACAGTATGCCAAAAGAGTGAATGCTTTTGCTTCAACTCAGATCAATGAGAAGGCCAGCACTTCAGAAGATACAGGGCCAATTACAGGACAGATTTTCTACAATAAGGTAGAAAGTCTATTTTTTATAATGAATGAAATCACGCACTTGTTTGATGTGGCCCCAAATTTCTATAAATATACAGAAGCAGAGGAGACAATGGATGCCATTCTCAGGCATCAATTACCTACACAGGACTGGTGGACCAAGGCAATTCAAATGATTTTATAAACAGCAAGCCGTTCACCGAATTTTGGTTACAGAAAATCTGAATTGTCATGCACAGGACAGTTCATTAGAGTCAGCATACATTAAAGATGAAAGCTGAGCCAACTCAGCAGAGCTTATGGCCAACAAAGCAAGATGAAAAGCTACAGGTGTCCAGGCCAAGAAACGACAGCAGAACAGCTCCAAAAACGCATTCTCCAGCATTGATGCGGATCACTCCAACCGACTCGTTGGATTCCCAAAGCTAAATATCTTCTGACAGATGAAAAGAGCATTTATGTTGTATTAAAGGCAGCAATAACTTCTTTCCTGCTGTTGTGTACAAAGTTGGTGAAACATTTATTTCTCAGATGACTCAACGCCTTAGATATTTTGTAAAAACGTTTGTATATATTTGCCTCTCGCACTAGTTTGAGGGGTTGGTTGATCAGTTGTTATTTGTTTCTCTTGTAGAAGTTCTTCTGCTGTAATCTTTCCAGAGTTTAATAAAGGAAAGTGATGGAATTTCTGAAGTTCTGAAGCGTTTGAATGCATTCTGGTGTTGTTGAATTCTGCAGGATTCCTGTGCATCTTACAATACAATAAGTTTCTGTAACTCTTTTGTTATATGTTTTAATCTCTTGCAACCCATATCTGTTTCTAAGTTTCTAAAGGTTTAACAGCACAGTAAAAGAATAGCTTTCAGGATTTATTCATGCAATACCCTGGGCTCAATCTATGTTGTTAATTAATGTCTTTCTTCAGCTATAATCTGCATAAGTGTAATTCTTAATTGCTACACTTCCAGGATATATCTTTCACAGTGATCATAGTTTTCAGGAATTCAAGTCTGCTCCTGAGTGACATATTTCACTTTCACATCACCAGCTTTCGTGGAGAATTCTTAACTGCTCTCCATGGGCTAAACACACTTCATCACCTAAGTTCAAATTGTTTTGTGGAATACCCAATAGGCCCTGCAGGCTAAACATCATCCTTCAAGCGTATCAGGCATTTCATACCTCCAGACTCCATTGCCCAATGGAAAATAACTGTCTGAATATTACACTTTAAGCCTCAAGAGAAGTCATCCAACCAAAATATTAACTAAAACCTGAGCATAATAGCTAGCCTAAAATAATAACAAAACAGAGACAAATCATAAAGAGAGAGCCCTCTCTGGTTGCAGTTTGGCTAGGAACTGTAACCCAAAGATTGGTTAGTGGTTACCCCGGCCGTATTCCCTTGGGAGTCATAGGGAACAACCTGGGTGTTAACAGATGTCTAGTGCACCTTACGTTGGTTTCGTTGATGGTGCCCCCCGTAGTACACACAACCTATCTTCTGCGGCATGGGTGATCTACGATCCTCATGGTGAGCTAGTAGACCTTCAAGGCATCTGTCTAGGTTGTACCACGAACAATGTCACTGAGTATAGTGCAGTTATTGAGTTACTGGCCGAGGTGATCAATCTCGGTATTCGTACATTGGTTGTGAACCTAGATTCTCAGCTTGTCATCCACCAGCTCAATGGGCGATATTCTGTCAGAGACCATCAGATTTTAAGAAAGGAATTTTTATTTCATCACATATCAACACATTCCAAGGTGATTAAACGCGTTAACTGATGCATTAGCCAATTATGTATTAGATAGACATTTGCATAACATGTAATTAAAACAACATATAGAAGCATAAAAAACACAATAAACCATAGGAATATGTATATATATATCGTGTGGCGCACCGAGGCGCTCAAAAAATAAATGTATATGTCCAAGCAGAGTCTGTGCTCTCCGTACATCTGAGACACATGTCTCTCAAAAAATCATCAACAAGAAGTAAACCTAGGCGTCTATTGTGGCGGGTTGTGCTCCCTATAGCTCACCACCGCCCGTGCCACCCGCCTCAACAAGTGGTGCATCTTGGGTCTCACTCCTATGGTGTGGATCTGCAATGCTGCAGGGACCTCCTCGACCCCCATGTAGTCGGGGATCCCCGCCATCAGACCTTCGAGTTTTCAAGACACTGTCTCCATCTCGTTATCCGTTGGAGGAGCCATGGCCAGTGCTTCGATGCCCTGTGCATCCCTCCGTGCCTCTAGAGCCAACCCAACGGGTCTCACTGGTCCCACGTCTGCAATTCCACAGTGATCGTTATTAAAACATTTACATGAAAAATTTAAAACCATCATTAAAAAAAAATGCAAAAATAATGTGATCAAGTGTCTTACCACCATCATCCCACTGCTCGCTTGGGGGCAGCTGCATGTCAGGATCTCCGTAGAAGTCCATGCCAGCGTATGGCCAATCCTCGATGGAGATCACTTGGTGCTCCAGCCACTCTCAGAATAGTATCCCCCATGATATTGGTCGTCCACCACCTCCTCGTGGCATGACGTGTGCCCACCGTGTAGCTCTGGTCTCACGTGGTCTGGGCTCATCCAAATCCATGTCCTGTAGCTGCAGTGCCGGCACCCACTCCAGCATGAGCGGGACTAAGATGGATCTGTAGCCAAACTGCTTCGTCTCTCCTCGACGACATCTGGTAAGCTGCCTCTTCATGTTTGCCATCACTGTGTCTGCCCAGTTAAACATGGTTGGATTGAGACATTCGAGAGCCAGCCGAAGATGGGTCTTCAATGCCTCATGTTGGGCTTGGGAGCTTGCTGCCCACGTCACCATGAATAACATAGCATGAAGAATCACGTTGTTCACTGTCAGGATTGCCACCTTCCCACTCTTTTTTTCGTGCCTGGGGGCACACTCGTGCCATAATCATGTCTAGTGATTCGTCCCTAGGACGTTGGCCCTCCAAGATTGGCCTCTCACCCCGACGGGATAGCCCGGCCAAAAAATATATGTCTGTAGCGTCAAATTCAATATCCCGACCTCGGATGATGAATTTCCCATCTGTGGGATTCTAGGCCCGGATTAGTAGCTCCAATAAATCAGGTTGTGACTGGAGGTGCGTAGTAAGGAAGAATTTGAGCAATCCGCATGCTCGCAATGCATTTCAGCACCCCACATCGGTGAAAGCTTGGATATCATTGTCATCATGCATTCGTTCTTGCCAGACGAACGCCATTATAACCTGCATGACGGAAAAAATCAATTAGCACCCTTTTTTTCAAAATTCTAAACGTAATTTACATTTAAAAATGGTTGTGCAGTGTCATCGCATCTGTTTCTAAAACAGACATGATAATGCGAGGGTGCTAGTGTTATTTTTCTGCGGTCATTGCGGAAGTACATCACTTCTCCGCGATGACAGGTGTTATAGATATTTTTGGGCACTGCAACCCCAATCATAAATGTGCATAAACTAAGGGCTCCTAAGTCCCTAAAGGTGTTGTTCCAACCCCTAAAAGAACAAGGTCAACTGATTACAACATCTCCTAGAAGTTCTCCATGAAAAACTACTCAGAACTGGTCAAAACTGGACCATTTCACCTGCCCCATGGTCAAAGTGCGTTGCATCCCACCTGAATACACACAATAGGTGCAATGCATGTTGAAAATCCCTTCTATGGGGTGCGATGGGCGAGAGTGGACAAATGGCAGGGTCAATCCGCAAGGTGGAGGAGCATGGAATCTTCCAAAAACTTCTCCTATGACACTTGCCTCTCTGCATTCGACCAGGGATGAGTAAGAGATCATCAATCTCCAAGTGGAATCAATAACTATCAAAGAGAGGACACTAATCAAATCTCAAAAGCTGACTCATTCCCCTTGCAAACATCTATATATGGATCCCTCATCCCAAAGATCCAAGGAGGCTGGAATTTTGTATCTTGTAAGGAAGTGCTATTGGTTTCTTGGTGCAATATCATAGTGTTGGGTGATATAAGCTTTTCATGAGGTGAAGAAGGGATTTCTTGTTGAGAGGATGATGCCGGGTCAGAACAATTGGTTGTAATCCTCTTTTCTCTTTCTTGATTATCAATAAAGCTATTCAAGTTTTCCTCCACATTCTTGTATGATTGATGATTTATGCAGTTGTGTGGTCAATATACATCTAGTCCTATATTGTTTATGATAATAGATCTATGTTCTTGGATAGTGTTATGCTGCTTTGATTCTACAGGTACTCTTTGAAGCTGGGTAGACAAGGAAGCAAGTGGCAAAGACCTATCAGAAGAGAGAGGAATCGAGCAAGGAACCAAGCGCAAGACAGAGGTTGGTCTCCTTATTCTTCTCTTATCTATTTCTCATAAAGGAAAAACGAAAGTAGTTTTTAGTTTGTTTGTTCCTAAGATAGCTACTAGCCTTAGTGGGACTAGCAACTCTGCATAGACACTAGTTTTCCCGATAACAAAATGGCGACTCCACTGGGGAGCGAATGGATTGTTTGTTTATCTACATTTGTTTACTTTATAAACTTACAGACGGAGCCTGAAGTCAAGCCAACTAGCCTTCAAACTGCATTTGCTATGCAAGTGCAAAGTAGATCAATGCTGCTTCAGTCTATCTTCGAGTTTTGTTTATGAATTAAACGATTGATTTACAAGCTCTCTAATTTCCCTCGTGGTGGCTCTAGTAACCTCTTTAGATCTACCCCTGTGATTGATTTACTGATTACCACTTACTCGGCCTAAATCCCTGAACTAAGCTGCAAACTGTGACCCGGAACCCAGCTAAAGTCTCGTCCCTGGTCCATCACACTGTGTCTTCTCTAAAACCTGAATGCATCGTACTTCCCGAGTGTAGTAGGTGTGTTGCATTTCAATTTCCCTGTGCTATAGGTGCGCTGATCAGACCTCCTCTGCTCTTAGATTTTGGCTTCTGTGTTCATACTTTTCAGCTCTATTCAGGAGTTTTGCTGCCTGTAGTCATTACACCTCTATTTGAAACCCCTTTCCTTGCTGATATTCTGCCTCCATTATGCAAAGAACTGTAAATGTTTTTATGTATTTTTGAGTCATTTTTAGTTCTCCTTTAAAAGGAAGTAACGTAATTGTACTGTCGTTTCTTGATTTGAATGTGTCGCAAGTGTCGTTTTCAGTCATAGAAGAGAATCTGATTGTTCTTGATAGTCGATTACACTGTTACTCTTGTATTTGATTTGAATTAGTATTTTTTCAAGTGTCGAAAGCAAGTTTTCAATTCCAAATAACAAAGTGTCGTCATTGCCCTCATTTTGTTTTGAAAAGAAACTTGTTAGTAATTGTCGCTTTGAAAAATAATTTAGATTTGCTCTTAGCTTTCTTTTTATCATTCACACATTAAGAAGGCTGAAAACAAATACATGCATGTGCATTTGCATTTAGACTGTTTGTTGGTTTGATTTAGGACAGTGCATATAGTGTGTGCTCTCTGCTCCTTGTTGAAAGAAAATCATCTCTCTTTCCTTAGTAGCTAGGATTTTCATTGTAAAAAGAAGATTAAAAGACTGTTTATCATCTTAGATTGCATTTTAGGAATTATACATCTACATCATGCGGTGAACCTGAAAGGCAAATTTCTTAAGCAAGATCAACCATAAAATAAATTTAATGAATCTAAAAATGCTTTGGAACCGAATGCACAACATCTAGAAGTCTAGGCTAGAGACGTATTCCGACGTCGTAAAGCCTGGTAATTGTTGTTTTCACTGTTGGTTGGGTGATTCCTCCACTTTGAGACGATAAGTGCCAGTACGGACTTGTGCTCCCACATACCGTCGAGTATATTTTGGGAGACCACAATAGGCTTAATCCTTTATCCATAGGAAGCTGTGTCTACCGCCCTATCGATCGCAATGCACTGAACACAGCATTCGGGAAGATTGACTGCCATACCGTAAAAAGTATTCTACAGTTTTGCGATTGGTTTGGTAATCCCTTTGTCTAGATTTCCAGAGCAGTCCCTTTCGTTCCTTTTTAGACTCCTTAACGGAAAAGGTCCATCTGAGCACCTGTCACTTCAGGCTCATTAAAAATCAAAGGCGACTAGAGTCATCTTTTGTTTTTTCTCGACCCTTAAAAATTGAAAAAAAATTTGTGTCAAAGCATCTAAAATTTATTTTAAACGGAATAAACATCACCTTTCTTACGTTGGTCTTAGGTTGAGAAAAATGGAGTCCACCAACCAAGGAGTTCCCCTTGGAGGAAATCCTAGTCCCTTCTCCTCTTGGGGAGATGTCGCTGCACCCCATATGGCCACATTGTCTCTTCCAAGATTGACAATTGGCTTGCCCGTATGGCTCTTCTCAACTTCTGTCGTTCAGAACACCGTGATTCCTCAAACATCAAGTCAGCAACTAAACAATACCAGAGTTACCCCCCAACCCTCTACTTCGTCTAATTCTTCCTCTCCTCCTTCCTCTTCACTTGATGAATCTGGTAAAGCCTAAAATCAAGTAACTGAGAAGAAGAAGGAAAAGTAGAAGAAAGAGAAGAAGAAGAAGGAGCCAAAGGCGGAAAGGGGCAACCAAGCATCGTCTAGCGAAAATCCACACACTGCACTGACCAGGCCTAAATCGCCATGTTTCATTTGCAAAGGAGACCACTATCATCGAGATTGTCCTTGCATCCCTCGGATCTTAAGGGACTGGTCTCCTTGTTTGCACAATCCGGTGTCATCAACCTCTGATGATCATGTTGAGTGTACACCATCAACTAGTGAAAGTGAAGCCCCTCGACAAAAAGGAAAATATAAATTTCCATGTAAATTGTGTGAAGGCGATCATGCTGTCCACCGTTGTCCCTTCTTAGATGAAGCTAAAAGAGTTTTGGATGACCTTCCGGTTTCACCGTTACAGCTTCCTCCTGGATATAAGAAACTCTTGTCGAGTCCGTCACTAGTTGAAAGTCTGGCTGACACGCCCTTGTGGTCGACCGAAGCATCTATCATTGAAGATAAACCATCTGAATCCACACTAGACGAAAGTCAAAAGGTCGAGGCGGCAGTTGACCCGGTCTTGCCTTCAGAGGATCAATCTTCAGATGATACAGTCACCGAAGAGAACAAGAACGACACCATTCAAATTCTCTTCATAAACATAGACTCCGATGAACATGGGGGCAGTCTACCCATTCCTTTACCGCAGGAAGGAAGCTCATCAGAGTCGTATTTGGCCGTTTATTCGGTCCCACCTCCAAGAAACCTGGTTGTTTCCTTTGACTGGAATCTACTAGTCAGACCCCGTTTACCGGCTAGTGTACCATTTCGAATCATTGCTCAAATATATAGAATGGTCATGGCCATTACCATCATAGATGAAGGGGCTTCTGTGAGTATACTTTCCTCAATTGCTTGGAAAGTGCTTGGTTCACCATCGCTTTTGCCTGAGATGAGAAATCTAATAGGCTTTGACAAAGGAGCTAGTCGACCGTTAGGGATCCTTCCCGATGTGCCAATAACGTTGAGAAGGAAAACCGTTCACATGAACGTAATGGTATTCCAAGGACCTCTGGATTATAATCTACTCCTTGGACGGGACTATATTTATTGCATGGGAGCCGTCGTCTCCTCACTCTTTAGAGTAATGTGTTTTCCGCACGAAGGAAGAGTGGTCAAGTTCGTAGACCAGCTTTCATTTCCCGGTTCCCACATAGCAAATAGTCATATACCAACCCTGAATGGTATTTTCATGCAAGGAATGTCTCATCAATCCCTAGTCCGTCCTCCTAATGAGCGTGAGTGATTCAGGGGACATGACTGAAACCCAGGGGGCATGCACCCTGGCCTGTTTTGACAGAAAAACCTTGGGTATAGGGTAGGTTTCCGCGGAGGATATATGACTAGTCTGACACACCCGTCCATTTAAGAAAATGGGATTAGGCTGGAATAAGATTCCCTCATCAAAGTTATGTGAGTGGAGGCATCTGCGCCACTCACCTTTGTCTATTTCGGTGGACATCGCCGAGGAAGTGTTTTGTCTATGACACAGATGGAACAATCTTTGGTAACCTGGAAATTTTTCACTATACCTAGGGGCATGCAAGCAAAGAGCGATCATTTATTTTTTAAATTTATAGGTTTTCTAACCCTTTAAACTCGTAGGATTGTTCATTTCCTAACTTGCATAAATAAAGGATGCGGAGCAAAGCTTTGTATGGTGCAAGCTTCTTAAAAATGGCATCTTAGATGAGACATCCTTATTATACGACTAGATCGAGCAGTTTTAACGCAGAATTCAAGCTCGTTAAAAAATAAACATAAGCAATGAGAAAGTGTTTCCCCCAGCGTTTAAGCTCATTAAAAAATGAACCAATTTCCGGTAAATAACCATCGTGAATGTATTACTTCAGCCTTTGAAGCCTTGGTCGTGTTCTCATCATCACCTCCACTCTGTATTGGCCGATCATTCACCTCCACTTGATTGTTTACCCCTTTTGAGGAATAGCTGCGAAGAGTGATCCTATTAGCCATCCTTGTAAAACTGCCATGATTGGAAAATTCCAAACCTTACCTGGAATCAGCTGCTACCCGAATCTATCACTCATTTTTCAAAGACGAGTCTCCTTTAAGCTCTTTTCAATTGACTCGTAAAATATGAAAAGATTGCCGAGCCATTGGCCTCTCCAGCTCGTTAAAGGGACTGGAAGTGCTATCCCTCCTTTAGATTTTAATCTTTTTGGACCTGAGGGATTATTACACAAAAAGATCGAGCGCTTGTTTTGTTCGGCTCGTTAAAATTACTGAAAATTCATCCCTTTTGTATTATTTTATACTTTTTTGGACTTAAGGGATTAGATGACGAAAAATGATTTTTGGAGTTTCCTTTATGTCCCCTTTCAGACTCTCTAAAATTGAAAAGGACCGAGTTATCTTTGTCGTTAAACTCGTTAAAACCGAATAGCGACAAACTTGTCCATAATGGACAAGAACGAGTTTCACTATCGCTAGGCTCGTTAAAACATAGCGATGGGTTTGCCCAAAGGGAAAATTATAGAACAAGCATATGTTATCCTCTTCAAGCTTGACAAAAATAAAGAGGTACTGGTCAACAATGACTGGGGAAAAATTGGGAAGAAAACTTGAAGAAGCTTTGTTGGTAGCAAGTTGCTCTTGAACATGACACTTTCACTTCACATCTGAGTTGGGTTGGGTTGTTCCATTCACTAGTCACATCACCATGGTTCCGTCACACCATCCACATTTGGGGTTAATGCTACCAATCCATCATGTCAGTGTCGCCGATATGTTCAAGAGAAGTCGCTCAGAGAGTTCACCTGTGTCTCACCCACTGCAATACATTTATGCTCCATTCTTTCATGACCGCCACCCTGAACCTTATATCACCAAATCATTTTCACCTCCATTAAAATCATTTGCTCTATTCTGTGTCATTGATGTGGGATTCACTAAGGCCCTCCTATGATGGATCGCTTCTTGTTGATGTCAGCTCATTATCCAAGAAGTTGGTCTAGGAACAATCCTTTCAGTACTTTGAAGCTTGCATGCCTCAATGACAAGTTTCTCACTTCCGGTGACAGGTTTACATCAATGGCCTTCGACTGAAAGATTTTGCGTGGTGTTCGATGCCAAGTCCCTTATTCACACCACGTGAATTCTACTATAGTACCTTGAGGGTCATCATCATTATCGGTGATTCCTCTCACGCCTGTTAACAGCTTACATCATTGGCTGGTAATCAGGCGATGTCTTTCCATGTTCGACTTCAGAAAATCTCTCACATGGATCGACTTGTACTTTGAGTGAAGATCAAATGAGATTGAAGACCCCGAATCTAGTTTCATCCATCCGGGCTGCGATATATATTCAAGAAAATAAAGACATCAAATGTACATCATTGCTGCACAGATAATCATCCAATCTAAGGGATGATGGATCTACCAGAATCATCAGTCTAAACTCAGACGATTGTCTGTCCTATGTACATGAAAATTAATTTATAAAGTTGAGCATGGGAATGCCCGCCTTAGCTAGATCATGAAAATATTATGAAGATAATGTATTGTGTTGTATCTTATTACAGGTCACCTTCCAACTTGAAAAAACTTCAGATCCTCATGATAAAGCATTTCACCCGACATCAAAAGATTAACGACCTCATGCTTTAGGAGGAAACTGTTATAGACATTTTTGGGCACTGCAACCCCAATCATAAATGTCCATAAAATAATGGATCCTAAGTCCCTAAAGGTGTTGTTCCAACCCCTAAAAGAACAAGGTCAACTGATTACAGCATCTCCCAGAAGTTCTCCATGAAAAACTACTCAGAACTGGTCAAAACTGGACCATTTCACTTGCCCCATGGTCAAAGTGCGTTGCATCCCACCTGAATACACATAGTATGTGCAATGCATGTTGAAAATCCCTTCTATGGGATGCAATGGGCGAGAGTGGACAAATGGCAGGGTCAATCCGCAAGGTGGAGGAGCATGGAATCTTCCAGAAAATTCTCCTATGACACTTGCCTCTCTGCATTCGACTAGGGATGAGTAAGAGATCATCAATCTCCAAGTGGAATCAAGAACTATCAGAGAGAGGACACTAATCAAATCTCAAAAGATGACTCATTCCCCTTGCAAACATCTATATATGGATCCCTCATCCTAGAGATCCAAGGAGGCTGGAATTTTGTATCTTGTAAGGAAGTGCTATTGGTTTCTTGGTGCAATATCATAGTGTTGGGTGATCTAAGCTTTTCATGAGGTGAAGAAGCGCTTTCTTGCTGAGAGGATGATGCTGGGTCAGAACAATTGGTTGTAATCCTCTTTGCTCTTTCTTGATTATCAATAAAGCTATTCAAGTTTTCCTCCACATTCTTGTACGATTGATGATTTATGCAGTTGTGTGGTCAATATACATCTGGTCCTATATTGTTTATGATAATAGATCTATGTTCTTGGATAGTGTTATGTTGCTTTGATTCTACAGGTACTCTTTGAAGCTAGGTAGACAAGGAAGCAAGTGGCGAAGACCTATTAGAAGAGAGAGGAATCGAGCAAGGAACCAAGCGCAAGACAGAGGTTGGTCTCCTTATTCTTCTCTTATCTATTTCTCATAAAGGAAAACGAAAGTAGTTTTTAGTTTGTTTGTTTCTAAGCTAGCTACCAACCTTAGTGGGACTAGAAGCTCTGCATAGACACTAGTTTTTCCGATAACAACCGGGGTGAGTTCTGTGTAAAATTTTTCGGTCATCGTAGACCCGAGGGTTGTATCCACGATGATCAAGCGGCGGAACTTGGTTTGAAAAATCCGCCCAAACTCACACATTTCACGGTCAAATGCATGAAAAAAGACATTCAATTGAGGCATAGGATGAGGTCTATCTACCTGGATGAAGTTTTGGGACGAACGATGGACGAACGGGCCTGAAAATAGCTCGCCAACTTTGGTTCTCCAAAATGCTCTACAGTGCATAAACAATAACAATGGTAAAAAATCAATGGCTTAACCCCCCTTTTATAGTAATTTTTGGAGAATTAAAAAATTATATTTTATAAATATGGGGTTTTCCTCATTTTTATCATATGTTTAAGTTAAAATATGGTTTTTCTAGCTATGATGTTCATTTTATATCGAATAGGTTTAGGTGTGACGTGTTTTGTGCAGGCCTACAGGTGATGGAGTTTCATGTACACTTGATCCATGGAGTCGTCTTTAAGCCCTTTTCTGACTTAAAACATGAAAATATAGCTGAGTTACACCTCTTGACTCGTTAAAATTAAATAAGAGGCGGTCGCCTTTAAGCTCTTTTCTGACCATTTAAACGAAAAAAGATTGTCAAGCCCTTGTCGTTTCAGGTTCATTATTGGTTACGAAACAACGTGATTTCAGTCGCTTTTCTACCTTTTCCGATCGAAGTCACTAATCATGAAAAGTACTCCTCAATCGTAATGGTCGGGCGGTTCTTTCGAGTATCGTTTTATACTTTTTCGGGCTTGAGAGACAAAACTTTACGAAAAAGAACCCCCTTGGATTTTTTTTTTCCGTGTCTTTTTCAAACTCCCTAAACATGAAAAAGACTCCGAGTTTTACCTATGTCGGACTCGTTAAACTCTGATGACATTGGACTTGTCACCATGACGAGACCCGAGCTTCTCCTCCCTATGGCTTGTTAAACTATTACTAGGTTGGATTCAACAACAGGTTTATCATCGATTGTCTATGGCAGCAAGTTACTCTTGAACATTGACACTTCTGTTTCTTGTCAGTTTGGGACATCCATACATCGTCATTCGGCCTTCCGTGGGTTTGGGTTTTCATTTAGCCTCATTCCATCTGATTCATGTCGTTGTCATCAAGCCTCTAATCCTTTGGTACCTGAATGCTGCCAGCCTCCGGAGTCGTGTCGCCGACATGTTCAAGAGTATAATCCTTTTTTTGTTTATGCCTCTGTCCTCTTCTCTGATACTCTGTTTCACCATCTAACACTTGTTCCTTATCTCATGTCATTAATGGGGGAAACATTATGGCCCTCCTGCAACAGGTCATCTCCTGTCGACATCAGCTCATTATCTAGGAGATTGATCTAGAGATCCCCTTTGGTACCTTAGAGCTTGCATGCCTCAATGGCAAGTTCTTTACACCTGACAGTCGATTTGCATCATTGGTCATTGATCGGGTGATTTCATGAGTGTTCGACTTCAACTCATTCTTCGCACTTCGTGGATTGTATTAGACAATACCTTGAGAACCATTGGCGTTATTGGTGGTTTCTCTTGCGCTTGTTAACGGTTTTCATCATTGACCGGTAATCAAGAGATTCTCTATCATGCTCGACCTCAGCACATCTATTTGCATGTTAGAATTTGTACTATGGTCGGTTGGGTTCAAGACCCCAAACTCAGATTACATATGTTCGGGCTGCGTGGATTGGTTTCTGGTTACATGACTCATTGATGGATGGCTGCGACCATCCCTGAGTCTTCATGGATGGCTACGACCATACCTTTATCATTATCATGGTCTCATTAGCTGGATGGCTGTGTCCATACCACAGACCTATTTCGTATGTCTTCTAGATGGCTACGCCCATGCCTAGACTACATGTACCTCAGAGATATCAATTAGACTTGCGTACAGGTCCTTCTAGATGGTGTTCCAGCTCAGTTTTTTTGTAAATAATTTCACCCCTCCCACTCTCTCGGGCTTCATACTTTAGGGGGCATCTGTTACACAGTAATTTATCACCGCTTTCACTCCTGGTCTTCTCACTGTGTCATGTGTCCAAGTCAAACATGCCCATGACAGACAAATGCTCTCCTATGCTTCCAATTGACCCACTTTTCCCAAAGTATCTGCCTCATCGCGGTTATAGGCTTAATAAAAACAGTAAAAGGCGCTGATGAATAGTCCATTCGCGCTGCCAGCGCGGAAGTACACCTGGTTCCCGCGATGGCCCGATTTTATACACCAGTGCGGGGCTATGTGGTCTCTTCAGCGATGATATGACTATCTGCACTGATCACTTGCGATGTCAGCGCTGAAGCTCAGTTCTGTGCCCACGATGATCTAGATTGGGTGAATTGTTCCAACAATTGGCCTTCCAGATGACTCCATACCTGGTTGTTGGCCTTGTTTATGTCACCCTTCCTTCCCTGGTGTGGTAGTTTTGTCAATTGTGCTACCTTCCTTGATGATAAGCTCTTCTTTCCACCTTTCATGGAGACTCCTTCTCCTATTTAAACTCTCACCATTGATATGCATTGCTAGTTCCAGAGTTTCTGATAGTTGGCTAGTTGAGTAGTGTTGTTAGTGTTTGTGAGTTTGTTAGATAGCTGGTGTGAGTGTGATAAGTGTGGGATTGTTGATAGCTTGTGGAAGGTTGTGAAGTGCCCTTGATCTTGTGTAAAAAATATGAGTGAGAGAGCTCTTGTATGTTGGGAGATCCATCTTTAAAGAGTGAATGCTTGAAGAACATGTTGGATGGACTCTTTCTGAGAAGGCTTGTGACGTCAAGAGTTTGGTTGTAAGCTGACTCTTATTTCATTATTAATGCAATCAATGATGTTTTCCTACGTCTTGTATGTAATGTACTTGATAGCTCATGGCTTCTTGACTTTGTGAGTAAATAGTTCATTGTTGTATCCGGTTACGTGCTTTGTTGTATTTCCTTTGCTTTGTTTCAAGTTGATCACTTGTTGAGGAGAAGAAAGCGAAAGATGGAGCAACGCAACGGAACTCCATCGACCACCGGTTGAGGTAGGCCTCTAACTTTAATTGTTTAATGAAAGCTATTGTTGATCTTCCCTTGTTGGTGACTAGACCCACTCTAGGGCTAGGGGGTTGCCTCTGTCCGCAGAGGGAACACTTTCATGCATCACAGCTTGGAAATTGCTTGGTTCGCCATCACTTTTGCCTGAGATTTGAAATCTGTTAGGCTTCAACAAAGGAACCAGTCGACTGTTAGGGATCCTTCCAAATTTGCTTATAACTTTGAGAAGGAAAATAGTTTATCTGAATGTGATGGTAGTCCAAGGGCCATTAGATTACAATCTACTCCTTGGGCGTGACTAAATTTATAGCATGGGAGCTATTGTTTCCTCACTCTTTCGAGTGATGTGTTTCCCGCATGAAGGCAGAGTGGTCCAGCTCATAGACTAGCTTTCATTCCCTAGTTCAAACACAGCTACTAGTCAAGTGCCATCCCTTACTGGTCCTTTTACACAAGGAATATCTCATCAATCTCCAATCCATCCACCTGATGAGCACGAGTGATTCAGTGAATGTGACTAAACCCAAGGGGCATACACCCTGGTCTGCTTCGGTGGGAAAACTTTAGGTATAGGGTAGGTTTCCGCGGAGGATATATGACTAGTCTGACACACATGTCCGTTTAGGAAAATGGGATTATACTAGAATAAGATTCCCTTGTCAAAGTTATGTGAGTGGATGTGGCCCACCATTCACCTTTATCTATTTCGATGGACAGAGCCAATGAAGTGTTTTGTCTACAAATGCGGATGGAGCAATCTTGCAAATGTGAGAACTTCCATATGGTAACCTGGAAACTCTACTTTTATTTATACCTTGGGGCATGCAAACCTCTTTCATGCAAGTGAAAAAAAACCTTTTATTTTCATAGTTTGTAGGCTTATTTTCATAGTTTGTAGGTTCTCAACCCTTTAACCTCATAGGTGGGTCATTCCTAGCTTGCCTAAAAAAGGCTCCGGAGCAAAGTTTCGAATGGGGCAAGCTCCTTAAAAAATGAACCTGTCGATGAGATATCCTTATTATACGACTGGCACAAGCAATGCTTCCACAAAGTTCAAGCTCATTAAAAAATAAACCTCGCTATGAGCATATGTTCCCCTAGAGTTTAAGTTCATTAAAAAATGAACCTACTTTCAGTAAATAACCATTGCGATCGCATAATTATTAGCTTTTGAACCTTGGTCGTGTTCTTACCATCACCTCCACTTTTTTTTAGCCGATCATACACCTCCATTTGATTGTTTACCCCGTTTGAGGAACAGTTGTGACGAGTGATTCTATTAGCCACCTTCTTTAAACTACTGTGATTGAAAAAGTTCCAAACCATACCTAGAACCAGTTGCTATCCAAAAACATCACTTTTTCCTCAAAAAATGAGTCTCCTTTAAGCTCTTTTCATCTAACTCGTAAAATATGAAAAGATTGCCGAGCAATTGGCCTCTCCAGCTCGTTAAAGCGATCAGAAGTGCCATCCCTCCTCTAGATTTTAATCTTTTTGGACCTGAGGGATCATTAGGCAAAAATATCGAGCGCTTGTCTTGTTTATCTCGTAAAAACTATCGAAAATTCATCCCTTTCGTATTATTTTGTACTTTTTCGAATTTAAGGTATTAGATTATGAAAAAGGACTACTGGAGTTGCCTTTTTGTCTCTTTTTAGACTCTCTAAAATTGAAAAGGACCAAGTTATCTTTATCGTTAAGCTCGTTAAAACAATAGCGACAAACTTGTCCATGTAGACAAGAGTAAGTTTCACTGTCGCTAGGCTCGCTAAAACATACTTACAGGTTTACCGGAAGGGAAAATTATAGAACAAGCATATGTTATCCTCCTCAAGCTTGAAAAAAATAAAGAGGTACTGGTCAAAAATGACTAGGGAAAAATTGTGAAGAAAACTTGAAGAAACTTTATTGGTAGCAGGTCGCTCTTGAACATGACATTTTCACTCCATCACCATGATTGAGTTGGGTTGGGCTATTCCGTTCACCAGTAATATCACCATTGGTCCTCCATACCATCCATTTTTGGGGGTTAACGCTACCAATCCATTTCAGTGTCACCGATATGTTCAAGAGAATTTTCTCAGAGAATTCACCAACCCAGCTAACATATCATCCGCTGCAATACCTTCACGCTTCATTCTTTCATGGCCGCCACCCTGAACCTTGCATCATCAGATCGTTTTCACCTCCACAAAATCATTTGCTCCGTTTCGTGTCGTAGATGTGTGATTCATTAAGGCCCTCCTACGACGAGCCACTTCTTGTTGACATCAACTCATTATCTAAGAAGTTGACTTAGGAACAACCCTTTCAGTACTTTGAAGCTTGAATTCCTCAATGGCAAGTTTCTCACTTCCGGCGATAGGTTTACATCAATGGCCTTCGACCAAAATATTTTACAAGGTGTTCGATATTGACTCATGTATTCACACCACGTGAATTGTACTGCAGTACCTTGAGGGTCATCATCATTATCGATGATTCCTCTCGCGCCTGTTAACGGCTTACATCATTGGCTGGTAATCAGGCGATGTCTTTCCATGTTTAACATCAGAACATCTTTTCACATGGATCGACTTGTACTTCGGGCGAAGATTCAACGAGTTTGAAGACCACGGATCTAGTTTCATCCATCTAGGCTGCGATATATTCAGGAAAATAAATATGTCAAATGTACATCATAGCTGCATAGATAATCATCCAAGCCAAAGGATGATGGCTCTACCAGAATCATCAGTCTACCACACAGACAGTTGTCTGCTAAATGTACATGAAAATGAATTTATAAAGTTGAGCATGGGAATGCCCACCTCAGCTAGATCATTAAAATATTATGAAGATAATGTATTGTATTATATCTTATTATAGGTCACCTTCCAGTTTGAAAAGCCTTGGATCCTCATGATAGAGCATTTCACCCGACATCAGAAGATTTACAACCTCATGCTTTAGGGGGAAACTGTTATAGACATATTTAGGCACTGCAACCCCAATCTCATATGTCCATAAACCAAGGGCTTCTAAGCCCCTAAAAGTGTTGTTTCATACCCTAAAGGAACAAGGTCAGCTGATTACATCATCTCTCAGAAGTTCTCCCTGAAAAACTACTCAGAACTGGTCAAAAATGGACCATACAAACTACTCCGTGCTAAGGGTGCGATGCATCTCACCTGCTACATGTAAAAAGTGCGATGCATACTGAAAGGCCCTTCTATAGGGTGCAATGAGCGAGAGCAAACAGATGGCAGAGGTAGTTGACTAGGTGGAAACCCAGAGAATCTTCTAGAAGCTGCCCATTTGACACTTGCCTCTCTGAATTCGCCCAGGGATGAGTAAGAGATCATGAAATCTACAAGTGGAACCAAGAACTATCAGAGAAATGACACTAATCAAATTCCCAGAAGCTGACTCACCCACCTGCAAATATCTATATATGGATCCCTCATTCTAAAGATCTAAAGGCTGGAATTTTGTATTTTGTAAGGAAGTGTTGTTGGTTTCTCTGTGAAACATCATAGTGCTGGGTGATCGAGCTTTTCATGAGGTGAAGAGGGCTTTCATGCTGGGAGGATGGCGCTGGATTAGATAGCTTGGTTGTAATCCTCTCTTCTACTACTTCTATCAACAAAACTATTTGAGTTTTCCTCCATATTCTTCTATATTTCTGAATCTTGTATTGATATATGCATTTGTATGGTTAATATACATATGATCCTATATTGTTTATGGTTATATATCTCTATGCTTTGATGGTATTATGCTACTTTGACTCTACAAGTGTTCTTTGAAGCGGGACAAGTGAGGAAAGAGTGGCAAAGCTCTGTCAAATGGGGGAGAGGAAACAAGCAAGGAGCCAAGCGAAAGACTGAGGTTGGTACTCTCTCATCTATCTCTCATAAAGGAAAACACAAGTAAATTTAGTTTGTTTGTTTCTAAGATAGCTACCCATCTTAGTGGGACTAGCAGCTCTGAATGGACACTAGCTTTCCTGATAACACCTCCGGATGTAACTCTGGTTGGGACATTCTTCCTTACTTCAATATTTGCACTTCCAAACTCAAGTTCTGAAGTTGCGCGTGGATTTTTTGAACTCCCATCCCTGGGTCTGGTATTGGTGTCACATGTAACCTCATTTCTGTCTCCAGTGCCTCAGCTTGGGTTGAGATCTTATGTTGTGACAAAGCCATCCTCAGATGTGGTGTCAATGATGCCACAAACCACGCGCAATGTTTCCCATCTGTCAAAGTCATGTTAGCTTCGTGAATAGTACTCTTTAACCTTTGGTCCAGATCCCACAGAGTTTCGCCAGGCAACATTGCTATCTCCTTGAACCCAATGACCAACTGGGCTTCAGACTTTGGTCGGCCAAACTCTTTATTAAGTGCATCATGGATTGCTGCTATTCCCTCATTCGGATGGTCGGTTGAGTATTTTAGGTACCATGTCAGCGCGTAGTCCTGTAATGCACTAACCAGCATAGCCTTTATGATGTTTTCATCCGTTATGCCTTGTGCGTCCCATACAGATTTTATCACAAACCAGAACCAACTTGGCTCTTCATTCCCTACACCCTGAAATGTTGGTAACTTGACTGCGGTCGCCATCCCAGCTTTTGGTGGTGGAGGGGGTGGATGTGGTGTTGGTGTGGATGGACTTGATGTGGGTGACGTGGGTGGCAGTGTAGACGGAGGTGGTATTAGTGGGAAGCACTCTTTAATCAATCGAACCGCACTTCTTGGCGAGAACCTAGCGAGATCTTCCTCGCTCTCCCACGAGATACAAATCAGAGGGTTGTTCTCTACTCCTCCCACTCCTCGATAATCCCTTCCACTTTGTGTTACTCCAGACATCAATACATGTAGATAATATGTTTTTCGCACAACAACATATTAATCAGTGTTCAATGATTTGATGTACCTACCCTATAGTCCTTAGAGAAATTATCTTTCTGCTTCAGTGTAACTTACGGTTGTATCTATCACAAACTTAGTGATAAATCCCCCTATGATCTAATCTAACCAGTGGTCTACTGTGCGTGCAAGTTTATCTTTTGTGGCTTCTAGCCTGTGCACCAGTTCTAGAGTCCACACTATCAGTTCGTCTAATCTGCACCTCCCAACGCTATTAGCTAACTTCGTGATCCACTCTACAATTCTATTGGAAATGTTGCAAATAAGATCTCGTGTATATCCATGAATATATAGCGATCCAACCACTGTTCCTTTGATATTCGTGAGTTTCTATTTTCTTGATCCGCGAACTCGTGAAGCTTCAGATCCCACCACTCTTCAAGCTCTTTCTTTGTAGGATTCCAGTGTTCCCACATTAAACACCCCTTAGGCAGATCCCGATCTTGGCAACGGAACCATTTGTTGGCTTATATGGGCTTGACCCAGGTTCGGAAGAGTTATTTAGCCAAACATATCTCATAGCTACCGGCCCTTTCGGTAACAGCCCACAGAGTGTGGACTGAGGTCTCACCCGAGGTAGCCAGAGGAGGGTGCTAGAACTAGGTTTTTGCACCCTAGGGATGTCTAGATGTGGTGTGGAGGTCTCGCACACTGGTCTATAGCTCTGTGATGCTCGGTATTCACACAGATCCATATTGATTATATATTTCTTATTAGTGCGCTATTCTATTGGAGGATGCGGTTATAAATCAGATCTGTCCAACAAGGTCTTTAAACAAACATTTAACCAATGCAACTGATTTGCGCATTAAAATGAGCCTAGATTTTCATACATTCATACAATAGGCAGATTTATTAAACAGATATTAATAAAGTTAGATTCAGGATAGTTCAGAAGGAACATAGAATTTTCAGAGAAACTTATCTTTATTTCCACTTATCCTCAATACATCTAGATCTGCCCTGCGCACTCAGCTACAGGGGTCCATGCACACAGCTACAAACTTTCCAGGCCTCTGCGCACATAGCTACAAAGCCTCTATCTACTACCCAACCCTTGATTCAGACTTATAGATTCTTTCAGACTATCCTCAAAAACCCATTACATTTCATATTCAAGATTAACCATCAAAACTTCACTATCTCTTCCCATAAAGCCTCGCTCTATTTATACCCTTCCTTGGCCTGCGATCCCTGTGCAAGCCGACTTTATTTAGATTTCTTTACATTATTTTCTGGGCAGACTACCCTTTGACTCAACCTATTATAATTCATGGTCCACACTTTCATTGGAGTCTTTCCCCTAGCTTAGAGCCCTCTAACCGTTGCGCTGGACGTCCCCTACCCAACACCAAGGATGAACAAGGTAAGAAAAATATGGTATATGATGCAAAGGCTAAAGATCTTATTATCAGTGGGCTTATCGAATTTGTTTATCTTAAGGTATTGAGTTGCAAAACTACTAAAGAGTTATGGGGGAATCTTGAAAATATATATGCAGGTGACTCGGTGATAGAAGCAAAGTATAAAACTTTTAGGGTAAAATTTGAGAAACTCAAAATTAAGATGAAGATATTATTGGATACTTTTAGCATGTTGATGAAATAGAAAATATATTGGGAGGTTTGGGAGAACTTGTTGAAATGAAAATTGTTGTCCGAAAGATCCTCAGAACCTTGCCAGCAAGATTCAACCCTAAGGTATCTGTCTTGGAATACAGATCGAATCTAACCAATCTCAGCATAGATGAATTGCATCGAATTCTTAAGGCATATGAAATGAGGATTGAAGAAGAGGGTGGTGCATCTCACTTAGAAACAACATTTTCCACATCCAAGAAGAATAGTAAGGACAAGAAGACTTTGAAATAAAAAAATTGCAATTGTAAGGATAAGGAAAAGGAAGAATATGAATAAGAATTCTCAAATAAAGAATTTGCCAACTTCACATGGAAAATGAGAACAGGTACTGGAAAATTCAAAGGTAAAATTCCATTAATATGTTCTGATTGTGGTGAGGTTGGGCATTTTGCAGCTAAATGTCCTCACAAAAATGAGGTTGTTACGAAAGGAAATAAAAGTCCTAGGAATTTCAACAAGCAAGGTAAGAAGAAATGGTTTAAGAAAAGTTTCTTCTCCAAAGAAGATAGCTCCTCATCCGAAGAAGACAATGATAAAGAAGAATAATTCAACGAAAGAGTATTGTTTATGGACAAGCACAATAAACAAGAGGCACATGATGAAGAAGGATATGAAGAAGAAGAAATGACTGAAGTCGAATTTCAAAACGAAGTAATCAGTGTTATCAAAGAGATCAAGGCTGAAAATAAGCATGTTAACACTTTTGAAGATGAATTGAAGACATAAAGGGAACGGGTCCTCAATCTTAAAATCAAGATTAAAGAATACAAATTAATTGAAGAATCACTTAGGAAAGAAGTAAAGGAAAGAAACAAGGAGAGAGAAGCACTGGAAGCTGAAAAAATTTATCTATGAAAGGAAGTAAAAAGTGGAAAAAGTCTTAAAGACTATGCCAAAATTTCAAAGTCTTTGGATGAACTCATCAATAACTAGTGATCATACAGTGACAAAACTACTCTTGGTTACAAAGAAAAATACAAAAAGGAGTCAAGTCTTTCTATGACAACTAAAGAAGATGGATATGCAAAAAGGGTAGATCCCCTAGCTATATCAAGATATCAAGGCTTGCAGGAAGAACCTTGGAAGACAGTTCCTCAAAAAATATTTCCTCCCAGGTATCAACTTATATTTTATGGTCACTGCTATTCATGTGGAAGGTTTGGACATAGAGTTGTAGAATGTCACATGTATGAAAATTATTCTAGGAGATCTTTTAGAAATGCATATTCCAGACTCAACAAGATATCAATAGATTTGATTATCTGAGAGATGATGTCGAATGTTACAAATGTGACAATGTTGGACACCTGGCTAAAAATTACAAACTTGGAAGCTCTCTAAATGAGTTCACGCAAAATCGAAATGAACAAATATGGAAAAATAGGACTGAAAGGTGTGCTCTCACTCTCAAGGCTCAAAGCAACAGAAACGTGTGGTATGTTGACAGTGGTTTCTCAATGCATATCACTGGAGATAAAAGAAAATTCATATCCTTGAAAGAAAAAGGATGGAACAATGTATTTTTCAAATGACGAGGCTTCGAACATCATTGGAACAGGTACGATCACTCTTGGAAGCAAGGATTCATTAGCAATGGATGTGCTTCTAGTTTAAAATATTAATCACAATTTTCTTAGTGTTGGAAATATGTGCGGTCAAGGGCACATGATGTTATTCAACTCGAAGAAATGTGAAATCAAGAAAGGCAAGTTTGGTAAAATTGTGGCTACAACAAGAAGAGCTCCAAATGACATATACATTTTGGATGAGACACCTAAAGGGTGTTTCTCAGTAAAAGGAGATGAGAGTTGATTATGGCACAAATGAATGGGACATATAAATTTTGACAATTTGGTCAAGATCAGCAAAAAGGAAGCAGTTAGAGAAATGTTGAAAATTTTGAAACTTTCCAATACGACATGTGAATATTGTCGGCATGACAAAGGAACACTTTGCACCATGTCCATTGGAACTAATACATATTGACTTATGTGGTCCTATGAGAACAAAATGCTTAGATGGTGAATTATACTTTATGCTAATGATAGATGATTACACCAGAATGACAGTCATCGGTTTCCTAAAGAGAAAGTCTGAGGCATTCGAGTATTTCAAAATCTACAAGGAATTGGTTGAAAATGAAACTGATTTGAAGATCAAATGTATGAGATCAGATAATGGCAGAGAATTCACATCTAAATAATTTCAACAATACTGTGATGAAAATAGAATAAAAAGGCAATTCTCAACATCCAGAACAACACAGTAGAATGGAGTTGGTGAAATCAAAAATAGAACCGTACAAGAAATGGCTAGAACAATGTTAAAGGACTCAAACTTAGATGATAAATTTTGGGTTCAAGCAATTGATATTGCCATATTCATCTTAAAGAGAGGCCTGCTCAGGAAGAACTATAACATGACTCCATATGAAATATGGAAAAGAATACCGCCTAATGTCAAATACTTCAAAATATTTGGAAGTAAATGTTACATCAAAAGAGAAGACCAAAAATTGGGAAAATTCGATTCCCGTGTTGATGAAGGTATTTTCGTTGGTTATTAATGCAAAATAAATGCTTATAGATGCTACAATATGAGACGAAAGCAAATAGTTGAAAGCATAAATGTTACTTTCGACAAAAATGGTGTTCTAAATTATAACAATGAGATCATCTCTACAAGAAAATATGGGGGGCTTGAGGTAGAATCTATGAAGGATGAAGAAGAAGCTCCAGAACAACACTAATCAAATAAGGAAACAACATTCAAACAAGAGGAAATAAGAAATGATCAGTAGGATGTACAAGAAACTTCTCCAAAATTTTTAAAAGAATGGTGTCAAAAGAATCATCCGTCAAATCAAATCATCGACAACATAAATGAAGGAATTAGAACCAGAAGAAGTCGACAACTTTGTTCATCACAGCCATCCATCTTGCTCTATTAGCGACTTTTGAGCCTAGCAATTTTGAGAAATCTAGTCAAAATGAATATTGGGTAGCAACTATGAATGAAGAACTGGATCAAATTGAGAATAACGACACTTGGAAATTGGTTCCATGACCAAAGGATAAAAATGTTATTGGAACTAAATGGGTCTTCAAAAACAAATTGAATGAGGATGGAAAAGTTACCAGGAATAAGGCAAGATTAGTCTACAAAGGATATGCACAGGTTGAAGGAATTGATTTTGAAGAAACATTTTCTCCCGTTTCCAGAATGGAAGCTATCAGGATGTTTCTCACTTATGCTTGCTCAAGAAAAATCAAGGTCTACCAAATGGATGTTAACTCATATTTTCGAAATGGTGAATTAGAGGAAGAAGTTTACATTGAACAACCCGAAGGTTTTCTGCTCTCTGACAAATAAGACTAGTCTGCATATTAAAGAAGGCTCTATATGGTCTCAAGCAAGCTCCTAAGGCTTGGTATGCTCATCCTGATGGATATCTACATCGATAGGGATTCAATAAAGGAATCATTGAAAACAATATTTATGTGAAAGTGGATTGAGATAACCTAACAATTATCAAAGTAAATGTGAATGATATAATCTTTGGAAGAAGTGATGACAGATTAAGTAAAGACTTTGGCACAAAAATGCAAAGTGAGTTTGAAATGTTTGTGCTTGGAAAACTGACATACTTTTAGGGCTTTACTTTCTAAGAAGGATAAAGGAATATTCATATATCAAACCAAGTACATCAAAGAAATGCTCAATAAATTCCATATGGAAGATTGAAAGCCAGTCCTTACCCCCATGGTAATAGGTTGCAAGTTAAGCTTAGAAGACTCATCAAAGGATCTGGACCAAAGGTTGTATAGATCCATGATTGGTAGTCTCCTATATGTGACAGCCTCTCAGCCAGATGTGATGCAAGAAGTTGGACAAGTAGCATGATTCCAAGAAGAACCAAAAGAATCTCATATCACTATTGTCAAAAGAATTATTCGATATCTTAAAGGCATAATAGAATATGGTCTCTGGTATCCCAAAGGAAATGATCTTGTCATCCAAGCTTATACAGATGCAGATTGAGCAAGAAGTTTCGATGATTGTAAGAGTACCAATGGAGCAGTATTCTACCTAGGTGGTTGCCTTGTCTCATGGTTAAGTAAAAAGAAATCTTCAATCTCGTTATCCATTGCAGGAGCAGAATACATCATGGCAGCAACTTGTTGTACTCAATTTATCTGGTTGAAGCAAACTTTGCAAGATATTGAAGTTAATTTTGATGAGCCTATTCCCATCTTCTGCGATAACACCAGTGTCATCAGTATCTCCAAAATTCCTGTGATGCATTCCAAAACAAAGCACATTCCAATCAAATATCATTTCATTAGAGAGTAGGTCACTGAAAAGAATATCAAGCTTAAATATGTTGTCACAAAGGAACACATTTCTCACATCTTTACCAAACCATTACCTTGTGAAGCATTTAAGTATCTTTGCCAAAATCTTGGGATTCTCCCAAGTTATCATTAGAATCTTTCTCTTATCTAACTAAGTAGAAAAGGGGAGTGGAGGTGTGTACAGGTCTGCAAGATGACAGTTTGTTAGGGGGATATACACTTTGCCATTGATGACAAAGGGGGAGAGAAGGCAGTAGGAATAGTTTTCATGATCACAAGGAGATTACTTGTGTTTGCATCAATGTCAAAGGGGGAGATTGTTGATCAGTGGTTGTCATTGATGTTAACCCAAGCAGCACCAGGGGCTACCCCAATATTGCATGGGAATTTTTACTTGAAAACTTACTCCATTAAGATTCAAGGATCTTCTAGATGTATTCTACTTGATGAGATGTTTCCATTGATATATGGAAAACCATGTAATTCTTCATGGTTTGATAGATATTTGTGTTTGAAATTAGTAACCCCAGTTAGTGGGCTAAAACCCTATGGGGTTGTGGCATGGTACTCATAATTGGTTGTGGTCATTGAATAGTCAATAATTAATAATGTTTTTCCCCCTAAAATCCCTCCAACATTCACTTGTTGAGGACACTCTCAACTCAAGACGTTCATATAAATAGTGACCCTCATATCCTCCTATAGAAGGGATTTTTTGGCTTCAAACAGGTAATCATGAAATTTTCTCTATAAATTTGTTTCTTCGAATCTTTGGAAGCTGAAATTAAAACTAGTTTGAGCACAAATCTTGGTGCACCTTGTGACAGAATTTCAGATATTGGTTCGCTATATTTTGGGAGATATGATCTGAGGAATTTAGTGTTTTTGCAGGCTCCCAAATTCCATGTCAAACAGGCGACCTTGGGAAAATCGTCATAACTTTCTCTCTGAGCATTGGATTCACTTTTTGTAAATAGTGATAGATATAGGACAGACTTTGGATTGTTGGATATCATTTTCAAGGCTGAAGGTCACAATCGGGACATGTGGAACTTCGTACAAGTTCGCTCTACTGAACCATTCTATAATTAGGTCATCGTGGGAGATCGAGCATAACACTTTCTTGAATAATCCAATCTTGATCAGACCTATGGGGTTGGAAAGAGGACTCAGAGAGATACCATGGGATGCAATTTCATACCCCGGAGATCTGAAATTACATAGACACAATTGTTCAATATCAAGCTACTATAAGGAAAGAAAAATCATGCATTCAAGGATCACTGCAGTAAGGACCACACATCAATGGTCAAGGGTAAGTCTCCTACAACAAGATATGCATGATTAATGTTTACATTTAAATTTTGAGTATCATCTCTACATATGTTTTGTAGGACAATGTAAGTATATACAGTGTCTCGGTTATATTTCTATGTCTCTATATGTCAAAGTTAGTTTTTTGGATGTCCTATTCTTGATACTACACCAAGTATGCTAAATCTATATGATGTTGTAAGTTCATGTTACTTTTCTTGTCATAGTTGATAGAATGGTGTCTATTGTTATACTTGGAACTTGGTCCATCACAAGTCCAGAGTCTGTCATCAGTTTTTATTGTATATATCTTTAGGTCATTTTTGGATATAGTCTTGCATAGAGTCCAAGCCTATATCAAGAGTCGGAGTCTTTGTCTACTGCTACATCAAGTCAACAAAAAAAGTGACAAGAACACTTCATGTATGCATTGTAATTTTAATTTTTGTTTATTCAATATTATGCAGTTACATGTGTTTTACAAGCAGAGGTAAGTTGAAGGGTATTTTGTTTTGTTTTGGGATTGGTTTCGTCCAGAAAATTTTGCATGCAGGTATAAGAAGATTCAAGTACAACATCTAGCAAGAATTCAAGAGCAGGAGTATCAAATCAAAGGAATCATTGCAATGGGACATACTTGGAGACATGACAGCCATCCAGATATCGTGAAGTAGTGTTAAGGCCAAGAGTCATAATTGTAAATTCATAAAAGAGTCATCATTGTAAAAGAGTCATTTGTAAAAGGGTCATCATTGTAAATATTGTAAAAGAGTCATTTCTGAAAGATTCATTCTGCCTAGAGTCGATGAGGTAGTGTTGGGAGGTATAGGAGTCACTGTTGGGATGATGTCATGGTTGGATTGTAGGTCATAGAGTGATTGGGTATTTAGTCAAGTACACAAAAATCATTGTACATATTATTGTAGCATGCATTGTTGTCCCTTGTTTAGGAATCCATAGTCTTGTCTTGATTCAGTCATTTTAGGGTGGTAGGGAGATGTTAGGTAGGTTTATGAAGTTGCCTGCAGGTTGGGGCCTGTGAACACTTAAGGGTGGTAGGGTGTTGCTAGGGTGAGTTGTGGTTCGGTAGGGTTTTGTGGCATCCATTCAATTGGTTATTGAAGAAACCAGAGTGTTGGGACATCCTTCCAGTGGGAGCTGGAGAATAACGCTTTCTAGAATTCTAGGAAGTTGTTGCTTTCATTTCAGTTGAGGCTGAAGGTTAAAGAATTTATTAGAGAAGCGTTAGTGTTTTTTTTCCAGGAGGGGGTTTCCCACCTAAAATTCTTGTGTGTACTATATTCTTTTATTTACTGTTATTACTGCATAAACATTAATAATAATTGAATATTAACTAATGCTCTGAAAAGATTTAAAAGTATTAATTTCTAAGGAATATTGATTCACCCCCTCTCTTAGTATTTCCAACAGAGGTCTCTGCAGCTTTCTTGGCCTTGCCAACTGATATTGTAGGTTGGTGATGGGGTCCTCTCATATCAGTTGGCCTTTAAGTCAAGTCACCAAGGGTGGAGAAAAAGCAAAGATTTTTTGGTCTAAAACCCAACAAAAGGCATTTGTTGAGTTGAATCATTTCCTCTTCTCTGCACTAGTGCTCACATTACCAAACCTGCAGCAACCATTTTAGATTGAGACAGATAACCCCGACTATGTTATTGGTGCAGTTATTACTGAGCAGGGGCATTCAATAGCTTACCACAATGAGACACTTTCAGACACAGTTCAAAATTATCCCACTTGTGACAAAGAAATGTGTTCCATTATGGAGGCCTGCCATCAATGGAAGCATCACATTCTGGGTTAGGAAACGGTCATCCACACAGACCATTGACCCCTACAGTTCATACAAACACAAGGGAAGTTACATAATGATCACCATAAAAAATGGTCCACATACCTGCAACAATTCCATCTGAACATTAAGTACAAGAAGGGAAACACTAATAATGTTGCAAACTACCTCAACCAACCACCAGTCATGGCACTAATCACTGTGCTCGAATCTTGTTACCATGAGACTTTAGGGTGGCTTCATCTTTACAAGACCGATCTAGAATTCGACAGCACATACCAGACACTCCTAGAAGGTAAAAAATTTCCAAATTTTCACCTCCAAGATGCATTGTTATGCCACCTGGGACACATCTATTTTCCTTCAAGTAAGTGTTCCAAGATGATTTGGGGGACACACTACAGTCAGATCGCTAGACAATTAAAAGTAGAGAAATAAATGGAAATATTGTTGAAGTATTTTTATTGGCCGAACCTTCATCGGGATGTTGGGAAGTTCATTAGATCTTGCACCACCTTCGCCATTGCCAAACAAACCATAAATAAACAAAGACTATATACTCCTTTTCCTACTCCTATTCGACCTTGGGAATCCATCTTGATGGATTACATGTCAGGCCTTCCTTCTACTAAGCACGATAGTGACTGCATTTTCATGGTCATTGACAGATTCTCTAAGATGGCCAATTGCCATCATGGCGGTGTGCAAGAAGAGTATCACAATAGAGGCCATTGCTAAGCTCTTCATTCAGCGAGTTTGGGTACACTTTGGGATCCCATAGTCCATTATCTCAGTTCAGGACAACAAATTCCTAAGTATATTTTTGTCAAGTCTCTGGTCGATGCTAGAAACTAAACTTACTAAGTCCACAAATTTCCACCCCTAAACCAATGGCCAAAGAGAGGTTGTCAATAGGATGATTGTAGACATTTTGCGCATGCACAAATCGAAACATCCACACACATGGGATGAAAGCCTCCCCTATGTCCAGGAAAGATACAATAAAGCTCTCCATATCTCAACGGGCAACAACCCCTTTCAAATAGGGCTGGTATTTCAGCCATTATGTCCCATTAATGTGCCCATACCATTTGCAACTACTCAGGAAAATTCGACTCACGTTCAGTCTAAAGCTGACAAGGCTAATAGATTCATTGAGCACATTCAACGCATCCGACAATAGATCCATGATATATTCAACATAACCAATGCTAAGTACAAACAATGCCATGATTAGCATCGAGTGCCACACAAGTTCCAGGTGGGCAAAAAAGTTTGGCTACATTTGCAGAAGGTGCATCTCAATGGACCCCATCACAAGCTTCACCCTCTTTGATATGGGCCATACACCATCACCAAGGTTGTAGGGGACAATGCCTTCAAGCTCAACATTCCATCATTTCTTGTTATGCGCCTAGTGTTCAATGTAGACTACCTTCAGCCATATTTTCCACCATTGTTGGGCACATCCGACATTAGAGAACAACTCACACCAACAGAGCTAAAAATGGACTGCATGGAATAGGCCACAACTAGTCATACCATGGACACACATATCAAGAATACTTTCCAATAGAAGATCCAACTATATCAAGTTGTAAAAGTGGGCCAACAACTTCACTAGGGCAAGTGGTTCACCATGGACCAAGTTCAACAGAAATTTCCTCACCTCATGGAGGATTTGCACATAATTGGGACCATTGCTTCCTAAGGAGGGAGGGATGATCCAAGTGGATATTGGTGGTAACTTGCCTATTCAACCTAGACCTCTAATTAGTTTCAAGTGTTTCCTTTTTTATTGCAAAATTTACTATTTTTAGCAATCTTTCGGGTCCTGAAATTCTAAAGCCATTTTGACCCCCTAAAGGGCATTTTTTTGAGGTCTATAACAGTCCCTCAATCCCTCTAACAAATATTGTAGTACTCATAGAGAAATTTCCAACTAAACCCAACGGGGCCCACAAATGCTTGGCATTCCATCTCCTGGGTTAAGGTTTTGGTTGTTTAGGGTTTTCCCTCATTGTTCAATAATATATAGGCCCTTGAGCATCATTGTAACATAGTTCAAAGGCATGTAGCTACCACATCTCTTCGTAGAGATCAGCTACCATCACCCAGGCTAGTTTATTTCTATTCTGTTTGTAAGCATATTTCAATATTTTTATTTTAATGAAATGAAGTGTTATTTCTACTGCATCTCTATATTTATTGGTTATATCTGTAATTTGTTGTGTTCCTATTTAAGTTTACATCGGTGGTATCTAAGTGGTCTGCTCTTTCTCTATTTTTCTTTGCATGTCCCCAAAAAGGTCAGGGTATAAGGAGTTAGGGATCGAACTAATTGAACCTTTACAAGACCATCCTAGAAAACCCTATCAACCTCCCATGGTGGAAGAAAAGAAAGACGAGGGGGCGGGAGATCCTTTCAAAATATTGCTTTGGGAAGCTCTCGAGTGACATAGGAATGCAATGATGGATAAATTTGCCCAAATCCTTTGAAGTCTACCCACAGGAGACACATCTTCATCCAACAACCACTCTGGAGGCACCATTCCTTTAAGGTACAAGTTAACTTTGATATTCCCATATTTGAGGGCTAGATAGATGAAGACGCCGTAGATAAATGGTTAAATATGTTGGAAGGATATTTTTCAGTTCATGACTATTCCAATCTAGAAAAGATTAATTTTTCACTTCTTAAAGCCACCCCACATGTCAAGGACTAGTAGGGAACCTATTGTGAAGAAAAGGACAAGAGGGAATCCTCACTTTTTTTAGCCGCACCCACTTGGAATTGTTTCTGAGACGCCATCAAGGAACACTATTACCCTGTCAGGATCTATGAAGATAAATACATAAAGTCGATAACACTATGGTAGGGAATGGACCAAGATGTGTCAGAGTTAAAAAATATTTTACATACCCTTCACATGAAGCTGGGTATCAAGGATTCTGACTAGCTTTCGACCGCAACTAACTACATAAGTACATTTAGGATGAGATGAAGTTTCTAGATATATCCTCACTCAAAACTTCGTACCAATACGCTGTCAATATTGAGCAAAAGTTTAAATAGAAGAAGTGAGACTTTAGATCTGCGAATTTGAAGCAAGGAAAAGGTGCCTCCCAAACTACAGAGCAAAGGACAAATCTAAGGTGGGGCAACCTAGGACAACCCGTTGAAGACGCAAGAAAAGAACAACACCATGGAGATAAAGAAGGAAACGGGAGAATGGTGTGAGTTCCATAAGAGCTCCACTCAAAACACAAGTGAGTGTCGGGCCAAGCAATCACTCGTGGCTAAGCGGAAGGTTTCCAGATCAGACACATGTTCCAAATCTAATTCAGAACCCAACAAGGGAAATGACAAAGGGAAGTAGATCTAGAGGAGGGGGAACACGTCTTCCACTCACATATTGGGTGAAGGGTTCTCCGCTGCAGTTCATTGTCAACAACAAGAGCCAAAAAGAACCTCATTTTAGTAGAGATCATGAAGCGGATGGGCCTACTGACTACAACACATCTATAGTTGTAGACCATTGGGTGGCTTCAAAAAGGATGATATATGCGCCTCAACCAATAGTGTCGTCTTCCCTACAACATCAAGCCCTTCACAGATGAGGTACTGTGTGATGTTACTCCTATTGAAGTTTGCGATGTATTATTAGGAAAACCATACTTATGGAATTGACATTCTATATATGAGTCTATACCTCGCTCTGTGATTATTACTTTTGGCAATATGTTATATAGGATACCAGAGGTATCCCAGCCTACCACCATCTCTTTAATCACTACAAAGTAATGTAATAATATCATTTCCAAGACCAGGATTTTATTTTTCCTTATGATTCACCCTCAGTGAAAGAAGAAAGTTGTGGCCACAACTTTCAGATAGGGATCCTACGCACAACAACAACAGATGGACAAGGTCATGGAGGAGTACAGGGAGATTTTCACCTCGCCTATAGGGGTAACTATGCACTGTCAAGTCAAGCACTCCATCGATATGATCTCAGGCATACTGTTATCCAATGAACCGATCTATCAACACTCGGTTCTAGAGAACGATGAGATCAAGAGGTAAATTTAGGAGTAGTTGCAGAAAGGGCACATTAGGACAAGCTCATTACCCTATGGGAGAATAATTGTATTGGTACAGAAGAAGGATAGGACTTTGAGACTTTGTATTGACTATTAGGCACCGAACAATATCACTGTCCGGAATAGGTACCCAATCCCATGGATTGATGACCTTCTAGACCAGCTCAAGGGGAGAAATATTTTAGGAAGATTGACTTGAATGTCAATTATCACCAACACCCTATTGAAACCTAGAATGTGTGGATGACTTCCTTCAAATCCAAGAAGGCCCTTTTCAAATGGTTGGTCATGCCGTCTGGGTTGACGAATGCCCCTGCAACCTTCATGATGTTGTTGGCTGACAACTTGCGGCCCTTCACAAATGCATTCATGGTGGTGTATTTAGATGACATCCTGATGTTCAACTAAAGTTGCGAAGAGAATGTCCACCATATTCAATACGTCCTTCAAACCTTGCGACAACACAAGTTGTGTTCCAATTTGGAGAAATGCACTTTCGGCATGACAGAAGTTCAATATCTAGGGTACATCATTGATGAGCAAGTTGAGCATGTGGACCTAGCCAAGATACAATTCATTTGGGATTGGCCAGCCACAACCAGTCTCATAGAGACCCACATCTTTCTAGGTCTTTCAAATTTCTACCACAGGTTCGTGATGGGGTTCTCTCATATCACTTAAAAATAAGTCAAGTCACCAAGGGCATAGCGAAAGTAAAGATTTTTTGGTTTGAAACCCAACAGAAGGAATTTACCGAGTTAAAGCACTGCCTCTGCTCTACATCAATGATCACATTACCAGACTTGTAACAACCATTTGAGATTGAGACAAACACCTCTGACTATGTTATTGGTGCAGTTCTTACTCAACAGCGGCATTTAATGGCTTATCACAATGAGGCACAATGAGAGAGTTTGAAAGTATCCCAATTATGATAAATAAATTTATTCCATTATGGAGGCCTGTAGTCAATGGAAGAATTACAATCTAGGGAATGAAACGACCATCCACACAGACCACTGACCCCTAGAATTCATAAAGACAAAAGGGAAGTTGCAGAATGATCGCCATTAGAAATGGTCCACATACATGCAACAGTTCCATTTGAACATTAATTACAAGAAGGGAAACACCAATAATGTTACAAACTTCTTGAGCTGACCCGTAGTCATGGCACTAATCACTGTGCTCAATTCCTATGGGCACGGGACTTCAGGGTGGCTACATATTTACAAGAGAGATACAAAATTTGGTAGCACATACCAGACACTCTTAGAAGGTAAGAAAGTTCCAAATTTTTACCTCTAGGATGCACTATTATGCCACCTGGGACACATCTGTGTTCCTTCAAGTGAGTGTGCCAACATGATTTGGGAGGCACACTATAGTTAGGTTGCTAGAAATTTCGGAGTAGATAAAATAGTAGAAGTACTGCTGAAGTATTTTTATTGGTCGAACCTTCGTCAAGATGTTGGGAAGCACGTTAGATCTTGTACTTCCTGCACTAAATCTAAACTAAACATCAAGAGTCAAGGCCTATATACTCCTCTTCCTACTCTTATTCGACCTTTGGAATCCATCTCCATGGATTACATGTTAAGCCTTCCTTCTACTAACCATGGCAACGACTAAATTTTCATGGTTGTTGACAGATTCTCTAATATGGCCATCATGGCGGCCTACAAGAAGAGTATCACAATAGAGGCCACTGCTAAGCTCTTTTTTGAGTGAGTGTGGGTTCACTTTGGGATCCTAGAGTCCATTATCTTAGATTGCGACAGTAGATTCCTAAGTGCATTTTTGTCAAGTCTCTAGTTGATGATGAATACCAAACTTACTAAGTCCACAACTTTCCATCCCCACCATGATGACCAAACAGAGGTCATCACTAGGATGATCATACACATTTTGTGCACGTACAACTTGAAGCATCCATGTACATGGGATGAAAGCCTCCCCTATATCTAGAATAACTACATCAGAGCTCTCCATAGCTCAATGAGCCACATCCCCTTTAAGGTAGGGCTAGAATTTCAACCATTATGTCCCATTGATGTGGCTATACTATTTGTAGCTACTCACACATATTCAACTCATGTCCAGTCCTAAGCTGACATGGACAATAGCTTCATTGAATGCATTCAACACATCCTCTGGTAGGTCCATGATATATACGATAGAGCCAATGCTAAGTACAAGCAACACCATGATCAACATCGAGTGTCGCACAAGTTATAGGTGGGCGACAAAGTTTGGCTACATTTGCAGAAGGAGAGCCTCGCTGGACCCCACTGCATGCTTGACCCACTCTGATATGGGCCATAAACCATCACCAAGGCTATAAGGGACAATGCCTTCAAGCTCAATTCCATTGTTCCTTGTTCTGCACCAAGCATTCAATGTAGACCACCTTTGGCCATATTTTCTACCATTGCTAGACACATCGGATAGTTAAAAACAACTTACACCAGCAAAACTAAATGCAGATTACATGGAAACAAGCCAAAAATGATCAGATCATGGACATTCAGATCAATATCACTCGCCAACATAGGATCCAACTATATCTAGTTGTCAAAGCAGGCCAACTCCTTCACCAAGGCAAGTGGTTCGCTAGGAACCAGGATCAATAGATATTTCCTCCCCTGATGGAGGCACTACACAAAATGGGGACCATTGCTTCCTAAGGAGGGAGGACTGATTTAGTTGCATATTGGTGGGCGCCCGCCTATTCCAACTAGACCTCCAGTGGGTTTCATTTGTTTCCTTGTATAATGTAGCATTTACTATTTATAGCAGTTTTTTGGTTCCTAAACTTTCGGAGCAGGTTTGACCCCCTAAATGGTGCTTTTTTGGGTCCATTGTAGGCCCATAGCCATAGGGAGGGTCCTATCATAAATATTGTATTACTCAAAGAGACCTTTCCAACAAGGTATTGTAAGTGAAAAACAAAGATTATATAACCAAGTTATGACCGCGGGAAGTTGGTTACCCAACTAACGTCAACGGGGCCCACAAACCTAGGACAACCCAGAGAAACCACAAGAAAAGAACAATACCATGAATACAAAGAAGGACACGGGAAAATGGTGTGAGTTCCTTAAGAGCTCGACTCACAACACAAGTGAGTATTGAGCCAAGCAGACACTAGTGGCCGAGCTAAAGACTTCTGAATGAGACGCATGTTATGAATCTAAGTTAGAACTAACAAGGGGAATGTGGAGCCCAGTGCCACCATGGAAAGATCCGAAATAATGATCCTAAAGATCCAATGGAGGGGGAAAACCTATTCTACTCACAAATGTGGGTGAAGGGTTCTCTGTTGTAATTCATTCTTGACAACAGGATCCAAAAGAACCTCATTTTAGAAGAGGTCATGAAGCAGCTGGGCCTACAGACTACAAAAAATCCATAACTGCACACCACCGGTTTGATTCACCAAGGACAATATCTCCACGTCAGCTAGTAGTGTCGCCTTTCCTATAGCATCAAGCCCTTCACATATGAGGTATTGTGTGATGTAGCTCCTCTTGAGGTTTGTGATGTATTATTAGGACAACCATACTTGTGGAAGAAGCACATTGTATATGGGTCTAGACCTCACTCTGTGATTATTACTTTGGGAAATAAGTTGTGCAAGATACCATAGGTAGCCTCGCATACTTCCGTTTCTTTGATCACTATAAAGCAATGTAGTAAGATAGCTTCCCAGACCAGGAAATTTGTTTTCCTTGTGATTCGCCCTCAAGGCAAGAAGAAGGTTGTGGCCACAGCTTACTGACAGGGCTCCTCCACACAACATTAGTAGATAGACAAGGTCGTGGATGAGTACAGGGACATTTTTTGCCTCACCTACAGGGGTACCTATACACTATTAGGTCAAGAACTCCATCGATCTGACCCTGGGTGTGTCGCTACCCAATGGATCGATATATCGATGCTCTGTTCAAGAGAATCATGAGATCAAGAAGCAGGTTCAGGATTTGTTGTAGCAAAGGAACATCAAGCCAATATCGTCACCCTATGGGATCCTGATTGTATCGGTACACAAGAAGGACGAGACCCAGAGATTTTGTATTGATTATCAGATGTTGAACAAGATCACTATCTGGAATAGTTACCCAATCCCATGGATTAATGATCTTTTGTACCAGCTCAGGGGGGGAATATTTCATCAAGATTGAGTTGAAGGCCAGTTATCACCAAGTGCATATCGAACCTTCTGATGCGTGGAAGACTATCTTTAAATCTAAGGAGGGCCTTTTACCTACGACTAAACTCGGATTGCATGGAATAGGACATAATGGATCAGATCATGGACATGCATATCAAGAAAAAAATTCCAACAGAGGATCCATCTATATCGAGTTGTCAACGCAGGCCAACTCCTTCACCAAAGCAAGTGGTTTTTCCAGGGACTAGATTCAAGAGAAATTTCCTCACCTCATGGAGGCTCTGCATGCAATGGGGACCATTTCTTCCTAAGGAGGGAGGACTCATCCAGGTGGATATTGGTGGCCACCGACCTATTCCACCTAGACCTCCATTCAATTTCATTTGTTTCCTTTTTTATTGCAACATTTACTATTATTAGCAACTTTTCGGATCCTAAACTTCTAAAGCATTTTTGACCCCCTAAACAAAGTTTTTTTGAGGTTCACAGCAAATGGATTGTCTTGGCCTAAAACTGATGTCAAATCAAATGGTATTTTGTATTGATGTGCTTCGTTTTGTCATGGAACACTGGGCTATTGGCCAACTTTATTGTAGAGATGTTTTTAATCGTGAGCGGAGTTGAATGCACTTGTTTCACTTGCAAATCTTTCAAAATTTTCCTGATCCACACAATTTCTTTGTTGCCTTAGTTGTTGCCATGTATTCTGCCTCTGTTTTGGAATTTTTTGGAACTAATTTTTTGCATGATCTCTAGGAGAAAACTCCTAATCCAAGACTCATAGCATAGCCTGAAGTAGATACCCCAGTTTCATTATCTCCATCGAAGTTTGAATCAGAGTACCCAATCAAGATGAAGTCACCCACCTATGTATAATTGAGTCCAAAGTCTTGGGTTCCCTTCAAGTAATTTAGAACTCTTTTTGCGGTAGACCAATGTCCCTCACAAGGATTTTTCATTAACTTGGAGAGCATTCCAACAACAAATGAAATGTTTGCTCTGGTAGTAGTCAGGTAGTTGAGACTTCCTACAAGTTGTCTATACTTTGGTGCATCCTCAAATTATTTTCCTTTAATGGATGTGAGCTTCAAGTTTTGTTCCATTGGAGTAGTCAAAGGATTGCACTCAACCATGTCAAACCTATTCAACAGATCTCCAATGTGCTTCTTTTGAGAGAGGAATATAGACTTCAGATGTTGAGTTACTTCAATACCAAGATAGTAGTGAACATAGCCCAAGTTAGTCATTTCAAAACCCTTCCTCAATTCCTTCTTTGTGGATGAAATGTAGCTCTCATTGTTCCCTGTCATCAAAATATCATCTACATATATGACAAGATATACACCTACTTTTCCAACTTTCTTGACAAACAAAGTTGCATCATCAAGATCATAATGTTTGAAGTTGAGCTTTAGAAGATGCCCAATTAATTTTTCATACGAGGCTCGCGATGCTTGTTTGAGGCCATACAAGGATTTCACAAGCTTGCATAACTTTTGTTCTTGTCCCTTCCCAACAATCCCTTCTGGTTGGGACATAAAAACATTCTCTTTGATATCTCCATTCAAGAAAGTAGTTTTTACATCCACTTGATGAACTTTCCAATCGTTCTGAGATGCCAAGGAAAAGAATGTCCAGATGGTAGCCCATTTTGCTATGGGGGAAAACATATCCTCATAATCGACCCCTTCCTTCTGTGAAAAAACTTTTGTCACAAGCTTGGCTTTGTTCTTTTCAAGTGAGCCATCATCTTTATACTTGTTCTTGTAGACCCACTTGCAACCAATTGGTTTGGTTCCCAATGGAGGATCAACCAGCTTCCAAGTGCCATTCTTTATCAAGGCGTCATGCTCCTTTTGTATCACTTCTTTCCATTCATCATGAGAAGTGGCTTCTTTGAAGGAAGCTGGTTCAAAATATGTAGATAAATTCATTTCACAATCATAAGAAATATACATATCAACAAGTGAATTAGAATCATCTACATCACCTCCATTTTTCCTGGTTGAATTTCTAGGTCCTATCTTTCTAACCTCATCAGGATGAAGACTTTCAAGTGTCTTTGTCATCCATTTTGGAGGACCTTTCTGAGATGGCCTAGGCTGCTCACTTGACTGAGTTGGGACCGAATCAAGATTGAGTCTCCCAATTCTCTCAATCACATCACTCAAAGTATCATTAGTGGCTGGAGCTTCAAGTGGGGGAGAGAGCGCTTTAGAAGAAGATTCCATAGATTGACCTAATATAGGAATCCCCCCTTCAAGATGTGGAATTTGATTATCAAATTCTTGAAATGATTTTGCATGTCTGAATCTATCCAAGCGATCAAGCTACCACTCAACAACATTGTCAGCTTTGGAAGATTCAAGAAAGATTACATCTCTAGATACAACAAACTTCTTATTAAATTCATCATAGAGACGATATGCTTTAGAGATATTTGAATACCCCAAGAAGATACACTTACGATTCCTAGCACCAAGTTTGTTTCTTTGTTGCTTTGGTATCAAGGCATAATAGGTGGAACCAAAGACCCTAATATGCTTTACCAAAGGAATGTGGCCACACCACATTTCATAAGGAATCTTGTTTCTAATAGCATTGGATGGACATATATTCTTTAGATACACATCACATAGAAATGCATCAGCCTAAAACATCAATTTTACATTCTTGAAATACATCATGGAACATACCATATTTAATATTGTCCTATTCATTCTTTCAGCGACTACATTTTGTTGGGGATTATGAGGCACATCTGTTTGATGTTTGATCCCATGTTGGCGAAGATAGTTTTCAAATTCATTCAAAGTGTATTATCTTCCATTATCAGTGCGAATAGAGCGAATATGAGATCGTGCATCATTTTCAATCCATGTATGAAAGTTCTTGAATGTTTGAAAAACATCAGATTTGGTCTTCAATAATAAACCCAACACATTCTCGTGTAGTCATCAATAAATGTCATCATATATTTATTTCCATTTGTAGAAGGAATAGGTATTGGACCACATAAATCTAAGTGAATGAGTTTGATTTTTCTATGTGCTCTCAAATGTGAATCATGAAAAGACTGTTTCCTATGCTTTCCTAGAATACAAGCATCACATTGCTTAAGTTTCCTAGGAATTGTAGGCAAACCAGCAACACCATTTTTTTTCAACAAGCGAGGGTTGTCGTAGTTCAAGTTTCCAAATCTAGCATGCCATAAAATACTTGATGGAAATGTACCTTCATCATAATGAGAACTATATGAGAAATTTTGTGCACGATCAAAGGTACCTTGCAGCTTTATAAGTCTTTCTTCTTCTGTCCCCATCATGACAAGTGAGTGCTCTGATTCTTTTATGACCTCAACCTTGCCATCAGACATATGAATGGAGTGTCCTTGATGGTGGTTGTGGACCAAGGACAACAAGTTTCTCCTCAGTTATGGGAGATATAAAACATCATGCAAAAGAAAGTCTAGAAGACCAAGAATTAGAACCTGATTATGCCAAGATCTGATGGCTTGAGTTTTGATTTGTCTGCAAAGTATACTACTCCATCAACATTGTTAGTAAATTCTTCAAAAAAATCTTTTCTAAAATTCATGTGGCAAGTTGCTCCTGAATAAAGCAACTAATCATTTTTCTAATAAGTAAGTGAAGCATTAAACAAGTCTTTAGTTACTCCAATATTACAATGTGCCACAACATAGTGAGTGGATTTAGGTGCTTTACCATTCTCGTCAATGGTTATACCTTTGGCTTGATTTATTTCCTACTCAATTCTATCCCAAGGAAACTTACATGTATATGCATCATGTCCATCTCTATTGCAGTGTATGCAATGAATATCAGAGTTTTCTCTTTGAGAGTATCTGCCCCCCCCTGGAACTCTAAAATTTCTTATTCCTCTTCCTCTTCGACCACCTCTTCCTCTAGAAGAATATTGAACATGATTCTTCTCTCTATGTGCAAGACAAAAAGCTTCTTCAGAAGACTGAGGAGTTGTCTTCTTCCCAAAATCTTTCTCTCTCTCAACAAATTTCTTCACAAGGGAGTCAAAGGTAATCTCTTTGAGGTTTCCATTTGCTTGCAATGACTCAAGGTAATTTGACTAAGTGGGATAAAGTGCCTTCACAAAAACTATAAGATGAGTGTCTAGTTGAACATCATTGGCTTTGATATCATGCATAAAAGATCTTACTTATGATGCTAAAGAAAGAGGATCATCATTTTTCAATTCATGACTGAACAATTTAATCACAAATTGGACAACTTCAAGTTCAAAGTGTGAGTCATAAAGTTCCTTAAACTTATATAAGGCTTCAAAAGCATTTGAAAATGGTGAAATATTGTGACTCACCTCTTAATTTACAGATGCTGAAGTCAAGGCATAGTCCTTGCTATTATTGTTTTCCCAAATGTTGAATTTCTTAGATTTAAGAGATCTGTGGCTTGTATCTTTTGAATCAGTGACCGGAGAATCCACAGTATGAACATTTTTATACCAACGTTTCAAATCCCAAATGGGATCCATCATCAGGATATGAGAATGATGATAAAAGAAGAGCTACTAAGAAAGAATAAATAGTGATGAGGATAAATTTTTAGGAACAACACACTGTCGGCTTGTAATATTAATTAATTAATTTTATATAATTTTATTTTATTTTATTTTATTTTAATAAATTACTTTTTTTTTTTAAATTTTTGGAGGAGTTAATATATTAATACAAAACCTAATGATTAAATTAGGGATTTGAACTAAAAACTAAAATTAGCTTATTGAACTAAAATATATTAATTTCTATATAAATTAAAATAATATATTAAACTAATTCATATTAACAATTATAAATAATAAATATTTATAATTGATTAACATAATAATTAATATATTAATTAATAGTTATATAGAAATCCCATTCTCATATCCTGATGATGGATCCCATTTGGGATTTGAAACGTTGGTATAAAAATGTTCATATTGTGGATTCTCTGGTCACTGATTCAAAAGGTAAATTTCTTGTCTGAGGTGGGCTTTGCAGGTTCATTATCTCCTTCTCCTACACAAACTCCTTTCCACAGATCATTGAAAATGAGAGTGTGTTTTATCTTCTGCAACCAATCAGGATAATTATCTTTTCCTGAGAGAACTACTCCAATGATAGATATCAATGAATGCATTTTAAAATCTGTTTATTGTAAAAAAAAAAATGTACTTTTGTTACCAATATGATGTAAGAAATTGCATTTCTGGTGGTAGTTTTGTGTAAGAAATGAACTTTAATATATTAAAACAAAGATATTATTTGGGGGAGGGAGTACATGGGGGAGGCTTATATGGGGGAATGAGTATATGGGGGAGATTTATATGGGAAGGTGTTATATGGAAAGGAGTTATATAACTTCGATTTATATGTATTACTGGGCGGTATGGTGTTAACACAAATTTGTAAGCCAACATTCAACGCATGAGTTATACACAAATGTGTAAGCCAACGATCAATGCATATGGGAGGGAGGTATATTATTCAATGACATTGTCAACGTTCATGCCATAAACTAGCGTGGTATTGGAGGGTGGTATGGTGGGTCAGGAAGCTTTCGTAGTTCTGGGAAATGGATTTGGTTGAAGGCCAGATGGGATTACCATAAGGGTAAATGGAAGTGGGAGTGAGTCTATGAGGAGGAGTGTATTGCAGCGATGGTGTAACCAAAACTTGGTATGGAGGCCGAGTGGGAGGGTGTGGGAGAGCACTATTGCATGCATATATTATAATTGGGAGTAGGGATTACCACGTTGTTATATATTAAAAAAAATGGTGGAGTATGAAAATACAATCTTCAACGCATACATAGTATGGTAAGTGTTATTCAATGTGGATCTAGAAGGTGGGTGGGCCGATGGGCCAAAAGTAAGAAAATTATCCAAGCGTCTGAATGTAATAACACATTATGAGTCATAGAATACTAGTCATAGACATACCAATCACTGCATCAATATTAAATCTTTCACAGCTCCAATCCTTCCTCTTTTCCATGCTCACCACACCATCATAGACTTTAGTGTACACTGTTTAGGTTTCATATGAAATACATTCTTCAAAGTGGATGTTATGCATGGCAGGACAAACTTTCTGTCAAAGGAAAGGAGCAAAGGATAGACTGCAGAAAAAGAAAATAGTATAAGGGAGTTACAAGGGTAGAAAGGGATGCCAAAATGGAGCTAGCTTTGATACCATGTTAGTCTAGGAGGTAACTCCTCAAATGAATTGTGTTTCTTCATTAATATTTCCCATGGATATATACAATGAGGGAGAGACTCTTGGGCTTCACCTCCTACTATCTCTTCATTTTCCTATTCTCTGTTATTTAATATTTATATTTACAAATATTCACCCAATCCCAATGATTAGGTGTCAATAAGGGTTTTGGTTGTTTAGGGGTTTCCCTTGTTGTTTAATATAAATAGGCCCTTAAGCCTCTTTGCAACATAGTTAAGAGGCATGTAGCTGCCACATCTCTTCTCAAATATAAGATACCATCACCCAAGCTAGTTTATTTCCATTATGTTTGTAAGTATATTTCAGTATTTTGATTTTAATGAAATGAAGTGTTATTTCTGCTACATCTTTGTATTTATGGCTATATCAATAATTTGTTTTGATACTATTTAAGTTTGGATAATTGTTATCAGAGCAGTCTTCTCTTTCTTTGTATTTTATTGCATGTCCCCAATGAGGTTAGGGTATACTGAGTTATGGCTCAAACTAATTGAACCTTTGCAAGACTAGTCTTGCAAACCCTAACGGCCTCCCATGACAGAAGAAAAGAAAGATAAGGGGGCAGGAGATCCTTTCAAAATATTGCTCGAGGAAGCCCTTAAGTGACATGAGAATGCAATGATGGATTACTTTGCCTAGATACTTCAACAACTACCCACATGCGACACATTTTCATCTAGCAGCCAATCTGGATACGCCACTCCCTTTAATGTACAAGTTAACTTTGATATTCCCATATTTGAGGGCCAGATAGATGCATATGCCATAGATAAATGGTTAAATCTATTGGAAGGATAATTTTCAGTTCATGACTTTTCCAATTGGGAAAATATTACTTTTTCACTTTTCAAAGTCGCTGCACACATCAAGTGTTGGTGGGAAACCTATTGTGAACGAAAGGACGAGAGGGAATCCTCACTGTTTTCATCCACATCCACTTGGAATTCTTTATGAGATTCCATCAAGGAATAATATTACCCTATCCAGAGCTATGAAGATAAATACATAAAGTGGACCAAGCTATAGAAAGGAGGGGACCAATATGTGTTGGAGTTCACAAATTTTTTCCATGCCCTTCGCACGACGCTGGGTATCAAGGATTCTAAGTGGCATTTGGTACTCAAACACCGTGACTTTCTATACAAGTACATCTAGGACGAGATGGAGTTCCTAGAAATCTCCTCATTCGGCAAGATGTATTGATATGCTATCAAGATTGATCATAAGTTTAAATAGAGGAAGAAAGACGTTGGATCTGTAAATCCGAAGCAAGGAAAAGGTGCACCCAAACCAAAGAGAAAGGGCAAAGTCAAGGAGAGGCAACCCAGGACAACACACTGAAGCTGCAAGAAAATAACAACACCATGAAGACAAAGAAGCACAAGGGAAAATGGTGTGAGTTCCATAAGAGCTCCACTCACAACGCAAGTGAGTGTCGGGCCAAGCAGTCACTGGTGGCCGAGCTTAAGGATTTTGAATCAAACGCATGTTCTGACTCTTAGTCAGAACACATCAAGGGGAATGACAAAGGTAAGAAGATCATTGACGTGGAGCCCAGTGCCATCGTCGCCACCACCAAGATCCAAAAGAATGAGCCTGAAGATCCAAAGGAGGGGGAACACCTCTTCCATTCACAGATGTGGGTGAAGGGTTCTCCGTTGCAGTTAATTATCAACAATGGTAGCCAAAAGAACCTCATTTTAGTAGAGGTCATGAAGTGGTTGAGCCTACCCACTATAGACCATCTATAATCGTACACAATTGGGTGGCTTCACCATGGATGGGATCTCCAAATCAGCCAAAAATGTCTCCTTCCCTATAGCATCAAGCCCTTCATGGATGAGGTAATGTGTGATGTTTCTTCTCTTGAAGTTTGTGATGTATTATTAGGAAAAACATACTTGTGGAAGCGAAATGTTGTATATGAATCTAGACTTCTCTTTGTGATTATTGCTTTGGGAAATAAGTTGTACAGGATACCACAGGTAGCCCCACCTACTACCATCTCGTTGATCACTACAAAGCAATGCAGTAAGATCATTTCCCAAACTGGGAAATTTGGTTTCCTTATGATTTACCCTCAAGGAAAGAAGAAGGTTGTGGCCATGAATTCTAGATAGGGCTCCTCCATATAGTAGTAGCAGATGGGAAAGGTCGTGGAGGAGTATATGGACATTTTCACCTCACCTACAGGGGTACCTTTGCACTATTAGGTCAAGCACTCCATCGATCTCACTTGGGGTGCGTCGCTACCTAATGGACTTATCTATTGACGCTTTGTTCTGTAGAATGATGAGATGAAGAGACAGATTCGGGAGCTATTGTCGAATAGGCACATAAGGCCAAGTTGATCACCCTATGGGAGCCCAATTGTATTGGTACAAAGGAAGCATGGGATCTTGAGACTCTATATTGACTATCAAGCACTAAATAATATCACTCTTCAGAATAGGTACCCAATCCCACAGATTAATGACCTTTTGAACCAGCTCAAGGGGGGGAAATATTTCAACAAGATTTACTTGAAGGTCGATTCTCACCAAGTGCCTATCGAACACTCTAATGTGTGGAATACTACCTTCAAAATCCAAGGAGGGTCTTTACAAATGGTTGGTCAAGCCTTTCGAGCTGACGAATGCCCCCCACAACCTTCATGAGATTGATGGATGACATCTTGCGACCCTTCACCAATGCATTCGTGATGGTTTAGATGACATCTTGATATTTAGGCATAGTTGGGAAGAGCACCTCTACCATATTCGATAGGTCCTTCAAACCCTACGAAAATACAACCTATGTGCCAATTTGGAGAAATGCACTTTTGGCATGACCCAGGTTCAATATCTGGGGTGCATCATTGATGAGTAGGGTGTGCATGTGGACCGAGCCAAGATACAAGCCATTTTGGATTGGCCAACCCCAACCACTCTAACAGAGATCTGCAACTTTCTTGGTCTTTACAATTTCTACCATAGGTTCGTGATGGGGTTCTCTCATATCACTTGGCCTTTAAGTCAAGTCACTAATGGCGGAGCAAAAGTAAAGTATTTTCAGTCTGTAACCCAACAAAATGTGTTTTATGAGTTGAAGCATCACCTCTGCTCTGCTCTAGTGCTCACACTACTATACCTGCAACAACCATTTGAGATTGAGACATACGCCTCCAACTATGTTATTGGTGTAGTTCTTACTCAGCAGGGGAATCCAGTGGCTTACCACATTGAGACACTTTCAGACATAGTCCAAAAGTATCCCATTTATGACAAAGAAATATATTTCATTTTGTAGGTCTCTCGTCAATGGAAGCATTACATTTTGGGGAAGGAAATAGTCATCCACACTGACCACTGAACCCCTGCAGTTCATACAGATAGAAGGGAAGTTGCAGATTGATTACCGTAAAAAATTGTCCACATACCTACAAGGATCCATTTGAACATTAATTACAAGAAGTGAAACGCCAATAATGTTGTATACTGCCTCAGCCGACCACCAGTTATGACATTGATCATCGTGCTCGACTCCTGTGGGAACAAGACTTTGGGGTGGTGGCATATTTACAAGAGCGATCTAGAATTCGACAACACATACTAGACACTCCTGGAAGGTAAAAAAGTTCCAGATTTTCACCTCTAGGAAGCACTGTTATGCCACCTGGGACACATATGTGTTCCTTCAAGCAAATGTGCCAAGATGATTTTGGAGGCGCATTACAGTTGGGTCGTTGGACATTTCGGAGTAGAGAAAATAGTGGCAGTATTGTTGAACTATTTGTATTGGTCAAACCTTCGTTAGGATGTTGGGAAGTACATTAGATCCCACACCACCTGCACCATTTCCAAACCAACCATCAAGAAGAAAGGCTTACATACTCCTTTTCCTACTCCTAGTCCACCTTGGGAATCCATCTCCATGGATTACATGTCAGGCCTTCCTTCTACTAAGCATGGAAATGAATGCATTTTCGTGGTCATCGACAGATTCTATAAGATGGCCATCATGGCAGCCTTCAAGATCACAATAGAGGTCATTGTTAAGCTCTTCTTTGAGCAAGTGTTGGTACACTTTGGGATCCCACAATCCATTATCTCATATCTAGACAACAGATTCCTAAGTACATTTTGGTCAAGTCTTTAGTCGATGTTGGATACCAAACTTACTAAGTACACGGCTTTCCACCCCAAACTAATAGCCAAATAAAGGTCGTCAATAGGATGATCATACACATTGTGCACATGTACAACTCGAAGTATCCACACACAGAGGATGAATTCCTCCCCTATGTCCAGCACAACTACAAAAGAGCTCACCATTTCTCAACAGGCCACAACCCCTTTCAGGTAGGGTTGGGATTTAAGCCATTATGTCCCCTTGATGTGGCCATACCATTTGAAGTGACTCAAACAAATTTGACTCTTGTCCAATCTGAAACTAACAAGGTTAACAACTTCATTGAGTGCATTCAATACATCCGCCAGTAGGTCCATGATATATTGGACAGAGCCAATGCTAAGTACAAGCAGTGCCATGATCAACATCGAGTGTCGCACAAGTTCTAGGTGGGCAACAAAGTTTGGCTACATTTGCAGAAGGAGTGCCTCACTGGACCCCACCGCAAGCTTCACCCACTCCAATATGGGCCATACACCATCACCAAGGTTATAGGGGAAAATTTCTTCAAGCTCAGCATTCCACCATTCCTTGGTCTGCATCGAGTGTTTAATATAGACTGCCTTCAACCATATTTTCCACCATTACTAGACACATCTTATATTGTAGAACAACTCACACCAGCAAAGGTAAACCCAGACTGCATGGACATGCCACAACTGATCATATCATGGACACGCATATCAATAATAGTTGCCAACAAAGGATCCAACTATATCTAGTTGTCAAAGCAAGCCAACTCCTTCACCAGGGCAAGTGGTTCACCAGGGACCAAGTTCAACAAAAAATTCCTCACCTGATGGAGGCTCTGCACGCAATGGGGACCATTCCTTCCTAAGGAGGGAGGACTGATTCTGGAGGATATTAGTGGCCACCCACTGATTCCACCTAGACCTCAAGTTTGTTTCATATGCTTCCTTGTTTATTGCAACCTTTACTATTTTTAGTAGTTTTTCGGGTCCTCAACTTCCTGAGCAGTTTTGACCCCCTAAACAACGTTTTTTTGAGGTCCGCAACAAGCTTGTAGTTTTCGGCAAGGATCTACAACAAATCCATTAGTAGTTGGAGATACCTTTCCAATAAGGTTTCATATGCACCAAAAGGAGATAACATGACCAAGTTACGACCCAAAGAAGTTGGTTGCCCAATGAACCCCAATGGGGCCCACAAACTCTTGGTGTTCCATCTCCGGGGGTTAGGGTTTTGGTTGTTTAGGGTTTTCCCTTGTTATTAAATAATAACTAGGCCCTTGAGTCTCATTGTAACATAGTTTAGAGGCATGTAGCTACCACATCTCTTCTCAAAGATAAGCCACCATCACCCGAGCTAGTTTATTTCCATTCTATTTGTAAGCATATTTTAGTATTTTGATTTTAATGAAATGAAATGTCATTTCTGCTGCATCTTTGTATTTATGGTTATATTTGTAATTTTTTGCATTCTTATTTAAGTTCAGATCAACAACATAAGCCATTTCACCATCTTCTTCCTTAACATCCAACCATATTTTTGTTCTTCATTACTTTCCTAGAGTAGCTCCATTAGTACATTAAGTTGTGCCTTCAACTCAGTTATTTATCTCTCAAATTCCCCATTACTCATCTTTCTATGGCTTTTCCCTAAACCCTTGTCATGGCTATTCATAGTCATCTCTTCTTCCTTCTCAATGGGCCTCTCCATGCTCAACTATGAGCTATAAACAAGCCTCTACACTAACAAGTCTTTTTCACCTTCCTAGAAGACACCTCAACAAGCTTCTCTCCTCTAAACTTGGTCTTTTAGTATCATGGATTACCTCCTCTGAACTTGGTCTTTTGGTATCATGGGTTCTCTCCTCTAGAACCTCTCAAGCTTCCTATTCTCTTCTAGGCTTTTGCACTTTGCTCGCTCCCTCTTGAGAATTTATTTTATTCTCTTCACCTCCAACTTCAACTAGAACTTACACTTGCCTCTATATCACAACTTCTTCATTGCAAGGGTCCTTTTCCAATATTCTCCTTTCTTTTTCTACTACCTATAATCAACAATTTCATTATCCAAGTAAATTGGAAACATAAATACCATGTTACCTATCAGATCTTAGTAGCTCTATGTCTCCATGAAATCCTAAATTATTTACTTCATATTGTTGTGAGATTCTCCTGCTGTCAATCTTCAAATATCATCAACAAATTTCTTGAGCCCTAGTCCTTGGTTGGAATTGTCCTCTCTGTTGTACCATATCCTGTGTGATTTATTTCCTTATCAAACCTCCCTAACTCCTTACTTTCACCTATCAACACATATTTAGATTTATTATCAAACAAAATAAGTATGTTACCTTTGCAACTCTTCCAATCCTCTTACACTCTCCTGGTGTCTTTCGCAATACTAACCCCCATGCATTGATCTCCTTCAATTGGTGCTAATAGTTATTTGTAACAATAAGTAGTTCAACTTTGATCTTCTCTCCTCTTCCAAATGAGTGCCCCTATGCTCTGATACCAAAAATTGATGATGTTTAATGTGTCCTACTTTCCTTCCTCGACTTTGGATCGATTTTTCGTGAGTTGCAGGTCGTTAAGGTTGTGCTTAACCCTCCACTTTATTAGATGTCACCTTGGTATTTCTCCCTTCAACCAATGTTCCTCCAAGATTTTACTGTGTTTTCGACCTTCAAAGTTATAGTCCACGTGACGTGGTGCTTATCGAGAAGTGGTTATCAAATCAATGTTTTGTCTTAGACCACCATTGGAGTTCCATACATCCTTGAGATCCTAAGGCCAATAAAGAACTAGAAATCATATGGTAATATTTATGTTTTTCGGGTCAATTAAGTGACAAGAATTCTCATCTCCAATCAACATTGTCATTGTGTTGTGTTTTCCCAATCAAGGAGTGGCAGTAGAGTGGTGGCAGAATTTGTCATGTAATTTACTATTTGTCAGGGCCGTAAGTTGAGGGGACTACCCACCACTATCGAATCAACCTCTATTAACAGTTGGCTTTCTTTTGACGATGCGATCACAAGCACTACTTGATCAATGACCTTAATTCATCTCAAGGCACCCCAGGTCTATCGCAGGTTAACAGGGGGGTCAGGTATTGAAACTCCCAGCGTAGTTCCACTCTTAATTAGGGCACTACTTTAATACAACACCATTTTCATGGGGTTTGATTGATAGCCTTGGTTCATGCTGGCCACCCCTAGTCTGCTACGAGTTAACGAGTGAGGGGGTCTGAAACTATAACCCATCCTCAATAAAAATTGCTTTGGTTTTTGGTTAGGGGCCTTTGGTGAGGAACCCTTGCCTTGGTTTACCTTTGCTTGGAATAACTCCACTTTTGGTGATTGCTCCTCAGTATGCTCTGGCTTATTCTATAGTTGTTCAATGCACAGGTAGAGCCCTCCTCTCTTACATCTCAACTCCCTTGGCCACTTAATTCCTATTATGACCATGAAATTTGACCTGGTTATACACAATTGCATATTTAACATGCATACCTCTGCTTGCCTTCAAGGGCTCAATTATCTATACACAAAATCCTATATACACACTAACCCAAAAGTCATGATTACACAGCCATAATATTCATAGGGGATAACTTATTAACTTCAACACAAAGAGTTCAAAACACAAAATGGAGGATAATATCCTACAATTTCTATTAGCATGGGATCTATACATGTTTGGCCTGATTACACCATAATTGGTTCGTTTACCCTCTCTCAAAATTCTCCTAGTCCTTAGCCTCTCTCAGGTATCACCTCATTGTTCTCTATTCCTCTCTCTCTAGCCTTTAACTAATCAAAATATCTAGATTACATCATGGACAATGTAATTAGCAGTCCTCTCATAAATCTACATCTATCCATCTTCTAGAAATTATAAAATATCTCAACCTGATTACTTGTCTCTTTTGCAATGTGCCACATGGCCAAGAATTCTAACTCCTCTAACAAACTTAAATTCCTTCTAGAACTAGGACACCTATATTTACATGGAAAAATCACTATTATAATTTATACAATTTTTAATTAGGGAATCCACTCCCTTTAGGAAATTCCAAGACCCCATCAAGCCTAGGCAACAAATAGTGGACTTGGGACAAATGATATCAAATTCGTCTAGAAATTCTCTAAACACATCGTTCATTAATCTCATAAATGTAGTAGGGACATTAATGAGCCCAAAAGGCATCACACACATTCAAGAGACCCATCTTTGTTTTGAAAGTTGTCTTCCAAGTATCCATTGCTTAAACTCTAACTTATGATATCCAACTTTTAAATCAATTTTGGTGAAGAATCAAGCACCTTGAAGCTTATCAAGAAAACCAACAATGTGAGGAAGTGGATATCTATTTGTTGTGATAATTTTGTTTAATTCCTACAAACAATACAAAAACATGAAGTTCCATTTTTTTTAAAGACAAACAAAATTAGTGATGCACATGGAGAATTGTTCAATTTAATGAAACTTTTACTTTACCAAATTTCAATTTTCCTTCTAATTTAATCATTTTGTTTTGAAGTTCAATACAAAATTGCATTGAGAAGAGACCTAAGAAGATTGATTGTTATTTGTAAACCAAAAGTTCTTGGTTTTTGAAACACATCTAAACAAGTTTGCAAAATTTGATTAAAATAGCTTACAAAATTAGCTTAATTAGTCAAAACCCCATCATTAAAAATAAGTTTAATATTAAAAATGAGTTAACAAATACTAATCATCTTTACATGTTGGCTTACTAGTCAATACCAAATTGATTGATTTTGATGTGCTCATGATTATAACCCACTTTTTATTATCTTTGTATATTTTACATTTTCCCTTTATATATTCTATGACAAACGCTATCAGCCAGCTGCAGAGTGGAAGGCTGGAAGCCACTTTACTTGTCCATCACGGATGCTGGGATCCTAATATGTTCACTGAAGAGATTGTTTTTAAGGCCACCGTCGTACCGAAACTCAAATGAAAACTTGACATCAAGCCTGATCAGCTCCTTCCCAGGGCACACAACTTTAAATTTTGACATAATCCTGCTTGGCTCCATTCCCAAAAAAACACAACTTCGAATGAAAACAGACATCAAGACTGATAGGCTCCATTCCCAAGATACACAGTGCTAAGATTTTTATTGCAAAAGTTTTGTGGAGTTTGGAACTTTCTAAGGATAATCTAGTGTAGTGGTTGTGTGGCAATGGCCTGGTCTCAACTTGCAATGCACAGTAGAGGTCCAACTTCAATAAACAATAAACTTTATAAATTTCTATCTCATGGTTGTCGTACGCAGTCCGCAGTAACGTGTTAGTGTGGTAGAAAATACATAAATGGAGTTCGGTTAAGAGCCAGCTGGATAAAATGCTGTAGTTAAGAAAAGGAGCACAATAAAGATTTATTACTCACTTACCTATACATCGTGAGCATTATCTTCTTCCTATAAATTGAGGACATCCCCTGCATTGTACTGCATAGTCAACAAGCTACATATACAACAAGCTTATTATAGTCTTGTGACTGAATAATTATTCTTCATTGTGTTTCTACTACATTTGGGTGTCAGCAGCTCCCATGGGTTATGTAAGCAGGTTGTTAGTCTTATATATGGTCATGATGATACTCTTTCTTCAGGTAAGTCTTCTTCTGCAACTGTTAAGTGTACATGTCACCAATTTAATTTTATGCTCTTTCATGGAAGAAATCTTCTGCTGGTTGTTCACAGTTCTCTAATTAATTGATGAATTGTTGAAACAGATGTATGTTGAAACAGATGTATGAAACAGATGATGTATGTAGGGGTGAGTACATGTGGAGTACATATGTGTACTGCTATTGAAGTTCAACTATCTATATTCATGAATAAACATAGGAGGTTAACTTTCACATATATTGAACTGATATTCCTTTCCTCTGGTTCCAGCTGCCAAGAAATAGGATGAACAGGAATCCTCTGCAGAATATAGGTATATGCTCTCAATGTATTGTATTATTAATTAGAATTTTAATCAGTATAGTTTTTTTTGTAATTTATATATTTTTTCTTTAAATTCAAATTTATAAGTATTAGTGGGTATCTTTGTCTTTTCCAGATTCTAAGAATATCTTGGATGATCAAGATTATTGAATTATTTGACCTTCTCTAATCATTAGATTTTGAGATATTCCAAGAATGTGTAATCAATCTCAGTTCAACATATATTATCTATTATAGTGTCAACGATTTTGAGATATTCCAAGAATGTGTAATCAATCTCAGTTCAACATATATTATCGTGTCAACTTTTTCTGGTAAATTTAGGTAGCACTTTCAGCCATTAGTGTCTTTCATTGTTAACTAACTTTTCGCTTTGAAATCGAAGTTTATCTTTGTCCCTTGTTTTGGTCCATTCAAAGCTCAAATTACCTTCAGTTGATACTAAATTTTCCTTTTTCGAAGTTTCAACTTTGGTAACTTTTGTCTGTAGCGAACAGTATAAGTTTGTTTGTTGCTGCTGCTGTCATTGCTTTAACTTTCCTTGGAATTTTCTTTGTAAATTCAGGCTGGTTCTTATGAATGCAAGGTTCATTCTCTATCTCACCAGTTGATATTTATTTTTCTTAATTTAAATCTCAACTTGGGTATCATTTATTTGTTTTGCTGCTGCTCTTATTGCTTCAATTTTCTTTGAATTTTTTTTTAAATTCAAGCTGGTGTTTATAAATGCAAGCCTCATTCCCTATATCATTAGTTGATATTTTATTTTATTTAATCCAAGTCTCAACTTTATAATCTTTTGTTTTGCTTTAACTTTCTTTGTAAACTCAAGCCAGTTCTTATATATGCAAGGCTCATTCTTTACATCACTTGTGGTACTCATTTGAATTGTTTGGTGAAGACTGCAAGGTAGCATGTGGAGGAAGATGCAAAGAAGCAACTCTCCATGACCGATGTTTAAGAGCTTGTGGTACATGCTGTACCAAATGCAACTGTGTTCCTCCTGGTACATTTGGAAACAGAAACCTCTGCCCCTGCTATGCCAACATGAAAACCCATGGCAACAAACTCAAGTGCCCTTGACCATGACATACAGAGCATTATTATACTTTGTTGAGCAGTACAGCTTTGAATCATTGTCACTGGTTATTAGTATGGGCATATAAATAGGGTGTAGTTGCAGGCTTTGTTAATCAAATGTATAGACCATATGTATAAATAAGGTGTAGTTGCAGGCTTTGTTAATCAAATGTATAGACCATATGTATTTTATGATGAATAAATGCTTAGTTGTGTTGGTACTGTAACAACGTTGAAAATAGCAACCTCAAAAGATTAAACTGTGATGCTTTTTTAAAATAACAACCTGAAGTGATGGTTTTTTTTACAATGAAATGAGAGAAAACCAGATGTAAATTTTTTCCAAGATATTTGAAGATTTGCACAATATTTGACTCGTATCAAAATTTCCCTTGTACTGTAACCACCCTCTCTGTCAACACCAAGTACTGAATGCTGTGACATGATTAGCAATATAATCTTTATCATTTTGTTTGGTTACCATCGTCCAAGTTTTCAGTGTCAAGACGTCGACGATGCTTGTCATGTGGAAATGAATATACTGTCAACCGAGATCTTCTTACTTGAGAAGTATATCAAATGATGTGATACTATATTGGGCCTCAAAAGTCTTACTTGAAGAGGTGGGATTTTTTTATATTAAACTATGTGATATCATTTTTTTTTACAGTGTTTTAGTTTAATAGTAATGAGATGATTTTTTGTTTTTATCGGATCAAAAATGGGAGTTTTAGTTTTAGGTGATTGAGTTTAATTTTTAAAGAGAGGGCCTCGCAGAAGAAGCATTATATATATTACATAATTTATATTATGTACAATCGATGTTTTTTGTGTCACACTGACAGCAACACGGAATAGTCAACATATGATGTGTGCAAGCATAAGGTATGTAGGCCCCACCCGGGTGGGGAGGGCAATATTGCTCTGTCCCAACCACCCGGGACACAACACCGATACTAGGTGGTTGAGTTTATACATTTGAATATATTTTTAAGATATTAATATATTTTTATATTTAAAAGTACACTTTAAATAATTATTATACAATTTATTACCTTATACATTTTATTACAAATATTGCATATTAAAATTTACAATTTTTTAAGAATTTAATATCATGTGTTTTATGAAAATTAGAAAATTAAGTTCATTGGATTAAAAAAAGAAAACTATAAATCAAAAAAATAAATCAAAATCTATAAATAGTTTTGGGAACTTCAACTTCGAGAGATTTTTAAAATACTTCAAAATTTATGTAATTTTAGACATAACTATGATGAATGCGGATTTAATAGCTGAGGATGATTAATGGAGGAAAATGGTGAAAGGGATTGAATCAGGGATTACATGAGATAGTAGGAGGTTGCTTTACAAGTGCATGTAGCTTGAGATGGGGCTTTCTCCCCAATCTTGGGTTGTTCAAGGTTATTTTCAATACATGCAAAGGTAAATTTTTGGTTTTACTTGCTTTAAAATTCATATGGTTGGAAGATTGTAGTGGTTTATTTAACAACAAAGTTTCAGAGATTAATTTTGGGCATGTGCTTCGAGAGGTGAGGAATGGGTTTACGGTCGATGAGGAATGGGTTTATGGTCGATTTGGCATGCAGGGGAAGAATGGATGATGCAGAGCTCATTGGATATGAGGTGGAGGAGGAAGGGGAGAGTCCAATTTGGGTAACTGACAAAAAATTCTCGTCTAGCTCAGTGGGGGACCAACTTAGTGGACATGGTGGGCTCATTTGCAGATCTGCACAACCGACCTACATCACTTCAAGCATAAGAGGTTCGAGATCATGAAGGAGGCTTGGATGCATAAGTCCTCCCAATGGCTAACCCTAACCTAGGGTTCCTATAAGCCCTGGGTCATGAAACCAAGGTTCGGTCCCAACCCTTATCAGGATTTTTGGGGGATTTCTTTGTGGCTCCACCTTCTTTGTTTACAAACCTTGTCCATTACGAATCTAAATCCTCTTCGGTCATTCAAGGTTGTATTTTTTATCCCAAGGTCTCAGGGGGCTTGCACACCTATGGATCCTTTCTACATTCTGAAGGTTTTTTTTATTTAGGGGCTATCTCATAATGTAGAGCCCTCTCTGAATTTGTTGGATAACTCCCCTTACATAAGGCATACAAAATACCACCAATAGCTACATCAATGAAATTTTGGTTGCGAAACGAGGTAAACGTCAAAATTCAAAAGAAAGAATAGACAAAGTAGGAAAAACAATATATAACAAAGAAAAGGGTGGTGACTCTTCTTCTTCAAGATGAAAGTCGTTGAGACAAAAGTAGAGAAAGAGTAGCTGTCTGAAGAAAAACTGAATCGCTTGAAATTGAAATTAGTCTCGGGGGAAGAGGTCATGATGAGGATTGTTGCAACAATAGGTAACAAAACACTAGTGGGCAGAGCGAGAGGAAGTAAATTCAATATTGGCACAATTCGAGTATGGGCAGAAAGAGACTTGAACCCCAACTTAAAATTTCCTGCCAAGGTTACATTGTTGGCCAAAGGGTGGATTCAATTAAATTTTCAAGAACATGCAAAAGTTTTGTGGACCTACCAAAAGGATTGGCATATCAACTCTACCTTGGTTCTTTTCAATTTTTGTACCCCTCTATTTGACACAAGTAAGGAACAGATGGATGTAGTTCCAATATGGACCGAGTTTGAATTCTAGGTCTTCCCCCACAATACTAGGACAACCTAATTTTTAAAGACCTATGAAACTCTCTAAGAACATATCTAGAGAATGATTCTTGTTATGTGCAATTAGGGAACAAGTTAGTGGCCAAAATTCTAGTGAACATCAACCTTCGAGAGGGGTTGGTTGATATGATGGACATTGGTGTTGTGGAGGAAATATGGAAATTACTCGACTACGAAAGATTCCTTTTTAGATGTAGAAAATTCCATCATGATGGTCATCTTGTAAAAGACTGTGAGCTACCCATGCATAACAAGAAACATACACCTATATTGATGAAATGCAAGTGTTCAGTATCGAATAACCTAGACATATAGGAAGATGCGCAAGTCGCTGAAATGTAAGAGTGGGATTTTCAAGTAGGATCTTCTCAGAACCCTTATGCACAAAAGGATACCATAGTCCCGTAGGATATGGAGATTCAAGTTGTGGTGGAAGAGGGAATTTTTTCTTTGTCAAATAGAGGTAATCACATGGCTTTGGTTTCTAGCCTTTCATCTTTATCTATAAGCTCTCGCTTTATTGAAAGGGTTACTGGGGGTTCGGTATTTTTTGAAATATCATCTCTTATCACAAGCTCTATAGCTTCCCTTCCTCTTCCTTTCGTTTTCACACGCCCATTATCTAGAGTTGATTCTATTTACTCTTCCCCAGTGGCATAGACTTCTAAGAACATTTTAGAACAATCTTGGGAGGAGGATGTTCTTTATAAAATTATTTCTCGATTGTTTTCCCCCTCTTAGAAGGTATTTTAGGGGGGTTGGGAAAACTCTCCCTTTCATCACATGGGGGAAGAAGTAGATGGAGGAAATCTCATCTAACAAAAGCTAAAGAAAAGGCATGAGAGGACCTTGCAGCAGGAAAAGAACAATCCATTAATGGGGTACTTAGATAAATGATTGACCTCGAGGATGCTAACCAATGAAAATCCTCTCTTTCAACTATAGGGGTTTAACATGTTCGTAAAAAAAAAAATTCCTTTTGTAGACTAATTGACTTGAATAAACCAAACTTCATTATGCTACAAGAAACTTTGGGAGATGGTGTCACTATTTAAAATTTGTTGGAATATTCTCTTAGTGGATGGAGTTTTATAGGCCTTGATGCTAGAGGACACTTGGGAGGACTTGTTATCAAGTGGCACTCCAAACCCATTAAAGTTACAAATGCTCGAGTGTTGAATCTAGCCTTGGAATAGATCTATATTTTGAAGGCATTGGAATTCCATTGATCCTCATTAATTTTTATGGTCCATACTTAAACCGAGTGGCATTTTGGGACAACTATTTCTCAAAGTCCTTTCTGAGATAAAATAGGCTGATCATAGGAGGGGATCTTAATTTCTCTATAGGGGCTTCAAAGGTTTAGGGTCTAAGAGCCATACCAAACACTCTATTTGAGTACTTCCATCATAAGCTTTTACTCACTAAGCTAGTGGAAATTGAACTAGTTAACCTCAAAGTGACTTGGAGGAATCGTTGAGTTAAATAAGAGAAAATTGCCAAAAGAGTGGACCACTTTCTAATTTCTAAAGATTTAACTGAGAATTTCAACCTGGTTAGACAATGGGTTGGGAATGGATGGGAGTTTGATCACTCTCTGATCTTCCTAGAAGCAAAAGGGTTAAAAGATAATACTTCCAATCCATTCAAAATGAATTCTTTCTGGTTAAAATATGAGGCTTTTATATCTCTGGTAAAACAACATTGGAAAGGTTATCGTGCATAGGAAGGAGGCACTGTTGCAAGCCAATTTGAGGCCAACTTAAAACTCATCAAACTCATAACAAAGGAATGGGCTTTTAAGAAAACAAAATTGGAGGAACAAGAGCTTAAAGAAGTGGAGAAGGAGCTTCATAAATTTTCCAATGTTGGAGGTGAAGGTTTTATCAATTCTGGGTTAAGGGAGGCAATGATCTAATTGGAGGATCAAAGGAAATCCCTATTGGAAGCAAAGGAAACAACTTGGAAACTTAAAAACAACGTGGTTTAGTTGGAGAATGGGGATGAAGATACAAAATTATTTTATGTAATATCCCTCCCCTTAATAATAAATAATAAATAATAAAAATAATAAATAATAAATAATAAATAAAATAATAAATAATAAAAACTTAACTTCGGGACGAAGTTCCTTAAAGTGGGAGAGTATGTAATATCCCTCCCCTTAATAATAAATAATAAATAATAAATAATAAATAATAAAAATAATACAAGAATAATAATTAATAATAAAAATAATGAATAATAATAAATCACTTAATAATAAATAATAAAAATAATAAATCATAAATGTTAAATAATAAATGATATTAAAAATATATACAAAGAAATAAATAAAAAAAATAATAAAAATAAAAAAAATAGTAATAACCATATTAAAGCTCTAAATAAGAATAAATAGAAATAAAACAAGAAAACTATCAAAAAGAAGGAAATAAAACAAGAAAGCTAAAAATCAAAAGAAAAGTAAAGAAATAAAACAAGAAAAAAAGTTGCATGCAGACACATGGAGTGTGTGCATGTGGTTCCCCTTTCAATGTTTGTTCTATTTAATAGATGGCGAGGAGGATGGGAGGTATTCTATCATTCCGAGATTCTATCTTTCATTCTCTTGGGAGAATTGTATACTAAGACTTAGGAGTCACTGGCAGTAATATGTTGATTGAGGGCTCGGGGGTGGCCAGCTGTAGCAGAATCCTTGCACAATTGAGCCTACGGTTGGGTAGAGAGTCGTCCCCAAAACCTTTTTGTCATCTAGCAAACCTTGATCACAGGTAATATAGATATGAAATTATTTGTCAGCATATTTTTTTAATTAAGAAATTAATTTATTTTTTTTAGTATTACATTTTAGGATGTAATCAAGGGCTACAAATTGTGCAACACCATATGGAGCCTTGAAGACAGGGACGAGAGAGAGATATCAAGCTTCAAATATCTATCATCTCTATGGAAGATTCACTTCCAAGACCTCTTTAAAGCAGCATAAGGGACTTCCATTGTAGAAATCATTAGAGTGGTATAGGCTTTCCCAAGATTTGTTGAGGAGGAGAACAATAGGTCACTTATGGAGAAGGTATCTAAGGAGGAGCTAAAAATGGTCCTACATTCTTTCCAAAAATACAAGAGTTGGGATCCAAATGGTTAGTTAGTTGATTTTTTTTGGGCCTATATGATATTACAGGGCAATATTTACTAAGGTTGGTTGAAGAATCTAGGAGTGAGGGGAAAATCCTTCCATCTTTCAATTCTACCCTCATAGCCCTTATTCCAAAAGGGGATAATCCTCTGACTTTAGATGACTCTTGACCCATATCGTTGTGTAATTGTATCTATAAAGTTATTTCCAAAGTGATTGCAATGAGGTTGAAGCCCATTTTGTCTAAATCCATCTCAAAAGAGAAATTTGAATTCCTTGAAGTTCGGAAGATTCATGAAGCTATTGGTGTGGCTCAAGAAGGCATCTACAGTATCAAAGTACTCAATCTAAAAGGGGTTTTTCTCAAGATATACCTTTCTAGACCATATGACTAGGCTAGTTGGCTGTATGGTAGGCTCCTTCAGTAAGGATGTCCTATTTTCCCTTTGCTTTTCCTACTGGTAGTGGGAAGCCTAAGTAGAATGATTATAGAAGCAAATCAGAGAGATGATTTCAATGGAACAATTATATCTTAGGTACTAATTGTATTTCATCTTCTATTTGTTGATGATGTTCTTCCTTTTGTAATGGTTCCACTAGATATGCTAGTAAATTTCTTGAAATTTTCTCTCTTTGGGAAATCTACTATAATTCTTGTAAATGACAAGAAATCCTCTATCTCTTACCACAATTTGGATGATAGAGATCTAAAACATATGAGAGACAAAATTCCTTATGAGATAAAAAAATTTATATGATGGGCTAAAATATTTCAGATTCCACCTCAAACCAAATAAACACAACAAGTAGGATTGGAACTGGTTATTAGCGAAATTGGAGAAACAACTAGTGTTAAGGTCATAGGTGGATTTCTAGGTGTTGATGATGCTAGAAATCTGTCAATTGAGGGGGTATCCCCAATGAAAAGTTTGAATTAGACTTCATACCATTTGGTGTAGGAGCCCTACCGGAAATAAGGCTCGACTGTCGTGTGTTCTTGAAGATATGCCTTGGCTACAATGGTCAGCACAAGAGAGTAATGCACATGTACTTTCAAATGAACACATGAGCATGCCTAGTAGAATGTTCAACTACATAAAGTATCAAGGTTTTGTTGGTGGAATAATATGCATTGTAATTCCAATATTTAATTATCGAATCTGGGATCATAAGACTTGGAGATGCAAGCACAGGAAATGCGGGATTAGAGTCTATTCTAGCATATGCTAACAACTAACTAGAAATAACTAACTTGTCACTAGACCATGGGACTCTAATGTTTATCAGGTTTTGAAAAACAATATTTCATTAACAATGTTCATGTGGTTTTATATATGTAGTTTATTAGGTCCTCAGACTTCAGTGCTTTTAATCCTATAGTGATGAGAACCCATTAAACATAGTGCAAAAAAGTAAATTGTAGAAAAGTAAATGCCGGAAACTATAAGAAAAAGTGTGTGAGGCAAGTAAAAAAACAAGACAATAAACTACAAGAAATACATTAACAAACTATGAAAAATAAATGCTAAGAAGACTTAGAGATATATTGTATGTCCTTATTCATTGTAGGAATATTTTATCAAGTAGTTGCAAAGCTCCAATCAATTAAATAATCCTAAACTGCAAATTACATATTTTTTAATACCCTGTTCTAGTACAGAACCTAGTACCAAATTAAGTACAGAAAGGCTGGAATTTGAAATTTTGAATAAGTACCAAATTAAGTACGAAAATTTTATAAATTGAAATTCTGAATATTAAAACGTTTTAAGAAACCAATTTAAATTTGTTTGACTCTATCCCTGAAAAAAATCAATTTGAATTTGATCATAATGCATTCTACTTAACATATATGAAAATAGAGCAATAAATCTAATACTATGTGAAATACAAATTTAATGAAAAATTGAAAAGAAACATCAAATAAAATATGCAATCAAATGTTGAAAATGAGATCTTAATCTTGCGCAAAGAAGAATAACGGAATGGAATTCACTCCTTAAACCTAAATAGAAGTACTACAAACTAAATTGAAAGCATGAAAGTGAATAGATATGAGTTTTATCTAACATAAATTCATTGCAAAATAAAACTAAATTTCTAGATGTAAGACTAATCTACAAAACATGTGAGGCATAACAACACTTACCCACGCCGAGGGGCCCTTCCTAGGAGGTTAGTGTTGCTAAGAAAATCTCGGTCAAGCTAAGAAGATGTACCACAATTCAACAACCATCAATCTTTTATTCACATCAAAAATTATGTTACAAATCAACTCTCTAAATCTCTCCAAAAACTAATCATTGATCTTCTCTATTACAATAATGAACAACCTCCTTTCCTCTACCCTTTGAGGCTTTATTTATACATAAAATCCATTAAGGAAGGATAAGATCCAATCCCCTAAACTCAGAAAATGAATTTACAACTTTAGAGGAAAATCTTAGAACTTTGATTTTTGTGTAATTTTATACAAATTGGTGTTAAATAACCAACCATATCTTCTCGACCATGATGTATTTTTGGGAGTTGTTTCTATGGAGCATAATTTGTTATATTTCCAACAAAAAAAACTCTTATAATTTCTTGATTCAATTCCATGGCCTTGTAAATCATGCATGAAGTTAATTGTTTAGATCCAAGTAACAATTGTAATTTTGTACAAGAACCCATTTTCCAGATTCTTTAGAGTCACCATCATATGCACGTAAATTGAGGTAGAACATGGAAATTTCAAAGTTGTTACATAGTTTTAGTTTTAGCTTAAATCATGTGCTAGAACCCCACATGTGTGAAATGGGTATATTCCAAGGCTTGTACCATTATATTAGGCCCATGTGGCACCTAATTTACCATGCTAGAGAAAATAAAAACATATTTTATAATTTTGAATTTTTTCCCTCCATTCGTGCAAGTGCATAATTAAATACAGAATTGCTAAACTGATATAGAGATAGAAATTTTTGTAGTGGAACATGATCCTTAGCCACATAACCAAAATAGTAAACCATCATTGATAAAACCATACTAAAAACTCATTTAATCATTAAAAATACAAAAAATCAGTAATAATTAACCACAAGGTAAAATGAATGCATTTAGTGAAAATTGGTAATATAATAGTTACAAAATATGTCGTAAGGGTATGAATATGGCTTGTAAATGAAAGGTTTGGATAGCCAATAAAATAACATATCATGAACCCAACAGGTTATTCTACTGAAATGGAGAGAAAAGTGAGCCTTTAAAAGAAGAGCAATAGTATTGATATATTAAAGATACACAAGCATGTACATATGAATGAATCATTGGACAACTAGCGAAATACTTCACATAGAAGAAACGATTGTTAAACCACATACAACACACGTTCAACAAGATAAGTACCAAATCCACTAAAATAGTTCAATTTCCTTAGTACATATGAAAACCACATACATGACAAACATTCAAAGAATAGTCTTACAATATCTACAACATATACATGAAAGTGTGTTGGTTCAACGAGCTTCAAAATTAAGCAAAAGTTCCAAGATACATCAATACAATGAGTACCACTAGCTCCAATAGTGGAGTGTTAGAGCAGCCATTTTCTCCTCCAAAAGAACTATTTTCCTCTCTAATTCCTGGTTGGGGGATCCAAGGTGAAAAGTTCATTGCATGAGCTATGAGGGTGTATATATAACAAATGGGGTGACCATCCACCTCCCTTGTGACTCTTGGACTACCCTCATGGATATTTTACTTCTCTATGACCTTTTGACTCCTTCATGACTTTTCACATTCTATAAATGACCCTTGGACTTCCACTTTGCCTTACAGTTTCCACATATTGAAACTAAAAAATCCACAAATGATGTGGAAACTAATGAATCATATACATCTTGACATGACACCTGCACAAGACATGACATAACATTGATGAAATGGACTACATGATGATATGGAAATGTCAAGGCACTCTTCTTGTTGCTATCTTTGTGTCTTCTTGAAAGATGAAACGTGCTCTTCTTCTTCCTCCTCCATAAGGCTTGAAGGTAGGGAGTCTTCAATGTAATCTTGAGCTCTAGATGCTATCACAATCTAGTGTCCCTTTGTCTTTCTTGATTAATCAACTTGTCATCGCAGCTACAAAGCTATCTTTGAGCTGGTTCTCCTTCTTTATCTCCTTCATTATCATCCTATCATAACATGATACAATACCTACAACTAATATTGACTTATGACAATATGACATCAGTTTGATAAAACCCCTAGTCTAACATGCTTCATGATAACCACTGGCTGAGCTTGAACCAAGTGATAGGTTGGGAAACATGATTAGGGATTGTGTAGTTGCATATTTCAAGAGGTCAAGGACCAGGATTAAGCCTTGAGACTGTGCAACGTGTAGTTCAGGGCTAGGTAACTGTGCAGTTGAAGGGCTCAGGGGGTCAGGTTGAAGGCTTGAGGCTTAAGGTTTCCCACTGACTAGTTCTGGAGGGATAGAGGCCCAAGGATTGCACAGTTGTGCAACTCAAGAGGTCAAGGTTGAAGCTTGCTTCTTGAGATTATGTAGTATGCATAAAAGGATGACCAGAGGTGGGAGCAATGTAATTTTGAAGCTCAAGAGTTGAGGTTGAGCATTGAGACTACACAATGCATAGTTCTGGGAGGTAGGCTCTGTGCATTTCATAGTGCCAAGAGGTAAGGTATAAGCTTGAGGGATAAGACTGTGCAATGTGCAGTTTTGAAAGGTTGAGTGAGGTCAAGTTGCTCATAAAGGAACTTTCCTGATTGGCTAAGTGCGGAATCGGTGAGGCCAAAGTGAAAAGTGAAAAAACTTGAGCATTACCACACATTTGGAACATTTGATGACACAACAATGATCACTTAGAACAAATGAACAATATAATACCCCCAATGTGATGACATTGCAATAAATTTCCCTAAGTGTGATACTAAAGGTACGCTTCGCGATGACTGTGACAACACTTGTGATAGTGCTTGAAACTTTGGGAATGAGTGTGATACATGTCTTAATGATAAGTATGACTGATTAACAGTAAAATTAACCCTTGAAACAAAACAAAACCACATTTGTGTGATATGCGATGCTTGTCATTCTAAAATATGAAACTTTGATTTTCTTCTAAACATGACAAGAACACTTAGAGAAAACATATGTAATGAATCTTAATACTTGCGATGAAAACATGAAAAGTCACAGTAGGCTCTGAAATTTGGATGTAGGCCAAAATTTTGGAGGGTTTTGTAGTAGCAACAACACTAGGGAAAGTAGGTTAGTCTTGGTTAAATTAGTTCTAGAGGAAATTCCAGTCTATTGGGTGTCTCTAGCTTGTATTCACAAGCGCATACTAGAAAAAGAAAGAAGACTATGCTTCGGGTTCTTATGTTCCAGTGCTTCCTTGGGTAAAATGGGAAAGGATAACCACATAAGAACTTCTTGTAGGAGGGGGTTAAAACATATTTTCCATTTCTCCAAATCCCTAACTATAAAATTTGGTTATAGGTTGATGACCACTCAAAGTCTATGGATGGTGGTTTTCATTCAGAAATATATTGCTTCCTACACTCTTGAAGGCTATATAATAAGGGAGGACAAGCCTCAATCAAACATTTATTTTATTTGGAGGGTTGTTCTAATTTCTTTTGAGCTTACTGGATTGGGTCTTTCTTGGTGCATTAGAAATAGTAGTAGGGTGAGGATAGGTAAGGATCCCTGACCTAGAAATGGGGAGAGACACATTTCTCCTTAACCACTCATTGACTTTCTCAAAGATAAGGTATTTCAAAGCTTTCCAATCTCGAAAACCTGGAAAGCTTAACCATTTGGTGTAAGGGAAAGAAGTCTATAGACAAGCTTGTCCTAAGTTTGGTTTAGTTACCTAGATATGCTATGTGAGGTACATATCAAAATTTCAGATGGGGAGGATGAGCTAATTTGGTCTTTCACCATATGTGGTGAAGTAAAATTATGAGTGTGGACACAAACAATTCCTCTAGCCCGATAATGGGTCTAGCCACAACCGATACATTCTATGGAAGATTTCCTTAGGCTAGAACCAATTAATATGGCCTACCTCTTAGTACGCTTATTTTGTTTGATGATGTCCTTGCTTTCGTGCTCTAGCTATCTCTCATTTCCTTCTTCAAACACTTGAAACAAGTAAACAATATCAAACAACAATGGTGGTAATAGACAAATTGTAATTCAACCTAATTAACAAGTCAAGAAAAATTAAGCCATGAACATGTAAGATGACACATCATGTAGGAAATCAATCGATAGTTTCATATATATTGAATCAAGAAGAGATTACAACCATTGTCTTGATGTTTCCGTTCTCCTCCGACAAAACTAGGTTTCCACACACTTCTGCTAGCATTCCATGATGGCCTCAACAATGATAGTTTTAAGGCTCTTCCCTTTAGGATTCATGCTAAACCATATTCACACTTATCCCTCACACAACTAGAGAGCTACAACTATGAATAGCTTGATGTTTACTCCAAACTTGATTAGCACTAGCACACCAACATTAACACTCCAACACTAGCTTGTGCTTGGGAAAAAGGGAAGTTTATATAACATGAATGGATGGGAGATGGATCCTCTTCTCATGGGAGAAGGTATTATCTCTTGAGGTAGTTCCATCCTTATAGGGGAAAGGAGCCCAAACTGACATCCTTGACCCCATCCGACCAAACCATTTACCAAACTCCCGTTACAAAGCTTCTAGAGTTGGAAGTTCGACTCTTTATTTAAAAAACTTTCCATAAGAGGACCGACGCGACTGGAACAAAGCTCAGTTGCTCCATTTGGTGCTAGGAATAGTGTTAATCCTTTCATATTGGTGCGAGGAGGACAAGGGCCATTAGTCCCCACTATGGTGCCAATTTGTGGTGAAGTAAAATTATGAGTGTGGACACAAACAATTCCTCTAGCCCAATAATGGGTCTAGCCACAACCGACACATTCTATGGAATATTTCTTTAGGTTAGAACCAATTATGAGGGCCTACCTCTTAGTACGCTTATTCTGTTTGATGATGTCCTTGTTTGCTTGCTCCAGCTATCTCTCGTTTCCTTCTTGAAAGACTTGAAACAAGTAAACAACAACCATGATAATATACAAATTGTAATTCAACCTACTTAACAAGTCAAGAAACATTAAGCCATGAACATGTAAGATAAAACATAATGTAGGAAATCAATCAATAGTTGCATATATATTGAATCAAGAAGAGATTACAACCATTGTCTTGACATTGCATTCTCCTCTAACAAAACCAAGTTCCCACACACTTTTGCTAGCATTTTGTGATGGACTCAACAATGATATTTTTAATGCTCTTCCATTTAGGCTTCACACTAAACCAAATTCACACTTCTCCCTCACACAACTAGAGAGCTAAAACTATGAATAACTTGTTGTTTACTCCAAACTTAAGTAGCACTAGCACACCAACATTAACACTCCAACACTAGCTTGTGCTTGGGAAAAAGGGAGGTTTGTATAGCATGAATGGATGGGAGATGGATCCTCTTCTCATGGGAGAAGGTCTTATCTCTTGAGATATTTCCATCCTTATAGGGGAAATGAGCCCAAATTGACATCCTCGACCCCATCCGGCCAAACCATTTACCAGACTTCCGTTACGAAGCTTCTAGAGTTGGAAGCTTTGGCTATTTATTTGAAAAACTTTCCATAAGAGGACCGGCACGATTGGAACAAAGCTCAATCACTCTAGTTGGTTCTAGGGATAGTGTTAATCCCTAAATATCGGTCTGAGGAGGAAAAGGGCCATTACTATCGGTCTTGTAAACTGGGAAAAACAAAAGATTTTGGGGAAATGGTACAAAAGGGAATTGTTCTGCTCATGAAAAGGGACACAATGGAAGTTTCTTCATGAAGGGAAAGCATGTAGGGTTCACTGTAGAGGTCCTCCAAGATCAAGGGACGGGGAGTATAGGGACAGTGACAAAATTCCCCCTAAAGTGTGAAGGTCAGACTAGAGTGAGGGATGAAATGCTTTATGAATCAGCACAGGGAACCGTAATCTATCGTCGGAAAACCTGCAAGCAAGTACAAATACATATACATAACTAAAAACTCTGTCAAATGATAGATGAATCATCGTATGGACACAACCATCTAGAGAATGACCATGTAAATGGATTCAAGCATGGGCGCAACCATCCGTTAAAGAGGATCATAATGAAACCAAGGTATGGTTGCATCCATCCAATAATGAGAAGGGTCACATATGATAACTCATGGTATGGTCGTAGCCATCCATTTGAAAGAGACATGTATATCAACATAATCATGTCACACCACTTCGCAACCTGGAATTTTGTAATTTGAGCCCAGGGTCTTGCATTCCAACATGACCCGATCAAAGTACAAATTCTAATATGTGAATAGATGTGTTGACGTCAAACATGCTAGAAAGTCGCTTGATTACCAGTGAATGATGTAAAATATTAGCAAGCACAAGAGAAACCATCAATAATGACAATGGCCCTCAAGGTACTATCAGCACAATCCATGGAATGTGAATAGAGGAACTGAAGTTGAACACCCGTGAAATCACTTGATCGAAAGCCAATGATGTGAACTTGTTGTCGAGTGTGAAGAACTTTCCATTAGGGCATGCAAGCTCTAAGGTACTGGAAGGGAGTCTCTTGGTCAACTTCCCGAATAATGAGTTGAATTCGACAGGAAGCGATTGTGTTGAAAGAGGGCCATAATGTATCCCACATGATCGACATGAGACAAAATGATGCGAAATGATTTTGGATGATACAAAGAATCAAAGGTAAGTGTAACTGCAGAAGGATAACTCTTGAACATACCAGCGACACAACTGGAAGTTTGGCAGCTTTTGGATCCATAGGATCGGTGGTCATGATGACATGGAAGAGATCAAATGGAAGGAAAAAATGAATGGCCCAACCCAGGAAGGTCAAAAATACAAAGGAGGATATCCCAACTCGACATGAAGAGGAAAGTGTCATGTCCAAGAGTGAGCTACCGACATAACTGATTAGATTTCCAAATTCCCCCCTACCATTTTTGGCAGGTACCCCAATCATTTTTAATCGCAAGCTTGAAGGGGATATCATATGCTTGCACTGTAAGTTCATCCTTTGGACGAATCTGACCTAGTAAGTTTAATGAGCCCTAGGAAGGAGAAGCTAATGTTCATCATGGCGATGAATCCAATGTCGTTTAATATTTGAATGATTCCAAAAAAGGTGTAACTCGGTACCTTTTTCATGTTTATAGAGTTTGAAAAAGAGACGGAAAAGAAAACTCCATATGGTCCCTTTTCGTACATTTGTGTCTCTTGAGCCCAAAAAGGTAGAAAAAGATACTTGAGAGAACCGCTTGACCATTTCAGTTAAGGAGTACCTTTTTCGTAAATAGTGCATCCCAACTCGAAAAAGGGGTAAATGTATACTAGGTACATGACATTTCACAGCCTTTAACGAGTTCAAAACAACAAGAGCTCGACAATATTTTCATGTTTAAAAGGTCGAAAAAGAGTTGAAAGAAAACCCTCTCCATTTTATTTTCTTTAACGAGTCAAAAGGGAAAAATACTCGGCACTATTTTCATCTTTTACGAGTTAGAAAATAGCTTAACGACGACTCGTCTTGGAGGAACGAGTGGTATAAAAGGTAGTAACTGGTTTTGGCAATGGTGGAACTACTCAAAACATGTGGTGGTCAAGGGACTAGCTAATAAAACCACTCATCGCTGCGGTTCCTCACAAAAGGAAAAAAAAACCGAGTGAAAGCAAATGATTGGCCAAAGAGATAGTGGTGATGGAATAAAACAACCAAGGCTCATCTAGCAGAAATCAACTGACTAAAACGACAATCACGAGATGTAAATTGGGCATGGGTTCATTTTTACACAAGCTTGTACCATGGGGAACTCTGCTTGAATTCGGTTTCATGTTTACATAAGCTTGAAATGAAAAATTATGCTTGAGTTAAGTTCGCACGCCCCCGACATAATGACTTAAATGAGGTACATGCCTCCAAGCTTCATTTCATTCAACTAGGTGAATGGAATGAAGGTTCACTTTTGAGATCTTGGAAAGACTCGAATGGGATTTTACAAGATCTTAATCAAAGACTCGATTTGGAAATGGGAGGTGCTTCATTTTTTAATGAGGTTGACACAGTAAAAGAACTATCCTCGAGACCCTTGTTTCATTTTTTAACGAGGTTGTCACAAGACAAGGAACTATCCTCATGACTCCTTGTTTCATTTTTTTTTAACGAGGTGGACACAAGACCAGGAACTATCCTCACACGTTGTTTCATTTTTTAATTAGGTTGACATAGCAAAAGAACTATCCTCATAATCTGATCATGGACCATACCATTTACCAGACTTCCATTACGAAGCTTCTAGAGCTACAAGCTTCGACTCTTTATTTAAAAAACTTTCGATAAGAGGACTGGTGCGACTTGAACGAAGATTAGTCGCTCTTGTCGGTGCTAGGAACAGTGTTAATCCCCCCATATCGGTGAGAGGAGGACAAGGGCCATTATCGTCAGTCTTGTAAAATGGGAAAAACAAAAGATTTTGGGGAAATGGTGCAAAAGGGAATTGTTATGCTCATGAAGAGGGACACAATGGGAGTTTCTTCATGAAGGGAAAGCATGTAGGGTTCACTGTAGAGGTCCTCTAGGATCAAGGGATGGGGAGTACAGGGACAGTGACAAAATGCTATGTAACAGTTTGGTTTAGTTACCTAGATATGCTATGTGAGGTACATATCAGACTTTCAAATAGGGAGGATGAGCTAATTTGGTCTTTCACCCCATCAGGCACATATTCTTCTAAGATAGTGTATGATCATTTGAATGTGAAAAGAGTCTTGGTGGATATAATTTGGTGGTGGAAATCTATTTGGAAAGTTAAATGTCCAACAAAAGATCATATCTTTATGTGGTGTGTTCTTAGCAACAAAGTACCCACTTGGCATGTAATGCAATGTATATGCAAGACATGACCAAGATGGTGCGTTATATGAAAAATGTGCTAAGAATAAATCACACATATATTATTAGGTGCCTCTTTTCTCTTCAGTTTTGGAACCACTATCAAGTGACAAGTGGTTAGATTTGGGATTGGAATGGAAACATTGTTGAGGAGGCTTGGATAATTTGGAGCACCACTTCAGCAATAAGGAAATTTAGGGTGTTACCATTGATACTTTGTTGGGGGGTATGGTTGGCTCAAAACAAAGTTATTTTTCAAGATATCCCCTCTTCTCTTCTACAGGTGGTCAAGGAAGGACTAGTAATTCTAGATTATTTCCCATAGATCCAAGCCTTTCCTCCTCCCCAAGTCATTATTCAATATTTCTCGTGCGCTTTCTTTGATGGTGGATCTCAAGAGGAAAATCAACTAAGTGGGGGAAATGCCATTCTTAATCTTTCTGAGAATCACTTATTTCAATCAAAATGGACATTGGGAGAGAAATTAACAATCAACCAGAATTGTTGGTCTATAAATATGTGTTTGGTTTTGCTAAAAATAAAGGCTATGACAAGTTACAAATTTTGGGAGACTCTTTACTTATGATAAATTGAATCAATGGAGCTCAAGAATACAAGAATATTTTACTTGTTCCAATTTTGGAGGATGTTATGCAACTAAAATAACTTTTGACAATGTTTTTGATCCAGGTGGATATTGGTGGCCACCTGCCAAGTCCACCTGGACCCCCACCATTGTCTTTCTCAGCATTTTCAGTTTCCTTAATTGTAGCACAACTTACTATTTTTAGCAGTTTTTCGGGTCCTGAACTTCCGAAGCCGTTTTGAGGCCCTAAACGACGTTTTTTGGGGAATCCGGGGGCAACATGGGTCCATGGAATGGACCGATGTTGCTCGTTCCAACAATGGTAGTGCTCGGATAGATCTTTCTAACGAGCTATTGTACGCGTCAAACGGAGATCGTATGCCAAAGCTACGACGCCGGGAAGTTGATGTACCAATTTACCCCAAACGGGGCCCACAGTTTGGCGTTTCATCTCCTAGGGTTAGGTTTTGGAATGTTAAGGGTTTTCCATTGTTTCTCAACAATAAATAGGCCTTCGAGCCTCATTGTAACACAGTTCAGAGGCATGTAGCCACCACATCTCTTCTCAGAGATAAGCTACCATCGCCCTAGTTTGTTTATTTCCATTTCTGGTTGTAAGCATATTTCAGTATTTTCCATTAATGAAATGAAGTATTATTTCCGCTGCATATTTGTGTATATGGTTATCTCTGTAATTTGTTGCGTTCCTGTTTAAATCCGGATCAGTGGTATCAGAGCAGTATGCTTTTTCTCTGTTTTTCTTTGCATGTCCCCAACAAGGTCGGGATATAAGGAGTTAGGGCTTGAACTGGTTGAACCTTTGCAAGACCAGCCTCGCAAATCCCGACGGCCTCCCATGGCGGATGAGAAGAAAGACGAGGGGGCAGGAGATCCCATCAAAATCTTGCTCGAAGAAGCCCTCGAGCGACAATGGAACGCGATGATGGACAGCTTTGCGCAGATCCTTCAGCGGCTACCCAGAAGCGACGCATCGGCTTCCAGCAGCTACTCTGGAAACGCCACACCCTTTAAGGTACAAGTTAATTTTGAAATCCCCATATTCGAGGGTCAAATAGACGCAGATGCCATAGATAAATGGTTAAATCTGCTAGAGGGTTATTTTTCTGTTCATGAATTTTCGAGTCGGGAAAAGATTGTTTTTGCTCTTCTCAAAGCAGCCCCCCACGTCAAGGATTGGTGGGAAACCTACTGCGAGCAGAAGGATGAAAGTATTGGCTCACTATTCTCAGCCGCACCCACCTGGAATTCATTCCGGGATGCCATCAAGGAGCAGTACTACCCTGTTGGAAGCTATGAGGATGAATACATAAAGTGGACCACGCTGCGGCAGGGAAGGGACCAAGACGTGCCGGAGTTCACCAATCTTTTCCATACCCTTCGCACAAATTTGGGTTTCAAGGATTCGGAGCAACATTTGATACTCAAATACAGTGGCTGCCTGCACAAGTACATCTAGGAAGAAATACAATTCCTTAACATCTCCTCGCTCAGCGCAGCATACCGATATGCCGTCAAGGTCGAACATAAGTTTAAACAAAAGAAGCGAGACTTTGGATCTGCGAATCCAAAGCAGGGGAAAGGTGGCCCTAAACCACAGAACAAAGGACAAAGCCAAGGCGGGACAGCCCAAGACAACCAGCTGAAGCTGCAAGCAAAGAACAACGCCGCGAAGCCGAGAAAGGACACTGGAAAATGGTGTGAGTTCCATAAGAGCTCAACTCACAACACAAGTGAGTGTCGGGCCAAGCAGTCACTGGTGGCTGAGCTAAAGGTTTCAGAATCAGATGCATGTTCCGACTCTGAGTCAGAACCCGATAAGGGGAATGAAAAAGGGAAGCAGATCATTGATGCGGATCCCAACGCCACTGTTGCTACCGCCAAGATCCAGAAAAATGAACCTGAAGATCCAGAGGAGGAGGAGCGTCTCTTCCACTCCTAGATGTGGGTAAAGGGCTCCCTGATACAGTTCATTGTTGATAGCGGGAGTCAAAAGAACCTCATTTCGGCAGAGGTTGTAAAGCGGTTGGGCTTACCGACCACAGCACATCCACAACCATACACCATTGGGTGGCTTCACCAAGGACGAGATCTTCGCGTGAGCCAGCAGTGTCGCCTTCCATACAACATCAAGCCCTTCACGGATGAGGTATTGTGTGACATTGCTCCCCTTGAAGTTTGTGATGTATTACTAGGACAACCATACTTGTGGAAGCGACATGCTGTGTATGAATCAAGGCCCCGTGCTGTTATTATCACATTGGGAAATAAGTTGTACAGGATACCAGAGGTAGCACCACCTACCGCCATCTCTTTGATTACTGCAAAACAATGCAGTAAGATCATTTCCAAAACCAGGAAATTTGTTTTCCTGATGATACGCCCTCAAGGAAAGAAGAAGACAGTGGCAGCGACATCCAGACGGGGTCCCTCTGTACAACAACTACAGATGGACAAGGTTGTGGAGGAGTACGAGGACATCTTCACCTCCCCTGCAGGGGTTCCTCTGCACTGTCAAGTCAAGCACTCCATCGATCTGACCCCAGGTGCGCCGCTACCCAATGGACCTATTTATCGGCGCTCCATTCTGGAGAACAATGAAATCAAGAGGTAGATTCAGGAGCTCCTGCAGAAAGGTCGCATCCGTCCGAGTTCATCGCCTTGTGGGAGCCCGATCGTGTTGGTACAGAAGAAGGATGGGACGTGGAGACTCTGTATTGACTATCGGGCGCTGAACAAGATCACTGTCCGTAATAGGTACCCGATCCCGTGGATTGATGACCTCCTAGACCAACTAAAGGGGGCGAAATATTTTAGCAAGATCGATTTGAAGTCAGGATATCACCAGGTACCAATCGAACCCTCTGATGTGTGGAAGACTGCCTTCAAATCCAAGGAGGGCCTTTTCGAATGGTTGGTTATGCCTTTCGGATTGACGAATGCTCCTGCAACCTTCATGAGGCTAATGGATGACATCTTACGGCCATTCACCAACTCCTTTGTAGTAGTATACTTGGATGACATTCTGATCTTCAGCCAGAGTTGGGAAGAGCACCTCCACCACATCCGACAGGTTCTCCAAACACTACGGCAACACAATCTATGTGCCAATTTGGAGAAATGCACTTTTGGCATGACCCAGGTTCAGTATCTGGGATACATCATTGATGAACAGGGGGTGCATGTCGATCCAGCCAAGATCCAAGTCATTCGGGATTGGCCCTCTCCAACCACTCTAACAGAGCTCCGCAGCTTTCTAGGTCTTGCCAACTTCTACCGCAGGTTTGTGTTGGGGTTTCCTCATATTTCTTGGCCCTTGAATCAAGTCACCAAGGGAGGGGCGAAAGCAAAATTCTTTTGGTCTGAATCTCAACAGAAGGCATTCATGGAGTTGAAGGATCGCCTATGCACAGCACCAGTGCTCGCATTACCAGATTTACAACAACCATTTGAGGTCGAGACAGATGCCTCTGACTATGCTATTGGGGCAGTCCTTACTCAACATGGACATCCAGTGGCATATCACAGTGAAACACTTTCAGACACAGTCCGGAAGTACCGCACTTATGATAAAGAGATGTATTCCATTGTACAGGCCTGCCGACAATGGAAGCATTACATTTTGGGGAAGGAAACGGTCATCCACACAGTCCACCGACCCCTGCAGTTCATACAGACCCAAGGGAAATTGCAGAATGATCGCCATCAGAAGTGGTCTACATACCTGCAACAGTTCCACTTGAATATCAAGTATAAGAAGGGCAGCACAAATAATGTTTCAGATTGCCTCAGTTGACCACCGATCATGGCATTAACCACCGTGCTCAACTCTTGTGGGCACGAGACTTCTGATTGGCCACTTCTCTACAAAAGCGACCCAGAATTCAGCCACACATACCAGACACTCTTGGAGGGTCGGCATGTTCCAGATTTTCACCTCCAGGATGCTCTATTTTGCCACCTCGGTCACCTTTGTGTTCCTTCAAGCGAGCGTGCCAAGATGATTTGGGAAGCACACTACAGTCGGGCTGCTGGGCATTTCGGGGTTGAGAAAACAGTGGCAGTACTACAAAATTATTTCTATTGGCCGAATCTTCGACAGGATGTTGGGAAGTACATCAGATCATGTACTTCCTGTGCCATTGCCAAACCGACCATTAAGAAGCACGACCTCTATACCCCGTTGCCTACCCCTAGTCGACCTTGGGAATCCATCTCCATGGATTACATGTCAGGCCTTCCTTCCACTAAGCATGGAAATGACTGTGTTTTTGTGGTCGTCGACAGGTTCTCGAAGATGGCCATTATGGTGGCCTGCAAGAAGAATATCACAGCAGAAGCCACTGCTAAACTCTTCTTTGAACGAGTGTGGGTGCACTTTGGGATCCCACAGTCTATCATCTCAGATCGGGACAGTCGGTTTCTCAGCACATTTTGGTCCAGTCTTTGGTCAATGCTGGACACCAAACTCACGAAGTCCACAGCCTTCCATCCTCAAACTGATGGCCAGACAGAGGTTGTCAATAGGATGATTGTGCACATTCTGTGCATGTATAACTCAAAGCATCCACGCACATGGGACGAGAGCCTACCCTATGTTTAGCACAGCTACAACCGAGCTCTTCACAGCTCCACTGGCCATAGTCCTTTTCAGGTGGGTTTGGGATTCTAGCCACTATGCCCCATTGATGTGGCCATGCCACTTGCAGCTACTCACATAAATTCAGCTCATGTCCAGTCCGAAATAGATAAGGCCACCACCTTCATTGAGCGCATCCAACATATTCGCCAACAGGTCCATGACATTCTTGAGAAATCAAATGCCAAGTACAAGCAGCGACATGATCAACATCGGGTGCCACACAAGTTTCAGGTGGGCGACAAAGTCTGGTTGCATTTGCAAAAGGAACGCCTTACTGGAGCCTATCGAAAATTGAGACCACTCCGATATGGTCCTTACACCATTACTAAGGCTATGGGAGACAATGCATTTGAGCTCAGCATTCCTCCATTCCTTGGCCTGCACCTAGTGTTCAATGTGGACCGCCTTCGGCCATACTTTCCACCATTGCTAGACACATCCGACATTGCAGAACAACTCAAAACCACAGAATTAAATCCAGATTGCATGGAACAAGCTGCAACTGATCGGATCATGGACACACAGATCAAGAACACTCGCCAACAGAATATCCAACTGTATCGAGTTGTCAAAGCAGGACAACTCCTTCAGCAGGGCAAGTGGCTCACTAGGGAACAAGTTCAGCAAAAGTTTCCTCATCTCATGGACGAGCTCAACGCAATGGGGACCATTTCTTCCTAAGGGGGGAGGAATGATCCAGGTGGATATTGGTGGCCACCTGCCAAGTCCACCTGGACCCCCACCATTGTCTTTCTCAGCATTTTCAGTTTCCTTAATTGTAGCACAACTTACTATTTTTAGCAGTTTTTCGGGTCCTGAACTTCCAAAGCCGTTTTGAGGCCCTAAACAACGTTTTTTGGGGAATCCGAGGGCAACATGGGTCCATGGAATGGACCGATGTTGCTCGTTCCAACAATGGTAGTGCTCGGATAGATCTTTCTAACGAGCTATTGTACACGTCAAACGGAGATCGTATGCCAAAGTTACGACCCTGGGAAGTTGATGTACCAATTTACCCCAAACGGGGCCCACAGTTTGGAATTTCATCTCCTAGGGTTAGGTTTTGGAATGTTAAGGGTTTTCCATTGTTTCTCAACAATAAATAGGCCTTCGAGCCTCATTGTAACACAGTTCAGAGGCATGTAGCCACCACATCTCTTCTCAGAGATAAGCTACCATCGCCCTAGCTGGTTTATTTCCATTTCTGGTTGTAAGCATATTTCAGTATTTTCCATTAATGAAATGAAGTATTATTTCCGCTGCATCTTTGTGTATATGGTTATCTCTGTAATTTGTTGCGTTCCTGTTTAAATCCGGATCAGTTTTATGCTCACACATTTATAGAGAGGAATTCTCAAGCAGATCACTTATCCAAACAAGACTTAAATCTTGCTCGAGACCTCTAGTAGATTACTGAACAATGGGTCAACCCATGCTATGAGTTCTATCAAAAACCTTTTATGGATGATTTTAGACCAACTTCTCAAGTTCACAACTAACTACATATTTCAAATAATATACACATGTTAATGGTTATTACTATTTTGTTTTTCATATTTATAGGTGAAGTATATATTCACAATTTTGTAATATTTTTGTCTCTTTAAGCATTCAAGGACATGTATGGCAAATGCATATTTTTCATGGAACAATTTTGAACATTGTTGAATCTTTTTTAATCAAGAAAATACACACAATGATGTATATACATACAAACAATGACTTTGTATCATTTTGCAATTGAAATAAAGTTACGGTTTTCAGAGGAGAAAAAAAACAAATAAACTATAACAAATGATAATCATTTTTTGAAGAAGAATGTAGTTAAATAAATTTGTAAATATCTATAAATTTATATAATTTATATTATTTTTAAAATTATTAATAAAAAAATGGTTATTAACATATTTTATAAAATTAATAGATTATAATTTTTTACAAATATGATTTATTTTATCATTAAAGTGAATTATATATTTAAAATTCAAAGGTATTAATATGGAAAGATTAAGTATCTTCAAATTTTTATTATTGAAAGTAAATTACAATCAAAATTAACTTATTTCAAATAAATTTAAATAAATAAAAGAAAGATAATAATATTTTAATGTAGTCCTAGGGGTAGCTGAATTGGGGATCAAAGTAATGTGAATTCTGTGAAAACTGAGAGATGTTAGGAAAAATACTAGTGGGGCGATGGCGGGGGCGAGTGAATCAGTGTTTTACACACTTCAATTTCAATTTCTTATTCTGATTTTTATACATGACTGTTGTAAAGGAAACTAGCGTATGTACGCAACTATTTCTACAGAAACCCACTTATATCCAAATAACTTATCTGATCACCTGTGCAGTATTAATCAATGCATTATTATTTCATTATGCATCAATTAAACAATAATTATGAGAAATTAAGAAGTAGATAGAACATTAACACATAAAACCATATCAACACCATGATTTTTAGGTGGAAACCCAATGTGTGAAAAAACCACTGTTTTTTTCGTCTATGTCTTCTTATTTTATTAAAAAAATAATCTTCTTACAATCTTGTACTGGTGCAATCTTTAAAGAATATGCAAATTCCTACTTGTAAAAGGTTACAACCTCTTGTCGATTTCCATATCCCACTGGAAGGGAGCTACAACCCCCTTTCTGAAGACTGTTATCCTCAACTCTTTGTGGATCAGTTTTCAGAATGTTTCAAACTGGATCCACTCCCAAAAATTCTAAAATAAACTACTCAAATAAAATATACTAATGTAACCAATGAAACTAGATCAAACTAAATGAGAACAAATCATACCAATGCATAGCCACTCACCAATATACCATGTCAAACATTGTTACCCATCACAGAAACTAACGGTTGTCATTGTAAACCCTGATCAAGCATGCATCATATTGTATACGCTAATGTGCTTAATCATACCTGTGTATGTACACACTTCTCCTTAAGAATACCCGCGTATAGATCTCAAAACACTGATACCTAAATTTGAATCACTTTCATATTGAATCAATCAGGGAATCACATGTTGAACCCATGATAGATCACTGAACCAGATATGAATCATCACACAGTAGCATCATCCCTAGTTAGCATATCATTTCATAAACAATTCAACCCAACTAGAACTAACAAACATGGATTATGACTTCTTTTTGCTTATCTTGGTTTGTTTATTAGCATGTAAATTCCAATAAAGAGAAATTAAAGGACATGTAAAGGTTAATCAAGGCGAGAAGAAAGTTTGTAATTCAGAAAGAACCAGTCTTGCCCCCTGAAGAAGTGTTTGAGATGTCTCCCTTGTTTACAGATACTACATGCACTTCGGATGAAGGTTCCTCCTCCTGGGAGGCAATATACAAACTATTCGAGGATGAAAATCAAAGAATATTCAAGAAATGGTCTACTACTACTAATGATTCTCCTCCAAATAATAACGATGCATGGAATGATGTGGCCAATTCATTTCTCCACAGAATTGTTGCCTGCCCCAAAATTCTGCCATATATAGATATGGTAAGATGGGTTATTGACCATCTGGACATTACGGACAGAGAATTTATAACACTGAGGAAGATAGTTATTGGGTCTTTTAAAGTTCAGGATTTAAGGAAAATGTATCATCTACCTCAACCTCAGAAGAAATATGATATGCAATTCGTCCATAAATTCATGCAAGAAAATTTGAATCCTGCGGAGATGATTAGAGAATGGATAAGGGGCCCAAATAAACACAAGCATGAGGACAGGGGTATGTATTCATTAGCCTCTATTGTTGGCCCTTTATCTCACATTGATTCTATGTTATGTCGCATATATGCTTATCCAAATACACATAAATTATCTTAAGAATGGGTGCCATTAATAGAAGTCGTTCTTGATGGCTATATCATGGATTGGTTAACTATTTTGTCCAACAATTTGACCACCCAAATCCTAAATTATAGACAGAAGCAAAATTTCTTGAGAGAACATCTCCTCATTTCTTTATGAGCGCCTATTTCATGGACGTGATTTTCTTTTCTTATGATTTTCCATATCTAGGATGGAAATGGACAGACCAATTTCCTAGTCATATATCTATTTATCTCGATATCCTTTAGGAAACCAAATACCATGCTCACTTCTATAAAATTTGTCATGAGATCATGCTCCCTATCCACCAAGAGGTCTTTGGCAGTAAAGCCCCTATACTCATTGTAAAAGCCAATAAAGACTTAAAGTCGTTAGGAAAGTGGTTTGGGGAAGAATCATTTACTTACATTTGAGTTTATCATAGCCTTGCCCATCCTCATGTTTTCCCCTTTTTGTCCTGGATAAATTATTGGCCAAGGAAATTTATTATCAAACAGTTGGTAAGGGCTTGACTAAAGTGCTTAAAGATGCCAACAAAACTTTCTGGCCGTCTTTTCCTATCTCCTGTGGTACCTATGCCTTAGATAATTTCAAGAATTTCCTGCTTGAAATTAAACAATTAAAATCCATTAGTTTTCCATCCATACCAAACAATCCATATGACCCTAATGGAGTCACGAAATATGTTACAACACAAGCTAAGCTCATACAGTTTTCAAGTGAGCCTCGCAAGTTTGATGATTTGTTTGAAATGATTCCAGAGTGTTCTATGGTAGAAAATTGGTTGCAGATCGTCTAAGTCCTAATGAATTGATTAGATTCAATCAATATCATCAACGAAGAATAGCCCATCTACCAAAATTTCTATTAAAACAATCTCGACAGAACCTAGAAGTTTTATATACATCATCCTCCTCTTCGAAAGCTCCAATTATTTCCCAAGTCTCTGAAACATCTACTCTAGTTATTGAGCAAACAAGCAAAATTAAAGAGGAGAAAAAATTGGATGAAGTATGGGAGGAGTTCAATCGTGTTTTAACAGCTGAAGGAACTCGGGTTATAGGTATGTTAGCCAATATACAAGCAGAATAGGTTATAGTCAACAAAGAGATAGAGAAGGTTCTAGAAACTACAGAGGCAACCTCATTTATTATTGAGGCTTCCCAAGGGAATATTATTCCTAAGACTCCAAGAAGAAACCTGATGCTAAAATTGTCGATAAATCCACTGTTGCCGATGGTATGGAAATACTTCTTGCATTCCCTATTGCCGAGATAGTCCTCAATATTGAAGACATCCCACCTTTGGATTTATTTATAGTCCAAAAAATAAAGTAGTGATGAGCAAGTCAAGAAAGAAAACAAAGTTATAAAAATCGCAAGCGCTAGTTTCAAATGAAACTCATTTTCAAGTTCTTTGGAAAGGATCTCAATGTAGGAATTTACAAGATAAGTTCCTTAGACAGAATACCAAAGGACACTACTCACAAACAGATCACAGATCAATACACCAGTATTCTTGACGTGGTTAAAACTCTCAAAGAGGGAAACAGTCCATGGCCTAAGCCAACGTGGCCACTTCAAGAAATTTATCAAATAAAAGAATGAAAATTTACATAAGCTTCTCTCATGAATGGTTCCCCTACAAATGACCTTCCATTCTCTTTAAATAGAGATCATAGACCAATCAGGTGTTAAGCCACGGATCAAGTGTTGGTAATACCGAGGAGAGAATGAACCATCATATCACTTCATGTCTAAAACCTATCATGACCATCGGATTATAAGTTACAAAAGTACATAGTAAATAAACACACTTTACCTAAATCTACACTAGACAGAGTTATACTTAACTATTTCCTATGTGTCGGAATATCCTAACATCCCCCCTTAAGAACAACTTGGGATAGGATTGAAGGATGTACAAATATGACACAATAGGAGAAGGAAGGGGGCATTAGAGCCTATCCCCCCTTAGTGACAACTTCCTGAACTCCAACCATAAATCGAAGTTTAGTAAACTTCACCTCTGTGAGATCCTTTGTAAAGATGTCTGCAACTTGATCATCTGTTAAACAATATTGCACTTCAAGAACATGGTCATGAATGAGCTTTCCGATGAAGTGCATGTGCAGTTCAATGTGTTTTTTGTGCTAATGTTGGACTGGATCTTTGCATGGTTTAATGGCACTTTGATTATCACACCAAAGTGTTGTCGGATGTTGCTGCTGAAAGCCAAATTATGATAGGATCTGACGAAGCCACAGGGCTTCCTTACTAGCTTCTATGGCACCACGATACTCTGCTTCTGCTGAAGAAAGAGAAATGGCACTTTGTTTCTTACAAGCCCATGTAATAGCACTTGAACCAAGAGTGAACACATAACCTACAGTAGACTTCCGATCATCAGGATCCCCAGCCCAATAGGAATCAATGAAACCAACTAATAGAGGAGATGCTTCTGCACTGTAATGAATCCCAAACTGAACTGTACCTCGAACATAACGAAGTATTCTTTTAGCTGCTTTCCAATGAATTTCATGTGGGTTTTTCATAAATTGAGCAATAAGGCCAATAGCAAAGGAAAGGTCAGGACGAGTATGGGTCAGATACAAACATTTTCCTACAAGTTGACGGTATGAGGTAGCATCAAATTCAAGGGAAGTACAAGTGACTGAAAGTTTGGCTCCATACTGAAAGGGAAAAGGGGCTGGCTTACAGTCTTCCATGTGAAAATGGCGTAGAAGATCACAAGCATACTTGAACTCGGAAAGGGAAATACGTTCCTTGGATTGCAAGACTTGAAGACCAAGAAAATAATGCAAGTGTCCTAATTCTGTCATTTCAAACTTATCTTTAAGGCTGGAATTCACATGGTTTATAAGGTTTGGATCACTACCAATAAGGATAATATCATTAACATAAAGAACACGAATGATAAGAGACTTGCCCACTTTGTTGGTTTAGATAGTGTTGTCAGAATGACACCTAGAAAAGCCAGTTTCTAAAAGAAAACTATCCATTTTTGCATACCAAATCCGAGGGGATTGCTTGAGACCATAAAGGGATTTCTTAAGCCAACATACAAGACTGGAGTCTATTTGCATAAAGCTAGTAGGTTGTTCCATATATATTTCTTCATGCAAGTCCCCATGCAAGAAGGCAGATTTAACATCTGTCTGATGGACTTCCCATTTGAAAGAGGCAGCAAGGGAAAGAACGAGGCATATAGAGTTCATTTTGGAAATAGGGGAGAAGGTTTCAGTATATTCAATGCCTTCAACTTGTGAAAAACCCTTAGCAACAAGACGAGCTTTATGTTTATCAACTTTTCTGTCTAGTCCATACTTGGTTCTGTAAACCCATTTGCATCTAACAAGTTTTCATCCCTTTGGAAGAGGAACAAGATCCCATGTATCATTTGCCAATAATGAACGATATTCTTCACTCATAGCTGTGTCTCGATCTGGATGGCCTGAAGCTTCTGCAAAGGTGTCAAGATCATAATTCGCTGAAGCTTGAGCTAGTAAACAAGAGGCTTAATCGAACTGAGAACGTGTACATCTTTGATCTATAGGATCACTGGAAAGAGCATCTGCTACATCTCGAGTAGCACAAACCCATTTTGGAAGATGAGGAGCTGAAGGAGGATCCTGAGAAGGTGGGGTAGGATTGTCATCCTCGTTTTCATCATCTGAAGAAGAAATATTTTCAGAAGTGGAAGGGATAGAGAGAGGTGGCACATTCGCCAAAATAGGTTCTTTGGCCGATATATTTTCAACAAACTTTACATCTCTTCTAATGATAATATTTTTGGACTTAAGTGGAATAAGTTTATATCCTTTGACATCTTCAGAATATCCAACAAAAATATAGTTTTCACTCTTAGTTTCTAAATCTTTATGTTTCTCATCTGGAATATGGGCCCATGCTTCACTTCCAAAAACAAAAAAGTGACTTACATCTAGTTTAATTGAGCTCCATGCTTCTTCTAGAGTGATATTCTTTAAAACCTTAGTAGGAGTGCGATTTACTATGTAATTTACACAGTTAATTGCTTCTGCCCAAAAGTTAAGACTAAGTCCTTTAGATTGAAGCATACAATTAGCCATTTCCTTTAAGGTGTGATTCTTCTTTTCAACTAGACCATTTTGTTGTGGAGTATATGGAACCATATGTTTCATTTGAATTCCGTTCTCAGTGCAAAAGTTGATGAATTTGTTGTTAACATATTCTCCGCCATTATCATATCTTAGCTTAAGAATTTGATGTCCATATTGTTTTTTAACAAAGACCTTAAAGGCCAAGAACATGTTAAATACTTCACTCTTGAGTTTTAAGAAGTATACCCAAGTGCGTTTGGAGAAATCATCAATGAAAGTTAAGAAATACTTGTATACATAGAATGAAACAACTAGAAATGGACCACATAAATCACTATACACAAGCTATGAAGGGGTTGAGGCATGCCAAGAGGCACATTTTTCAAAAATATCTCGATGATGTTTTCCGAATACACATCCGAAACAAACACCATCTCTGCAAGATACCATTGGAAGACCTATCACCATATTTTCTTTACATAGATTCTAAAGGGAGAAATAGTTTAAGTGACAAAATCGCTCATGCCAAAGTTTTCTCACTTCAACATTATGAGCAACAAATACCGAGGGAAGATTTGATGACCCAAAGTTGTTAAACTTATACAATCTTGTAGAATCATCAGTAATGCCAGTAGCTAAAATCTGTCTAGGATCTCTTAGGTCCTTAATTACAACAACGTGAGGTGAAAATTCAACAATTTTACCTTCACCTGAATGAGTTATCTGATATACAGATAGAAGGTTGCAATATAAGGTTGGAACACATAATACATCATTAAATTGACCATTGTCTAGATGAACAGTTCTGGTCCCTACAACATTAAGAGATCTATCATCACCAACATATATATTTTTGGTGTTACAATCATTTAAAGAAGGAAACATGGCTTTGTTTTTGGCCATGTGATAATAAGCTCCAGAATCAATGAGCCACTCATGAGGATGAGAAGAAGAATATATTTTAGTGCATAACCAGACCGAGATGCTTTACAACCACATGCATAAAGTGATAGTCCTAAAGATCAAGTTGAAGTTGAAGAGTTCTCCAAATGGATGTTATGCTTCTTGTTAATTTTTGGTATGTTCTATGCTAGAGCAATTTATTTAAAATTTCACAGTTAGCAATCACATCAACATTATGATAAACTGCAGATAGAACATAAATATAATATGCAGAAGACAAGCCAAGACAAGAGGACACAAGATATGGCGCAAGCCAAGGACAAACCCCACAATGTGTGGGGAAACCCTTTGATCAAATCTTCTTTTATCTTCAAAGTTCAGCAGAGAGAGAGATAGTACAAATACATAAATCTGATATTTATGACAACAGTAGAAAACCCTTGACCAAAGAAGCTAATGCTGGTCAAACTAGACAGAATCTTTCATCCAGGTGGCATCAATAGGAAGCTCATCAAACTGAGTCAAACATAGTCAAACCTTAACTCAATATAATTTCCAGAACACTGTGATCTTCTTGTTGTACTAAATGATACTCCTTCAGCAGTTATCCTTCTCATCAATAATGAAGGCCTTCAAGTCTACAGTAGGCCACGCAGTCTAAGACTGATAGAACAACCTATGCTGCTCGCTATGGCCTGCAGCCTAGCCCAGCAACAAGATAGGCCTATGATCCTCAAACAGTCAGCAACTAATAACATATGCTAATCTGATGACAATTACTTATCAACCTTGAAATAGTCCTAAGGAACAGCCCTTATCAATGTGCTGTCACCATGCTTCTTTTATCTATAGCAACTGAAACACTGTCCTTCCAGACCTCCTTATACTGTGAATGCGTATAGGGACAAGAGGCTGTGGATTCAGGCCTTCTGAAGCTACGGATTATGAGTCTATTTCTTGCTGCGTATAGGTTCAACAGATTGCAGATTTAGGCCTTCTGAAGCTGCGGATTATGAGTCTCTTTCTTGCTGCGTATAGGGTCAACGGACTGCGGATTCAGGCCTTCTGAAGCTGCGGATTATGAGTCTCTTTCTTGCTGCGTATAGGGTCAATAGACTGTGGATTCAGGCCTTCTGAAGCTGCGGATTATGAGTCTCTTTCTTGAGCACTACTGAGATCACCATCTTGCTGATCCTCTAACATCATTGCATCACCAATAACTTCATTGGTGTCGCAATATCATTTAGTGTATCATTGTTACGCTATGGTTTCCCTTAGGATCTCTGCACCATAAAGACCACGACAACACTTCACTGTACTGCTTCTTTCATTATACTTAAACTGTAATAATCATGTTACTACTTCTTGTGATCCTTGTCATTGTGATTGCTTCTGAGATCATATTCATGTCAAGATCACTAGATCCAAATACAATGGAGACTATTGATATGGTATATCTCCTTTTTCAGGGATGCCGAGAATCAATGTCATCACCGAAACATACTTCATTAATCTGGTTATGCTGAGACAGTAATATATATGAAATAGAGATAACATTCAACATGACCTTCATTGATCCGAGAGAGTAGATCCATCACTGCTCCCTTTGAGTATGCCAAGACTGCAGCTCTTGATTTGATTGTCACTGCTTAGATTGTAGTAGACACAGTCATCATTGAAATTCTCTTCAACGAGATTATATGCCGAGACTGAGACAGTATCTTCAGGATCACTGTGATCTCTATTAGGCCGTGAATATGATTAGCCCAGAATTCATGCCAAAACTGCATCCTCATCTGAGATCTTCTCTGGTCCATCTATCCGAGATTTGCACCTGCAACTTGAGAAAGTATTTAGCCCAGAACTTGCCTCACTGCTGCGTCCTCATCAAAGTCATTACTGCTCCATACAGCCGAGATCGTAACTGCACCTAAAACCGAAATAAGGTGCAGTCAAACCCTACTGCGGCTCTGCTCCTATATGAGAAATTTCAGAGGCAAACGAAATTTTTGTTGGTCTTCATGATCAGCGTATTTCATAATCTGACCAGCGTGTAGATGTCTTCATCATCTGCGTGTAGGTCTTAATGACTAGCGCTATGACTGTGGCTCTTCCATTATGATTGCAGCTCTTACAGGAGCAGATTATCACGTTGACTGTGGCTTAGGGCAACATAAAATAGCTAGGGCATCAGGGCATCACTTGAAGACTAGCATATCACTCTTGGTGTCTCACTCCTCCCAAAACCCAAGACATGGAGAGGAAGAGATCACTCAAGAATGAGTGTCCAAATGATATCAAATCCTCATCTATTTATACCACAACGAGGATGATGAATAGACACGTCGGTTGGGCTTCTAGAGCCTACATAAGAGCTGGTCGGCTTGGTAATAATTACATAAACAAAATAAATGCATATCTCCATAAATACTTATCGGAATCGGATGATCTTTGGATCAATCCTACACCTCTCGACGAGAGGGATCCAATAAAATTATCAGCTGCCATAAATAAGCTGAGCTACATGGAGAGTTTCCCTAGTTGCCAATTTAACACTCCCTCTTAACTAGGGGGAACTCCATCTGCTGATCCATATGTCCGACTGTACTATCTCTTCCATCAGTGCCCTGCACTGCTCTGCCCATCCTTGCTCAGCTCTACTGGCTCTGCTCTACTCTACTCAGCTCTGCTGGCTCTGCTAACTCTGCTCTGCTCAACTCTGTTGGCTCTGCTAGCTCTGCTCTGCTTTGCTCAGCTCTGTTGGCTCTGCTCTGCTGAACTATGAAGAAGAAGAATTGATCGAGAATGTCTCATACCATTCTCCACTGACCCGAAGTCAGACTCAGAGTGCGTACTACTGGTCCCAGACTAGTCATAACTGACCCAAAGTTAGCGTCATAGTAGGTACCACTCCTATCACTGGTCCCAGACCAGTATCGCAGTCTCAGAGAGTGTACCACTAGTCCCAGACCAGTCTCAACCGACCCGAAGTCAGCGTCATAGTATGTACCACTCTCACTGGTCCCAGACCAGTATTGCACTGACACGAAGTTAGTCTCAGAGTATGTACCACTGGTCCCAGACCAGTCTCAGCCGACCCGAAGTCAGCGTCATAGCATGTACAACTCCTACCACTGGTCCCAGACCAGTATCATTGATCCCAGATCAATGGAGTACATCCTAGCGTAGGGAGTATGGTAGATACAACGATGCGTCCATCGATACTACTATGGTCCCTAACTTCATTTCCCTGCTCATTGATCAAATGAGAGGTGCTTCCCATGAGTCCCAGACTGCATGGGTAGGATGCCTCGACAGGAGAACTTAATCAATCCTGTCCTCACAGGAAAACACATCAATCCTGCTACAATCGCCATGGAGAACACATCAATCCAGGTTGCCATGGAGAACACATCAATCCAGGCCTCACAGGAGAACACATCAATCCTGCTACAATCGCCATGGAGAACACATCAATCCAGGCCTCATAGGAGAACACATCAATCCTGCTACAATCGCCATGGAGAACACATCAATCCTGCTACAATCGCCATGGAGAACACATTAATCCAGGCCTCACAGGAGAACTAATCATCCTACTACACAAGAGAGCGAATCATCTTGTCCCACAAGAGAGCGAATCATCTTGTCCCACAAGAGAGCGAATCATCTTATTTCAGTGCGTACCACCAGGGAAGGGTGAGTCACCCTATGGTCGTATGTTGCTCCAATAGAACTGCAAGCCCCCCAAAGATCCCAGAGCTCAATGTATGCAACCTGCAGGACCCTTTTACAAAGGTCTCTCGACGACTCCAAGTCGTTCGGGAAAATCACAAATTTGATCTTTCCTCAGGGCTCTGTCCTGTACATCATCTCAGTGCGATGGAGCCTCCTTGATCATCGACTTACCATATCCCAGATAAGGCAGTATTTGATGTCTATCTGCTGGAGCAATTGTCAAATACAGGATTCCTCAATAATCGAATCCCATCTCTGGTTGTCACAGAGATTCACAATGGTATTCATCATGTGTACAAACAGCTCACTAAAGAGCTTCAACAACCATACTGTCAGCAATGTATTCTGCCTTGGTGATGCTTAGAGTCACCGACTTCTGCTTCCTGCTCATCCAGGATATCAAGGCAGATTCTAAACAACACTGAGAAGTGCTCTAGTGATCCTCCATACTTCTTGCCCACTCATCATTCGAATAATCATGTGGTTTCATATTTCCGGCAGTGTATCTCAATTCATGAGAGATTGTGCCCTGAAGATATCTTAGAAGATTCTTGGCACCAATCTAGTGAGGCTCAACCAAATATGAGCTCACCATGCTAACTGCAACACAGATGTCCGGACGGAGGTTCTCCAAGAACATCAACGCAAATGAGTTTATGAAACTCAAAGGCATTTCCCAAATCTGGTCCGACATCATTACCATATAACTTATGAAAGTTAAGATCCTCGAGGCAGTGACAAGCTTGCAGCTTATCTTCTCACATTCAGAATCCAACTCCCTCTGTCTTCTATAAATGAGAGGGTCTGCACCTATCAGACATAGGTGCCGGTATGAGAGGTTTATCATCCACAACCTTCGAGTAATGGTTTGGATCGGTTTCACTCTTAGTGAATCTCAGCTGCACTAGACAGCTATCAATCCTCTCATACTATGCCCGAGGTGTTTTCATTCAAGCCATAGAGGGCTTTCTTCCACCTGTATACATGAGATTCCCTTGATCATGATTCTCAAACTCCTCGGGTTGTTTCAAACCTGTGAACCGGCTGCATGAAGGGAATGGTCCCCTTATAATATTTTCCTTCGGTACTTTTCAGATATGTACCTTCATGCTTCTTTTTGAATTCAGGCATCCAAGTCACCATCTGACTCACAGATCTCCAGTGCTGAGTCAATGGACATGGTCCCCAGTGGACTTCCTGCAACTTGATACAACCCTGAAAAAACATCTTTAAAAGATCTATTTTCAAACACGTACCTTTCCATTGATAAGTGCCACCCTGCAACCTTTGACTTCCATTTCCGAGATGGACATCAGGTTCTTCTTGTGATCAGGTACATAAAAGAGATTTTGGGGTTCCTTGCTTTCATGGAAGAGTCAACCATTGTCTTTGATGACCCGCATCTCTGTCATTCGGGCACTCCTTCGCATAAGGGCCAAACTCATAACCAACACATCTACCTTTCCTTCCACCCTTAGATCCAAACTTCCCAATGAAGTGATTCTAAGATGGACCATCAGAATCTTCCGCTGCGCCATTCTGATAACATTCTCTTCTTTGACTTCACCCTAGGTGAATTATGAGGAACCCATTGATCCTTTTGTCTTGTCCCAACTGTCTTCGGTGATTTCTCTTTCACTCCTGCTTGGGCATTGTCTTCACCTCAGCTCTGATACCATGTTAATTTTTGGTATGTTCTATGCTAGAGCAATTTATTTAAATTTTCACAGTTAGCAATCACATCAACATTACGATAAACTGCAGATAGAACATAAATATAATATGCAGAAGACAAGCCAAGACAAGAGGACACAAGATATGGCGCAAGCTAGGGACAAACCCCACAATGTGTGGGGAAACCCTTTGATCAAATCTTCTTTTATCTTCAAAGTTCAGCAGAGAGAGAGATAGTACAAATACATAAATCTGATATTTATGACAGCAGTAGAAAACCCTTGACCAGAGAAGCTAATGCTGGTCAAACTAGACAAAATCTTCCATCCAGGTGGCATCAATAGGAAGCTCATCAAACTGAGTCGAACATAGTCAAACCTTGACTCAATATAATTTCCAGAACACTATGATCTTCTTGCTGTACTAACTGACACTACTTCAGCAGTTATCCTTCTCATCAATAATGAAGGCCTTTAAGTCTGCAGTAGGCCACGCAGTCCAAGACTGATAGAACAACCTATGCTGCTCGCTATGGCCTGCGGCCTAGCCTAGCAGCAAGATAGGCCTATGATCCTCAAACAGTCAGCAACTAATAACATATGCTGATCTGATGATAGTGACTTATCAACCTTGAAACAGTCCTAAGGAACAACCCTTATCAATGTGCTGTCACCATGCTTATTTTATCTATAGCAACTAAAACACTGTCCTTCTAGACCTCCTTATACTGTGAATGCGTATAGGGACAACAGACTGCGGATTCAGGCCTTCTGAAGCTGCGGATTATGAGTCTCTTTCTTGCTGCGTATAGGGTCAACAGACTACAGATTCAGGCCTTCTGAAGCTGCGGATTATGAGTCTCTTTCTTGCTACGTATAGGGTCAACAGACTGCGGATTCAGGCCTTCTGAAGCTGCGGATTATGAGTCTCTTTCTTGCTGCGTATAGGGTCAACAGACTGCGGATTCAGGCCTTCTGAAGCTGCGGATTATGAGTCTCTTTCTTGAGCACTGCTGAGATCACCATCTTGTTGCTCCTCTAACATCATTGCATCACCAAGAACTTCATTGTTGTCGCAATATCATTTAGTGTATCATTGTTACGCTATGGTTGCCCTTAGGATCTCTGCACCATAAAGACCACGACAACACTTCACTGTACTGCTTCTTTCATTATACTTAAACTGTAATAATCATGTTACTACTTCTTGTGATCCTTGTCATTGTGACTGCTTCTGAGATCATATTCATGTCAAGATCACTAGATCCGAATACAATGGAGACTATTGATATGGTATATCTCCTTTTTCAGGGATGCCGAGAATCAATGTCATCATCGAAACATACTTCATTAATCTGGTTATGCTGAGACAATAATATATATGAAATAGAGATAACATTCAACATGACCTTCGTTGATCCGAGAGAGATCCATCACTGCTCCCTTTGAGTATACCGAGACTGCAGCTCTTGATTTGATTGTCACTGCTTAGATTGCAGTAGACACAGTCATCATTGAAATTCTCTTCAACGAGATTATATGCCGAGACTGATACAGTATCTTCAGGATCATTGTGATCTCTATTAGGCCGTGAATATGATTAGCCCAGACTTCATGCCAAAACTGCATCCTCATCTGAGATCTTCTCTGGTCCATCTATCCGAGATTTGCACCTGCAATTTGAGAATGTATTTAGCCCAGAACTTGCCTCACTGCTGCATCCTCATCGAAGTCATTACTGCTCCATACAGCCGAGATCGTAACTGCACCTAAAACTGAAACAAGGTGCAGTCAAACCCTAATGCGGCTCTGCTCCTATATGCGAAATTTCAGAGGCAAACGAAATTTTTGTTGGTCTTCATGATCAACGTATTTCATAATCTGACCAGCGTGTAGATGTCTTCATAATCTGCGTGTAGGTCTTAATGACTAGCGCTATGACTGCGGCTCTTCCATTATGACTGCGGCTCTTCCAGGAGCAGATTCTCACGTTGACTGTGGCTTAGGGCAACATACAACAGCTAGGGCATCAGGGCATCACTTGAAGACTAGCGTATCACTCTTGGTGTCTCACTCCTCCCAAAACCCAAGACGTGGAGAGGAAGAGATCACTCAAGAATGAGTGTCTAAATGATATCAAATCCTCATCTATTTATACCACAACGAGGATGATGAATAGACACGTCGGTTGGGCTTCTAGAGCCTACATAAGAGCTGGTCGGCTTGGTAATAATTACATAAACAAAATAAATTCATATCTCCATAAATACTTATCAGAATCGGATGATCTTTGGATCAATCCTACACCTCTTGACGAGAGGGATCCAATAAAATTATTAGCTGCCATAAATAAGCTGACCTACATGGAGATTTTCCCTAGTTGCCAATTTAACACTTCTTCATTGTTGCTTCCAAGGCTTCCATCTTCTTAAAGAATTTGGATTCTAAGTGGCCATCTCAATTATAAAAGTGGAAATGTATATCAATATGCTTCCCTTTGTTTTTATTTGCCTTATCATTTTGTTGAAATGATTTTTCATTTTGAGACTGAAATTGCTTAAGACCCTTGTTTGGTTTAGGACCATTCTTTTTAGAATATTGGTTCTTAGGATTCTTTGAATTTGGTAGTTGCTGGGTGGCTAAGTATCTCTTAGAATAGTTTCCAACATTAAGAAGACCAAGATATAAGAGATTTTATTGTTCTCTTATAAAAGAATCACAAAAGGCATCAAAAGAGGGGGACTTGTAGTCTTGTCCTTCAGAAATAAGGTCTTCTCTAGCAAAATGGAAGGTGGAAACAAACACAGAGTAGGCTAGTCCCAACTTAGTAAAATGGAATAGATAAGGCTACCATCTTATTTCTTAACCTTAACACCTTCCAAGAGAAGTCTAAGGGTCTTGAACATGGACAAAAAATCTTCAATGTAAGAGAAATTATTGGGGTCCAATGTAAGCAACTCATTTTCAAGTTGATGGTCTCTAATTTTTTAATTCCAAAAACTTTAGTGAGATGTTTCATTACTTCATTAGGAGTATCAAGTTCTGCGATATGGAATCTAAGGTCTGGAGAAATAGACATCCCTATCAACCAACATGCTTGATCTTGCCTATTTTCCCATTTCGTTGCCTTATCTTGATCTTGAGGTTTGGTTTCTTGGCCTGAGGCTATTCTGTAAAGACCTTTACTTCTAAGTAAATCCACAATGTAAGACCACCATTGGAAGTAGATGGCGCTGTCAAGAATAACTTGGAATGGACTTTCCATTTTAACAGAAACTGAAGCTGTAGATGCTAAAACTAAGTGTTCCAATGGAAAGATCTCAAAAAAATAGGCTGATTAAAAAAAATGGCTCTAAAAACGGCTTCCGGATGAAGAAGTTATGGCTTTTTGAAGAAAAGTTGTTGAAGATGTCGACGAAGTGCGTGAATATGGGGAAATGAATAATAATGCTATATTTAAAAAAAATCCCCCCACTTTCCAAACTTAATCTAATTAACTCACTTAAAAAAAATAAAAATTATGTAACTCACTTTTATAAATAAGTGAAAGTCACTTTTACAATGGTACTTTATGAGCTACCCACTAAATTGTAACTTAAATAAAAGATAAAGAGACTTTAGAATTATAAGTGACTCACTTTTTATAATAGGTGAGAACACTTTTACATAAAGTAACTTTAAAACATAAGTTACATGTGCTTTTTGAAAAAGTAACTCAACAAAAAGAAAGACTTGAACTCAAGACCAAGTTTAAAAGGTTAGTAATTTTGGGAAAAGAGAAAGGGGTTTTTTTTTTGGTCACTGAAGCTTTGGGGTGTGTGCTTACTTGAAAAATCTCATTTTTTCCCACAAAACAAAAACCACAAAACCCAACACAGACAAACAAAAAAAACAAACCGTACGGCTTGAAGTTAGCTTTAGCCGTAAACTATATATTTTCCTCAATGTTTATGATTTTCTGAGATCACACTAAGGCACGACGAAAAAGAGCATACGCATGAGAAAAATCCTTCCTTTCTGTTTCTGATTTTCCTAGATCACACAGAGTCATGGGGAAAAGAGCATACGCAGAAATGAAAGGTATAGATCCGGTAATAAAAAACAGAGAGCTAAATAAACCAAAATAAACAAAGAGATGAATAGCTAGAACTACAAATAAAGATTGTATACCTCCAGATCTTAAAAATGACGTAGCTAGGGTTATTGGGAACCTTTTTGTGTGAAACAAAAAGGGTTCCTCACTGGAACAGATGCTCCTGATACAATAGAGAAGTCCTCTCAGCTCGAAAGCAGTCAGAAACAGTAGATCCAGGAAATGATAGTCGAATGCATTTGTACCGGCTTTAGATTTGGATCACCAACGGATGCAGCCCTTAAATAGCTCTGATAACATGTATGAATTTACAGGGTAAGTTCCTCAGACAGAACACCAAAGGACACCACTCACAAACAGATCACAGATCAATACACCAGTATTCTTGACGTGGTTAAAACCCTCAAAGAGGGAAATAGTCCACAACCTGAGCCAACGTGGCCACTTCAGGAAATTTATTAAATAAAAGAATGAAAATTTACATAAGCTTCTCTCATGAACGATTCCCCTACAAATGACCCTCCATGTTCTTTAAATATAGATCATGGACCTTAGGTGTTAAGCCATGGATCAAGTGTCAGTAATACCGATGAGAGAATAAACCGCCAGATCACTTCATGTCTAGAACATATCGTGACCATTGGATTGTAAGTTACAAAAGTACATAGTAAAGAAACACACTTTACCTAACTCTACACTAGACCAAGTTATACTTAACTATTTCCTATGTGTCGGAATATCCTAACACTCAAACAGCCCCTCACGAGGAATTAAACAAATTGTATTAGTTCGTAGGAGATTACGCTAGTGCTACCATTGATAAAGATGCGGAAATACAACTACTGATAAAAGAAAAAGATCAAAATATTGTTAATTAGAATGAAGTTTCCAAGTTTAAAAGCAAGCAATTGAGAAACAATGGCAAGCAAAGCTTACCGAGTTACAGAAAAGTTTTAATGATTTAAAACTACAATTTGAATTTGAAGTGAAGGACAAACATGAACAGATATTACAATTACAACAATGGATAAACCAGCCAAGGGAAAATCCAGAGATAAATTAAGTCCTCAAGGAGGCATCGGAACTGGATATACTCCTAACAAAGAAAAAGGCTATCCTCTATCACAAATTGGCTCTAATTCATAACTTGTCAAAGACCAATGATTCTTTAGTAAACCAATTGTCTGATTTGAGGATGTTTTATGAAGAAATTGATGACAAATTATCTATTTACATAGATTGGCAAGACAGTGCTCAAGGAAGATCGGTTGATCTTCCTCGAATTGAAGAATCATAAAAGGATATCATTTTTGGTGACTGGGATATCAAAATGAAATGGGCAGAAATCGCTATTATCAAAGCCAAAAATCTTGCCTCCAATTTCACCGAATGCATTATTGAAACTTTATTGCAAGCCCATCTAATACAGGAATGCTCGAAGGACACCTTGCCAGATGTCAAAACTTTAAAACAATCTTGGCATGAAACATCTAAGAAGAAGGTTGAAGATGCTCAGATTTTATCAAAAGCAAACCTTGACAGTTATTGGTATTTCCTAGTGAAACCACATAGTCAGTGGCTCATGATGAGGTGTCTCTTGAATGCAGCAGCGCAACTCCTTCCAGAGCTTAGTGATTCAATGTTTATGAGACAAATGTGCATGCAACCAGTACACCCCCCTAGCTGAAGTTGCTCATGGATATATGTGGTCTCAGATAGAAAATGAAGAATCAATCTGGAGCAAAGTCATGAGTTCTTGTTACAACAGATCACTAATTTATCTGTCCTTTATCTTAACCTAATTTGTTGAAGCTTTTCTGAAGACTTTTAATTTAAGTTTACTATTTTTATAATATTAATATGTTATTTAAACCCCTTCCATGCATTTAGGAATGGATCCAAAATTTTGAGAAGGCATCTTTGAACTTGCACTATTGTTTGATCCAAAGTTATCTAGTTGAGAAGTTGCACCTAAAAACTATATTTTCATAAGCAAAGTGCTAATGCATCGACTACTATTCTGTTTATGTTATTTCTATGTGCTATTGAATTAGATAGTGAATTTCTTATATGTTATTTTGTTATATAAATTCTTTGAAAACAATCAGTCATTATCACTATTGATGTGCAAAATTGAATGATTTGTGATTATGTATGAGATAATGAGATCTTTTATGTGATTGAGTTTTAACCAGCTAAATTAATTAACTATTTAGTTAATTTAATTTATCATATATGATTTCTTTTCATTAAAGTATTGAATGATCTACATTGTTATATACTTCGTGAAATCTTTCTTTGAGTCATATAAAGAAGTGTTATCCCAAGAAATAGGTAGAATAAGTTTATTTAGTAGTTTCATCATAAGCTATAAAATCATTTCATTATGTTATTATAATAACTCTCTTTAAAATAGGAAATTGGTCCCTTTATACCCAGTCGGACCCACCAATTTCAACAGAAACATAGTTGCTTTAAGCTCTCGACCAAGTGTTATTCCGTGATGTTGAGACACTCAAGTTCCAACCTTCATCATTTTTGGCGCTAGAAGGAGGGCACCTAACTATGAATGGAAACAAGGTCTAATCCAAAATCAAAAGGTCATCTCTAGAATCATTCACCCTGAAAATCTCCCCCAACTTCCAGATCTCACTTGAAATCTCCTACCCCTAGATCGGAAGTTGTAACAAAGTATCCTAGTACATGCCCTAAGGCAACCGATAAACCTCCTTTACAGGATTTAATTGAAGTTTAGAATTTAATTGAGAAATTAGAAGAAATATCTATTTCCCAAGAAAAGCCTCAACATTCTAAGTTATCTAAAGGCAGTGTATCATCATCTTTTCCCACTTCTCATATTTTGACTCGTTCCAAAGTAAGAAACTTGAGGTCACTCCATTTGAGTTCCCCTTACCTTCCCACTGAATAAAGATCAAAATTTCCAAAGCTCAATCATCAACTAGTGAGATTTTGTCTTCATATCCACCAAAAACACCTTTATTTCATTCTGCCTCATTAACTTCTTCTCATCTGACCAATCTGTTCATCCCTATCGCCCATTTGCAACCATCAAGTTCTAGTTTAGGTAGTACTAGCACAGGGGCTACTTCCACACAGTCAAACTCTTCTACTACTATATATTCTTCTATTCAAATTCCCACAATAGGTAATATACCTTGGACAAATCCAGGTGTTGTTAACATGCCAACACCCCTCATCCTTTGCCTAAATATCTAGAAATATGGTTACCTAATTTCAATCCTGATGAAGGGATTCAAGCTTAAAAACATTTGCATAATTATATGCTGGCCATTAATCTCAAAGGGGTTTTAGAAGAAGGTTGTGTATGTAGAATTTTTCCATATACATTTGTAGGATCAGCAAGATCCTGGTATTTTTCCTTACCATCAGGTTCAATTAATAATTGGAATGTGTTTCAAGAGAAATTTTTGACAAAGTTTGGAGATGATCATACAACTACTACGCTAATTAATGATCTTTCCAATCTTAAAACAAACCCAAATGAAAGAATCAAATATTTTAATTCTAGGTTCAACAAATTGCTTAACAAGATTCCAGAAACTTCACAACTTGGTGAAGATGTACAGGTAGAATGGTATATTTATGCATTGCCCTCTAATATTTCCATATTCATAGATAGGGCTAATAAAGTCACTCTAAGTGATAATATGAAAGAAGCTTTAGCCTTAGAAAATAAAACCATTCTAGAAGAGAGAAAATCTAAGAAAGTGACTTTCAAAGAAGAAACCAAAAAGAAGCCATTTAAAGACCCTTTCGATTTAGAAGGATTACATAAAGTCCTTAAAACAATGTCAAATGAAATGGTCGAGATTAAAAGATAGGTCTCAAATTCCTCAAAAATCCTTTTAGACCATTTACGAAAGCTCAACCTTCATCATCTTAACCACCTAATGTCATATCTAACATTGAATCAGAGCAAGAATAGGATGAAGAATTATCTTTATCTGTAGAAGAATCAAAAGAAGAAGAGTTGGTCGAAGAACATGGATTATGGGATTTCATCCTCACCACATCAGAAAACAAGGAAAAAGGAGAAGCCTTACCCATAGAGAGTAGGAGTAAAATATCTATAGATTCACCTTATTCAAGTTCAAAACAAAGAATAGTTACTCCTGTCAATAAGGATGAAAGCACAATGAAGAAATCTCCTCCCAAATCTTCTGAATCCATCCCATTCTCTTCCAATTCTCCTTCTACATCAAAAACTAGCATTCTTTCTGATAAATATATAGAGTATAATATTGTGGAAGATATGAAGAAGGTAAAATCTAATATTTCCATGTATGAGGTAAGTAAACTTAAGGAACAACAAAAGTTGTTCAAAGAATTAAATGTTGTTCTTACATCTCCTTTTCCAACTACAGAAGCCTCATTGGGAAAAGGAAAGCCTCCACATGATACTTCTAAAAAGATTGATGCCTCAAATGCAATTTTAATTGAAGATGGATCCAATTCTCATACTCCTCCTTTTTTATTAACCTTTGATATTTTCAATAAAAAAATTCAAAATTTCCTAATAGACTCAGGTCCTTCCTCAAATATAATTCCATATTCAATCTGTCTCAAACTAAAAATAACAACTGAGAAATCTGCTATGCAAACTGTGCAATTAGATACAACCAAGGTTAAGGTATTAGGAGAATTAAATTATGTTTTTAATAAGATTATCCTCAAATTCAAAGGTTTGTCATATTATTGATATTTTGATTGCTGCTATTCCTGAATTTTATGGTCTTATCTTAAGCAGGGATTGGTCTGAGAAATTGCATGGTTATTTAGCCACAGAATGGTCACATATATGGGTTTCTTACAATGGAAAACCAAATCAAATTCAGGTAGACAAGGAAAAGCATATGAAACACTTGGTTACTAATTTGGATGAATAAAATGAGCTTGTATTTTTTAAAATAACATCCTTGGTAATTATTCTTCAAAATATTTCTTTGGAAGTTTTACATCTTAGAAATCTCCTCTTTTAGAAAATTATGTTTCTTCTCAAATTGAAAGAGACAGAGAGACAGAGCAAGTTCTGGAAACTACAAGGACAACCTCGTTTACTATTAAGGCTTCCCAAGGGAATACTATTCCTAAGACTCCTGAGAAGAACATTGATGCTAAAATTGTTGATAAATCCACAGTTGCCAATGATATGGAAATAATTCGTGCATTCCCTGCTACCAAGATAGTCCTCAAGATTTAATAAATCTCGCTTTTGGATGTATTTTACAGTCTAAAACATAAAGCAGTGATGAGCAAGTAAAGAAAGAAAATAAAGTTAGAACAACCAAAAGCGCTAGTTTCAAAGGAAACTCCTTTTCAAGTTCTTTGTAGAGGAGCTCGAACAACCCATGACAAGGAATTGAAAAAATTGTCTCAGTTCACAGGAGCTTACCCTAGTGCTACCATTGATAAAGCTATGGAAATACAACTATTGGTAAAAGAAAAATATCAAAGGATTGTTCAATTAGAACGAAGTTTCTAGGTTGAAAAGAAAGAAATCAAGCAACAATGGCAAGAAAACCTTACCGAGTTACAAAAAAGTTTTAATGATTTAAAACTACAATTTGAATTTGAAGTGAAGGACAAAGATGAATAGATATTGCAATTGCAACAAAGGATAAACCAACTGAGGGAAAATCCAGAGATAAATGTAGTCCGCAAGGAGGCATCAGAATTGGATATACTCCTAACAAAGCAGCAGACTATCTTCTATCACAAATTGGCTCTAATTCATGACTTGTCAAAGACCAGTGATTCTTTAGTAAACCAACTGTCTGATTTGAGGACATTTTATGAAGAAATTGATGAGAAAATCTTTGAGTACATAGATTGGCAAGACAGTGCTCAAGGAAGATCAACTGATCTTCCTCGAATTGAAGAATCACAAAAGGATATAATTTTTGGTGACTAGGATATCAAAATGAAACGGGCAGAAATGGCTATTATTAGAGCCAGAAATCTTGCCTCAAATTTCATTGAATACATTACAGATGCCTTATTGCTAACCAATCTAATACATGAATGACTGAAGGAAACCTTTCCAGATGTCAAAACTTTAAAATAATATTGGCATGAAACATCTAAGAAGGTTGAAGATATTCAGATTTTATCAAAAGAAAACCTTGAAAGTTATTGGAATTTCCTAGTGAAACCATATAGTCAGTGGCTCATGTTTAGGTTTCTCTTAAATGTAGCATCACAAATTATTCCAGCGCTTAGTGATGCAATGTTTACGAGACAAATGCGCATGCAACCGCACATCCCCCCTAGCTAAATCCACTCACGGATATATGTGGTCTAAGAGAGCAGATGAAGAATCAATCTAGAGCACATTCATGAGTTCTTGTTAACAAATTTATCTGTCCTTTATCTTAGCTTAGTTTTTTGAAGCTTTTCTGAAGAATTTTATATTAAGTTTACTATTTTTGTAATATTAATAGGTTATTTAAACCCCTTTCATGCATTTAGAAAGGAGTCTAGAATTTTGAGAAGACAGCTTTGAACTTGCACTATTGTTTGATACAAAGTTATCTAATTGAAAAGTTGAGCCTAAGCTATATTTTCATAAGAAGAGCACTAATTAATCGAGTACTATTATCTTTAGGTTATCTCTATGTGTTATTCAATTAGATAGTGAATTTCTTATACGTTATTTCGTTATATAAATGCTTTGAAAACAATCAGTCATTATCACTATTGATGTGCAGAATTGAATGATTTGTGATTATGTATGAGATAACGAGATCTTTTATGTGATTGAGTTTTAACCAACTAAATTAATTAACTATTTAATTAATTTAGTTTATCATATATGCTTTCTTTTCATAAAAGTATTGAATGATCTACATTGTTATATACTTTGTGAAATCTTTCTTTGAGTCACATATAAAGAAGTGTTATCCCGGGAAATAGGTAGAATAAGTTTATTTAGTAGTTTCATCATTAGCTATAAAATCATTTCATTATTTTCATTCTATTATTATAATAAATCTCTTTAAAATGGGAAATGGGTCCCTTTATACCTAGTCGGAACCACAAACTTCAACGAAAATAGAGTTTCTTTAACCTTCCGACCAAGTGGTATTCCCCGATGTTGAGGCAATCAAGTTCCAGCCATCAAAAATAGCGTATGAGTCTTTTTGTTATATCAGTGAGTACATCAAGAAGACAAAAAACACACCAAGTGTGGTGATTTGGGACAACGAAAGAGATGAAGACAAAAGAGAAGGGGAGCTTCTGCAAACGAATGGAAAGAGGTGCATGATAAAGGGTAAGTGTCTTATCATTTGTCAAATTTATACACAGTAACTATCCACATAGAACTTCACATTAATCCATATTTTGATCTCATGCATACTATATATGTTGGTTTGATTTCATCAATGAATTCAAAGATTGAAGTCATCAACAAATTCATTCTTTACAATATGGAAGCAACACAATTGTAGTCGCATTGTATGAGAAAAAGAGGAGGAAATGGGACAGTGACATGAAATAATTCAAACGGTTGAATGGTATAAGTGTGCCTTATCTTAATCATTTAAAAGAAAATATGTCAATGGCATGCCCTAATAGTTGAGTTGTTGATCAAGTTAGAGAGAAATATGGTGCATGTGGTCATGAACCGCATGCTAAAGAGGATGCGTTAAACGTAGGGATTGGGTGCAGCAACTTAGTAATTATAATATCTTTTTGTACATTTTTTACTTCATACTACACCTTTGAATTGCAACATCTATATATTTTATATATTTTTAATTATGTTTGGGTTATTAAACACATGACACTATGAGTTTTTAAATTTTCTATAAGTGCATTTGCTCCCATCTGTGTGGGCATATGGACATCATTTTCCCACAAAGGATGTTGATCATGGATGCATGACACAATATTCTGGAGTGGAAGTTGAGTTTGACCAATTTAGTCATGCTAGCCACCGCAATCAAAACCTAATGCAAGGGACGTTAGGTTACGTTGGAAAGATACAAGAGATCATTCAAGTGGACTTCTCTTCATTCCAGTGTGTTAATTTTAGGTGCAAGTGGTGGGACACCTTTGATCAGAGTAATGTAAAGGAAGATCGCAATAGTGGCTTGATATCTACCAACTCTAGAAGGATGTGACATGAGGCTAGGGAGCCTTATGTTTTATAAAAACACTACAACTAGGTGTTTTTTAACCCAGATGTCTTGGATAGGGATTGGTGGTTTGTATTAAGACATGTCCCTAGATAAAAACATATTTTTGAGAAAAGCATTGTTATTATGCCAAGCTAGGAAGATAATATGGTGACAACAACAAACAGTGATATGTACTTGTGTTATTTCATCATTTATACTATTGTTTTACGTTTTTGTTTTCTTTATTTTTCTAATTATATTGTTTTTTATTCATCTTGTTGGCATTTTATATAATTGGTAAGATTCACAAATGCTTTTACACTTTTTTTTTAGTGGAAAATTTTTTACACTTAAAACTAAGTATTTCCAATTGTGTACAATATCTATGATAATAAGGATTCAAGGTCACAATCCTTCTCAAATAGGAAAATGAGAAGAATATAACCAAAATGAGAAAATAGTGAATTTAGAAACAACATTGAAGATTTATTCTCGATTTAGATACTTATTGGTTTATTAATCAATTCACATGTTTTTCTTCTTATTTAGTTCAAAATCAATATAAATCATGTAGTGATAACTCTATGAGGACTTTAACAATGAAAAAATTGTGTATTAATATGTAAGATTAAATTCTTGACATGAGAGGTAAAGTCATGTTTACTATATTTAAATTACAGTTCTTGCAACATTATGTAAACTAAAAGGAGGTCTTATGCATGTATAAAATGTTGATTACATATTTTTATGGACCATAAGAGAAACAAATGGGCTTACATGGATGCATGAGAGGTTTTAATTTTTTCTTCATGGATAATGGAACAATTTTGAATTTTCTTTTCAATGGTAATTATAAATAAAAGTTGAATTAATAAATATTTTATGGCTAAGAATTAAATGATAAATAATGTGATGGTGATTCAGAGGCATTTGTTGGGATGACGTTGGAGCAGCAAAATTCTTATGATTTTTAGAGGAGCAACAATTAGGGTTTGAATCAAATGGCCTCCAAAGGAGGAGGGAGCGGGACTCCCTCCTATGGAAGTTGTTGTCATGGACAAAGGGTAGGGAATCTGGATGGGCTTTAGAGCTCGTGGCCTTACAGAAGCTATATCAAAGAAGGTCCAGAACTCAACAGAGGTAGGTGGGAAAGGAAAAAGAATGAATGGAGACAGAGGTCAAAAAGGAAAGACAATGGACCAATAGCAATAATAGAAGTCAAAGGGATCTACAAGACTGTGTAAGCCAAAAACAACGATAATCCCAACAGCATTGATCATCGATCCTAAGACGCAAGCCTTCAAAGAACGAATGAGGTCATATGTTGTCATATGCAAATTCATGGGGCTCTGGCCCACAAAAAAAGCGTTGTGCGACTAGATCAAACACCACTAGAAACCGAGGGGAGAAATAGAACTACACCTAGGATCAAAAGGTTTTTTCACAGTGGTATTTTCTAGTATGGAAAACAGAGACAATTTTTTTAGGGTGGTCCATATTTCTTTTCTTTAGCAAGTTTATACATACGTCCATGGATGTAGAACTTCATCATGGAGAAGGAAACCTTCACATGTGTCTTGATTTGGGTTAGGTTGTATTCTCTTCCCCTGGACTATTGGCTACCTACGACTTTAAAGTTTATAGGTGATTATTTGGGTAAATTCATTAAAATTTTAGAAGAAAAATTACAAGGTATACAACATATGCAAAACATATGTGTAGAAATGGATGTCTCCATAGCCCTTCCTGAAGCAGTCAAGCTAGAGTTCTGAGATGAATTTTGGTTACAACCAGTGGACTATGACAAATCCCCTTCAAGTTTCAGAGGTACGATGAGCATGGTCACCTGATAAGGAAGTCCCCCTTAAGAAATGCAAAAGAACATAACAAAGAGATAGATCGAAAGGATATAGATGGATTTGTAATACCCAATCCGAGGGGAAGACCTAATAGAAAGCAGCAACAACAAAATCATGGGAAGAAATCTCACAGAAATAGCTTTGAAATTCTAGCTAAGGAAAACCTTGAAGAACAAGAGGAGGAAGAAGAGGAAAGTGCTGATAAATAAGAAAATATAGAGGGAGAAATTGGGCAGTGGATTGGGACCATGAGCAGCAAGGAGATATCCAAGATCTATAAAATATTTTGAGGGAGACGTGGAAATGACCCCAAGCGAAGTAGGAACAGAAGATCTGGAGTTGTGGGAGCTAATTGAAAGGGAAGTAATCGACCTCTGGATTTGATGGAACAAGAGGAGAAACAAGGAATAAAAGAAATAAATGTAGATCAAATTAATAGGATCTAATACTTATGTTTAATGAGAGAAGAGTAGAAATTATGATGGCAGAAAAGACCTCATCTAGAAAAAGTGGGGAGATCCCCGAAGGGGTCTCAGCTAGGTGTGAAATCAACGAAATCTCATACAAAGTTGGAACCAAGGCAGAGCCAACAGAAAAGAGGGAGAAATTTTAATAGTGTTTCCCTTAAGGATATGGCAATTCTGTAAATAAATTCAAGTAAGATGACAGCCCTAGGCTCGCCCTCCTCAAACCTTATCTAAATCATGAAATTTTTATCTTGGAATATCAAAGGTATTAGTAGCATAAGGAAACAAAGATTGTTAAAAAAAAGATTCAAATGGAACAACCTGATATCATTTCTCTCCAAGAATCAAAATGCTGAGTAGAGAAAATAAATGAGTTAAGTAGGAAACTAAGAAGAAAGTATGAATCAGTGGAGGTGGAAGCGCATGGCTCAACAGGGGGTCTAGAAATATGTTGGAACCCCCAATCCTTGATCCTCTTGGACTCTGAAGCCAATATATCATACCTATCTGTAGAAATGAAGGTTATAGGCACTGGCACAATGGTTTTCACTAATGTGTATGGGCCTCAAAGGCTTGAGGAGAAGATCAAGATGTTGCAATATCTAAGAGGGATAAAGATCAGGAAAGGGAACCTCCCCTGGGTGGTGGGGGGAGACTTTAACATGATAAATTTTCTTTTGGAAAAAAAGGAGGCCAAAGAAGGACAGACAAAGACTTAAAAGTATTTAAGGACTTCATTTAGGATACCAAACTTACTGATATAGAAACTATGAATGGATTCTTTACTTGGAGTAATAAGCGCAAAGGGCAGCGTCAAGTGGCATCCAAGCTTGACAGGTTTTTAATATCAGAAGATTTACTGATGAGATTAGTGGATGCGGTAGGAAATATCCTTCCTTGTGGGGCATCTAACCATTGACTAATGCTATTAATCATGCAATTAGCAAGAACTCCCAAAAATAGGCCCTTTCGATTTGAGGAATTTTGGTTAGAGCACCCTAACTTCATGGAGAATATAAAATCATGGTGGAAGGAAAGGACCCTAGATAGAGGTTGAAAGATGTGAACTCTACAAGCCAGGTTAAAACACATAAAAATGAAATAAAGCAATGGAACAAAATGGAATTTGGAAACATCTTTCAGGAGATAAAGGAACTGGAACAGAAAATGGAAGGATTACAACAACGATTTATCTCTAATGGGTACTCAGAGGGAAGAAGAGGAGGAAATGAAATTACTAAAGAATTGGGAGGAGAGATGTAAAAAGAGGAAATCCTCTATAGGCAGAAATATAGAGTGTTATGGCTTAGGGAGGGCGAGAAAAACACAAAATTATTTCACTAATCAACAATCGAGCACAAAAACTCCAACAGAATCCTCATAATAAAGGATGAAAGAGGACAGATCTTTGAGGCTCACCAAGACATTGATAATGACCTAGTATAGCACTTTCAAAAAATAGTTGAAGAGCCCTTGGTGGAGAGAGGGGAATACATTCAAATGATTGTGGGGCGTATACTGAAGGTTCTCACTGAGGAACACAACGAAAACCTAAAAAACCAGTCTCTATGGAGGAAGTGACTTTGGGAGTGAATGAAATGGTGAATGGGAAACCCCCTGGGCTAGACAAGTTCACAATAGACTTCTTCAAATATTGTTTGGAAATTATCAAAATAGATATATGTGAGGTGGTAGTGGACTCTCAAGGATAAGAAACAATTCTTAAATCTCTCAATTCAACATTCATAACCCTTATTCCTAAGGAAGTTCTGGCAACCACCCTTGAAAAATTTAGGCTTATATCTTTATGCAACATTGTCTATAAAATCATATCCAAGGTAGATGCTAATCGGTTGAAAACAATTCTTCCATATCTAATCTCAAAGGAATAATCGAGCTATGTGGAAGGAAGATAGATCTTGGACAACATAATCATGGTGCACGAAGTGGCTCACTCTTTGAAGACCCAGAAAAAATCAAGTATGATAATGCAGTTAGACCTATCAAAGGCTTATGATAAGATCAGCTGGGAATACATGGAAGTGGTGTTACAAGCATTTGGATTCAATGAGCATTGGATTAACTGGATCATGGAAATGGTCTCATCACCCAGTTTTTCACTTCTTCTTAATGGAGCCCCATCAAAACCGTTCTACTCGTCCAAGGGAATTTGGCAAGGGGACCCATTATCTCCATTCTTGTTTATCTTAATGATGGAAGGGCTCGGAAGAGCCATAGGAGTGGCCAATAGAGAATGGGATATAACAGGGCTGAAGTTACACAATAATGCTCAAACGACTACTCACCAACAATTTGTGGATGACACTATGTTGCATGGTGTACCCACGGTTAAGGAGGCTCACAATTTTAAAACCATTCTAGATACCTTCATGAAAGTGTCAGTTATGGAGCTAAACCTGTCAAAGTATATGATTTTATTTTTCAACACTCACATTTCTATCCAAAGAAATATTTCAGTTATCCTGGGTTTCCAGAGGAAATCCCACCCATCCTGATATCTAGGTGTGCCCTTAATAGCACAAGCCTAGAAAATTCCAACTGGGAAAAAGTTCTCTCTGGCCTGGAAAACAAAGTCAAAAGATGGACGATGAGAGCGTTGAATTTGTCGAGAAAGATGGTGCTTATAAAGGCAGTGCTCTAGGCTATCTCGACATACATGCTATATGATCTTCTTGTGCCTAAAGGGGTGCTCCAAAAGATAAAGGATATATAGAGAAACTTCTTGTGGCAAGGGGCAGAGGAAAAAAGGAAATGGGCATTGGTGGCGTGGAACACAATCTGTAAATCTAAGCAGGCTGGAGGCCTGGGGTTACAAGACCTTGAGATAATTAACAAAGAAAATGGAGCAAAATTGTGGTGGAAATGGTTAACAAGAGGGGAAACGCCATGGGAGAAATTATGGAAAGTGAAATATGCCCCTGATTGTCAATTAAAAAACCTAGTAAGGCTCATGGGTTCAATCCAGGGGTCAGCCATATGGAACCTAGCATGGAACAACAAGGAAATAATCCAAAAGCACAACTTTTGGGAAGTAAGAAATGGAAAGAATGCCCTATTCTAGGAGGATTCTTGGCAACAACAACTGAAATTAAACAAACCAAAGTGGAGAAGTCTTCAGGAAGCCACAAAGCGATAGGGATACAGATAAGTCCACCATTTTTGGGCTCCAGAACTAGCAAACAACAAGTGGAGAACATGGAACCTTAACATCCTCTGCCAAGAAAATTTAAGAGATTTAGAGATTCAAGAGATTACAGAGGAACTGAACAAAAGACAAATTTTGGCAAATGAAGACCGAGATCAACTCCAATGGGGGCATCAAGAAGGAGGTGATTTCAACCTCAAAGAAGCCAAGGTTTACCTTAAAAAAATAAAAAATAAAAAATCTTGCAATCCATGACCCACCCTGGAACAAGCTTTGGGTGACTTCTCACTAGCCAAAAATCAAAACATTTTTGTGGTTAATTATGCACATAAAGGTTTTGACTTGAGAGGATTATGAAAAGAGGAATGATAGATCCATCATGGTGCTTCTTGTGTGAGAAGGAAGAAGAAAATATAAACCATTTACGGAATACTTGTAACTACACGAAATATCTATGGTACTAGTTGGCTATCATTTATAGACAAACCGATAGAAACAAAGAAAGCATACAAGACACAATTAAAAAATGGTGGGTGCAATATACCAAGAATGAAGTGGTAAATATGACCTGGAACTTGATTATGGGATTCATCCTATGGGCAATCTGGAAGGAATGTAACCATAGAATTTTCCTAGATAAGAAGCTCCCAGTTGCTAACTTGATCGATTAAATTAGTCATCAGTTGAAAGAAATCGTAAGTAGAAAAATATTTCAAACCCAAGAGGAATAGCCATCCCCTCAAGAAGATAGAATTCTAAATATTTTTTACCTTAATTACCTAAGTGATGAGAACCTTAGACCCATAGAAAGTCATATTAGAACAGGTGCTTCAATGTGGTAAGCACCTCCTAAGGGTTTCTGGAAATTGAATTTTGACTAAGCGTCGAAGGGAAACACAGGTAAGGCTAGTGTCAGAGGAATCATAAGGGACTAGACTGATATAATCCAGAGGTTATACTTCATCAACATGGGACATGCCACAAATAATGTTGCAGAGTTCCAGGCCATGGATTAGGGATTGGAAACATTGTGGCAAGAAAGAAAAGTGAATGTAATAGTTGAGGGAGACTCAACATTAGCCATATAAGTAGCATGTTGACTGTAATGTGGTGCCTTGATAAATTAAGCCATGAAGAATTTTCATCTCAACCAAATAATTCAAAGGATTAAGGACTGCCTGGAGGAGCTTAAAACGTTAGAGTTTACCTTAGTCAGATGCTCAACTAATGTGTTGGCAGACAAAGTGGCAAATGAAGGGGTCAGGAGCACCAAGGTTCTAACTGAGATTACCTAGGACGAAACAGTGTACATGCATCTAAAGAAGGACTCCGAAGCTCTGGAAGTAATAGATCTATCTATGTCAGAGGCACAACATGATGGACACAGGGGGAGCAGAGTATAGGCAGTAATCCACCTGGCGAAAGGAATGTTTAATCATTAATATGAGTGGACAAGTAAAGGGAATTAGGGAATATCAAGGAGATACATGTCAATAAGGTATGAATGACATGATGGGTGTTGATGGGAAAGGGTGTAACCTAGGATCGCACAATCGTCAGCCCGAAGGTGGCATTTATAAGAAAGGACAATTGAAGAAGTAGGGAAGGAAAAAATACAGGTGAAGAAGTATTAGAACAGAACTTAAGCTATAATTGGACTCCTCAAATCGTACGCAGAGGCAAATGAGCAAGAAGATAATTCATTTCTCACATGAATGAACTACAATAGCATTGGTAAATGGAAGTTGTTGAAAATGAACAGGGATGGCACCCAAAGGATGGAGCAGTCGGCACTGCTCGGGATTTTCCCTTTATGTGCCAAGGATGGGCGATCCATGGGAGGAATTGTGATAAGTTGGAACAAAAAAGAGGAAAAATTATCTATCATTGAACTACAGTAGCCAAAACATCTATGGGGAGGAATGAGAGTGGTAGATCGAGGGGGTGGCTAAGAGCAGAAGCTCAAACCTCCAGAGTGGGAAAAAGAACCAGAACAAAGGAGGCGGTGAAGGAAGAAACTCTCAATTATCATGCATCTATCCTAGAATGTGTGAATGAGTCATTACAGTATGGGAAAATGAAGTGAGGAGTCTCAAACAAAATACCACAGATGACAAAATTGAAGAGGAGGTCGACTAGATAAAATATACTAGGAAATCCATAATGAGACAAATAGTTTGTCATAGGACTTTGGAAATAGCTTTGCACGTTAAAAATTTAGTGGGCAATTTGTAGGCAGAAGCAGTGGAAGAAATGATCAAGCGTCATATGGAATACCATCTACATATGAATGCAATTGAGAAATGAATAAAGGGATTCGAGGAGGCACTACAACGGGTGGTGAACATAGAACGCTTGCAGGATGATCAAATTGGTGACATGAACAAAATAAATTCAATTTACTTGGGGAAGGGGCAAGGAGATCCATCCAAATTAACGAAATACAAATTCAAAGAGGTAGCTAAAGCAAGAAACAAGAAGTCAGTAACGTCGATAGTGGGAGCGAGAATTGCAGCTCTAGGGACGAAAAATACACCTGCGTCTAGATAAGGTGTGGTTGAGGCCCCATCAATGTCATTTGGAAAATGATCAGTCTAATTTTTATTTTTCTTATTGATAGGATTGGTAGGTCGAAACATAGTAATAGAATAATAGGCAGATATGTAGATCTAGACCAAAAAGTTAGATTTTCAGTCATACCTTCAGCACCTTGCAAATGGCTAAGTAGCAATAGAAATGTTATTTTTGTTGATATGCCTAGGAATTACTACACAAAAGAAAACATTTTAGCAAGTTTGGTCAAGTTTTGGAACAAAACCATATTATACTGCAGCCAATCTGGTTTCCAGTATGGTAGACCAACAAACTTTTATGTACATTTTTGTGCTATCATAATATAAGGTTCTACTTTGATGCTCTTGGTAGATCTAATGCTCTGATTATGGCCTAGAGAAAACCTTCCTTCCAGACACGGTCCAAAATTTAAAAAACAGTGTTTTATTCCCTATACGCTACGTTGCCTCGTGATAAAAGCATGTACACATGAGTTAGCATATACCCAACCCGCGTACACATGTTAAAACACTTAAAAAAAAATTCCTTAATTTCAGGAAAAGTTCACGGGTTTTACCTGTTACTCACCTCCTATTTCCCATGGCTCAACTCTTTCCCAACTGAAAAAACTAATTTGCAGAAGTATAAATAAACCTCCATGGGAAGGACTTAAGGGAGAAGATATGAGATATTGATACTATAGTGAGATTATCCCTGATTGAGTCTGACGAAATCCCTGTGCCTCATGCAGTACCTAAAGCTTCAAGAAACCCTTGTTCCCTTGTTAGAGATATCCTTCATCTTTCTTGAAGGTATCCTTGTATTAATGATGGAGGAATATTGTTGAGGCTGGGAAAGGATGAATCTAGAGGATAGTTCTGCTTGGAGCCAGAGAAGGACTCGGGTCACATTTCTCCACTTTACTTGTAGCTAGCTTCAATAAAGGAATGTTGTTTTGTTTCCGATTTTAAATGTGTTTATGCATCTATTAATATTGTCATTCATTTATGAATCTTACATTGATGCATAATCGTTCATTCATTTATATGATTTAAATTTAATATCATGAACATGCTTTACGTTTCTACAATTGTATATGTTTCATTTGAATAATTTTCAAAGATATCAAGAGAAGTTGAGGGTTTGCACACTGCAGGATATACTCAAACGTAGGACTCTCGAGTAAGGACACTCTTACATAGTTCAGTAGAATAAGCATTTAAGTTAATTGCTTGAGAATTTCTTGTTATGGTTTTCCCTCCGCACTGTTGAGGTTCTCAACCCAAGACCCTAGTGTGGTCTCACCCGCAACAAAACTGGTGACTCCACTGGGGATAACATTCTTGTTATTCCTAGTTTGGGTTATTTGTTCTCAATCAAGGTTCAATTTCTTGATTGCTTTCTATTACAGTGTTGTTTGATCCATTAGTGTCCTAGACATCAAATCTGATCTTCTTGATTAGACTTTGATTTTTGTTTTTTCCTAATTAAGTTTTGTATATGTTGTTTTCTTAGGTTACAATTGCGTATACAGGTAGGTTTCTTCAAGCAGACTCGCATATACGCGAGTTTCTTGTATTAGAAATGCATGTGCACACCTCTATGTATTTACACAGTCGTGTATGCACTTTTTTGAATTGGTTTTTCAAATCTTTTTTCCCAGTTAGGTCCTCTGCCTTGTGTTTTATGATGTTGTATGCTCATCTGCTATCTAGAGAACTCAGTTTTCCTGCAAGCTTTCTTTTTCAAAATCTCCTTCTCACTAAAAGTCTTGTTTGGCCTAGGATTGCTTCTTAAGAAAGCTTGTAGTTTGTGTCTTGGGTTCAAGACTTCGTTTTGAAGTTCTTGGATGTTTTAGTTTTCCAAAACAAGAAATTGATTTTGATTTCATTTTCAGCCCAGATTTCAAGTTCTTTTTCTTTGCTTTTCCTTGTTTTATGGCCTTGTTTCTTTTCATGCATTTTTTAGAGTCTTTTCGGCAAGTTTGAAAGTATTTCTTTCTTGATATTTTGTTGGTTTGCCGAAATCTTTTGCTGTTGTTCGGATCAGTTTGTGCAAGTTTGTAGTCTTTCTTCATTTATTCATGAGTTTTATACCTTGTGAGATTGGAAGACTCCTTGTACTTATTTTTTTATCTTTCGAATTTTAGTAGTAATTTTGTGACCTTAACAAGTTGCTTTTGTTTCCTTAAAAGAAAAATCACAAAAGCATTACTTTTGTTTTTCTTTTTCCAAGATTTTGGTTTACATTTTCTTTTGTTTTTTTGTTGAGAAGCGAATTGTGATCTTTTGCAATTTGTTCTACTTTCTTTGGAGAGAATTTGTTTTTAATTTCTTTGCCCTCTTCATTTTCAATTTGGCTTATTGTCTCTACAAAGAACCGCATTTCTTGTGAGTGTTATTTAGGATCTTTCATCATCATTTTCATTTGCATTAGGTTAGTTTTCATTTTTAAGCATTCTTAGTCTTTTTAGATTTTGGGTGTGTGTGGATTGTTTCAGAAAAGAAAAGAAAAATATTGTGCTTATATATAGGTTTTCGTAGAACCCGTGTAGAAATCACTCTTCATCGAAGAAAATGATTGCATCCATATAGTTAGTTTTCTATTTATTTCTTTTGCATCATAAAACATCAGCAGTTTCACTCTCGTAATTCCCCCTAACTTAAAGAACATCTATATAAAATCAAGTGATCTAATAAAATGAACTAGAACTTTTATTGTTTTCATTAATAAACATCAACAAGTTTAGGTTCATTAAGGCCTTGGACTAGGTGAGTGGAGAGTTAACTCTCCAAGACCGCTCAAATTACAAAACTTAGAAGTTGAATAAAGAGTGAAACCCAATATCGTTAGAAAGACTGGGAAAGCTCCGTGACTGGGAGTTAAGCACGATGGAGAGTGAAGCCAAGGAAGAGAGATAACCCCCCTCCTACTTGTTGGATCCCGCCTCATGACTGTTCCACCCGGCTTTTGATACAAGTTAGTATCCATAGTTTCCTTTCCTAGGGATCGCATAGGTGGTTGCAGAGGGGAATCTCGTGGCACTTGAGGCTAACATTGCATCATGGTCAGAAGTACTTCTGGAGGGTACCCTTGTGAAGCTTGGGTGCTTGCACCAACAAAGGTTGTTTTCTGGAGGTCAGCATAACTACATCTGATACCTTCACTAATAGGCCTAGGGCATAATTACCCCAAATTATTTTCGAAAGGCCCTTGATTTTGACTTCCTTGTATTTTGGTGTCTGGTCCTAATCACCTGAAGCGGAAATACTTGAAAATTGTTTGATTTCTTACATCTTTAGGGACTTTATAGTCTATTTCTCTTTTATCTTTTGATTTAGTTGGCTTTAGATGGATTTTTTTGTCACATTTGGACCTTAGATTCTGAATGACTGACCTACCACTCTGTTGATCTTGAAAGGATTTTGATCTTTTTGTTGAAAGTTGTGGAGTTACCTCCTTAAGGGAAAAGGTTTTGATTGTAAATCTGTCTTCCTTGGAAAGTCATTTGTACATTCCTGCAAGGGAAGGATCTGCGAATAAGTTTAGTATGGTCAATATTCCTATGGTGCCCAACCAAGGTAACCTTCCAAAAGGGGAACCTTGTGCTTTTCCTTTCTTTGGAAACGTTGGTACCTTCTTGATGGCCACTTTGAATATTCCTGGATTGAATGTTTGACTACTAGTTTGGCTATGGTCCACTCCAAATATTCCATATGTTCTTGAAGCTTCTCAGATGAATGCTTTATTTCAAAGGCATCAAATGGGTGTTAATTGTTCATCTTATTTAAAAGAGAAATCTAATATTCCTTTTTCTCCTCCCTCTTGTAATAAGATATCTAAAAAGAAGAGAAAGAGGAGGACAAAGAAGAAGAACAGTTCTATCCAATCATCACCAACCTCTGCAAGTCATGTTGGAGATGAGCCTTCAGCCACTGCAAGTCACATTGAAGGCATAAGACTAGTCACTGCAAGTCATAATAGCAATGAATCATCACCAACCACTACTAGTCATGTTGGTAGAATGGATGTTTGTTGGGTCCCTATAATACTAGTAATTACCCCATTACTATTGTAGTTATACCCCTTATTTATATTGTTGTGCCCCTATTACCCCCATGTTGTTATTTTTGTGCCCCATAGAATCTGTTGGGTCCCTATAATACTAGTGATTACCCCATTACTATTGTAGTTATACCCCTTATTTATATTGTTGTGCCCCTATTACCCCCATATTGTTATTTCTGTGCCCCATAGAATCCCTCTATTGTTATTTTTGTGGCTTTATATTATTATTGTTAGGTCGGCTGGATTATATTGTGACTCCTTCGACTCCTATATATAGAAAGGAGGTTTTGTCATTTGTATCGTCCAAGAATTGTTCATTTATGTAATGTAAAGGAGGTTGCCCCCTCGAAGAGGCTGAATTCTAAGGCGTTGATCTATCTTTTCTATCTTTTCTTGAGGTGGTTTCATAACATTTGGTATCAGAGCTTTGGATTCTAGGGTTTCGCTGCTCCAAACAGGTCATAGTGGAATTTTCACTATAACTTTTTTTTCTGTGACGTTTCAGAAGTCGCAAAAAAAACCCATTTGAGAAGAATTGGCGCTGAACCTTGGGTCCGAATTTCAGAGCTTTTAGCGCGATATTTTCGGAGATATGATCTGAGGAAGTTGGTCTTTTTGTAGACTCCTGAATTACATTCAAAACAGGTGACCTGGGGAAAATCGTCATAACTTTCTCTCTAAGGATCGGATTGAAATTTCGTAAAATGGTATAGAAAGAGGATGGACTGTAGTTTCTTGTGTGTGTGTTTCAGATTCAAAGGTTGAAACAATGACTCGTGGCACGTCGTACAAGTTCGCTCTACTGAACTAGTCTAAAAGAAAGTCACTGTGGGAGATTTCACATAACTCTTCCTTGGAGAATCCAATTTGGCTCAGACTTCTGGCATTGAAAAGAGGATGCAGAAGGCTACTACAGGTAGCAATTTCAGAACTGGATGATCCGAAATTACAGAGATACATCAGATTCAATATCAGGCTTCTATAAAGTGAAAAAAGGTGTGTAGTTTTTTTTTTTTAATTTTTGTATAGGCTTGGTTTAACGGAATTCAAAGGGCATAGTAAAGCATTATTATCGGTAACTGATGCCCCGAGGAAAGAAAATGCAAACACCTAGTAAGGAACCTGAAAGCTCTAGCATGACTCATGAAGAAGAAGAAGAAATGCTACATGATATATCAAAATTACAAGAACAAGTGCAACAAATGTCACGCTCACAAAAGCTAACAGAAGCTAAGATAAGTGGCGTGGAATCTAAGATAAAGGGCATGGAAGCTAAGATGGATGATTCGAAGACAGATTTGAAGAGAGACATGGCAGATTTGAAGACAGATTTGAAGACATATATGGAAGAATTGAAGAAGTTGCTACAAGAAAGGGTCACTAATGGTGAAAAGGTAGTAAAGGAAACTCATGATGAGAACAAAAGAAATGTTAATCATGATACCATAGACGCTAATGTTGGATCGAAGAATCACCATATTCCAAAAATCGATATGAGGAATTTTGATGCCAAGGATCCCGCTACATGGATATTACAGATGGAGCAATTCTTCGATCTCAATAATGTGCAAAACGCACAAAAGGTACGTATGGGAACTGTATATTTGGAACCAAATCAGTTTGTATGGTATCAATGGCTTTGCTCTCGTAAACAATTTATCACTTGGGCAATTTTTACGGAAGAATTGATAGCACATTATGAAGATACAAAAAGCAACACTTTTTTTAGCCAATTGATAAGTCTCAAACAAAAGGGTTCAGTAATGGAGCACATTGAAGAGTTCCAAAAATTGAACATAAGGGTAAAAGATATTCCAGAGGACCATAGGATTGATGTGTTCATAGGGTCTTTAAAGGATAATATCCAACATGATGTTCGCCTTTTGGAACCGGATTCATTAGAGAAGGCATTCAGGTTAGCAAGAAAAATGGAAAGCAAAATTATGGCAACCAGGAAGCATACCACTCACAACTATAAAGATGGAAGTGTTGTTGGCCCTAGTCTTCCACAACCTATAAGGTTGACACCACAACAATTGGAAGAAAAAAGAGCAAAAGGGCTTTTTTACAGTTGTGATAGCAAATACACTAAAGGTCATAAGTGTGCTGAGAAGAAATTATTCTACATAGATTGTGAAGAGGAAGAAGAAAAGGAGCAAGAAAGGTCAAAAGAAGAAGATATACTCCAGGAACAAAGCCTAGATGAAGACCAAATAAATTCGACCATATCTTGTAATGCATTGGCGGGAATTACCACTCCTCAAACCATCAATATAGAAGGACAAATCAAGAAGAAAAAGGTAATAGTGTTGATTGATTCAGGAAGCACCCACAATTTTATTCATTGTAGGGTAGCAAAAGAATTGAATTGCTTCCTATATCCAGCACCAGAGTGTCAAGTGATGATTGCAAATGGAGGAACAATAAATTGCTCTGGAAAGTGCCATAATATCAAGCTATCCATGGGAGAATATGTATTGACTAGCCCAATGCTTTCCATTCCAATGGGAGGTGCGGATGTTGTACTAGGAGTCCAATGGCTACAATCCTTGGGTACAATAGATTTTAATTTTCAAGAACTTTTCATCAAATTTTCTACGGAAGGAAAGGAAGTTGAATTAAGGGGTATTGCAGGGAAACCAGGAAAGATAATCAGCTCTCATGGTATGACAAAGCTTCTAAATAGGAGCAAAGAGGTGTAATTGCACAATTATGCTCGCTAGATGTTTCCACATTGGAATCATCTATTTCTCCAGATCTCCAAAAAGTCTTGGACAATCATTCCAAGGTATTTGAGACTCCCAAGGGTCTCCCACCTATGCGTGATCATGATCATGCTATTCATCTGATTCCAGGAAGTGTTCCTCCAAACATCAAGCCGTACAGATATCCCTATGTCCAAAAAATTGAAATTGAACGTATGGTTGCAGAAATGCTAGAGGCTGGTATAATTCAACCGAGTCAAAATTCTTTCTCAGCTCCAGTAGTATTGGTGCACAAGAAGGATGGATCATGGCGCATGTGTCCAGATTATAGGGAGCTCAACATGCTCACTATTAAAGATAAGTTCCCCTTTCCTGTTATTGATGAATTACTGGATGAATTGCATGGATCAATTTACTTCACCAAGTTGGATCTTCGTTCGGGATATCATCAAATCAGAATGAAGATTGAAGACATTCCGAAAACGGCATTTAGAACTCATGAGGGTCATTATGAATTTTTGGTCATGCCGTTTGGCCTTACCAATGCACCTTCAACATTTCAAGGTTTGATGAATTCAATTTTCAAACCATTCCTTAGAAAATTTGCGTTAGTATTTTTTGATGATATACTAATCTACAACAAGTCTTGGAAGGATCATGTTGAACATGTTCACAAGGTGCTACAACTATTGGAGGAGAAACAATTATATGCAAAAAGATCCAAATGTTTCTTTGGAGTTCAGGAGGTGGAATATTTGGGTCATATTGTATCTCATGAAGGAGTTAAGGTAGACCCTAGCAAAATTAAAGCCATTAAGGAATGGAAAATCCCCACATCCATAAAGCATCTGCGAGGATTTCTTGGGTTGACAGGGTATTATCGCAAGTTTGTTAAGAATTATGGGAGAATAGCAGCACCTCTAACAACATTATTGAAGAAAGATTCATTTTCATGGACTCCGGAAGAAACAAAGGCCTTTGAACATCTTAAAGAGGCAATGTGCCAAGCAGTGGTCTTAGCTACACCAGACTTCACAAAAACCTTTATTGTGGAATGTGATGCTTCAGGAAATGGAATTGGTGCTGTTCTAATGCAAGATGAAAGACCCATTGCTTTTGAAAGTCGTCCAATCAAGGGAAAGTTTTTAAGCAAAGCTATTTATGAGAAGGAAATGTTGGCAATACTCCATGCACTTAAGAAATGGCGACCCTACCTAATGGGAAGACACTTCAAGGTAAAAACGGATCATGATAGCCTTAAATACTTTTTAGAACAAAGATTATCCTCTGAAGAGCAACAAAAGTGGGTCACAAAGATGTTGGGTTATGACTTTGAAATCATCTACAAAAAAGGGAAGCAAAATGTGGTGGCAGATGCACTCTCAAGAAAGGATGAGGATGTGGAAGCATTGTTGTGTGCCATTTCTATTATCCAACCAGATTGGATAAACAAAGCAAGGGAGGAATGGAAGAATGACGAAGAAGTGTGGGCACTTATTCGAAAGCTACAACAAGATTCCAGTACTTCTGATACATTTAGCTGGCAAAATGATTCGTTATGGTACAAAGATCACTTATACCTTTGTAAGAATTCCCAGCTAAAACAAAAGATTCTTATGGAATTGCACACTTCTCCCTTAGGAGGGCACTCAGGATTTTTAAAAACTTACCACAGGGTTAAGAAGGAATTTTTTTGGGATGGCCTTAAATCAGATATTCAAAAGTTTGTGGCGGAATGTTTGGTTTGCCAACAAAATAAAGTTGAAACAATTAAGACACCGGGTCTATTACAACCTTTATCCATTCCAAGCCAACGTTGGGAGGATGTTTCAATGGATTTTATCACAGGTTTACCCAAGTCTGAGGGAAAGAGTGTCATCATGGTGGTAGTTGACAGACTTACCAAGTATGCACACTTTTGTGCATTATCACATCCATTTAAAGCCAGTACAGTTTCTACTGCATTTATGGAAACAGTTCAAAAGCTACATGGAAACCCAAAGATTATTGTAAGTGACAGAGATCCCATTTTCATTGGAAATTTTTGGACAGAATTATTTTCTTGTCTTGGTACTTAGTTAGCTCATAGCTCATCTTATCATCCTCAATCTGATGGGAAAACTGAGATAGTAAACAAATGTTTGGAAGGATATCTTCGTTGCTTTGTATCTGATAAACAGACACAATGGGTCAAATGGTTGCCTCTGGCTGAATGGTGGTATAACACTTCCTTCCATACAGCAACAAAAATGACCCCATTTAGGGCACTTTATGGGTATCAACCACCATCCATCACATCATATTTAAGAGAAAATTCTAAGGTTCAGGCAGTGGAACATCACATTGAACATCAACAACAAGTCCTCCAACTCTTAAAGGATAACCTCGTGTTGGCACAAAATAGAATGAAACAACAGGCAGATCAACATCGCAGTGAAAGAAGTTTTGATGTAGGTGATTGGGTATTCCTACGGCTACAACCATATAAGAAAATGTCCCTAAAGCAAGCTAAGAAGGATAATAAATTATCACCAAAGTATTATGGTCTGTACAAGGTGTTGCAAAAGATTGGTACTATGGCATACAAATTGGAGCTTCCTGCAGCTTCTCGATTGCACCCAGTCTTCCATGTTTCATGTTTAAAGAAGGTTATAGGTGACAAGCTCCCAATTCAAACAATATTGCCAGAACTCGACGAGGAAGGAAAAATTATATTGGAACCGGAAGCAGTCACAGAAACAAGAACTCGACAGCTACGAAATCGATCAATTTCAGAGTATCTTATCAAGTGGAAGAACTTATCCGCTGAAGATTCCACATGGGAGGATGAGAATTTTATGCAGAAGTATCCAGAACTACTCAAACGTTGAGGACAACACTTTTTTGAAGGAGAGGGGCATGTTGGGTTCCTATAATACTAGTGATTACCCCATTACTATTGTAGTTATACCCCTTATTTATATTGTTGTGCCCCTATTACCCCCATATTGTTATTTCTGTGCCCCATAGAATCCCTCTATTGTTATTTTTGTGGCTTTATATTATTATTGTTAGGTCGGTTGGATTATATTGTGACTCCTTAGACTCCTATATATAGAAAGGAGGTTTTGTCATTTGTATCATCCAAGAATTGTTCATTTATGTAATGTAAAGGAGGTTGCCCCCTCGAAGAGGTTGAATTCTAAGGCGTTGATCTATCTTTTCTATCTTTTCTTGAGCTGGTTTCATAACAGAATCCCTCTATTGTTATTTTTGTGGCTTTATATTATTATTGTTAGGTCGGCTGGATTATATTGTGACTCCTTAGACTCCTATATATAGAAAGGAGGTTTTGTCAATTGTATCATCCAAGAATTATTCATTTATGTAATGTAAAGGAGGTTTCCCCCTTGAAGAGGCTGAATTCTAAGGCGTTGATCTATCTTTTCTATCTTTTCTTGAGCTGGTTTCATAACATTTGGTATCAGAGCTCTGGATTCTAGAGTTTCGCTGCTCCAAACAGGTCATCGTGGCATTTTCGCTATAAATTTTTTCTGTGATGTTTCAAAAGTTACAAACAAAACCCATTTGAGAAGAAATCGCGCTGAACCTTGGGTCCAAATTTTAGAACTTTTTGCACAATATTTGCGGAGATATGATCTGAGGAAGTTGGTCTTTTTGCAGACTCCTGAATTACATTGGAAACAGGTGACCTGGGGAAAATCATCATAACTTTCTCTCTGGGGATTGGATTGAAATTTCATAAAAAGGTACAGAAATAGGACGGTCTGTAGTTTCTTGTATGCATGTTTCAGATCTAAAGGTTGAAACAGTGACTCGTGGCACGTAGTACAAGTTCGCTCTACTGAACTAGTCTAAAAGCAAGTCACTGTGGGAGATTTCACATAATTCTTCCTTGGAGAATCCAATTTGGGTCAGACTTGTGGCATTGGAAAGAGGACGCAGAAGGCTACTATAGGTCGCAACTTCAGAACTGGATGATTCAAAATTACAGAGATACACCAGATTCAATATCAGGCTTCTATAAAGTGAAAAAAGGTGTGTAGTTTTTTTTTTAATTTTTGTGTAAGCTTGGTTTAACGGAATTCAAAGGGCATAGTAAAGCATTATTTTCGGTAACTGATGCCCCGAGGAAAGAAAATGCAAACACCTAGTAAGGAACCTAAAAGCTCTAGCATGACTCATGAAGAAGAGGAAGAAATGCTACATGATATATCAAAATTACAAGAACAAGTGCAACAAATGTCACGCTCACAAAAGCTAACAAAAGCTAAGATAAATGGCGTGGAATCTAAGATAAATGGCATGGAATCTAAGATAAAGGGCATGGAAGCTAAGATGGATGATTCGAAGACAGATTTGAAGAGAGACATGGCAGATTTGAAGACAGATTTGAAAACAGACATGGCAGATTTGAAGACAGATTTGACAAATTTTCTACAAGAAATACTTACTAATGGTGAAAAGGTTGTAAAGGAAACTCATGATGTGAACAAAATTAATGTTAATCATGATTCCATAGACTCTAATGTTGGATTGAAGACCCACCATATTCCACAAATCGATATGAGGAAGTTTGATGGCAAGGATCCCGCCACATGGATATTACAAATGGAGCAATTCTTCGATCTCAATAATGTGCAAAACACACAAAAGGTACGTATGGAAACTGTATATTTGGAACCAAATCAGTTTGTATGGTATCAATGGCTTTGCTCTCGTAAACAATTTATCACTTGGGCAATTTTTACGGAAGAATTGATAGCACATTATGAAGATACAAAAAGCAACATTTTGTTTAGCCAATTGATAAGTCTCAAACAAAAGGGTTCAATAATGGAGCACATTGAGGAGTTCCAAAAATTGAACATAAGGGTAAAAGATATTCCAGAGGAGCATAGGATTGATGTGTTCATAGGGTCTTTAAAGGATAGTATCCAACATGATGTTCGCCTTTGGGAACCTGATTCATTAGAGAATGCATTCAGGTTAGCAAGAAAAAAGGAAAGCAAAATTATGGCAACCAGGAAGCATACCACTCACAACTATAAAGATGGAAGTGTTGTTGCCCCTAGTCTTCCACAACCTATAAGGTTGACACCAAAACAATTGGAAGAAAAAAGAGCAAAAGGGCTTTGTTACAGTTGTGATAACAAATACACTAAAGGTCATAAGTGTGCTGAGAAGAAATTATTCTACATTGATTGTGAAGAGGAAGAAGAAAAGGAGCAAGAAAGGTCAAAAGAAGAAGATATACTCCAGGAACAAAGCCTAGATGAAGAACAAATAAATCCGACCATATCTTGTAATGCATTGGCAGGAATTACCACTCCTCAAACCATCAATATAAAAGGACAAATCAAGAAGAAAAAGGTAATAGTGTTGATTGATTCAAGAAGCACCCACAATTTTATTCATTGTAAGGTAGCAAAAGAATTGAATTTCTTCCTATATCCAGCGCCAGAGTGTCAAGTGATGATTGCAAATGAAGGAACAATAAATTGCTCTGGAAGGTGCCATAATATCAAGCTATCCATGGGAGAATATGTATTGACTAGCCCAATGCTTTCTATTCCAATGGGAGGTGTTGATGTTGTACTAGGAGTCCAATGGCTACAATCCTTGGGTACAATAGCTTTTAATTTTCAAGAGCTTTTCATCAAATTTTCTACGGAAGGAAAGGAAGTTGAATTAAGGGGTATTGCAGGGAAACCAGGAAAGATAATCAACTCTAATGGTATGACAAAGCTTCTAAAAAAGGAGCAAAGAGGTGTAATTGCACAATTATGTTCGCTAGATGTTTCCACATCGGAATCATCTATTTCTCCAGATCTCCAAAAAGTCCTGGACAATCATTCCAAGGTATTTGAGACTCCCAAAGGTCTCCCACCTATGCGTGATCATGATCATGCTATTCATCTGATTCCAGGAAGTGTTCCTCAAAACATCAGTCCGTACAGATATCCCTATGTCCAAAAAAGTGAAATTGAACGTATGGTTGCAGAAATGCTGGAGGCTGGTATAATTAAACCAAGTCAAAGTTCTTTCTCTGCTCCAGTAGTATTAGTGCACAAGAAGGATGGATCATGGTGCATGTGTCCGGATTATAGGGAGCTCAACAAGCTCACTATTAAAGATAAGTTCCCCATTCCTGTCATTGATGAATTACTGGATTTGCATGGATCAATTTACTTCACCAAGTTGGATCTTTGTTCGGGATATCATCAAATCAGAATGAAGATTGAAGACATTCCGAAAATGACATTTAGAACTCATGAGGGTCATTATGAATTTTTGGTCATGCCTTTTGGCCTTACTAATGCACCTTCAACATTTCAAGGTTTGATGAATTCAATTTTCAAACCATTCCTTAGAAAATTTGTGTTAGTATTTTTTGATGATATACTAATCTACAACAAGTCTTGGAAGGATCATGTTGAACATGTTGACAGGGTGCTATAACTATTGGAGGAGAAACAATTATATGCAAAAAGATCCAAATGTTTCTTTGGAGTCCAGGAAGTGGAATATTTGGGTCATATTGTATCTCATGAAGGAGTTAAGGTAGACCCTAGCAAAATTAAAGCCATTAAGGAATGGAAAGTCCCCACATCCATAAAGCATCTACGAGGATTTCTTGGGTTGATAGGGTATTATCACAAGTTTGTTGAGAATTATGGGAGAATAGCAGCACCTATAACAACATTATTGAAGAAAGATGCATTTTCATGGACTCCGGAAGTAACAAAGGCCTTTGAACATCTTAAAGAGGCAATGTGCCAAGCATCAGTCTTAGCTACACCGGACTTCACAAAAACCTTTATTGTGGAATGTGATGCTTCAGGAAATGGAATTGGTGCTGTTCTAATGCAAGATGAAAGACCCATTGCTTTTGAAAGTCGTCCAATCAAGGGAAAGTTTTTAAGCAAAGCTATTTATGAGAAATAAATGTTGGCAATACTCCATGCACTTAAGAAATGGCAACCCTACCTAATGGGAAGACACTTCAAGGTAAAAACGGATCATGATAGCCTTAAATACTTTTTAGAACAAAGATTATCCTCTGAAGAGCAACAAAAGTGGGTCACAAAGATGTTGGGTTATGACTTTGAAATCATCTACAAAAAAGGGAAGAAAAATGTGGTGGTAGATGCACTCTCAAGAAAGGATGAGGATGTGGAAGCATTGTTGTGCGCCATTTCTATTATCCAACCAGATTGGATAAATGAAGCAAGGGAGGAATGGAAGAATGATGAAGAAGTGTGGGCACTTATTCGAAAGTTACAACAAGATTCCAGTACGTTTGATACATTTAGCTGGCAAAATGATTCATTATGGTACAAAGATCACTTATACCTCTGTAAGAATTCCCAGCTAAAACAAAAGATTATTATGGAATTGCACACTTCTCCCTTAGGAGGGCACTCAGGATTTTTAAAAACTTACCACGGGGTTAAGAAGGAATTTTTTTGGGATGGCCTTAAATCAGATATTCAAAAGTTTGTGGCGGAATGTTTGGTTTGCCAACAAAATAAAGTTGAAACAATTAAGACATCAGGTCTATTACAACCTTATCCATTCCAAGCCAACGTTGGGAGGAGGTTTCAATGGATTTTATCACAGGTTTACCCAAGTCTGAGGGAAAGAGTGTCATCATGGTGGTAGTTGATAGACTTACCAAGTATGCACACTTTTGTGCATTATCACATCCATTTAAAGCCAGTACAGTTTCTACTGCATTTATGGAAACAATTCAAAAGCTACATGGAAACCCAAAGATTATTGTAAGTGACAGAGATCCCATTTTCACTGGAAATTTTTGGACAGAATTATTTTCTTGTCTTGGTACTTAGTTAGCTCATAGCTCATCTTATCATCCTCAATCTGATGGGCAAACTGAGATAGTAAACAAATGTTTGGAGGGATATCTTCATTGCTTTGTATCTGATAAACAGACACAATGGGTCAAATGGTTGCCTCTAGCTGAATGGTGGTATAACACTTCCTTCCATACAACAACAAAAATGACCCCATTTAGGGCACTTTATGGGTATCAACCACCATCCATCACATTATATTTAAGAGAAAATTATAAGGTTCAGGCAGTGGAACATCATATCAAACATCAACAACAAGTCCTCCAACTCTTAAAGGATAACCTCGTGTTGGCACAAAATAGAATGAAACAACAGGCAGATCAACATCGCAGTGAAATAAGTTTTGATGTAGGTGATTGGGTATTCCTACGACTACAACCATATAAGAAAATGTCCCTAAAGCAAGCTAAGAAGGATAATAAATTATCACCAAAGTATTATGGTCCGTACAAGGTGTTGCAAAAGATTGGTACTATGGCATACAAATTGGAGCTTCCTGCAGCTTCTCGATTGCACCCAGTTTTCCATGTTTCATGTTTCAAGAAGGTTATAGGCGACAAGCTCCCAGTTCAAACAATATTGCTAGAACTTGACGAGGAAGGAAAAATTATATTGGAACCGGAAGCAGTCACAGAAATAAGAACTCGACAGCTACGAAATCGATCAATTTCAGAGTATCTTATCAAGTGGAAGAACTTATCCGCTGAAGATTCCACATGGGAGGATGAGAATTTTATGCAGAAGTATCCAGAACTACTCAAGCGTTGAGGACAACACTTTTTTGAAGGAGAGGGGCATGTTGGGTCCCTATAATACTAGTGATTACCCCATTACTATTGTAGTTATACCCCTTATTTATATTGCTGTGCTCCTATTACCCCCATGTTGTTATTTATGTGCCCCATAGAATCCCTCTATTGTTATTTTTGTGGCTTTATATTATTATTGTTAGGTCGGCTGGATTATATTGTGACTCCTTAGACTCCTATATATAGAAAGGAGGTTTTGTCAATTGTATCATCCAAGAATTGTTCATTTATGTAATGTAAAGGAGGTTGCCCCCTCGAAGAGGCTGAATTCTAAGGTGTTGATCTATCTTTTCTATCTTTTCTTGAGATGGTTTCATAACAATGTTGATCAGAAACCTAAGCGCTGAAGTGTTAAACCTAATTTCCCTTGTAAGATATGCAAGGGAGATCATCTTACTCATTTGTGCCCTGGTATTCTAGAGGTCCAAAGGATATGGTCCAAGTCGGAAATTTCTTCTCTTCCTAAATCTAATATGGTTTCTCAACAGTCTCATCAACCATTGGTTGATAACGTGGTTGCGCAAGTGCAATCTTTGGATGATTACACTCCTCTTTTGCGGGTGAAGTGCCTAACAACAAATTTTGTTTGATTTCTAGTACATAGTCTTGTAGTATAGGGGGCATCCTAGTTTCTACGAATGTTCCCCCTCCAAGTTCTAAGAGTGTCTCCTTTGATTGGGATAGTCTTATCCAACCTTGTCTTCCTTCAGCTGCACCTTTCCAAATAAATGTTAGAGTTAATTCCACAAACGTATATCGATGTATGGTGGATGAAAGATCCTATACAAGTATTATATCCTCCTTAACTTGGAAAGCTTTGGATTCTCAAAATTTGTTGACAACTAATAGTCAGTTGTTAGCCTATGATAGAAGACCTAGTGAATCTATGGGTGTTCTTCCTCAATTTCCTATTACTTTAGGTGGGAAGACTGTTTTTATCAATATGATGGTGGTTGATCACCCTTTGGACTTTAATATGCTACTTGGGCATGATTTTGTCTATGCTATGAATGTTGTGGTGTCTTCACTCTTTCGAGTGATGTGTTTTCCTCATAATGGGAATATTGTCACTGTTGATCAAATTGCATCTGATAATCACCACCATAATTCGAATCTACCACAAAATACCCCTTGGTTTGTTCCAAGTGTTCAAGTAGACTCTACCTTGCCACAGGTGAACTATGTGGCGTTGAATCCTCAATGTTCAATTGCTTTTGAGAAGGATCCTTTCAACTATTATTTTCCTTCTTAGGACTTGCTCCCAGCAGTTGACCGAGTGATTCCTCCTATGGAGACATGGGACCCCTTAATTCCCTCTTTTTATCCTTGTAGTTCTCATGATTTCTTGGAATTTGATTTGCCTTCATAGGAGGAACTCTTTGAAGCCATGAGTTTTGACTACCAAAGGATTCCTTGGCCTGAGCCCTGCAAGGGGTTTATCCTAAAGAACTATTATGCATAAGACACAATGTTGTGTGGTTCCCTGTACCATATTATACATATAAGGTATGCATTTTCAAGTTTTATATTCTATAACAGAAGACTTTATCTGAAGTTTATATGTGGGATGTATTAACTTCTTGTCTAGTGTTCCTATTTATGTCTACAGAACTTGGAAGATTTCTCCTTTGGACATTTTTATGGTTGATCCATTTTGATAGGTATTGGTTCTTGAAACTGGCATATAGGTTAGGTTTTTCACTTGGATTGGCCATTTATCAGTTTCCTTTTCCATTTTTTTCCTTAGGATTGATCCCACCAAGATATGATGTGGAACCTTCTCATTTCTTAGAAGTATCATGACTTGTGTGGTAGAGCCTACCTTATCATGGGTTCCCTAGATGGTACCTTGATGTCAATTGGCACCCATGCTGAATTTTTGTTCTTTGGCTTGGGAGTCCTCTTTATTCTTGCCATGACTTGTGCGTTGAAGCCTCATTCCTCTACTTCTTCACTATTTTCTGTCCTTATACCATAAGAGGCTCCTTTGTATTGATTTGTACTATTGCATTGCATATTGACTATTTTCACCTTTTGGCGTTGAGCCAGCTTCACTTGGACTTGTGTTTAAGCCACGTTTCAGCCATGTCTTCTACAAAATCAACCTTGCAATCATTTAGTCTTTATGACTTGACGCACTCTTTTACCCGTGGAAAGAACATTCCTTTGAGTGCCCTTGACGAGTTTTGCCACCTTGCATTGAGCATAGGAAAGTTTCCCTCCCAGGAACTAGAGCATCTGTTTTTTCAACACTCGTTATTTCCATTGTACTATAGCATTCTTTTATTCTTTTGCAAGCTTCATATAAAAGAAAAAGACAAAAAAAATTGTATATTCCAAAAAGAAAGGGAACGAGACATTATTTCCATATTTGATGGCAGCTAGATTCAGTGGTGTCACCCTTGAACAAAGCACTCAAAAGTAAGTCTTTCCTCCATTGGGATGGACTTCAGTTTGACTTAGGAGAGCCTTAACCTTATTATTGAGTCAGTACTCCTTCAATTGGTTACCTCTTCCATTCATATGGAGAGTTTGCTTATGCCTCCTACATGACGAACTTATACAAAGTTATCATATGTTGCCATGGAGTCAAAATTGAGTTGTGCTTTTGTTCAAGGGAAGTAAACCTGAGTCGGCCTCTCTACAGTGTCTCTTGACTTATTTTTCAGTCGGCCTTCCCTAGTTTTCAGCATCATGTTTGTTATCACATCAACTATATTGGTATTTTTCTCATGCCAGTTTGAGAAGGTCTCCATTGACTTCTTGTTGGCGGATCTTGCTCTTTTCAACTATGAAAAATTGCTCTCAGAACAGATCTAGAGCCGCACCCTGGCCCTATTTTCATTATTGATAGGTCGCCTTGTGCTCAGCATCAATTAGTATCATGGGTATTTTTCTCAGTGGTTTCCCTTATGTTCGACATCATCTTTCATTATCACACATTGGGATTCATGTAGTGCCTTGGTTTCCATTTGACCCTATTATTGGATTCCTCGCCTCTGTGTCAACTTTTATTATTGGTTGGTTCAGAGGTTTTCTATCGTGTGCTAGCCACATCTTGTGTATACCGGAAACATGCTTCGGTTGGGTTACTATGTCTTTTTTCATCTGATTCCTTCCACATTATTGGCCTACAAGTTACACTCGGGCTAGATTGATGAAGGATGCCTTAATGCCTTCCTTCTAGAGAATCTTTTCCCATTGACTTCAACCCATTTCTCTGGGAAAGAGATCTATAGTCCATTTGGTAGTACCTTAGGGTTTGTAGTCATCAGTGGAAGATTCCTTCGCTATCAACAGTGGAAAAACATCATTGTCTCCTAATTAATAGATTCTTCCAAGTGTTCAACTACAGCTCATTTATTCGCACTTGTTAGATTGTACTGGGTACCTTTACTCTCATCATCATTATCTGTGAGTAGCCTCGCGTTTGTTAACGGTATACATTAATGACCTGTAATCAAAAGATTTCTAACATGGTCAACTTCAGATCATTTATTCCCATTGTGTATAAATGTACCACAGAGGTTGATGAAGACCTCGAGTTTGCATCAGCATGTCTTGGTTCACTTTTCAGTTGCTTCTGTTTCTACTAGTTGATACCATCCACCTTATATGTTGCAGTTCTTTACAGCGACATCTTATATGTTCGCACCTGAGTTGCAGTGTAGTACCATTTATTCCATCATGTTCACTTGGTACTATTTGGATCCTTTCCTTGAATTTAGTGATTAGCTTCATACTTCAACATCATTGATTAGCTCTTTATGTGTGATATTCAGACATGTATTTTCTTGATTATGATCAGATGATCCATTATGTATTTTCAGTTCCTTTATACTTGTATGCATATTGGATCTGCTTTTGTACTTGACATGCAGACATGCTTTACTATTTCTGAAAATGGGTATGCCCACCTCAGACATCAGTTTCTTTCTGATCTCTTTCGCTAGCTTGGCAGGTTGAATTCTGGCAAACTCCTCCTCAGTCTCGACATGATTCCTTCAATACACTTAATACATTTCGGCCATCATGTACCCCTTTTTACCTCATATATTAGGGGGCATCTATTATACGACCATTTGTCACTCTTGGTAGATCTGATGCTCTGATTATGGCCTAGGGAAATCCTTCCTTTTAGACTTGGTCCAAAATCTAAAAAACTATGTTTTATTCCCTATAAGCTACTTTTCCCTGTGATAAAAGCGTGTACACGTGGGTCAGCATATACCCAACCCATGTACATATGTTAAAACACTTAAAAAAAAATTCCTTAATTTCGGGTGGACTTCATGAGTTTTACCTGTTACTCACCTCCTATTTCCCATGACCCAATTGTTTCCCAACTGAAAAAACTAATTTGGATAAGTATAAATAAACCTCCATGGGAAGGCCTTAAGGGAGAAGATATGAAATATTGATACTATAGAGAGATTATCCTTGATCGAGTCTGAAGAAATCCCTATGCCTCCTACACTCCCCAAAGCTTCAAGAAACCTTGTTAGAGATATCTTTCATCTTTCTTGAAGATATCCTTGTATTGGTGATGGAGGAAGATTGTTGACGTTGGGAAAAGACGAATCCGGAGGACGGTTCCGCTTGGAGTCGGAGAATGAATTAGGTCGTATTTCTCCACTTTACTTGTAGCTAGCTTCAATAAAGGAATTTTGTTCTATTTATGACATTAAATGAGTTTATGCATCTATTTATATTGTAATTCGTTTATGAATCTTACATTGATGCGTAATTGTTCATTCCTTTATATGATTTAAAGTTAATATCATGAACATGCTTTACATTTCTACTGTTGTATATGTTTCATTTGAATAATTTTCAGGTTTCGAAGATATCAAGAGAAGCTGAGGGTTTGCACCCTGTGGGATATACTCAAACGTAGGACTCCCAGGTAAGGACACTCTTACACAGTTCAGTAGAATAAGCATTTAGGTTGATTTTTTGAGCATTTCTTGTTGTGGTTTTCCCTCTGCTTTGTTGGGGTTCTCAACCCAAGACCCTAGGGTGGTCTCACCCACAACAATTAAGTTTTGGAAAAAATCCATATTATACTGCAACCGATCTGGTTCCTAGTTTGGCAGACCAACAAACTTTTATGTACATTTTTGTGCTATCATAATATAAGGTTTCTACTATAACTTACAAAAAAAAGATTAAGAGGCATCTGTTTGGCTTTGTATTAGACTTGGTGATGCATTTTTCTTTCCCATTTAGATTATGTAAAATAAAGATATATTTTAATGTATTTATAAGTAAATTATTTAAAGTAGTCATGTCTTTATGATTGTAAACATGATGTAATATTAGCTAGGAGAAATGTGAAAACATGAATTTTAGTGACTATCTCATGATATTTATGCGGAAAAAATAATATTTATTGAGTTGTTCATTAAGAAATGATCAAATATATTATTTTTCAAAAGTTTAAATGTAATATAGTATGTTTTTTGTTTTATTTAAGTCATATTTATTATTAGAAAGAGTTAAATTTAAATCATTACAATAGCAAATAAAGAACCAAAATAGTGCCAAAATGTTATATCTTTATTACTAGAAAAAATTTCACCTGCTTCCTTAAGGGACAACTTCCAATAGAGAAAATCCCCAACTACAAATAACTTCACAAATACATTTCTTGATCTTCATCTTTAGAGAGAGAAATTTCTAATTTAAATTGGTAAGAGTTGTTATAAATATCAAATTTAAATTGCTTTAAAATCTCATAACTTTAGTGATAAATTAAATTTTATAAAAATATAATTTTTAAGTTATATTCAATCTAAATTAATTATAAAAAAATATGACTTAAGTTTTTTAAAATTTAACAATAGATTCAAATTTATAAACCAATATCGAATTGGTTGAATTGTATTTTTGAATAGTTTATTGTTATTAATATTTTATATTAAGAATTGAATGATTTATACATTTTCATCTTATTAAGAACTAACTAAATTATTTTAGCCTTAATTATTTTTTCCTTGTTAGTATTGAAATATTTTACTAATTAAGTTAGAATGAATATGAATGAACTATCTAAGCAATAGAAAACTATTATTGTAATTTTACAATCATAGTTTCAACCATACTAAACTTTGTTATAAAAATATCTTTGCATTTTTTTTAAAGTAAGTCATTTTGCATGCAATTTCATATATATAACTTTTATCTAAGTTCACCAATAAATAATCTATAATAAATAGTATTTCATAAAAATAAACATCATGCTGATAACCATGTAACAAGCATAAACATCATCTAAGGTACACATTCAAATTCACTGCCATCATCTAATTATATACACCTCTAGCACATATAAATGTCATTAGCTAGGACATAGATCTAATAATCTAACAAGTCATCATCATTGTAATGACATCTAACAAAACACAAACATACTAACATCATCACCACACACATCTTCAAATTAATATACATCTCATGTCAAATAATTTCTATCACATATACATCTATCTACAAGCACATTAAATGAACATATCTAACATGACCTAATAATATACACATCAACACCAACATATAAATTAAATACATAAATATGAACAAAAGAATGCAGTATATATCTATATCTATATATATATATATATATATATATATATATAGATATAGATATAGATATAGATATAGATATAGATATAGATATAGATATAGATATAGATATAGATATAGATATAGATATAGATATAGATATAGAGATATATATATATATATATATATATATATATATATATATATATATATATATATATCTATATATATATATATATATATAGTCAAATAACTGCAATCAAATATTAGATATAATAGACGTAGTAGTATCATCCTAGTCTGTAGTAGAAGATGATGGATGGTCAACTACCACCTCAATGTCTGTTGAAATTTGAGGTGGAGGAGGAGGTGGTTGGTCTGCAGCTGAAGAAAATGGATGGCCAACTACTACCTTAACGTCTGTGAAACTCTGAGGTGGAGGAGGAGGTGGTTGGTCTTCTTTGTCAAGAGAAACATAAGCCACATCCTCTAGCTCTGACATCTGATCATCAAGCGAATGAGGACGAGGTGTACTACCAAAAGGATCATTAACACCCTGGTCATGATCTGATGCGGTAGTACTACCAGAAGCATCATGATAACCACCCTCATTATCATGTTCTGACAAGGTAGCACTGCTTGAAGGCTCATGTGACATATCTGGCATTGTATGCCATGTATCCCTCATCATTGCAAGTATCCTACTAGCTCTAATGATATGACGCATAAGAGTCATCATCTCATGTGGACAGTCCCTTAAGAGATCCAAAAACCTAGGATCTTCATTGATGTCCCTTGCAAGGTGGACTCCCTCCTCAACCAAAACTCTGAGAAATTTTTCACATCCTAAATCTCACACCAGCCCTACGGGCCCAGATGCCCATGCCCCCTGAGAATGTGCCTCACCCTGTTGGGCCTCACCCAACTCCTCATCTGCTTCCTCTGGTGAGGGAGGAGGCATGTGCCCAAGGAATGTGTTGATGTATACAAAATATATAGTACACAACAATAATTAGACAATTTCATTAAACAAGTTAAAGAATGTAGCCGAATAAAGTTTATTCTAATTAATTAAAACAATAAAATGAAACTAGTCTACTTTAAAGAACTATTAACTTTATCATTTGTAGGCTCATCCACTATGAAGAGGAATATTGGGACATTGTCTCCAATCAAACCCATGTACGGAAATGATAACAAGATAAATGCATGGTCATCCTCATTGGCTAGTAGCATCAATACCTGGGTTGAAATCTTGACTAGATACTCTGGCAGGCCCCTCTTGGGAATCATCTAGACCCACATGTGACTCTAGACCTTAGTCATCGGCTTGGGAGGGAAATGGTCAAATGTAGGTCTCATCTTTGGAAACCTCTCAAAAAATAAACAAAAAAAAATCTAGGGAATTTCATCCTCCCATGCATCATTGCACAACATTTATCTAAATCCATACAAAACTGCCTCAAAAAAATGGAAGAACATCTAATACATTGTGGTGCCTGAATCAAAGAATTGACATAATACAAAAGAGAGAAACTAATGTGCTTCCGATTAATACTAAATTGTGCAATGGTGGTGACCAATAATGAAAGGAATTTAACCTCCTATGCAGAAAAAGAAGAAATTTGTAGTTGTCCACCATGCACCTGAAAATTTGTTGGATAGACTACATGAGGCCCAACATATCTCTAAGAGTAGGCAAGTTGACTCTCTGTTACAACCCCATGGGGGACATCAGGGAACTGGGGAAAATCCTCCCCTCTCTTGTATAGGCTAGCAATAAAATATATATCCTCCTTAGAGGGACTATACCATGCCTCAGGACCGACATGGAAACCCTACTCTTGGACACTCCATCGGCAGATCATATGTGCCAATAAGATAGAATGCACCTTCAGGGATGTAGCCTCCTCATAGTACTTGAGGAGGCCTACATTCCTTAAGAGTGCTTGGGTCACTATGCTAATAGGGTGAGGGTATAAATCCCTCTCCCTCTCTCAGGCCTCCCATGGTAGAACCACATTTTATTAGTCTGCCATTTTCTTCTGCCCATGTTGTTTCTCCCTCTGCGAACGTCTCTACTACATGATTGACATATAAAATACATCATCCTCATACATAGAAAAAAATAAAAAATTATTAAATGAAAAATGAGTTTATAAATCTAGAAACATAACTTTCAATTAAAAAAGAAAAAGAAAAAAACCAGTGCGCCCAAAGAACATAATCCATCAGCTCCAGTGTGCTATCAAACACAACCACATTGGATACAGTGCGTACATATGTATGATGCACCATTTTTGGTTCACATATTTAAATTTTCATCACGGTACATCTTAAAATTATGCATTGCTGTGTGTAGGAATTTACAGGGTAACTTCCTCAAATAAAACACCAAAGGACACCACTCACAAACAGATCACAAATCAATACACTAGTATTCTTGACATGGTTAAAACCCTCAAAGAGGGAAACATTCCACAACCTAAGCCAATGTGGCCACTTCAGGAAATTTATTAATGTAAAAGAAAGAAAATTTACATAAGCTTCTCCCATGAACTGTCACCTTACAAATGACCCTCCATGCTTTTTAAATAGATATCATGGACCAATCAGGTGTTAAGCCATGGATCAAGTGTTTGTGATACCGAGGAGAGAATGAATCATTGGATCACTTCATGTCTAGAACATATTGTGATCGTTGGATTGTAAGTTACAAAAACTACATAGTAAAGAAACACACTTTACCGAACTATACACTAGACCAAGTTATACTTAACTATTTCCTATGTGTCGAAATATCTTGAAACTGTGCACGTATAACCTTTTCTCACCAATCTGGGACATTCAGGTTATCGAATGCACTAAGCTATATTTTTTAATATTATTTTGGTAGTGCATTTATATTGTGTAACCTAAAAATGTATGCACCAACATAAAATTTATAGATTTTCCTGGTGTGTTTTCATTTAAAATACGCACTGCAAAGATAGAGGTGCGTTAGGCTCATGAACAAAAATTTACACAGTGCACCACTATCAATGCGAGTCAAAGTTGTCGAGCACACTGCATAGGAAAAAAATCAAGAACAATGGATTTTTTGAGCTATTTTGCAATTCTAATCTGCTAAAAAAATAAATTAGAGAGAAACATAGACATTACCTGCACATTCTCTCGTTAGGGAGGCATTGTTAACATGTGATTGAGAAAAACAAATTTCACCACCGTTTGAGAAAATTGGAAAGCAACACACTAAGCACAGAATGGAAGGATGGTGAGCAAGAGAAGCATCAATGTGAAGGCTCTTGCATGAGGTAAGAGTGGCATCGGTCCTTCAGATCTCTAAAGCACTGTAAATGGTAAAAGTGAAATGCATGGCCATGAGGTTTTTTTATATTTAACCCTCTTCCGATGTGTTATTATAACTACACTAGTGCATCAGATATCTAAGAGAACCTCTCTTTTTTTAACTAAAAAACATTTTGCAGTGCTTTTGCTAAGACACCTCGGGGTGTTCTAATACATGTATCGCATCAGTGCTTTGTTGGACTATAGCACCAATTTTTTTTAAAATTAAAAACCTCTTAGAGGTGCTTATTAGAAGGCACACTAGGTCATTTTAATACATGAACATCACCAATGCTTCATTGGAATATAGCACCGTATTTTAAAAAAAAAATTAAAACTATAGCAATACTCCTAAAATTTAACATTTTCTCGATGTTATCGATTATTCAAGCACTGGCGTGTGATATACTATGGACACACCAGGTAGTTATAGTGTTGTATAAGCATTGGGTCATCGTCACAGTATAGCATGGGACTGGGAAAAATGAATTTTATGACCGATAATGCTTTTTCAGTGTTATCGAGTAGTATACACACCATTTCTCTTTGTTATTTAGTGCACCATTTTTTTTATAAACCTGCCACGGTGCGCCCATGTTCTATTCAGTATTGGTGCTTGTATGGATAGTAAAGCACCAATGCATTTGTATATTATAGATGCACCGTGAAGAAAACATCATCTAAAACATTTGCCCACCCACCTCTGCTACAAACGGATTTTATGGCTATTTTTATAGGGGATTCCGCAAAAACCTCCACTAGAAGGTCTTTTCCTCTTAGTGACCTACTCTTATAATCCCTCATTGGATCACCAACGGCTACGATTAAGTCTTTATCAATGTTTATGATCATCTCAGACTCGATTTGTGTGTCTCTAGAGTTTTCTCGATCTTTCTCAATTAATAACTGTTAATTAATCAATTTTCCTAAGTTAGACTTAGGAAACATTTAATTATTGATCAATCAACTTAATTTAGTGGTCTCTAGGTGTTTTCTCTAGAAACCATTTCCAGGTTTTGGAGATCTTGTGTTCTTTAGCCTCTCCAACACAATTCAAGACTAGAACATATGTCCAACATTACCAAAAATTAATAGTAAGGGCTCTTGGGGTTGAGGGAAGTTTGGACAATAACATCAGGTGTGATCCTTACCCCTATGGTAAGTCGATCTCATTTCTTTTCATTGTAGGTTGTGGGTATATCCCCCTACCATAAAGTCTAGGACTTGGTAGAGTATACCTTAGCTGGCATCCTACCCACAAGTTCGGCTTGTTGGGATTGGTCCTCCCCATCTGCCCAAAATGGATTGAGGTGATCTGAGATAGGGTGTGATCCTTACCCAGCCTGGTAAGTCAATCTCACTCAAGTCTTGGGATGCAGGTGTTCTACCACTTGACTTTTTATGATCTAGATTTAGGATCAGCAAACAATAGGACAAATTTTTATCCTTAAGTCGATCTCACATCTTGTAACTAGACAATAGGATAGAGTGTTATCCTTAAGTCGATCTTGTCTATTATCATAGGTCAATAGGATAGAATGTGATCCTTGCCCTTGTGTTAAGTAGATCTCACCTATTTTACGTGGGTCGAGGGTGGTAGCTTGAGCTCCCCTATGATATCAAACTATTATTCTTTTAGATTCGACAGTGTTCACCATATGAGCACAGAGGAGTAGAGATGAACAGAGATGAGATTTGACTTGATGATGATGAGACATTTGAGATAGAACATATGTTACAGTTAGTAATTTCCCCCAAGCTGAGCTGGGGTGTTACTTGATCAAGTCATGGACAAATTCCCTTAGCCTTATTTATCCAGATAAGACCCTCTTTTCCCTTGGAAGAATTTAATTTGGTCAAGGAAAATAATATTTTTAATGTGAAAACCCAAATGTGAAAAAAAGTTCAGGTCAACTTTAAAGACAAATTGGGTTTACTCTGATTCCTATAATTTCAACTCGATGGCACCTCATTTTGACACACATCACACATCTCTCTCTCCTCTCTTGATTAGTTCATAGATTTGAAATTGCATGGTCTTCTTCTCACATGTGCGTAGGGTTTGGAGGAAAATCTGACATTTTGTGTTGACTTATGTTTGGGATAGCTTGACCATCTTTGACTTGTCACTTTGGCTTGATTTGACTAGTTTTAGATACTTTTTATAAGGCCACGTTATTTGGCACAAAAATGGAGTATTGTTAGGTAGTTTGACTTATGTTGACTATAGATTTTTATAATAGACATTCTCTCCATTGAATAGGTTTGACCAAGTTGTATTGGATTGTTTTGAATTCATTTTGACCATCAAGGAAGGTTGAGTACTTTTACTCTTTACCGAGCTATTTTGGAGGCTATTTGACCATTGATTTGTGACTAGTTAGGGCATCTTTGATAGCTATTGACATTGACCAAAGTTGTAGATTGGGAAATCAAACTAGATTTGACTTTTGGGCTCATCTCTTGGATTTTGGATATTGGTTTGTTGGAAATTCAAAGTTTAGAATCATTGAATGTAAATTAGCAAGTAAACCTATGGAGATTAGTCTGAAATTATTTGACACATGTTGCTCAAGTTGACTCAATGTGCAAGAAATGTAGGAGTAATGGAACATGAAATTTTGTATAAATCAATGCCTCTAGAGAAACTCTTGGAATCAAAGACATTAGTGTGAGTAGGCCACTTCTACAAGACCATAACTCTATCAGGATTTGTGTGAACTCTAGTTTCATCCATCAAATAGCCTAAAAATGGAATGGAGGTTTGTTCAAAGAAGGATTTATTCAACTTACCCTACAACTTGCAGTGGTAAAGGAGCTCCAAAATTGTTCAAACATAGTCCATAGATTCTATTCACAAACCATTCAAAACCAAAACATCATCCAATTATACCATCAAAAACTTACAGATATGTGAATGAAAGATGTCTTGAATGATCAACATGAAAGTGGCAAGGGAATTAGTGAGGCCTACTACTAAAAAATCTAGAAGCCTAGTGCAAAGTCTTATGGAAACAAAAAAATTAGCTACCACTATTGGCTCAGTGACCTCTCTCATATTGTTTTTTGGTTATATGTTATCACCACAAGGGAGGCTTCCATGCCTAATGGCTCTCTAAAAAAATTTCAGACAAAATCACCTAAAAATATATTTAATAAAGGAAGTCTTAGAGGTGATAGGAGTTTAATGGTTATGGAAAAATGGTATTGACAAGGCCTTGAAGGCCAAGATTAGATTTACAAATGTTCAAGTACACTTTCTACCAACCCTAATAAACTAAAGGAAAATTGTTATAAGTTTATTTTTTTAATGGTATGCATATTTATAGCATGCAATAGCATATAACTGCAAGAAATAGCCTATAAAGGATGCGATCAACGAAGGATTTAGGCTATTAGGTGTTATAAAATTAAAAAGGTAGAAATATTTTATTTATGTTGATAATTACTTGTGATATTATTATGTTCTTAGTAATTTTCTTGTGTTCTTCTTTTATCTTGGTTCATCAAGCAATTACCAAAACCATAACACAAAGATCAAAGGCACCATATGTAGGCAGAAAACCAGGGAAAAACCCTTATCTAGGGGAAAACCTAGTCAACAAATATTCCTTTAATAGCTTCATGAGATGATCCAAGACTCCTTGACCTATATAGATACTTCCTCCAACCACCAAGGCATCCCTTCCCTTCTTCTGCAAATGATAACCTTCCAGTAGCAACTTCGACCTAGTAGTAGCAACACTTAGACTTCCCTAGCAACAAAACTTCGACCCAGTAGCAAAATTTCGACCCAACAAAATTTCAACCCAGTAAAGGGGCTTTGATATTTTATCCTTCTCCAACAATTCTCCTTCTCTTGGAATTTCAACTTTTTCTTCTCCTTCTTCTATATCAAACTTGTGTGTGTCCTCTAAATTAATCGAACTACACTGTATATATTCCCTTTTTTGGAGTTCGAATTACCCTAATGTAGGCCAAATTGATCAGGTAAGGGCTGACTTGGTGTGGAGGTGAAAAATGGCTTAATTTACTCAATAATAACATTTTTTAGATGATTCAAGAGCTCAACAAGGGTATCATTAAATGGAAAATGATTGGAATTCCTCAATGGGGACTTTGACCTAAAACATGATGACCGGAGCACAAAACCCACGCTTTAATAAGTCATAATAATAATAATTTCCTTTTTCTTTATTTTGATAAACACATTTCATTATGATGCAAATACAATTTATGAAGACCGAACCTGAGGAGGTATTCATGCTTATATATATATAAGTACATGGAATATCTCAAAACACATGAACAATGAAGAGTTTAGGAACTCACAGTGCAACGGACTAGATTCCTGACTGTTGGATCCTACTTTCCTTCTTTTAGTTGTAACTCAATATAATTTCTCCAATTTCTTCTTCAAGGTATCCATCATGAATATAATATGCCCTCCCTCTCAACTTTGGAGATATACCCTTTATTTTATCGAGGCTCCCTCTTAACTTAGGGAGATCAACTTCTTTCTATGACATCAAAGAATATTTCATGGCTTTCATCCTTCTTATCAAAGTCATCTTTATCATCATCATTCATATAACTTTCTTCATCATGCTTCTCAATCAAATCAATGTTGCTTACGAACATATTCATCATCTTGAAGATTATGTACCTGCATAACTTAGATAGCCAGTACAACCAAATACATATATAGAAGCATGAAGTTAACTATATCATAATCATACAAAAATTAAAGCATGTAGACTTTAGACATAAAATACCTAAACTTAGTTAGGTTCATAATCAAAAAGAGACATGTACTTATTTTTCTTGGGTTAGGGTATAACCCCTAGAATACATTAGTAACTCAATCAAGATAGCAGTCGCATTATGTCTAGGGCTTTAATATTTCTTCCAGAGACATACTCTACTATAATATATTGCAAACCCTAGAAGTAATTCAAACAAGTATAATTAGACAATGCATCCAACAACTTTAGAATTCATATGTTAGACTTCTACAAGGATTTAATGCAGATCTTGGATTCCATATTTGAGATCAAAACCAATCACAACAAAATTTAAGGTTTCAACTAAATGACCATATTCTACTAGGTTTTGATGTAAACATTAGATTTTATCATAATGGAAACAATATCATCATATCCTAGAATATCAAACTTCTACTAGGGCTTAGTTACAAACCCTAGAACTTATCACCAATTAGTTTAGCACATATACATATCTAAGATAATCATGCATAAACATATCATAACATATATTAGAAAAACCCAAGAGAGAAATGTCAATACATTTAAAGTTAGACATATAACAATCTTGATTATGCTAGGGTTTTTATCAGCCAGACGAACATACATGTAGGGTTTCATTCCTAGGAGCTTACTCTCCATATATAAGGGTTTTGCTCATAAACCCTAATTTACCGAAACCTAAAGTCTTGGAACACATTACCATACAACTCTAAAGGACTAGGGTTTCCATAACAATACCAGAACCTTAAACACGACATTACCATCAAAACCCCAAACATCAGAAGAATAATATATTCTAGATTCCATCACTAACCCTAAGTAGACTAGGATTTTCACATTATAATTGACATACCCTTAGATTAGGGTTTTACATAGAACCTATTAGGGTTCCATAAACAAAATGATTTTAATGATGGTAGATTCAATCTAATGATTAATCTCCCAAACAAGAATCTTTAATATTCAAAATTCCTAGACATAACACTTGTTAGTAATGTAAAGCAGATTTATTAGAATGAATGAATATACCTTTATTAGAAAGAGAACAAGGCTTATGGTCTAAAACATACCTTTAATTTATTTTCTAGACAAACCTTATAGGACATCAACTCCAATAGAACTTCTATCATGCTTTGTCTTGTGATATCTTCTCCATAACCCTTGAGAATATCAGAAATTTTTTCCTAAACAAGGAAAATATGAAAAACAATGTTATTAGCATCGAATACAAACACATTTAGATAGGAAAATGAAAACCAAATATAAAATATAGTACAAGGAGTAAGATACTTATCATTGGAAAAATGGTGAGGTGTCCCTCTTAATACAATCTCGAGGGATACCTATAACTTTAAATAAACAATTCAACAATACTTTTCCAAAGCATGTAAAACCTATAAGTACTCAAAATCAAATACAAAACAATTCAAAAACTTAGACTAGAGGGACTTAGTAGTATAAGTCCTTTATTTTGGATTCTTTGGTCTTGCTCTTATTTGGAGATCCTTCTTCGACAATGTTTGCTTCATCCCTATTTCTCTTTCTATTTCCTGCATTCTCATGACAGTCGCTTCTATAGTGACCTATCTTGTGACAATTGTAGAATTCAATATTGGATAGGTCTACCTTCCTTCTAGGCCCTTTAGACTTATTCAAGGTTCCTTTGTTCTTGTGATGAGCATAATATGCATTTGAACCTTTCTCCTCTTCATTCTCTTTGTTTCTCACTAATGAAATTCAGACTTCTTCTTGACTACAAGCATTACATAATTATTCGAATGTATGAATTTCCTTCCAACTATTGAGACCTGATGAAAAATCACTCCAAGATGTTGGTAATCCTAGAAGTGCAGTGATTACAAGCTCATTTGCAGGTACTATCTCATCTATTTCCTAGAGTTCATCTATGATACTACTTATTCTTACAAAGAATGATACAAGAATGTCTTCCTTTGTCATTTCTATAGTTAGTTCATTCTTAAGACTTGCAATTTGACCCAAATTCTTAATTGTGAATAATTTGGATAAGGCTTCATACATATCTTGAGTGGAATCTATTTTGGATATATATGGGATGAGGTTTTTTTTGTTAATATTTCATAGGGCTACATTGTTCTTTGATTTGATAATTGAATTTATTCATTAATACATTAATTTCACCCCATATCATCATTACTTTATTCAAATCTACACCATTATTCATCAGCATATGCAATTATATAGAAAGAACAATATCATCATCATCAATGTAGCAAAACATAAAGGAACAATAGAAGAAAATCATTCACACACATAGAGACACTAGGATTGGTCCAAGGCCAGGTAAAAGCCCACTATGTGAAAGACCCTTGCAAATCTTCTTATTCTGAGATCGTCATCAAATGATTCAACAAAAGAGTACAATGATCCAAAAATTTATCGATGCAACAAAACAATGATGATATCCATGAAACATATCTAATCATGCTTATAATCAAAACCCTTATTTTTATGGTTGTTGTTATCATTCCGTAATTTCTTAGGGCTGTGAAAGAAACCCAGAGGTAACCAAAGAACCACTTTCAAGCTTAGAAGCTAGCCCTTCTAAACTCATTTTATTCACCAAGTCTAATCATGCTTAAATGGTGTCATTAAACCTATGATTCTATTTATTTATTTTTTTAACTCTAATGTGGCATTTAAACAAGTTGCCCACTTTGAACTTTCTAAAGCATTTCCTATGCATATTTTTATGTGAAATGTAGTGGCATTTGAATTTGCACACTTATTGGGGTGTTTTTTTTCATTTTTTCATATTTTTCCATTTTTTCATATTTTCAAATATATATATATATATATATATATATATATATATATATCTATATATATATATATATATATATATATATATGTATGTATGTATCCCCTTTCTTTTTTCTTTTCTTTTTGTATTCTTTTTTTTTAAATAAATTGCAAAATGAAAGATTATTTATAAAATCTCATGTACAAAAATCAACAGCTAATAGTCAGTTCATCCTATAAAATATAGGACCCTGACAGTGGCTCCAATGGGTATGGCATCCTTCTTATGAGATGTCAAGAAAATTGTAGATGATTATCCTTCATCCATTGGGCAAGTTGTCCTTATTCTGTACTTGAACTGATTTACCTGCTATTATTCATAAATACGGCAAACAAATCATCATAAGCTTAGGGCCTTCTCTTTGGGCTTGAACTCTTGATGTGAGACACCCTCACTCTTGCAGTAGAATAGTAAAATGACATTTACAATGATTCTAGATGAAACTGATCTATTCTAGAAGAAAGTAATGTTTGAGTAGTCTACCATTAACAAGTCCACGTGGAATTCCTTCTCCACTAAAGTCTTTTAATAAAAATGCATTGTTACCTCTGAAATTCTCAATTTTGTATGGCCCTTTCCACAAAATTGTCGAATTTACCATGCTTTCCTTTGTCTTCATTCCTTGAGTCCCATTTTAACACCAAGTCATCTATTTGGAAGTCATATTCCTTTGTCCTCTTGTCATGGATCTTCTTAATTTTATCCTAAATGAGTTGAGTTTTGTTGTAGACCTCCTCCCTAGATTGTTGCAACTAAATGGTTTGATTGATCCTTCTTTGCAAATAATTTGTTTCTACTTGTGCTTCCTGCAATAGATTTAGCACAGGGATTCCCAAGGAAGTAGGAAAAATTGCATCTACTCCATATACTAATTGAAATGGAGACATCCCAATAGATTTCTTTGTGCTAATTCTATCAGCCCACAGGGCATTAATCAACTTCTTATGCCAAGATTTTTTATTTTCCTGCAATAATTTCTTGATGATGTTGACTAGAATTTTGTTAGAAGACTCAGCTAACCCATTCCCTTGTGGATAATAGGCAGTAGAGTGTCCTAATTTTATGTGGTATTTGTTGCAAAAATCAACCATTTTCTTTGATTTAAAGGCAACAACATTGTCAGTGATAATCTTATGTGGACATCCAAACCTAGACAGAATGTTACCTTCTAAAAATTGAATGATTACAATGTTTGTGGCCTGTCTGGTTGGAATAGCCTCAATCCACTTAGTAAAGTAGTCAGTGGTTGTCAATATCCATCTATGTTGACCTGAGGAGCTTGGGTGGATTTCACCAATGAAATCCAGACCCCATTGTTGAAAAGGAACCTCAACTGAAATGGGTTTCAATGGTAAAGGCAAAATATTTCTCTTGCCTTCAAAAATTTGGCATTGGTGGCAAGTGGTGACTTTCTTATGCACATCTGCAAACAAGGTAGGCCAGTAAAAACCAACCCTCTGGATTTTTTTGGTTGTGGTCTTCCAGTACAAATGGCCTCCACAGTCTCCTTGATGAAACTCTTCCATGACCCTGTCTGCTTCATCTTTCAACAAATAGTTTAGAAAAATACCTCCAACATATTTCCAATATACAATTTGATCTAAAATATATAATTTCATAGCTTTCATTTTTAGAAATCTAGCTTTCATCTTGGTTAAACCAGGAGGAGCTTGTAAATTTTGTAACACAAAGATAATGTTTGCATACCATGGAAAGGTAGAAATGGCCTTTGATACCTGTGAAGTTGTTGGCTCTTCATTTTCATCAAGTGCAGCTATAAAATTAATATCCAATGCATGAAAATTGGATTCAGCCATTAGCTTAAGAATCCCTGACCTTTGATGAGCTTGGTAGGTCTGATATCAATGTCATATTCTAGGATGATTGTAATCCATTTTCCCCTCCTACCATATGGGTCAATTTGTGTCAGAATATCCTTCACCACAACACACAAGACAAGTGCAACGATATGAGAATGTAGGATGTAAAGCCTAAAGTCTTTTAATGCCTTCACAAAAGCAAAGGATTATTTCTCCAATATGTTATACTTTAATGAGGCATCCCTTAAAGCTCTGCTGAAGAAAGCTATGGGTTGTTCATATCCTTCACCATTTTTCTGCAACAAAAGAGTTGCAACAGAATGCTCAGATGCAAAAGAAAAAATCATACAATCCTTTGTAAAGTTAGGGCTTATCAAAACAGGAGTAGTGTTAAAAGCTAACTTCACTTCACTAAAATATTTCTTGGCTTCAGTATTCCATTTTATTTCAATATATTTCTTTAGCATGTTTGCAATGGTTCTTAAGATATCAGCCAAGTTAGCAGTAAATATTCGAAGGAAATCTATTCTAATACCTTCTTTTGAAATGATGTTACCTAGAATTTTTCCCTCCTCTAAACCAAAAAGAGTTTTCATAGAGTTTAAATACCATAGTTTCTACATTTTTCAAAAACTTTTCTTAGGTGTAGCAAATGTTCTTCATTTTTTTTTTAAAACATGGTTATATTATCTAGGTAAATCACAATGAATCTATCTATTTCATCAACAATTTTTATGTCCATTTCCCTTTGGAAAGTGGCCCCAACATTCATAAGGCCAAAGGGAATTATATACATAAAAGTCCCCCAAGGTGTAGTAAATGATGTTTTGTTTTGATCATTAGGATGAACCGCAACCTGGTTGTATCCTGAGAAACCATCCAGCAAAGAGATTTTGTTGGAACCAACTAATTTTTGTAGGATATGATCCATTTTGGGCAGAGGGTAGTTGTTGTTAAAAGAAACCTTGTTCAGATTCCTAAAATCTACACAGATCCTAATTTCACTTATTTTCTTTCTAGTAGGTACTAGATTAGAGACCCATTTTGAAAATATGAGGGGTACAATGATCTTTGCATCAAAAAGTTTTTTGATTTCCTTTTCTATCAAAGGTAATAAGACTGGATTCACTCTCCTCAATTTCTGTTTGAAGGGATTTTGATCTTCTCTTATGGGAATGAAGTGTTGTGTTATCACCCTAAAATCTTTGTCTCTAAGCTTTGGAAAGTTGCCTTGTTTCTAGTCATAGTCTTATAATTTTTGAGTCATCTCATCACAATTAGTGTCATTCTCATTTACAAACCCTTCTTCTAGTCATGGTGTTAAAGGGTCTCTAGGTCATTTCATGCTTTAAGGGTTAGATCATAAGGTTAGAAGTCTTTTAAGATCATATCTCTTTTCCAAATAATGTTTGACAGCCTCATTCCATGTTTTAGAAGTCTTACCAAGTGTTTATAAGTCATATCTCACATCATTTTGGAGAAATTTTGAAAGTAGCTACGAAATCACTGAACTAGGAGTTTTAGTAGCGCGCTACGAAACCCCTGTAGCAGCCTGTTTTAGCAGAAAAACTGTTTTTACTAGTTAACTTCCAAAAGCTTTCCTAAGAAGCCGAGAACTTAATTTTGCAAACTGAAAGAGGCTTTTCTTCCTAACATGCTGCACTACATAAACCTCTTTCATTTTCTTCAATTCCATTCTGAGGTGGGAGAAATTTATGGTTAAACTTGCGCTACGAAACTGCTGAAAGTCAAGCTTTGTCTTCTGGTTTTAGCAGTCTTTTTCAAGATCCGTTTCTGGTTACAAGAAGATGTATTTTGGAATTCTGAGGGAGTTTTCTCTTCATAAACTCTCCAGATACAATAACCTATCTCACTTTATTCATAAGTGTTTTCAGTTGGGAGATACTAAGCTTTCATTGAGACCCTACTTTCAGAAAACGGACTTTTCCTGTTTGCCACGTGTTTTTCAAGGACAGTTTCTGGACAACTGGAGAAATTTTTTAAAAAACCAGGAGAGGTTTTTGTTTTGGACAACATGGGCTACAAAAACATCCTTCGGTTTCATAAAATGTGTCATGGATGAAGATATAAAGGCTCTGTCCCACGTGCCAATTTTCAAGGATCTAAACCTAAAAACAGGGAAACATGTTCCCTAATTTCTAGGGTTTGTCATCAGCAGTTGGGTGACCACGTGGGAGGCTTCATCAAATTCGACTTCATGGAGTTTTAGGTGTCAAATAATGTTTTAAATGTTTAGATAAGGTTGTTGTAATCATAATAAAGAGTTACACTCCTAGTTGTATTAGGTCACTAGCACTCCTAGTTAACAGCTAGTTCTAATTAATGGATTGTTTTATGGTTAGAATAGGTGTCACTGATGGAAAATTCGAATTCTCTTGATGAGGGATGATGGAATCCTAATTGTAAATGCTTTATATAGAGCAAGAGGTCGAATTAGCAAAGGGTTGGAAATTTTATGAAAAGCTTGTATTTGGCTTATGTAAAGACTCATTTTCAGTAATACATGCTTGACTTTACTTCTCAGGATTCATGAAGGATTTGTTATGTTCAAAATATGTGATGTTGTCCTTTTCTTAATTCTTACAGTGGTATGGATGTATAATCACTCAGAATTCACTGAATGTGCTCTGACTTCCTGTATACATTTATAAACTGTGTGGTCCCATATGAGTTTATGTTCTGAATGTTTAAATGCTGAATGCCCTGACTTCCATGTAAGGTTGAGTTCATTGTTATATTGAGGTGTTGTTGACTCCATAAGCCCAATGGATGTTTACTGATCATGTTCAACCATTCATATTTTTCACTTGTTTCATAGAGTTAGCCCTCTAATCTTTATCAAAATCATTAACCTTTGAGAGAGCCCTCTCAGGTTGAGGAGGCTAAGCCTCAGCCAAAAGTAGGTTTGAAATAGTTACTTAGAGTCAACCTGACCAGCAGCCTATCAGGATCTGATTTTGAGATAACATTTTGGTGCGTCTGTCGGGAGCCTGAAGTCTATTCATTCCTGAAATTAAGAGGTTGAACTTCTGAAGGTAGCAGGAGCTCAGACATCTTTTTGAGGCTGCAAAACTACCTTGGCGACTCCACACATCAAATAACAAATTGGAAGGTGACTCCACTGCGAGAAGATCAGTAGCTTGATGAAGTTCCAAGATGAGTTCCACTACAAGAATGAATGCCAGGTATGCTCCTATGAATCGGTCTCATATCCCTGGTTTTCCAAATCCTATGCCAAAGGTTGATTGGTTAGAGGATCTTCCGATATTCAAGGATGAAAAGAAAGACAATGCTGCTCTTCATTTGGTTAGGTTCCATATGCATGTACGCATTCTTAAGGTTCAGATCCCTGAAGATTGTCTCATGAGGATGTTTATGACCACTTTAGAAGGAAAGGCATGGTCTTGGTATAAAAGTTTGGAAAATGGTTCATTATATTCTCTTGCTGATTTCCATGATGTATTCTATGACATGTATAAAGAGTGTCATCCTTCCTTATTGCTGGTCAAAGATTGCTGTAGACATTCTTTAAGTCTTATTCAGTATTTGGAGGATTGTTATGATGATGATGAATTTATGGATGAAGAAATTTTAGAGGCTCTTCATAACAATGCATTTCAGCACCAAGAAGAAAGTATAACATCTCATGAAATGCAGCATGAAGATCAGCAGGGGTTTACTTATGAAAATCATATTACATCCTCTGAGATTGATGTAGAGATGCAGCAGACTTCTCAGTCTTCGAATCATAATGAAGATGAAAATTATTACACACAGCAAGAAGAAATACTGGAGGAAATTTTCTATGACCCTCAGGCGGAGGAAAAGGTTGTTCATTTTTGTGATTCCTTGCAGCAGCTTGCATCAAATAATGATCTTTATAATGAAGAAAATTACATTGTTTGTGGCATCATTTAGAAAGGCAGTTGGATAGCATATCAAATAAATTTGGTGTGGCTGAGGATCAGTTGTTTGAAGATATAGAATGTTATGAGAATCATCAAACTAACCATGTGTTTTTTGACCCTATAGCTGAATACATGGAAAAGATTTACTGTTCAGGCTTCCAGTTATATTTTCATCTTGAAGAACAGTTACACCTCATGCTGCCTTGGTTATTTCAGTATCTGGTTTATTTATGCTTCAAGCACAGTAAGGAGATCCAAGTTTTAGATCAGATTGATGATTGGCTTCATTGGAAGTTTCATGTTCCTTGAACTACAATTGGAAAATGCAGCTAATAGGGTAGGTAGGAATGTGCAAATAAGCTCAGGGTAGGTTGACTGAGCAACTATTTCAGTAGGTGCAGTTTGAATTCTTCGTTCAGAAAACATAAAAGGCTTGAGGAGAAAATTGGGCAGAGGTTCAGAGTTTTCTTCTAGAGGATGTATAGTGGCAGTGGAGCTACAAGTTCTTAGTATACCACAAGGGCACACTATCCCTAGTGGAGCCACTGTTATCACCCTAAAATCTTTGTCTCTAAGCTTTGGTAAGTTGCCTTGTTTCTAGTCATAGTCTTATAATTTTTGAGTCATCTCATCACAATTAGTGTCATTCTCATTTACAAACCCTTCTTCTAGTCATGGTGTTAAAGGGTCTCTAGGTCATTTCATGCTTTAAGGGTTAGGTCATAAGGTTAGAAGTCTTTTAAGATCATATCTCTTTTCCAAATAATGTTTGACAGCCTCATTCCATGTTTTAGAAGTCTTACCAAGTGTTTATAAGTCATATCTCACATCATTTTGGAGAAATTTTGAAAGTAGCTACGCAATCACTGAACTAGGAGTTTTTGTAGCGCGCTACGAAACCCCTGTAGCAGCCTGTTTTAGCAGAAAAAACGGTTTTTACTAGTTAACTTCCAAAAGCTTTCCTGAGCAGCCGAGAACTTAATTTTGCAAAATGAAAGAGGCTTTGCTTCCTAACATGCTGCACTACATAAACCTCTTTCAGTTTCTTCAATTCCGTTTTGAGGTGGGAGAAATTTATGGTTAAACTTGCGCTACGAAACTGCTGAAAGTCAAGCTTTGTCTTCTGGTTTTAGCAGTCTTTTTCAAGATCCGTTTCTGGTTACAAGAAGATGTATTTTGGAATTATGAGGGAGGTTTCTCTTCATAAACTCTCCAGATACAATAACCTATCTCACTTTATTCATAAGTGTTTTCCGTTGGGAGATACTAAGCTTTCATTGAGACCCTACTTTCAGAAAACAGACTTTTCCTGTTTGCCACGTGTTTTTCAAGGATAGTTTCTGGACAACTGGAGAAATGTTTTAAAAAACCAGGAGAGGTTTTTCTGGACAACATGGGCTACAAAAACATCCTTCAGTTTCATAAAATGTGTCATGGATGAAGAGATAAAGGCTCTGTCCCACGTGCCAATTTTCAAGGATCTAAACCTAAAAACAGGGAAACATGTTCCCTAATTTCTAGGGTTTGTCATCAGCAGTTGGGTGACCACGTGGGAGGCTTCATCAAATTCGACTTCATGGAGTTTTAGGTGTCAAATAATGTTTTAAATGTTTAGATAAGGTTGTTGTAATCATAATAAAGAGTTACACTCCTAGTTGTATTAGGTCACTAGCACTCCTAGTTAACAGCTAGTTCTAATTAATGGTTTGTTTTATGGTTAGAATAGGTGTCACTGATGGAAAATTCGAATTCTCTTGATGAGGGATGATGGAATCCTAATTGTAAATGCTTTATATAGATCAAGAGTTCGAATTAGCTAAGGGTTGGAAATTTTATGAAAAGCTTGTATTTGGCTTATGTAAAGACTCATTTTTAGTAATACATGCTTGAATTTCACTTCTCAGGATTCATGAAGCATTTGGTATGTTCAGAATATGTGATGTTGTCCTTTTCTTAATTCTTACAGTGGTATGGATGTATAATCACTCAGAATTCACTGAATGTGCTCTGACTTCCTGTATACATTTATAAACTGTGTGGTCCCATATGAGTTTATGTTCTGAATGTTTAAATGCTGAATGCCCTGACTTCCATGTAAGGTTGAGTTCATTGTTATATTGAGGTGTTGTTGACTCCATAAGCCCAATGGATGTTTACTGATCATGTTCAACCATTCATATTTTTCACTTGTTTCATAGAGTTAGCCCTCTAATCTTTATCAAAATCATTAACCTTTGAGAGAGCCCTCTCAGGTTGAGGAGGCTAAGCCTCAGCCAAAAGTAGGTTTGAAATAGTTACTTAGAGTCAATGTGACCAGCAGCCTATCAGGATCTGATTTTGAGATAACATTTTGGTGCGTCTGCCGGGAGCCTGAAGTCTATTCATTCCCGAAATTAAGAGGTTGAACTTCTGAAGGTAGCAGGAGCTCAGACATCTTTTTGAGGCTGCAAAACTACCTTGGCGACTCCACACATCAAATAACAAATTGGAAGGTGACTCCACTGCTAGAAGATCAGTAGCTTGATGAAGTTCCAAGATGAGTTCCACTGCAAGAATGAATGCCAGGTATGCTCCTATGAATCGGTCTCATATCCCTGGTTTTCCAAATCCTATGCCAAAGGTTGATTGGTTAGAGGATCTTCCGATATTCAAAGATGAAAAGAAAGACAATGCTGCTCTTCATTTGGTTAGGTTCCATATGCATGTACGCAGTCTTAAGGTTTAGATCCCTGAAGATTGTCTCATGAGGATGTTTATGACCACTTTAGAAGGAAAGGCATGGTCTTGGTATAAAAGTTTGGAAAATGGTTCATTATATTCTCTTGCTGATTTCCATGATGTATTCTATGACATGTATAAAGAGTGTCATCCTTCCTTATTGCTGGTCAAAGATTGCTGTAGACATTCTTTAAGTCTTATTCAGTATTTGGAGGATTGTTATGATGATAATGAATTTATGGATGAAGAAATTTTAGAGGCTCTTCATAACAATGCATTTCAGCACCAAGAAGAAAGTATAACATCTCATGAAATGCAGCATGAAGATCAGCAGGGGTTTACTTATGAAAATCATATTACATCCTCTGAGATTGATGTAGAGATGCAGTAGACTTCTCAGTCTTCGAATCATAATGAAGATGAAAATGATTACACACAGCAAGAAGAAATACTGTAGGAAATTTTCTATGACCCTCAGGCGGAGGAAAAGGTTGTTCATTTTTGTGATTCCTTGCAACAGCTTGCATCAAAGAATGATCTTTATAATGAAGAAAATTACATTGTTTGTGGGCATCATTTAGAAAGGCAATTGGATAGCATATCAAATAAATTTGGTGTGGCTGAGGATCAGTTGTTTGAAGATATAGAATGTTATGAGAATCATCAAACTAACCATGTGTTTTTTGACCCTATAGCTGAATACATGGAAAAGATTTACTATTCAGGCTTCCAGTTATATTTTCATCTTGAAGAACAGTTACACCTCATGCTGCCTTGGTTATTTCAGTATCTGGTTTATTTATGCTTCAAGCACAGTAAGGAGATCCAAGTTTCAGATCAGATTGATGATTGGCTTCATTGGAAGTTTCATGTTCCTTGAACTACAATTGGAGAATGCAGCTAATAGGGTAGGTAGGAATGTGCAAATAAGCTCAGGGTAGGTTGACTGAGCATCTATTTCAGTAGGTGCAGTTTGAATTCTTCGTTCAGAAAACATAAAAGGCTTGAGGAGAAAATTGGGCAGAGGTTCAGAGTTTTCTTCTAGAGGATGGATAGTGGCACTGGAGCTACAAGTTCTTAGTATACCACAAGGGCACACTATCCCTAGTGGAGCCACTGTTATCACCCTAAAATCTTTGTCTCTAAACTTTGGTAAGTTGCCTTGTTTCTAGTCATAGTCTTATAATTTTTGAGTCATCTCATAACAATTAGTGTCATTCTCATTTACAAACCCTTCTTCTAGTCATGGTGTTAAAGGGTCTCTAGGTCATTTCATGCTTTAAGGGTTAGGTCATAAGGTTAGAAGTCTTTTAAGATCATATCTCTTTTCCAAATAATGTTTGACAGCCTCATTCCATGTTTTAGAAGTCTTACCAGGTGTTTATAAGTCATATCTCACATCATTTTGGAGAAATTTTGAAAGTAGCTACGAAATCACTGAACTAGGAGTTTTCGTAGCGCACTACGAAACCCCTGTAGCAGCCTGTTTTAGCAGAAAAACTGTTTTTACTAGTTAACTTCCAAAAGCTTTCCTGAGCAGCCGAGAACTTAATTTTGCAAAATGAAAGAGGCTTTTCTTCCTAACATGCTGCACTACATAAACATATTTCAGTTTCTTCAATTCCATTCTGAGGTGGGAGAAATTTATGGTTAAACTTGCGCTACGAAACTGCTGAAAGTCAAGCTTTGTCTTCTGGTTTTAGCAGTCTTTTTCAAGATCCGTTTCTGGTTACAAGAAGATGTATTTTGGAATTCTGAGGGAGTTTTCTCTTCATAAACTCTCTATATACAATAACCTATATCACTTTATTCATACGTGTTTTCAGTTGGGAGATACTAAGCTTTCATTGAGACCCTACTTTCAGAAAACGGACTTTTCTTGTTTGCCACGTGTTTTTCAAGGATAGTTTCTGGACAGCTGGAGAAATTTTTTAAAAAACCAGGAGAGGTTTTTGTTCTGGACAACATGGGCTACAAAAACCTCCTTCAGTTTCGTAAAATGTGTCATGGATGAAGAGATAAAGGCTTTGTCCCACGTGCCAATTTTCAAGGATCTAAACCTAAAAACAGGGAAACATGTTCCCTAATTTCTAGGGTTTGTCATGAGCAGTTGGGTGACCACGTGGGAGGCTTCATCAAATTCGACTTCATGGAGTTTTAGGTGTCAAATAATGTTTTAAATGTTTAGATAAGGTTTTTTTAATCATAATAAAGAGTTACACTCCTAGTTGTATTAGGTCACTAGCACTCCTAGTTAACAGCTAGTTCTAATTAATGGTTTGTTTTATGGTTAGAATAGGTGTCACTGATGGCAAATTCAAATTCTCTTGATGAGGGATGATGGAATCCTAATTGTAAATTCTTTATATAGAGCAAGAGGTCGAATTAGCTAAGGGTTGGAAATTTTATGAAAAGCTTGTATTTGGCTTATGTAAAGACTCATTTTCAGTAATACATGCTTGACTTTTACTTCTCAGGATTCATGAAGGATTTGTTATGTTCAGAATATGTGATGTTGTCCTTTTCTTAATTCTTACAGTGGTATGGATGTATAATCACTCAGAATTCACTGAATGTGCTCTGACTTCCTGTATACATTTATAAACTGTGTGGTCCCATATGAGTTTATGTTCTGAATGTTTAAATGCTGAATGCCCTGACTTCCATGTAAGGTTGAGTTCATTGTTATATTGAGGTGTTGTTGACTCCATAAGCCCAATGGATGTTTACTGATCATGTTCAACCATTCATATTTTTCACTTGTTTCATAGAGTTAGCCCTCTAATCTTTATCAAAATCATTAACCTTTGAGAGAGCCCTCTCAGGTTGAGGAGGCTAAGCCTCAGCCAAAAGTAGGTTTGAAATAGTTACTTAGAGTCAACCTGACCAGCAGCCTATCAGGATCTGATTTTGAGATAACATGTTGTATGATATTAGTATCATATGATTTTAAATATTCATAGCTCCAAGAAAACACATCAGAGAATTCCTTAAGTAGCTCAATGTATTTTTGTTTTTCTTTAGGAGGCAAGGATTTGGACAGTTTCACAATTTTAGGATTCTCTGCAGTTCCTATGTTACAGTCCTCTACCTCGGCTCCTACTGGTTCTATTTTTGGCTTTTTGGCTACATCATTGAAGTCAAAAATCTCTTCCAATGGTACCAATCCTCTTGGCAACACATTGTATTTTAGTTGTAGAACCTCAAGTTCTTCTTGATTGTCATCAGTTTCATTTAACACTATTTCTTTTTTATTTTCATCTACATCATTATCTGTATCAATATTTATAGACTCAAAATCATCTTTTAATTGTAATAAATTCTCTACTTGTTTGTCACTTTCAAAAACTTGCCAATATCTTACATTATTCGGGACAGTTGGTCTGTATTTTATTTCAACCTCATGTTTTCTATTAGGATGGAAAATTACTTTCAAGTACTAGCTAAATTAGCTAAAGCATCTACCAAAAATATTATGGCCTTTAGGAATAAGAGACAATTTATAGTCTGGGAAACATTGAAGAAATCTAAAACCTCATTTCTATAGGATCTTAAACTAGGGTTCTTGGCTGAATACTCACCTTTAATCAGGTTAATGATGAGTTTTGAATCTCTGTGCACAGAAATTCTTTTAGCCCCTGACCTCTTTAAAAGTTGCAGTCCTAAGATTAATGCTTCATATTCAGCTATATTGTTTATACATTGAAAGTTTAGTTTGTAAGAGTTTCCTTTAGCTACCCTTGTTTGTGAGTTTAAAATCTAGACACCTGCCCTTGCTCCTTCCTTTCTTACAACCCCATCAAATTCCATGTTCCATAGGGCTTCACTCTCGTCATCTGGTTTCGAAAGTTCAAATTTCATTTCCTCTGTCTTGCTTAGCTCAACTTCTAAATGTGAAACTTCCTCCTCTACAGATTCATCATTGTATAAAATAAAGGAGTCTAAATCTAAATGCATAGAGTACATGGGGGTAATTTTTTGGTTTTTCTTGGCTACTATCCATGTATTTCATGAGAGTCTCCATGCAGAGTCTTCTTTGTTGACCAAAAACAAGAAAGGTAGCATAGGTCATATCCATTTGCAAAGTACCTTGTAACTTTTCTCCCCAAGACCTCGATAGTAACATTCCATACTTAGGGTGTATGTTTGCTACTACAATTTCCATGACTAAAATTTTGGCTAGGATTTGGGCTAAAGTGACACACAGGTCTTTGATGAGACCTAGGCATCTGACCTTGCTAGAATCAAAGGAATACAAATCTTTGTAAGGCCTTGTGATATCTAAACCCAATTTTTCCATGATGGCTCTGGGCATCAGATTGTGAGAAGCACCAGAGTCAAGCATTGTGTTATGAAAAATCTTGTCATGAATATTCAAACTAATGTAGAAAGGAGGCACAGTTCCATCCTGAGATTTTCCTTCCACTTCAGGTCCAAATAACAACTCAGGCTGGTCATCAGTCAGGTTTACTGTGTTTGTCCCTTCCCCTATTTTCAGGGCTTTCATAACTTGAAACCTATATGCATTTTTATTGATTAATTCGGTTAAAGGAACTAAAATTTAAACTTTAGCCAACTTAGTCTCAATGTTGAAAAATGTTTGAGGTTTTTCTATCTCTTTGGTATTCTGATCATGTTTTTTAGGAGCCTCTTTTTGAGCGCCATCCTTTGTTTAGCTAGTGGAAGGGGCATCATTCTGATTTTTGTTGGGAGGATTTCTAGCAGTCATTTTTCTTCTTATATTATATTGCTTATGCACTTCCATTATAGTGTTTTGGTATCCTTGTTTATACTCATCTGACTCTAAAGGGAGGGCTTCTGGTTGTGATAGCAAGAACAGATCTTTCGATTCTTTGGTCAAGAAAATATGATCTATACCACTTTCTTCAAATAGGTTTATCTGGTTTACTTCGGGATCTTCTGTCAACTCAACTTCTTCATCAGCATAGTTTTCTTGGAAGGGAATCTTGAGTTGTTGTTGATCATTTGGGCCTCTTTGTTCTCTTTATTTAATTAAGGGTGGATTCCTCCTAAGATTTTGATTTCTAATTGAGGGCTACCTTTATTATCTCTCGGAGGAGCTCTATCAGTTAAACTTATTCTCTCTACCATTCTTTCCATATACCTAACTAAGCAATATGTTAGGATATTTCGACACATAGGAAATAGTTAAGTACAACTTGGTCTAGTATAGAGTTAGGTATAGAGTTAGGTAAAGTGTGTTTCTTTACCGTTGTACATTTTGTAACTTACAATCCGACGGTCACGATATGTAGTGATCTGACGGTTCATTCTCTCCTCGGTATTACCGACACTTGATCTGTGGCTTGACACCCGATTGGTCCATGAATTCTATTTAAAGCGCATGGAGGGTCATTTGTAGGGTAATCCGTGCATGAGAGAAGCTTATGTAAATTTTCATTCTTTGATTAATAAATTGCCTGAAGTGGCTGCGTTGGCTCAGGCCGTGGACTGTTTCCCTCTTTGAGGGTTTTAACCACGTCAAAAATACTGGTGTATTGATCTGTGATCTGGTTGTGAGCGGTGTCCTTTTGGTGTTCTTTCTGAGGAACTTACCCTGTAAATTCCTACATGGTATCAGAGCTATTTGAGGGCCGCGTCCGCTGGTGATCCAAATCTGAAGCCGGTAGAACTGCATCTGACTGCCGTTTCCTAGATCTGTTGTTTCTGACTGCTTTCGGGCCGAGAGGACTGCTCTGTTGTGTTCGGAGCATCTGTTCCAGTGAGGAACCCCTTTCGTTTCACGCAAAAAGGTTTCCGGTAGCCCTAGCTGCATCATTTTTAAGATCTGGAGGTATACAGTCTTTATTTGCAGTTTACTGTTATTTTCTCTCTGCTTATTTCGGTTTCGGTTTATTTAACTTTTTTTTTAACCGGATCTATACCTTTCATTTCTGCGTATGCTCTTTGCCCTGCGACTCTGTGCAATCTGGGCAAATCAGAAATAGAAAGGAAGGATTTTTCTCATGTGTATGCTCTTTTCCCTGCACCTTAGTGTGATCTCGGAAAATCAGAAACATTGAGAAAAATATTTAGTTTTTCGGCTAAAGCTAACTTTGAGCTGCAAGGTTAAATTTTTGAAAATATTTAGTTTTTTGGGTAAAGCTATTTAGTTTTTTGGGTAAAGCTAACTTCGAGCCATAAGGTTCGTTTTCTTTGCATGTCCGTGTTGGGTTTTGTGTTTTTTGTTTTGTAGGGAAAAATAGTTTTCTCAAAGAAAACACGCAACCCAAGCCCTCTCTCTCTCTCTCTCTCTCTCTCTCTCTCTCTCAAATTTTTTGTATAGATCAATTGGTTCAAAGCTATTTTAAGAGAGTAGAGGTCTTGGGTTCAAGTCTCCATTTTGTGGGGGCGGACTTTTTCATTTCCGCACATTCCCGCACTTCGTCGGCAACTTCAACAACGTTTTTTCAAAAAGCCATAACTTCTTCATCCGGAAGCCTTTTTCAGAGCCGTTTTTTTTAAACCAGCCTAATTTTTCGAGATCTATCCATTGGAACACTTACTTTCAGCATCTTCAGCTTCAGTTTCTATTGAAATGGAAAGTCAATACCAAGTTACCCTTGACAGCACCAACTACTTCCAATGGTTGTCATACATGGAGGATTTACTTAGAAGTAAAGGTCTCTACCGAATAGCCACAAGCCAAGAAAAGAAATCGAAAGATGAAGACAAGGTTGCTAAATGGGAAAATAGACAAGATCAAGCACGTGGTTTGATAGGGATGTCTATTTCTCCAGATCTTAGATTCCATATTGCAGAACTTGAAACTCCTCATGAAGCAATGGAACAAATCAATAAAGTTTTTGGGATTAAAAATGAAATTAGAGCCCATCAACTTGAAAATGAGTTGCTTACATTGGACCCAAATAATTTTTCTTGCATTGAAGATTTCTTGTCTAAGATCAAGACCCTTAGATATCTTTTGGAAGGTGTTAAGGTTAAGAAAGAAGATAGTAACCTTATTTATTCCATCCTTACTGAGTTGGGACCAGCCTACTCTGTATTTGTTTCCACCTTCCATTCTACAAGGGAAGCCTTCATTTCTCAAGGAAAAGACTATAAGCCTCCTCCCTTTGACTCTTTTTGTGATTCTTTAATAAGAGAACAAGAAAAACTCTTACACCTTGGTCTTCTTAATCTTGGAAACTCTTCCAAGTAAGCGTTAGCCGCCCAGCAGCAACCAAATTCAAAGAATCCTAAGAAGTCATATCCTAAAAAGAATGGTCCTAAACCAAACAAGGGTCCTAAGCAAATCAGCCTCAAAATGAAAGATCATTTCAGCAAATTGATAAGACCAATAAAAACAAATGGAAGAAGACTGACAGACATTGCAACTTTTGTAATCGAGATGGCCACTTAGAATCAAAATGCTTTAAAAAGATAGAAGCCTTGGAAGCAGCAATGAAGAAGCATAACATCCATTTGGGGCAATCTTCAACTTCAACTTCATCTTCAGGAATGGCACTTTCTGCATGTGGTTGTCAAGCATCTCGGTCTGGTTATGCATTGAATGTATCTTCTTCTTCTCATTCTCATGAGTGGCTCATTGATTCTGGAGCTTCTTATCACATGGCCAAAAACAAAGCCATGTTTTCTTCTTTAAATGATTGTAACACCAAAAATATATATGTTGGTGATGATAGATCTCTTAATGTTGCAGGGACTGGAACTGTTCATCTAGACAATGGTCAGTTTAATGATGTATTATGTGTTCCAACCTTATCCTGCAACCTTCTATCTGTATATCAGATAACTCATTCAGGTGAAGGTAAAATCGTTGAATTTTCACCTCATGATGTTGTAATCAAGGACTTAAAAGATCCTAAACAGATTTTGGCTACTGGCATTGCTGATGATTCTACAAGGTTGTATAAGTTTCACAACTTTGGGTCATCAAATCTTCCCTCAGTATTTGTTTCTCATAACGATGAAGTGAGCAAACTTTGGCATGAGCGATTTGGTCACTTAAACTATCGCTCCCTTCAGCATCTATGTAAATAAAATATGGTGACAGGTCTTCCTATGGTATCTTGCAGAGATGGTGTTTTTTCCGGATGTGTACTCGGAAAACATCATCGGGATAGTTTTGAAAAACGTGCCTCTTGGCACGCCTCAGCCCCTTTACAGCTTGTGCATAGTGATTTATGTGGTCCACTTCCTATTGCTTCATTCTCTGGCTGCAAGTATTTCTTAACTTTCATTGATGATTTCTCCAGACACACTTGGGTATACTTCTTAAAACTCAAGAGTGAAGTATTTAACACATTTTTGGTCTTCAAGGCCTTTGTTGAAAAACAATCTGGACATCAAATTCTTAAGTTAAGATCTGATAATGGCGGAGAATATGTTAAAAACACATTCATCAACTATTGCACTGAGAATGGAATTCAAATGCAACATACTGTTCCATATACTCCACAACAAAATGGTGTAGCTGAAAGGAAGAATCGCACCTTAAAGGAAATGGCTAATTGTATGCTACAATCTAAAGGACTTGGTCTTAGTTTTTGGGCAGAAGCAATTAACTGTGCAAATTACATAATAAATCGCACTCCTACTAAGGTTCTAAAGAATATCACTCCAGAAGAAGCATGGAGTTCAATTAAACCAGATGTAAGTCACTTTCGTGTTTTTGGAAGTGAAGCATGGGCCCATATTCCAGATGAAAAGCATAAAGCTTTAGAACCTAAGAGTGAAAAATGTACTTTTGTTGGATATTCTGAAGATGTAAAAGGCTATAGACTTATTCCATTTAAGTCCAAAAATGTTATCATTAGAAGAGATGTAAAATTTGATGAAAATATATCGGCCTACGAGCCTAGTCCGGCGGATGTGCCACCTCTCTCTATCTCTTCTACTTTTGAAAACATTTCTTCTTCAGATGATGAAAGTGAGGATGACAATCCTCCCCCACCATCTCAGGATCCTCCTTCAGCTCCTGAGCTTCCAAAATGGGTTCGTGCTACTTGAGATGCAGCAGGTGATCTTGCTGGAGATCGTACAGATCAGCGACGCACACGTTCTCAGTTCGAGAGAGCCTCTTCTTTACTGGCTCAAGCTCCAGTAAATTATGATCTTGACACCTTTTCAGAAGCTTCAGGCCATCCAGATTGGGAAGCAGCTATGAATGAAGAATATCATTCATTATTAGCAAATGATACATGGGATCTTGTTCCTTTACCAAAGGGACGAAAACTTGTTAGATGCAAATGGGTTTACAGAACCAAGTATGGACCAGATGGGAAAGTTGATAAACATAAAGCTCGTCTTGTTGCTAAGGGATTTTCACAGGTTGAAGGCATTGACTACACTGAAACCTTCTCCCCTGTTACCAAAATGAACTCTATCCGCCTTGTTCTTTCCCTTGCTGCCTCTTTCAAATGGGAAGTCCATCAGATGGATGTTAAATCTGCCTTCTTGCATGGGGACTTGCATGAAGAAATCTATATGGAACAACCCATTGGCTTCATACAAACAGACTCCAGCCTTGTTTGTCGACTTAAGAAATCCCTTTATGGTCTCAAGCAAGCTCCTCGGGCTTGGTATGCCAAAATGGATAGCTTTCTTTTAGAATCTGGCTTTTCTAGGTGTCATTCTGACAATATTGTCTACACCAAGAAAGTGGGAAACTCTCTTATCATCCTTGTTCTTTATGTTGATGATATTATCCTTACTGGTAGTGATCCCAACCTTATAAACCATGTGAAGTCTAGCCTCAAAAGGAAATTTGAAATGACAGACTTAGGACACTTACACTATTTTCTCGGTCTTCAAGTCTTGCAATCCAAGGAGGGTATTTCCCTTTCCCAGTCCAAGTATGCTTGTGATATTCTACGTCATTTTCACATGGAAGGCTGTAAGCTAGCCCCTTCTCCCTTTCAGTCTGGAGTCAAACTCTCAGTCACTTGTACTTCTCCTGAAGTTGATGCTACCTTATACCGTCAACTTGTAGGAAAACTTTTGTATCTAACCCATACTCGTCCTGATCTTTCCTTTGTTGTTGGCCTTGTTGCTCGGTTCATGCAAAACCCCCGTGAAAGTCATTGGAAAGCAGCTAAAAGAATACTTCGTTATGTTCGAGGTACAGTTCAGTTTGGGATTCATTACAGTGCCGAAGCAGCTCCTCTATTGGTTGGTTTCACTGATTCTGATTGGGTTGGTGACCCTGATGATCGGAAGTCTACTGCCAGTTATGTGTTCACTCTTGGTTCAGGACCTATTACATGGGCTTGTAAGAAACAAGCTGCCATTTCTCTTTCATCAGCAGAAGCAGAGTATCATGGTGCCGTAGAAGCTAGTAAGGAAGCCTTGTGGCTTCGTCAGATCCTGTCAGAATTTGGCTTTGAGCAGCAACATCCGACTACACTTTGGTGTGATAATCAAAGTGCCATTCAGCTATGCAAAGATCCAGTCCAACATCAGCGCAGCAAACACATTGAACTGCACATGCACTTCATCAGAAAGCTCATTCACGACCATGTTCTTGAAGTGCAATATTGTTCAACAGATGATCAAGTTGCAGACATCTTCACAAAGGCTCTCACAGAGGCGAAGTTCACTAAACTTTGATTTATGGTTGGAGTTCAGGAAGTTGTCACTAAGGGGGGATAGGCTCTAGTGCCTCCTTCCTTCTCCTATTGTGTCATATTTGTAAATCCTTCAATCCTATCCCAAGTTGTTCTTAAGGGGGGATGTTAGGATATTCCGACACATAGGAAATAGTTAAGTACAACTTGGTCTAGTATAGAGTTAGGTATAGAGTTAGGTAAAGTGTGTTTCTTTACCGTTGTACATTTTTTAACTTACAATTCGACGGTCACGATATGTAGTGATCCGACGGTTCATTCTCTCCTCGGTATTACTGACACTTGATCCGTGGCTTGACACCCGATTGGTCCATGAATTCTATTTAAAGCGCATGGAGGGTCATTTGTAGGGTAATCCGTGCATGAGAGAAGCTTATGTAAATTTTCATTCTTTGATTAATAAATTGCCTGAAGTGGCCGCGTTGGCTCAGGCCGTGGACTGTTTCCCTCTTTGAGGGTTTTAACCACGTCAAAAATACTGGTGTATTGATCTGTGATCTGGTTGTGAGCGGTGTCCTTTTGGTGTTCTTTCTGAGGAACTTACCCTGTAAATTCCTACACAATACAACTTAGCAACGGATGATGAAGAATAAGGTTCATCTTTAATAGATACCCATCTTTCAGCTTTTAGCCTAGCTCTTTTGGCTAACAGATTAGCTTCAACACTAACTGTATTTCTCTACATCTCCTCAAGGGTAGCAGGATTTCTTTCTCTGAGTTGGTAAGACATGTCTGGATCAAATCCATATGGGAATTTGATCAGGGCCAGTCCTAGTGGGGGTTGTATGGCAGTGGGGATAGAGTTATAAATGTTGTTGAATCTGGTGCAATAGTCCTAGACTATTTCACCAGGGGCTCTTTTAATACTCTCATACTCAGCTAAGATTTGTAGAGGATTCTTTTTCACTTCCCATCTTCTAAGGAAAGTTTCATGAAATTGGGTAAGATCTGGGATAGAACGAGTTGGAAATCCTTTAAACCATTTTTTAACCTCACTAGTGAGACTTTGAGCAAACAATCTCATTTTAACATCATCATCATCAATCTCTTGGAGGTCTAAGTAATCATTCATTTTATCAATATGTTGTTGAGTAGTAATTGGCCCTGTGCCATCATATTGGGGTATCCTACTCTGATAATATTGAGGCATTGCATTGAGTTGTCCAGGTAGGACCAAGGGAGCATAACGAGCTGCCATGATTGGTAAATGAGAATGGGAAGATGATGAAACTATAACATGTGTGAATGTGGGAGGGATTAAAGGAGGTGGAGTAGAACTCTGTTGGGTTGATGTAGTGGTGGTAGGGATAGTACATGAAATGGGTGTACTAGAAATAGGGGGAATATATGGAGGTGTAGTAGAAATAGGAGGAATATCTGGAGGAATAGTAGAAACATGAGGAATTTCTAGAGGAACAGTGGAAATAGGAGGAACCTTTGGAAGGGTAGTATAAACAGGAGGAATTTCAAGTGAGATATAAATACTAGGTGGAATTAATGGTGGGGCTGGGGATGAAGCAGTAGAGGAAGAATGTGAGGATTTAGGTGATTCTGGAGATTTTTGTACAACATGATCTAGTTTAGATACCAACGCTTCAAGCTTGTTAAATTGTTTGATGACATCATCATCAGAATCTGATTTCACAGTTTTATGCTTTGAAATGTAGGGTTTTAAGATGTTTTCATCAAAAACAAGTTCTGCTATGAAACTGTCAGATTTAGTTCAGACGAGACTATGTTCAAATGGTAAATCAAACTCTATGCCTTCTATTGTTTCAAATCTTTCAGGCAGAGAATTAATCCTAGGGAGAGGATTATTACTTGCCTCGCTCTCGACTAAGCTTTTCTTTCTAAGAATTTTTTCAGGGTTATCAACAATTTTTGGTGGATTTGATTCTAGTTTAGCTCTAGTATATATCTTCTTAGGAGCCAGATCTACTATAGAATATTTATAGATATAAAATATGTACAAATTTTAAGCGGCAAACAACCTTAAATCAAATCTATTTCTCAGCCACAAACCTAGAAAAATATTTAAGCACTGAAATAAAACTTTTGACCTGGGAAAAATTAATACAAATTAGATTTGTTCGAATTCCCCAGTATGGTTGCTAGGATGTTATCACTCTGTAATTTCTTAAGGTTGTAAAATAAACCCATAGGTAACCACATAAGCACTTTCAATCTTAGAAGTTAGCCCTTCTAAACTCATTTTATTCACCAAGTCTAATCATGCTTAAATGGTGTGATTAAACCTCTGATTCTATTTATTTTTTTCTAATGTGGCATTTAAACAAGATGCACACTTTGAACTTTATAAAGCATTTCTTATGCATATTTTTATGTGAAATGCAGTGGCATTTGAATTTTCACACTTATTGGGGTTTGTTTTTCATTTTTTCATATTTCTTTCATATTTTTCCATTTTTTCATATATATATATATATATATATATATATATATATATATTTGTATCCCATTCGTTTCTTCTCTTCTTTTATTTTATTTTTATGTTCTTTTCTTTTTTGAAACAACTTGCAGAATGAAAGATTGTTTATAACATCTCATATACAAAAATCAACAGCTAATATTCATCTCATCCTATAAGATATAAGACACTAATAGTTGTAATGTGTTGTCACTGACTATAGTCAATTATTGGATATAGTTGAACACTGTTGTCACTAACAGGAATCTTTGGAATACATAAATCTCATCCATGAGTCCCAGACGTAGGGAGGAGGAGCTATGTGAGCATCTATAGTAGATCTGAACACTCCCAGGTGAACTAGATGAGGGCGTCTGGGGTCAAACATACCCAGATCTAGCTCAAGCCCTGGACGCTCTCATAAGGCTGATGTGCAAGCATCTATGGCAGCACGAACGCTCTCAGGACCACTCTGTGCGAGTGTCCAGGGACTAATACAGCTTGATCTATATCTGAAACCTTGGACACTCCCATAACACATTGTTCCAGTGTCCAAGGCTCCTTAGACATTGTCAAGACCATTGTGTGCTAGTTTCTAAGGACTAAAATGTCCAATTATGTGCCAGTGTTCGAGATCCAGAAAACCCTAGATCAGTGTGAGCTTTTACCCTGATATTTCAGACCCTTGTGCGAACTTTCCTCTAACATACATTTGTGAACCAAGACAATAAGAGAAGAGAAGATGACTTGATCAATGTGTCTAAATGAGCTTGAGATCTCTACTATTTATAGGATTTCATGAGATTCCACTTGGGGTTGAGGCCAACCTAAGCAGTTACACGTGGTTAGGGCCGACCCATTCCATAATATATGTATGAATAAAATAAGTCAAAAATCAACCTCTCCTTGACCAAATAGGGTGATATTTAGGTCAATTTTGGTCCTCTTGAAAATAGGAATCTAATTAAATCATCATCTCAGTCATTTGAGCTGTCTAAGGTGGAATTTGACCGTAGTTTCAAAAATTAACAATCCCTCTCAACTAGGGAAAATTCCACTTGCTAATATATGTCCATCAATCAATATGCCATTATGGAATCTTCAAGTGTTATAATGTATCATCACTGATCATCTATGTCATGTATTCATCATGCCATGTCCATATCAACTGTATCATCGTCACAAATCATCAATGCACATCTTGATATATCCCTTTCTTATTCTTGCTTATCTCATGATTCTTCTTGCTCGTATGTTGAACATTCTTGAATCTAGAAGAAGAATAATTTGTTACCGGAGCGGAACTTAAGCTACCACCCTATATCCATCAGGCTGCTGCCTAGAACCTTTTCCAGCTAGCTACCACCCAGTATATCATCATCAATTGTAATGCCCTACTTAATCTTACCATGCAAATTTTACAAGTGTTTAAATTACCTTAAAATATTGACTTATAATTATCAAGAAATATTGGTACATACCTGCATTGGTGAAACAACAAATTTATTGCTGATATAAATTTTGTTATTATTCAATTCCCAACTTACCTCCTCAAATTTAAATTTTGATAGGATATGGTCTCCTTCCATTTATTCCAATTTAAATATTCATATCTCATCCCTAAAATGTCCTCTCAAATTTACTTGGGAGAAGACATGATCCTCTCGAATTAATTACCAAATTATATATTTATATGTCATCCCCAAAATTTTCTCTCAAATTTACTTGGGAGTAGACATGGTCCTCTCCAATTAATTACCAAATTATATATTCATATCTCATCCCCAAAATGTCCTCGCAAATTTACTTGGGATAAGACATGGTCCTCTCTAATTAATTACCAAATTATATATCATATCTCATCCCCAAAATGTCCTCTCAAATTTACTTGGGAGAAGACATGGTCCTCTCCAATTAATTACCAAATTATATATTCATATCTCATCCCCAAAATGTCCTCTCAAATTTACTTGGGAGAAGACATGGTCCTCTCCAATTAATTACCAAATTATATATTCATATCTCATCCCCAAAATGTCCTCTCAAATTTACTTGGGAGAAGACATGGTCCTCTCCAATTAATTACCAAATTATATATATATATATATATATATATATATATATATATATATATATATATATATATATATATATATATATATATATATATATATATATATATATATATATATATATATATATCTCATCCCCAAAATGTCCTCTCAAATTTACTTGGGAGAAGATAAGTCAAATGTAAGGATGAGGGGGTAGTTATGACATTAATGAGAGGTGGTTGAGGTGGAGAAGAGAAGGGGGCATAAAAGGGGAAGGATGAGGGGAGGAGAGGGGATCCTTGGTATTGCTTTTGGTTTTGGTTTGGTTGTGGTTTTGGAGGATTTGTTTTGAAAGGAAGGTGGAGAAGAGAGAAGGGAGAGAAGGAGAGTATTGTTTATCTTGGACACACTACATCTGGTTGGACTTGGGCTCGGAGGGCTAGGGAACCTGTGGAGGTTTCCTGGGCTAGGAAATACTTCCTAGTTGGATGGGAGGTAAATCCAGTCAGTAGTCAAGAGGAGCATCCCAGCAGGATTAGGATCTCAAGGGCATCTCAAACAGGCTATCGGAGAAAGTATTCCTCTGTTTATAGATTACTCGTGTAAGAGATTGAAATGAAATGCTTACTATTTAATTGTGGGAAATAAATTTTAATGGTAAATTATCATCGATTAAATATTTAGTTAGAAATAAGTTATTTTCCATTTTATTATATTTAAATTAGAGAAATTTATTTTTGTTAAAGGACCCTAGGATGGAGCCTTACACGTGGTATCAGAGCAGGTTCAAAATCTGGACCCAAGACCCACTAAACACAAATCTTTGCTAATTTTTTTATTAAAATTATGTGGAACTGATTTCTCCACCTTCCTCTCTTTAGTAGAAAGGCCAGCACTTCCTGGAAGACCAACCAATGCATCCCACAAAGAATCAAGCTCCACTAACCTCATTACTTCATTTACAAAGGCTTCACGTGTTTCCTTGTCCACATCTCTAGGAAGTTGTAGCCATGATGAATAAACAAGGGACTCTTCCACTGTTACTTGAGGAGAATGTATGTCTGTCTGTTCCACATATCCTGAGATCCGTGCAAATGTTTCCTGAACTTTGTGATATCCCGAGATTCTGATCTGCCCCTCTATATATCCACCTGTTTTCCTACTAGCAAGCACATCCATAAGTGTTGTTTTAGAGGCTCCAAGCAAACAAATCCATACAACAAGATCCCTGCATTGAGCTGTAATTATTTTTATATTTATAATTCAGTATTAGAAGTCGAGTCGAGGCCATTGTCTTATGGGGTACTATAAAAATATTAGTATGTCCCCTGCATTGAACTGTAATTATTTTTATTATTTTACTGTAGCAACTGTCAGGTCTACCGGAAATTATTATCAATCCTGGCAAGGTACATATCATGGTCGATTTTTCATGATTTTGAAATTTTGTTAGTTAAGTAGAATAAAACACCCAAGAATACTAAATTGTCTAGTCGTCCATGCACATATTAGACGTTTAGACAAGGGTATTTGCAGCTTTTCTCATATCGAAGATGAGACTTTTGTAATTGTCTGAAGTTACTGTGCAAACAACAGAGTAGTCAAGATTATGAAATGAATCAAATGATCATATTTTGTCGTGCAAGGTCTTAGAAGTTAACTTTATTTGACTCAATAGTCCATGGGTCCGTGTTCTTTGAAATGCTAATTTATCACCAGTTTATAGCCTTCAGCTGTCTCACTGCATCCACTCCTTGTAGCAGTTTCAAAGAGGGATTTTGGTCATGCCCCAGAAGATAACTTTTTTTCTACACATAAAATTACGAATTCTTTCTTCTTTTATTTTCATAATGGACTCTTAAGTCTTTTGATATTATATTTTCCCTTTTCAACAGTTTTTTAGATGTTCTGGCCAAACCTTTTTGGATCAGGCTGTATTGGAATTTTGTTGACGAAGTCTCGAGCTTCATCTAGGTACCCAGCACGGCCAAGAAGGTCAACCATGCATAAATAGTGTTCCCTTAAATGTGCAATATGATAACATTCATCCATGCTATTGAAGTGTCTGTAGCCTTCATCCACTAGACCAGCATGGCTGCAAGCAGACAGAGCACTAACAAAAGAAACATGGTTCGGCTTTATACCAGAAATTCTCATTTGTTCGAAGAGTTTGAGGGCTTCTTTGCCACTGCCATGCATATCATATCCCGTAATCATTGCATTCCATGACACTGCATCTGGACTAGTCATTTTATCAAACAATTCACGTGCCTTCTGTATGCTCCCACATTTTGCATACATGTCTATCAACGCATTCACTGCAATGACATCAGACTGGAATCCATCTCGGATTATTCTTTCATGGATCTCTTTGCCATGTTCCAAAGTTCCCAAATTAGCACACACCGGAAGAACACCAGCCAAGGTTTTGGAGTCTGGCCTCACTCCATCGAACTGCATTTGTTGGAAAAGCCTCAGGGCTTCCATACCATGCCCATTCTGCGCCAATCCTGCAATCACTACAGTCCATGCCATGACACTCCTTTGAGGCATTCCTTCAAACAGATTCATTCCTTCTTCAACAAACCCATTCCGCAAAAGTCCCAAAAGCATAACATTCCAAGAAATCAAGTTTTGTTGAGGTGTTTTGTCAAACACTTCACGTGCAAGATCAACTCTCTCGCATTTCACATACATATCAACTAGGGCAGTCATTACAATAACATTTGACTAAAACCCACCTCTCATTATCATTTTTTGATGAATCCCCAACCCCTGTTCCAGATCTGCCATGTCTGCACACATGGGAAGGACACTAGAAAATGTAAACTGATTGGGTTCAACCCCTTCTTCTTGCATTTGCCGAAACAAACTCAATGCCTCCTCAAGAATACCCTCTTTTGCATAACCAGCAATCATGGCGGTCCAAGAAACCATTGTGATCGGGCATTTGGTCAAAAACTCTGTGAGCATCCTTCAAACTTCTGCATTCTACATACATATTGATTAGTGTGTTCTGCAAATATCTATCTACTGCCAAAATGGATCCCTTTTCGTTCATGTGCGTGTGGGCATGAATTTGTTTCCCATCTGCAAAGGCTTTCCTGCGAATACAATCCTGCAAGAGATGAACATATGTACAAGAATCTATATGCTTGTCTGTAATATACAAACTTTGGATCTGGAATTCCTTTTCCAAAATGAAATCTTTACAAGTCGATCTTCTGTGATCTTGTACAGATAAATTCTTGGCATTGGCTTGAATTTGAGTACACATTGGCCGAACAAATAAAACTATCTTCATGATTGTATTCAGGTCACCTATGCAAAACAACCATTTTTATTCCAGTGCGCCCAGTTGGGAATTAAAAATAGAAGAAGTATATCTCAATGAAATATAAATTACGTTCTGAAATACAGAATCTAAATTGGCATCCACAGTCACAGTGCTCAAACACCAATGCATCTGGTGTGATGCTATGACTGAAGGAGTTACTGATGCACTGCGAAAGTCTGCATCCAATTCATCGTCCTTAAAATTACTGCAGCTACTTTTAATGGCATATTTTATCATCAGAAATATTATGGGTATTAACTCTATTACTAATCTCTTTTCAAACCCTATTTTTGTCAAATCCAAACCCTTGTCACTGTATGAGATTGAATAATTGCCAACAACATTCAATGGGTTTTGCTCAGGATCAGAATAAACAACCTCTGATAAGTCTCTAATTGTCTCAGCTGCAACAACCTGCAAAAATTTTTTGGAATCCATGACATCAGGGCTGCCATGTTGGCATTGGATGAAGCTAGTGCTACACAGCAAAGAAATAAGCCTGTTATTTTTGTGTTTCTGTAGTATCTTTCAGCAACCACTACCCACCCTTGACTGGAAAAAGAGACTCCATAGCAGATTTTATTTCTGCACTTTTCCCATCAGAATGATTTTGTTGGGTTGAAAACAGTATTTCCAGTATTCTAAAAGAGTCTTTAACTAGCCATCCCTTGGAATCTTTGAATTTGCGCAGGCCTCTTTTGGTCTTCGTTGTTATTTTTTTTTCTTTAGTTTCACATCTGGTTGAGCCAAAACTGCCTTCTATGTTTCTGAGTCTTTGAAAACTTTGATCCTTGAAGATTGAAAACATGTCTGACAATGTTTGGGTATGAAACACATTGCTCTAGGCATGGATTAAACTCATTTTGTGAATACCAAAGCTACGCCACTCATTCAAGATATGGCTCAATCTTGCAACCTCACAACCATCTCTAAAAAAAAAAAATATCTAAATCTATCAAAATTAAGTCACAAATATTGACCTAAAAGCTTCTCTCAATTCCATTAGTTCGATGAGTTAAGAAGTTATGAAAATTATATGTTAAATACATTTTGAAATTGAGATTTATGTGTTTTGCAAGTATATAAGTGATATTAATTTTCATTCTCCATTCTATTAATATCACAAAGTGGCATTCTTTCATCCCACAATATTTTAGATTTTGTCTATGAAGCTAGTAAGAAGTCACATTTATTTTGGCAATGTAATTTTTCTTCTTTAAACTAATTATTGCAAATAGGTATATATATATATATATATATATATATATATATATATATATATATATATATATATATATATATATGCATTCATGGATAATTGCTTAGGAACCTTGCTTCAAAGACACTGCCTCTTCAAGAGGTGAGACCAATTGTTTATATGTCCTATAGGGGGTCCCAAGATTCATAAAATGGACATAAAGGATTTTAAAAACATAATATAAAGGGTGGGAAGGAACAACTAATGGCCATAGAAGGAAGACATGACTAAAAAGGGTATTATTCACATTAGTATTTAACTTAATTATTTGAATATATTAAACCAAGTTATTAATTAGCTCAATATTAAATTATAGCTATGGTACTAAAGAAAACAATTTGTGTTAGAGCATGACTTACAAGTACATTGCACCAATACCCTAGTGAGTCTCAAGAGAAAATTTGTAAGTTATGTAGAACTCACACATGAGAGGATTTGGTAGATCCTTGGGAATCTTCTTAGTACTAATAATGCTTGTTTACGAGCATAGTAAAAGAAAAACTTATGACTATTGTTATACACATGTGTGTGAGTCAGCTAAGAGGGACAGGTCCTAGGAGGGATTAATGAGTCTTGCGCATCATATAGATATTTGGACAATTCAAAATGGTGAGGACACGAAGAAATCAAGGTCAGGGAGATTCATCACAAGGACCTCCTACAAATAACCCATTACCTTCACCGGAGTTGACTCTCATCTTGCATTCCCTAGAAGCAATTAATGAGACTTTAGAAGGGCACCAAAAAAATGAAGTGGAAGTGGAGCACCCTCCATCAGGGTTAGGAAATATTGAGGGATCAAGAGACTCTGATAGAGGACCTTCAATTGAGGACATTACCAGGGAGCTCCAAAATATTAAGCTCCCAGAGTTTGTTGGAGGTCATGCTAGTGAACATGCAAAAGCCTGGTTAGAAGAAATGAGAAGGTGCTTCATACTAAGGGATTTTTTGGCTTTTATGGGCCTGACTCAGGTTCAGAGGTGATTTAGCCAAGCAAATCCTGGTACTATTGGCCCTTTCGGCAACAATCCGTGGAGTGCGGACTAAGGTCTCACCCGAAGTAGTATGGTAGGGTGCTAGAACCAGGTTTCCGCACCCTGGGGATGCCTGATGAGCTTCTGGCAGTCCACAGTTTGACCCTGCGCGCATGTTGCTACGCCCACCTATTAGTCCATCGCAACCTATGAGGCTGCCTTCACGCAGCCCTACCCAGGGTGTGATCCATATTATACCCAAGTTCCTTGCTATTTAATCTATTATTACTCAATTAGTTAACTGATCGATGTAAGATTAATGATAATTAACAGTATATCCAGTAATCATGTAAGTGCGCATGATAAACAAAACAACATAATTGTAAAGAATGCAATACACAAGCAGATGCACAGAAATTGGAATCAACTTCTCTTTATTATTCTTTGTTCAATATTACAGACTTGACCCTGCCCTGCACACTCAGCTGCAAGGGTCTGTGCACTTAGTTGCAGACTCTACTAGGCCTCTACGCACCTCAGTTGTAGAGCCTCTTCCTACTACTATGACCCAATACACTTATATTCTTACTCTATGCTCAAACCATTCATATCCATCTCTCCAATTCCCTTCACTACAACTTTAGAGCCTCGCTCTATTTATACAATCCCATGGTCTGCAGACCATGGGTAGGCCGACATGACTTTACATTACATTACAATACTTTAGGGCGGATAGCCCTATGACTCAACCTATACTTCACGCTCCGTGCCCACAATTCGTGGAATCTTATAATACATTTGAAAAAAACTTGGGCTTTGAGCCCCAAAACATGTTGTGGGGGGATTCCATGCCCAACAGGCCCCCAACACAATCATCGTGACTCATCCCCAAGTCACTCAGTCGACGCGGCAATCTTGGTGCAGAGTCCCTCCAACTAGTCCTGTGCTGCTCAGAGGTCTGCAGTGCACTGTTCTGCGGTTTGCTGGATCTGCTGCATGCGCTCTTCGGATGTTTCTTTGTGGGGATCAAATCCCTTCCTTAACGCATAGAACCCCTGCATCTGTCCGAGCTTGCCCTCGATATCTGTCGTAATGGTGAAGGCCTCATCAATCCATGGTTGGACACGCGCTTTGAGGAGTGCCTCTTTCTGTCTGGCAACATCCACCTGCTCTTTTAGTGCCCTTGCTTGCTGCATCTTCACGAGCAGTTGAGTGAGGACGATTGTCTGCATTGTTCCCCTTGCAGTGTCGTACTACTCCTAAAGCTTGCACGCCTCTATTTCCAGGTGTTGTATGTTGGGATCCTCCTGCAAGGATGTGACGACTCCAAAGGCTTTGGTCCTACATACCAGTACTATCCTGCACTTCCCATCCAATTTCTTCTAGTCCTATTTGAATAGCGCTAATGCGCTGCTCTCTAACTTCCATAGGAGTGGAAGGTTGTGCCTTCAGCCTCAGCTCGGTAATCTGGAGATTCAGCTCCAGCTGCACTCCACTTTCCAAAAAGTGGATCTACATTTCTATTGGTAAGTCTATGGTGATGGAAAACTCTTGGACTCGCTGGCAAGCTTCATCAACTATCTGCACTATCTAGTGGTTCTATGACACCAATTCATCATGCTGCAGGCTGAGTTGTTCGATGTTGATCTTTTCCTCACTCATCACCTAAATCGTGCGGCCCTCCCTAGCATGGAGATCTACTGTTATGCCATCTTGTAGCCGGTACAGTGTGTCACGTGGAAGAGTAGCCAAATTAAGGCCAAGTCCCTTGATCCTTCCAACCGCAGCTCTGTCGGTCTCATTCTCTGCTGCTAGCGCCCCTTCCGGTAGCACTATAGTGTTGGCCATCTTTGTGCGTAGTAACTGCTCTACTGCTGATATGCCTACTGCACCGTAGGTGGCTACGATTCCTTCCTGTGGGGGCCACACCTATAGTTCCTATAGCTACACCCTTAGGGCCCTCAACACAATCTGCTGCTCCGACATGGCTTCTTGGAGTGCTTCCTTGGTGACCTCACGATCCATGTCACTGATGTCGTAGAGGTCGCCTTCTATTAACATGATTGGGTCGAAGGTCAATTTGGAGGCCTTGACCTTTTCTGTGGACCTGATCTCTCTGTGACGTGCAACCTTTTCAGTGGGGTAGAAGTTGTGCTAGGGTCCACCCCTTCTCCTGCAAGGTCTATTTCCTCTGCATCCTATCCCGTGGACAATTCCTGGCCCTCCTCTTGCTGTGTTGTTGTGGCCCCTATTGTCTGCACTGCTGCTGCGACTTTGGCAGCCTTTGCTTGCTCTACGGCTATTGTTGCTACCTCGCAGACTGCCATTACCTCTACTACCGCTTTTTCATTGCACCTCTTTTCAGCCTCATCCTTTCTCCTCTAGGTTGTTGTCCTATCTAGCTCCGCCAAATCTGGGGTGCGCCACTCAAGAGACCATGATTCTAACACTGAAAAATTTGCATCATCAATGGCAATGAAGGGGTGCTTGGTCCACTGCTATGCCAAATCCTTTCACACCTTGATGTAGATGTTGTGCATGTCCAGCTTGAAGTCTGCAAAGCTCCGCAAACTGTTGTAAACTGTGGGGGACAGGTGTAGCCTCCTATTAATCCACATCTGGATGCTCACCTCCATGAGCACCTAGAAGATATTTGTCTCGCGAATCCACTTCGTGTCCTTGGTAGCCCAAAGCAACACGTATTTTGCAGTCTCTGGTAAGTCCTATTCGATGCTCGGGAACTAATTGTCCTATGGCAGTTCTCCTGTTACCAACAGAATGGACAAGAGAAACCACGTGTAGTGGAAGGTCTTACCCTGCTCCTAGGCTTCTTTGCAGTTGGTCAAGAATTCCTTGCAAAGGAACTCAACCAAGTTGAATTGGACCCCCTCTGTGCATTGTTCAGCCAACGCAACTACTGACGTTGGTACTTCATTGTCGCAAAATTTTCTCATTACTTTCCCAGCCAGGAGTTGGGTGGCTATGCACACCCCCTTATCTTTGATGTTGTTGATTGTGTAACCCCTCTTTTTCTTCTCGAGCTTGTATTTCTTCTTCATGGCTTCCGCAAGAGCCAAATCACCACTTTTTCCTGCTATCATCGCGGGGTCCTTTCCCTTACAGGGAAGCTGAGAAATTCAGTGGATGAGATCCACCGTGATGGGAATAGGCTCCTCTATCCTTAGGTACCCATCATGCACCAGGCACAGAAGTGGCCTAATGACGAAAATAGTGATGGGCGCGCGGTGAAAGTGTAGAATACACAGCAGATGAAGCAATACAGCATTCTCCACGTCGCACATCCATTTCCGCGGCTATAACGTTGTGACTGGCCCCTCCATGCTCTACTTCATGAGGCTCTCTGTCTCTAAGTGTGGGAACTTCTAGCTATCCATGAGGTTCCAATCTTCAAACTTCATTATGGGCATGTATCCCAAGTGTGAGCCTTTAAACACAATACCATCAGGGAGGAGCGAAGTCTGGAGTGCGCTCTTAGTGGCATCTAGGTCCTTTGGTATGTTTGTTTCCCTTTTTGTAGAGGGACGTACTCAAGCCGTTTGCTGCAGAGCACACCGATTGGATGTCCTCTTCCATGTCCTCTGCTTCCTCTATCTCATCGACGAGAGCCTTTAGGTCCTCCTCCTCATCATCTGTCTCAATGGTGACAGTTGTTGAGCCCCAAACTTGCATCTTCCCTATACACCTTTCTAGCCTTTTTCCATTTACCTGGACCTCCTAAGCTGTCAAATCATTGCATATTAGTTTAAAAAGAGCATATAAAGTGGTTTCCTATCTATGTTTTCTGTCTGCTTTTTGAATTAGATTTTTGCTCATTCAGCTTCGAAATCTTGTCACTTTCCGCAGCCAGTTCAACTTTCTGCAACCTTTTTGTTAAAGTCTATGTTACAGGTGTCTTCAAGCAAAGCCAGCCACATGGGCTAGTTTCAAACGACGTGGACATGGACCGAGTCCTATTGGCTCAATCGAATTCACATAAGAAGGTCGTGGTCAAAGGTAGTCAAACAGAGGTCAACGTAAAAGTCCTATGGTGACAAAACTCTGTTTTTCACCACGTGAAGACTTGCGTGGCCGTTCCTAGATTTCTGGGGACATATCAACACCCGTGGACTGCTCCATGAACCGAATCCAACAGCCACCCTCCATAGATTTAATATTCACGGCTTCCATAATGCTAGATTCCTGGACATGGTTGTTCACGTGTCTTTTACCAGCGCAGATTTTAGGAAAGTAGTTATGTCATCCTCTGTTATAAATAAAGCGTTCTCATACGCATTGTGGCTAGCTTTTGTAATGTAATTTTGACTGTTAACGAGCCCACTGTGTCGTGACTTTATTTAAGTGTTATGATTGCATTTTAATACATGAGAAGACTTTGTTTATAAGCTCAATTCGTGGATGATTGCTGATTGCCCGAAGTTGTGCAGAGGGGCCCTATACACACCGAGGTTTTGTTAATTGTTGTATAGTTTCATGCTTTATTTCTTTACGTTCCTTATGCCATAATCATTCACTTTTATATATTGCACTTCTTATGGTATTAATGTTGATTGATGTCCATAGCGTTTATGCTTTACAATGTTGTTAACTGATCAGTGTCTTTGTTTCATATTACAATAGGCAGCCCGGGCATTTGCACATAGTTTTATAATGACTAATGACATGGAATTATTCTTGTCCTTCTGCTGATTTATTTTTCTTAGTTCTTAGTTCCAACACTATTCTATTTATTTTATTTTTGCTCATTTACTTTTCTGCAAGATAGATATTAAATTACTCATGTCATTTTCAGTTACCTCCGAAAGCCATAGCGAGACTAATGGTGAGGGATTAAAGTATGAGTGTGTAGTTTGATATTAGTTTACTTTTCTACAAGTTAGATATTGAATTGCTCATGTCATTTTCAGTTGCCTCCGAAAGCCATAGCGAGACTAATGGTGAGGGATTGAAGTATGAGTGTGTAGTTTGATACTAGTTTTATTTTCTGCAAATTAGATATCAGATTGCTCAAGTTGTTTATGATTACCTCCGAAAGCCAAAGTGAGACGAATGGTGAGAGGTCAGAATATGAGTTGATGTAATTTGATTTTAGTTTACTTTGCTTGCAATTTTTGGATTTCTTTTGAGTTCAGTTTCTTTTATATTTATATAGCAGCAAGGATACTGGGTTTCATGATCAATAGCTCACTGTTTGTTTAATTAGAATAGTGGCATATTTTCATTCTCTTTTCGGAATTAATTTCATCATCGCAAGTTTTAAAACCTTTTTGCAAGTTTGAAGTTTGAAAATCATTTTAAGGGATACCATTGACTTGAATACTTATATCCATACTTGTCTTTTAGGATTGCCATCCTACATTAGGGAATCAATGAAGATAAACCCAAAAACAAACTAAAAATAAAAAATGACAAAAAAGTAAGAAATCAGTTATCTTGCATATATAGTGCGCCTCACTTCAGCAATTTACGACTCTCAGATTGACAATTAATATAGAAATTTAGGACACTCTAAATTGACCAAACATTTTGGCGCCGTTGCCGGGGAAGTGAAATTAGGTAGCCAATTTCTTAAAAAAAACAGGAAAATTTCAAGGAAAGTAAAAATTGATAACTTCTCAAAGTATGCTCTCCTCTTGCACCTAGTGTGATCTAGAGGATCAGAAAAGAGAGTTATTGTTTCAATAATTTCTTGAGTATGCTCTCTTCTTGCACCTAGAGTGATCTGTAAGATCAGAAATAGAATTTTTAGCTCGACTTTAAGAAAAACAAAAAAATGACATGCATAGAGCAAGCGATTCTAGGGGAAGGTTTATAGCTAGGGCCAAGAGTTCGATTTTTACAACTCCATCTACTTCAAGGCATAGACAAGATACACCTCCATCATCTCCAACTCACACTCCTAGCCTTAGGATTCCTGGAATTCAAGGGGCAGCAGCTGAATTAGGAGACTCTCCCACACTATCCACCGAATCTGACTTAGGAAAAGAACCTTTCTTTACTTCTACAAGAGAACAAATTGTAATCAAGGAAGTAGAATCACATGAAGAAGAGGGAGAAATTCTTCCTCGTTCGCCGTTAGTAGAAGAACCAGAGGACTCTGAAATCTTTGAGGAAACTATCATGACAAAGGAAGTAGTAAACGGGTTTGGAGGAGGAGGTAGAGTGTTGTTGGGAAAAGTATCCAATACGGAATGACCCTATCCCACTCTAAGGGTGATAGTACCTTAGCAACAACCGAAGCAAATCTATCTAAGATTTCTTCTTTATGAAAGTAAAAAAGGGGAGAAAGAGGTCCACTAACCGATGTCTTTCACTAATGGTTGATCCAATCTTCTTTCCTTGCTGCTTGCTCCCAGCTCCTTGCTCTTTCACTGGCCCAGCTACACAAAGATCCTGCAAAAGGGCAAGAGAGGGAAACTACAAGAAGCATACATTCATAATTGATTGAAGGATTAGAATAAATCAAATACACAAGTATAACAATACATCATTGAGACACATGCATATAGAAGAACCTCAAATGCTTTATTAATGGAAGAAGTAAAGTTCAGGAAGTGTTACAACCATAAGAGGCCCAATCCAGCAACACCTCCCAGCAGAAAGAAATCTCCTCTTCACCTCCTTCAAAGCAATCACCCAATAGCTCTAAACTCAAACCAACAGCACTTCCTTACATTCACCAAATTCCAGCCTCCTTAGACCTCATGAGAGAGCTCTATATATAGGAGTTTTGGAGAAAGGATGAGTCAGCTTGAGAGCTGACTAGTGTCCTCTCCCACTTCAGTTATTCTTCAGTCTTTGAGTCCACTTGGAGATCCTTGCCTCCACTTGGAGTTTAAGAACCTCTTACTCATCACTAGGCGAATTCCCTGATCCAAGTGTCACTTTGGAAGCTTCCTGGGCACTGACACATTGAGGAATGAGACTTCCACATGTCAAATCTCGCTCAGCGCAGGTAGCCTTTGTTGGAGTTGACATTCAACGCAGGTACAGAGTGGAGCACTTGACATTCAGCGTAGATGCTTAGTGGAGCAGTTGACATGATCCAGAATTTGCTTGTTTTTGAGTGTTTTCAGGTGGAGAACTGATTTTCAGTGCTGTGGTTTGCTGACCTTGTTCCTCTAGGGGTAGGAACAACATGTTTAGGGACTTTGGATCCCTTAGATTATGGAAATTTCATGCTTCATGCTGTAAGGCACAAAAATGTCTATAACAGTTGCCCCCTAAAGTATGAGGTCGTTTATCGGGTGAAATGCTTTATCAGGAGGATCCGAAGTTCATTCAATCGCTGAGAGGTGACCTGTAATAAAATACAATACAATACATTATTTTTCATTCTGCTTTCATGATCTAGCTGAGGCGGGCATTCCCATGCTCAGCTTTATAAATTAATTTTGGTACATAAAACAGACGATCGTCTGACGGTAGACTGATAATTCTCTGCTGAAATTATCATCCTTTGGGTAGGATGATCATCTGCTGCAATGATGTACATGACAAATGTCTTTATATTTCCTGAATATATATCGCAGCCCGGATGGATGAAACTAGATCCGGGGTCTTCAAACTCGTTCGATCTTCACTCTAAGTACAAGTCGATCCATGTGAGAATTGCGCTGAAGTCGAACATGGAAAGACATCGCTTGATTACCGGTCAATGATGTAAACCGTTAACAAGCGTGAGAGGAATCACCGATAATGATAATGATCCTCAAGGTACTGCAGTACAATTCACGTGGTGTGAATAAAGGACTTGGCGTCGAACACCACGCAAAATCTTTCGGTCGAAGGTAATTGATGTATACCTATCGCCGGAAGTGAGAAACTTGCCATTGAGGCATGCAAGCTTCAAAGTACTGAAGGGGTTGTTCCTAGATCAACTTCTTGGATAATGAGCTGAAGTCGACAAGAAGCGATCCGTAAAAGGAGGGTCTTAATGAATCCCACATCAGTGACACGAAACTGAGCTAATGATTTTAGTGGAGGTGAAAACAATCTGTGACATATGATTCAGGGTGGCGGTCATGAATGGATGAAGGATAATGTATGGCAGTGGATGGGACACGGTTGACTCTTTCTGAACGACATTTCTTGAACATATAACGACACTGATGCGATGGATCAGTAGCATTACCCCAAATGTGGATGGTTTGGCGAGACCATGGTGATGAGACCAGTGAATGAAACAACCCAACCCGATGTGGTACGGAGGAAAAGTGTCATGTTCAAGAGCGACTTGCTACCATAAAAGCTTTGAGGTTCTCCCAATTTTTCCCCAGTCATTTCTGACCAGTACCTCTTTATTTTTGTCAAGCTTGAGGAGGATAACATATGCTTGTTCTATAACCTGCCCTTCGGGCAAGCCCATCGCTATGTTTTAATGAGCCTAGCGCTAGGGAAACTCGTTCTCGTCTAAAGACAAGTTTGTCGCTATTTAATCATTTTAACGAGTCTAACGACAAGGAAAACTCGGTCCTTTTCATTTTTAGAGAGTCTGAAAAGGTACAGAAAGTTAACTCCAAAATTCCTTTTTCGTCATCTAATCCCTTAAGTCCGAAAAAGTATAAAACAATACATAAGGGATGAGTTTTCGGTACTTTTAACGAGCCGAACAAAACAAGCGCTCGATCTTTTTGTGCAATAATCCCTCAGGTCCAAAAAGATTAAAATCTAGAGGAGGGATAGCTCTTCCGGTCGTTTAACGAGCTGGAAGGCCAAAACTCGGAAAAATTTTCATATTTTACGAGTCAGTTGAAAAGAGCTCAAAGAAGACTCGTCTTTTGAGGAACGAGTGATGAACAGGGATAGCAGCAGATTCCAGGTACAGGTTGGAATTTCCCAATCACGGCAGTGTCACAAGGATGGCTAGGTGAAATCACTCTTCGCAGCTGTTCCTCAAAATGGGTAAACAATCATATGGAGGTGAACGATCGGCCAAATGACGGTGGAGGTGACAGGTGAAAACACGACCAAGGCTTTTTATGGCTGATGAATTTACAATCACAGTGGTTATTTACCGGTTCATTTTTTCTGGATGAGCTTGAACTCTAAAGGAAAGCCTGCTCACAATCTTATGTTTATTTTTTAACGAGCATGAACTATGTGCTAAAACTGCTCGGATCTTGCGTTTATTTTTTTTAACGAGCATGAACTATGTGCTAAAACTGCTCGATATACCAGTCATAAGATAAGAAATGTCCCCTGTGAGATCTCTATTTTTTAAGGAGTTTCATCTCACTGAGCTCTACTCCATATCCTTTCTTTATGCAAGTTCGGAAATGGCTAATCCCAAAAAATAGATAAATAACCGCTCTTAGCTTGCACTCCAAAAGGTTTGCATGCCCCCAGGTATAAAATACAATTTCAAGGTTGCCCCTCCTCTCCCCCACCTCTGCTTTTCTTTGGGTGTTCACAGCTACTTGTCGTCTTGCCAGTCTAATGTTAACGATACTTGTCTTCTCGTTATTTTTAAGGGGTCTTACGCGGTACTTGTCTTCCCGTCGGCCCAACTTTTAACGAACAGCTATTTGCGACAAGAGAAGAACACTACTCAAAGACAAAACATTAGTGTTATTGAGGGAGGCTTGCCTCTTTCTGGTTACCCAAAGATTGTTTTGTTAACTTCTTCAAACGAAAACATTTCCTCGGCACTGTCTACCGAAATAGACAAGGGTGAGTGAAAAGTAGATTATTCCACTCACATAACTTTGACAAAAGAATCCTATTCTAGAACAACCCTCTCTCCTCTTCGGACGGGGTACGGACTAGTCATATTCTCCCGCGGAAATTCTACCTTATACCCAGGGTTTTTTCTGCCCGAAGCAGACCAGGATGAATGCCCCCTGGGTTCCAGTCCTATTTTTCCAAATCACTCGCACTCATCGGGAAGAAGGACTGGGGGTGGAGACATTTCTTGATTGAATAGACCATTCAGGGTTGGTATTTGACTATTTGCGATGCGTGATCCCGGAAATGAAAGTTGGTCTACGAGCTTGACCATTCTTCCTTCGTGTGGAAAACACATTACTCTAAAGAGTGAGGAGACTATTGCCCCCATGCAATATATATAGTTTCGTCCAAGGAGTAGGTTATAATCCAAGGGTCCTTGAACGACCATCACGTTCATTTGAACGGTCTTCCCTTTCAATGTAACAGGCACATTGGGGAGGATCCCTAATGGTCAACTGGTTCCTTTATCGAAACCCGAGATATTTCTTATCTCAGGTAAAAGCGCTGGGGAACCCAGTGCTTTCCAAGCAATAGAGGAAAGGATACTCACAGATGCCCCTTCATCAATGATAGTGCCAGCCATTACCATTCTGTATATTTGGACTATGATTCTGAATGGTATACTGGCTGGCAACCGAGGTCTGCCTAGTTGATTCCAATCAAAGGAGACAACCAGGTTGCTTGGTGGTGGGACCGAATATACGGCCGGATATGACCCTGACGATTTTCCTTCCTGCGATAAAGGAATGGGCGCATTCCCCTGATGCTCATCAGAGTCTGTGTTGATGAAAAGAATCTGGATGGTGTCATCCTTATTCTCTTCAGTGAGGGTGTCATTTGAAGATGACTCTTCAGTGACGGTGTCATTTGAAGATGAAACTTCTGAAGGGAGAACCGGGTCAACTGCCGTTTCGACCTTTCGACTTTCGTCCGGTCTGGATTCAGTAGGTTCATTTTCAATGACTGACACTTCAGCCGACCACTTGAGAGGGCCAGCTGTATTCTCAACCAACGAAGGACTTGGCACGAGTTTTTTGTATCCAGGAGGAAGTCTTAACGGTGAAACCGCACGATCTTCCAAAACTCTCTTCGCTTCGTCTAAGAAGGGACAACGGTGGATGGCGTGATCGCCCTCACACAGTCTGCAGGGGAATCTTACTCCCCCTCTTTGTCTTGAACCTTCACTTTCGCTGGTTGACGGTAAGCATTCAACATGGCTATCAGAGGTTGATGCTCCCGAATTGTGCAAACGAGGGGACCAGTCCCTTAGTATCCGGGGAATACAGGGACAATCTCTATGGAAGTGGTCTCCTCTACATATGACACATGGCGATTTAGGCCCGGTCTGTGCTGTGTGTGGATTTTTGTCAGATGTCTTTTGCTTGCCCCCAGTCGCCTTAGGCTCCTTCTTCTTCTTCTCTCTCTTCTTCTTCTCCTTCTTCTCCATGGGAGCTTGGCTTTTGCCAGCTCTACCTTGCGAAGACGAGGGATTGGAGGAAGAGTTATAGGAAGTAGAAGGCTGGTGGGCAGCTCTAGACTGATCTAACTGTTGACTCGACTGTTCAGGAACCATGGTGTTCTGAACTACATTGGTTGAGAACAGCCAAATTGGCAGGCCAATTGTCAGTCCTGGAAGCGACAATGTGGCCATGTGGGGCGCACCAACTTCTCCCCAAGAGAAGAAAGGACTAGGATTTCCATCATGGGGAATTCCTTGGTTGGGGCGGTCCATGTTCTCAACCTACAGATCAACGCGGGAATAGGAGGTGATTATGTTCCGTTTAAAATAAATTTTATAACGACGCTTTAGACACAACTTGCTTTTTCACTTTTTAAGAGTCGAGAAAAAGCTAAAGATGACTCTAGTCTCCTTCGATGTTTTAATGAGCCCGAAGTGACAAATGCTCGGATGGACTTTTTCAGTTATAGAGTTTGAAAAAGGCCAAAAGAAACTGCTCTGGAGATCTAGGCAGAGGGTGTGCCAAACCTTTCGCGAAACCACAGAATACGTTTTACGGTACGGGTGGTAGATCTTCGTGAATGCTATGTTCACTGCATCGCGATCAGTAGGGCGGCCGACACGGCTTCCTAAGGATAAAGGCTTTGTTCCCATAGGGGTCTCCCAATATATACGCGATGGTACGTGGGAGCACAAGTCCGTATTGATACTTATCGCTTCACCGTGGAGGAATCACCCAACCACTCAACGCTAAGATATCACGTTTAACGACGCCGGAACACGTCTCTAGCTTAGACCTCTATGTGTTTGCGTTATGTTTCAAAGTGTTGTTATGTAAATTCAATTCATTTTAAGTTGATCTTGTTTAGCAGTTTGCCTTTATGGATCACCACGAGATGTATAATACAACTTCCTAAATGCAGTCTAAGATGATAAGCAAGCCTTTCAATCTTTCAACTTTGAAAATCTTAACTACTGAGGGAAAAGAAAGACATCATCTTTTCACACAGATCATAGAGCACACACTAATGCACTTTTCCCTAAATCAACATACAAGCTGTCAAAATGCACATGCACAATGCAGGTATTTCTTTTCTCTTTCTTAATGTTGGTGTATTACAAAAAGAAAGTTGTTGTATAATTTTGAATTCAATTTCAAGTGAAAGCAAACAAGCTTTGTCCAAAATCAAAAGACACCTTAAGATTTACTTGTTTCGACACTAGAAATATATAAATTCAAACCATATGACAAAAGCAAAAGCTCAATCAGCTATGAACAACAAACAAACTAACTCTTAAGATCAATACGACACTTATCACAGGTCTAGATCTAAGAGGCCACAGCAAGACTAGTTCGCTTTTCGTTATGGGAAACTGTAAATGATGTAAGAAATACACAAAGAACAATCACAGTTTCTTTATACAACCGAGGCGGAATAGTGGCAAGGAAAGTTGGTTTCAGATAGGTACATTGACTGACAACTGGCTGCAAAAACAAGGATGAAAACAGGGCAAGAAACAGCAGGGAACCCCAGTAGCACAAGGCAAGACTGGTTCAGCGCAGGTAGTACACTGTCATTTTGACATTCAGCACAGGTAGCCCCTTCGGGAACTGCGCTGAAATGTAGACTGCCTTCACAGTGCCTACACTGAAGCAAGAAACTTGCGTTTCTCTTGGTTTCCGGGTCACAGATTGCTCAAAAATTCACAGTTTTTGGCCAAATCAGAGGCTATCAATCAAGTACACACTAAAGGGTAATTAGGAAGATGAAAAGCTATCACTAAGAGCTGTTCAGAGTCCTTGTGGATCAGCTCTTCAAATCATAAACATGCCCAGAAACTGAGCTAGAGTAGCTGCCCTCTAATTTGCATTTGAAAGATCCAAATGCAGTTCGATTTGGTACTCCCTGTGTTTATGAAATGAATAGCAAAAACACAAACAACCAACAAGATACGATCCCCAGCGGAGTTGCCAATTTGTTGTTGGGAAAAGTATCCAATACGGAATGACCCTATCCCACTCTAAGGGTGATAGTACCTTAGCAACAACCGAAGCAAAGCTATCTAAGATTTCTTCTTTATGAAAGTAAAAAAGGGGAGAAAGAGGTCCACTAACCGATGTCTTTCGCTAATGGTTGATCCAATCTTCTCTCCTTGCTACTTGCTCCCAGCTCCTTGCTCTTTCACTGGCCCAGCTACACAAAGATCCTGCAAAAGGGAAAGAGAGGGAAACTACAAGAAGCATACATTCATAATTGATTTAAGGATTAGAATAAATCAAATACACAAGTATAACAATACATCATTGAGACACATGCATATAGAAGAACCTCAAATGCTTTATTAATGGAAGAAGTAAAGTTCAGGAAGTGTTACAACCATAAGAGGCCCAATCCAGCAACACCTCCCAGCAGAAAGAAATCTCCTCTTCACCTCCTTCAAAGCAATCACCCAATAGCTCTAAACTCAAACCAACAGCACTTCCTTACATTCACTAGATTCCAGCCTCCTTAGACCTCATGAGAGAGCTCTATATATAGGAGTTTTGGAGAAAGGATGAGTCAGCTTGAGAGCTGACTAGTGTCCTATCCCACTTCAGTTATTCTTCAGTATTTGAGTCCACTTGGAGATCCTTGCCTCCACTTGGAGTTTAAGAACCTCTTACTCATCACTAGGTGAATTCCCTGATCCAAGTGTCACTTTGGAAGCTTCCTGGGCACTGACACATTGAGGAATGAGACTTCCACATGTCAAATCTCGCTCAGCGCAGGTAGCCTTTGTTGGAGTTGACATTCAACGCAGGTATAGAGTGGAGCACTTGACATTCAGCGCAGATGCTCAGTGGAGCAGTTGACATGATCCAGAATTTGCTTGTTTTTGAGTGTTTTCAGGTGGAGAACTGATTTTCAGTGTTGTGGTTTGCTGACCTTGTTCCTCTAGGGGTAGGAACAACATGTTTAGGGACTTTGGATCCCTTAGATTATGGACATTTCATGCTTCATGCTGTAAGGCACAAAAATGTCTATAACATAGAGGTAGAGGTAGAGGCGGAAACAATGGAGACGGTAGAGGTAACAATGGGGAAAATAGGGATGGAGATAACTCATTTGGATTTCCTATAGTTGATGAGGAATCTCGTACAACAATGAAGAACATCTCACCATCTATCCTCCCAAAATTTTATGGGTTGCGAAGTGAGGATCCTGAAACATTTCTATTTGAGTTTGAAGTCGTGTGCCGAACTTATGATTATATGGAAGACTCTCAAAAACTAAAAGTGTTTCCTTCAACATTGAAGGGAGCTGTTATAGACATTTTTGGGCACTACAACCCCAAGCATGAAATATCCATAAACAAGGGCTCCTAAGTCCCTAAAAGTGTTGTTCTAACCCCTAAAGGAACAAAGTCAACTGATTACAGCTTCTCCCAGAAGTTCTCCATGAAAAACTGCTCAGAACTGGTCAAAACAGGATCATTTCAACTGCTCCATAGGCAAAGTGCATTGCATCTCACCTAAATACACTGTGTGGATGCGTTGCATTTCAAAAAGCCCTTCTATGGGGTGCGATGGGCGAGAAGTGACAAATGGCAGTGTCATTCCGCAAGGTGGAGAGGCATGGAATCTTCCAAAAACTTCTCCTGTGACACTTGCCTCTCTGAATTCGACCAAGGATGAGTAAGAGATCATCAATCTCCAAGTGGAAGCAAGAACTATCAGAGGGAAGACACTAATCAAATCACAAGCTGACTCATCTCCCTTGCAGATATCTATATATGGATCCCTCATCCCAGAGATCCAGAGGCTGGAATTTGGCATATTGTAAGGAATTGCTGTTGGTTTCTTGAGACAACATCAGAGTGTTGGGTGATCTAAGCTTTGTATGAGGTGAAGAGGGGCTTCCTTGCTGAGAGGATGATGCTGGGTCAGAACAACTGGTTGTAACTCCCTTGGCTCTTACTTGTTTATCAATTTACATATGATCCTAGATTGTTTATGATTATAGATCCATGTTCTTGTATAGTGCTATGCTACTGTGATCTTACAGATGCTCTGTGAAGCTGGGCGTGCAAGGGAACAAGTAGTGAAAAACTATCAAGAGAGAGAGGAATCGAACTAGGAGATTAGCACAAGACAGAGGTTGGTCTCCTTTGTTCTTCTCTCATCTATATTTCATAAAGGAAAAACGAAAGTAGCTTTACTTTATTTGTTTCTAAGGTAGCTATCACACCTTAGTGGGATAAGCAGTTCTGTGTAGACACTTTTCCTGTAACAAAATGGTGACTCCACTGGGGACGAGTTAGTTTGTTTGTTTATCTTCCTTGTTGTCTATTTTATAAACTTAAAGACGGAGCCTGAAGTTGAGCCAGGTAGCTTTCGAACTGCATAGATAAATGTCGCTTCAGTCAATCTCCGGGATTTGTTTATAAATTAAACAATTGATTTACAAACTCTCTGATTGCCCCTTGTGGTAGCTCTTAGATCCTCCTTAGATCTACCCCTGATTGTTGCATTACTGATTACCATTTTCTCAGCCAAAACCCATGAACTGAACTGCAAACTGTGACCCAGAACCCAAGCAAAGTCTCGTCTCTGGCCCAACGCAGGTACTGTTCTGTGAATCTGAAATTCAACGCACTTCCCGAGTGTAGTAGGTGCGCTGATCAAGCTAGGCATTGTTCAGTTTTGGTTTCTGTGACTCATTCTTTCCAGTTCTATTCATGAATTTTGCTGCCTGTGATCAGTATATCTCTGTTTGAAACCCCTTTTCCTTGTTGTTATTCCACCTCCTTTGTACAAAAGAATTGTAAATGTTTTTGTGTATTTTTTGAGTCATTTTCAGTTCTCCTTTGCAAAAAGCAACGTAATCGTACTGTCATCCTTTGATTTGAAAGTGTCGCAAGTGTCGTTTTTAGTCATAGGGAAGAGTTTGGTTGCTGTAGATAGTCGATTATCCTGTTACTATTGTATTTGGTTTGAATTTGTAATTTTTCTAGTGTCGAAAGCAAGTATTCATTTCCAAATCGTAAAGTGTTGTGATTGTCTCCATTTTTTATTTCGAAAAGAAACTTGTTGGTAATTGTCGCTTGGAAAGTAATTCAGATTTATGCATTAGCTTTCTTTTTCCATTCACATACTAAGAAAGCCGAAAACAAATACATGCATGTGCATTTGCATTTAGACTAATTGATTGGTTTGATTTAGGACAGTGCATTTAGAGTGTGCTCTTTGCTCTTTGTGAAAGAATACTGTCTCTCTTTCCTTAGTAGCTAGTATTTTCATTGCACAAAGAAGATAAAAGACTGTTTATCATCTTAGATTGCATTTTAGGAATTATACATCTACATCTCATGGTGAATCTGAAAGACAAATTTCATAAACAAGATCAACTATAAAATAAATTCAATGAATCTAACAACGCTTTGAAACCTAATGCACAACATTTAGAAGTCTAGGCTAGAGACGTATTCCGGCGTCATAAAGCCTAGTAACTGTTGTTCTCACTGATGGTTGGGTGATTCCTCCACTTTGAGACGATAAGTGCCAGTATGGACTTGTGCTCCCACGTACCATCGAGTATATTTTGGGAGACCACAATAGGCTTAATCCTTTATCCATAGGAAGCTGTGTCTGCCGCCTTATCGATCGCAATGCACTGAACACAACATTCGAGAAGATTGACTGCCGTACCGTAAAAAGTATTCTGCAGTTTTGTGATTGGTTTGGTAATCCCTCTACCTATATTTCCAGAGCAGTCCCTTTCGTTCCTTTTCAGACTCCTTAATGGAAAAGGTCCATCTGAGCACTTGTCACTTCAGGCTCATTAAAAATCGAAGGTGACTAGAGTCATTTTTTGTTTTTTCTCGACTCTTAAAAATTGAAAAAACAAGTTGTGTCAAAGCGTCTAAAATTTATTTTAAACGGAATAATCATCACCCTTTCCTACGTTGATCTTAGGTTGAGAAAATGGAACCCACCAACCAAGGAATTCCCCTTGGAGGAAATCCTAGTCACTTCTCCTCTTGGGGAGATGTTGGTGCACCCCATATGGCCACATTGTCGCTTCCAGGATTGACAATCGGCTTGCCCGTATGGCTCTTCTCAACCTCTGTCATTCAGAACACTGCAATTCCTGAACAATTGAGTCAGCAACGAGACGAATCCAAAGTTACCCACCAACCTTCTACTTCCTCCAATTCTTCCTCTCCTCCTTCTTCTTCACTTGATGGGGTTGGTAAAGCAAAAAATCAAGTACCTGAGAAGAAGAAGGAAAAGAAGAAGAAAGAGAAGAAGAAGAAGGAGCCAAAAGTGAAAGAGGGCAACCAAGCGTCGTTTGGCGAAAATCCACACACTGCACTGACCAAGTCTAAATCGCCATGTGTCATTTGCAAAGGAGACCACTATTATAGAGATTTTCCTTGCATCCCTTGGATCTTAAGGGACTGGTCTCCTCGTTTGCACAACCCGGTGTCGTCAACCTCTGATGATCATGTTGAAAGCACACCGTCGACTAGTGAAAGTGAAGCCCCAGGACAAAAAGGAAAATATAGATTTCCTTGTAAAATGTGCAAAGGCGACCATGCCATCCACCGTTGTCCCTTCTTAGACGAGGCTAAAATAGTTTTGGATGATCTTCCGGTCTCACTATTACAACTTCCTCCTGGATATAAAAAACTCTTGTCGAGTCCATCACTAGTTGAAAAGCCGGCTGACCCGCCCAGGTGGTCGGCCAAAGCATCTATCATTGAAGACAAATCATCTGAACCCATACCAAACGAAAGTCAAAAGGTCGAGGTGGCAGTTGACCTGGTCTTGCCTTCAGAGGTTCCATCTTCAGATGATACAGTCACAGAAGAGAATAAGGATGACACCGTCCAAATTCTTTTCGTAAGCATAGACTCCGATGAACATGGGGGCAATTTACCCATTCCTTTACCGCAGGAAGGAAGTTCATCAGAGTCGTACCTGGTCGTCTATTCGGTCCCACCTCCAAGCAACCTAGTTGTCTCCTTCGACTGGAATCAACTAGGCAGACCCCATTTACCGGCTAGTGTACCATTCTGAATTATTGCTCAAGTATATAGAATGGTTATGGCTGGTACCATCATAGATGAAGGGGCTTCTGTGAGTATCCTTTCCTCGACTGCTTGGAAAGTGCTTGGTTCGCCATCGCTTTTGCCTGAGATGAGAAATCTAACAGGCTTTGACAAAGGAACTAGTCGACCGTTAGGGATCCTTCCCAATGTGCCCATAACATTGAGAGGGAAAACCGTTCACATGAACGTAATGGTAGTTCAAGGACCCCTGGATTATAATCTACTCCTTGGACGAGACTATATTTATTGCATGGTGTTAGCCTCCTATTGCAACAGGTGTTCATCTTTCATGATTGACAGTTTTACATGCCAAATATGTCATACTTTGCATACTGCAATGCTCCATATTTCTTAAAGAGGCCAAAGAAGAGGCCATGAAAATGTGCCAGTCTAAATGCCATTGCTGTATTCCAATTTTGATGACTTAACCATTTTTGAAGGATGTTCTGTAAAAAGGAAGTCCAAACAGCTTAATCTTGGCTTCCTTAGGTTTCAATTTCTTGTTTTAGAATGTAGAGAATTGATATCTGTCCAAAAAGTTTAATCTTGGCAGATTTGTAGATAGGTAGAGAATCAAAGGAGCCCAACTGCTTAATCTGGGCCCTTGGCAGAAATAAGTGTAGATTTAGATAGGAGGACAGTCAAAAGAAAAATGGTAAAGCAGGGTCTGCAAGTCTAAGTGCACCCAAACCAAAAAGAAGAAAAAATGCTAGGTAAGTAGGCTGGGTAGGTAGTTTTTGAAGTTGCAGAGTGTTGATATGTGATCAGTTTTGTGTTTTAAAGTGATATTGTACTTCAGATCACAGGTACAAGGCAGTTTTCATTTGGAGGAGCTTAAATTGGACATCTCTAACCTCCCCTTCTTCCTCTTCCCCCAAATCACTCACTAATTTCCCTGAAGAGGTCAAGATCTACTTCATTCCTCTGAGTTTCATCATTTTCCATATCATTTTCCTGGTGAAGATCTGCTTCACTCAAAGATTTCCATTCTTCCTCTATGAGTCACTTTTCCCCCTTTGATAGCCTAAGATCCACATACTTAGTGCTTTCTTGTCATTTCCATATTAACTGCTGACTATATTATGTAAATCCCTATCTGTGTTCCCCTTCCCCTACTAAAATTATGTTAATATCTCCCCTATATACTTATCCCCTCTCCCTGGTTGAAACATAACCATAAGTTCATTGGGAATTGCTAAGTTTATCTGAAACTCAGCAAGAACCCTCATCTCCACCCTCAAACTATCTTTTCATGCATATTACTCCATCACACAGCATAAAATTCCTTTCATGTGTATAAAAACCATCTTATTTGACTTGTTTTCACCCTCCCAAGGCATAAACCCCTTGTTTTTCCTTAAAACCATTCTCAAACTGCATAAATCCATCTTTCTAGGCTTTCGAACCCCTCCCGATGCCTTTAAAAATTTGTTATAACCCATAAATCCACATTTCTAATGTTTAAAACCCCCCTCCGTTTAATAAATCATTCAAATCGTGCCGCAGGCCCCGTCCCTAATCCTCCGCCGCCTCATATTTGCCACCAACCGTTAGATCTGGCGCGCCACAAATCAATGGTGGGCGGGTCCTTTCCCCAACGAAGCCGCCGAGGGTTAACGCCCGGGAGATCAGCGGTTTTGCCATCGTACTCCCGCCGAAACCACCTACGCGGATAGGCGGTGCGCCCAAAATCGGATACTACTCTCTCCCCCTTCCTGTGTCAGCATGACCTCACCCTGCCGCATCACCATCCCATGTTGGCCTCCTGCCACCGTGTCCTTGCCACGTAGTTGCCTCCGTACCGCCAAGTCACCTCCTCTGCCGTACCACCACGTCACCCGGCCGTACTGCTGACATCATCTGCTGACGTCATCCTGCCACATCACCGCCGTACTGGGACCCACTGCTGACGTCATCGTCAAAAAAGTGCGAAAGGTGCAAATCGCAGCCTAGGAAGCCTGGAATCAGAATCTGAGGCAGTTTTTCATCGCGCATGGCTACGGGAAATAGGTCAAAATGGAAAGCCCCTCATCGCACGGCCCCCAGCAAGACCAAGCGACGCAGAATGACCTGATTTTCTTCGCAAAGCATTTAGAAAGGGGCAAACACAGTTTTTAAAGCAACAGAGGGTCGAACAACTGCCATGAAAGATCGATGGGATAGTCTAAACCACTCAGAAGTTATTAAAGACCCCAGGATCAGCGCCAAAGAGTATCAGAGGGAAGATGAAGCGGCAAAGAGTATCAGTTCAGCAACATCAAAGTAGGTGAAAATTAAAAACCTTCATCAAAGTCAGCAAAGCAGTTAAGACCATTTAAAAGCCTATCTGGTCGGGATTAGTGCACATTAATTCCAGCAAACAACAACAAAACCAAGTTAGAGGTGGAGATAAAGGACAAATCACAGTTATTATAGGAGGACTGCACCGAGCCACCCAACATAGACATTAACTCAGTTTTGATACAGCTGCCCTCAGCGCAGCTCAAAGATATTTTCATGCATTTATTTCTGGATAAGATTAGGTTAAAGTAATCATTTTCTTTCAGACCTGTTTAGGTCGGCTGTAATAGATTATTTTTTGGATAAATTTCCCTATTTATACCGACCCTCTGTATTGTTTAAAGGGTTGGTTGGTTGATAACCCTCATTAGAGACTCGCACTGGATATCTGAGATGTTTTACTTAATCAAAGATTTCTAAAAAGCTTTGGAGGAATCACTGTCTGCTCTGTGTCTAATGGTTTGAAGAATTGAATGCAGAATTCTTGTGCTGCTATATGAATCAACAGGTTTTCCTTACCTCTGTTATTTTGATTTCACATATGCTCAAGTCACAGAATAAAGGATTGGTTTAGAATTTACTTGGTTGCACTCTATGCTCAGTTTCTGTGGCTTCTTAATGTTTTCCTCTTGAATTAGGCATAAATATGAATTCTTTTATGGCTCATGTTTGACCTATTTTCACATATGAATGACTGTTATCTAGGAATTCTTAACTACTCCTAGATAAGGCTCATTTGTCTTCTCTCTGCTAACCTGAATGAGAGATTCTTAATTGCCCCTCATTCCTTAGCCTTTAATCCATCTCTTTTACCTTAAATGATTGTTTCATATGCAGCTAGCTTGCTCCATATTCCTTCTTGTGACCAAGAAAATGCACCAACAGTCCTACTCCTTGAATCCACGCCCAATGGTTCTAAAACTTTCATGCTATCCCTACCTCTTTACTTGAAAGCATCATCCTTCCCACCAAAAATAAAAAAAAAACCCCTTGAACTCAATAACTAGCCTAAAAAACCTTATCAACAAAGCTAAATAAGAAAGAGAGAGCCCTCTCTGATTGCAGGTGGGCTAGAACCTGCAGTCCAAAGATTGGTCTGTGGTTACCTCGGCCGTATCCTTTTGAGCCGACCAGAAGAACAACCTGAGTGATAACATAATGGCAACTCCACTGGGGAGATCCTCAGATATTTTCACAAATCAAGTTGGAAAACTCCATAGGAACAAAAATCAGTGTTGTCTATTCCTTAAAACGACAGATGAAGTCTGAATGTCGGCCAGGAAGCCTTTGAAACTTTTCTTTCTTTGCAGTTACAGGAGTAAATAAATGTTGCTTCAGTCAATCTTCATGCTAGTTTTAAACTACAGATAGTTGTCCCAGAAATCTAATCAGTTCCTTGCTAATTCTAAAAACATTCGCAGAAAATACCAAAACAAATTCAAAATCTGGCTCCCAAAAAGAATTCTCACTATACTAGGTCAAATCCAGACCCAAATCCCCCAGCTGCTTTTGAAAATCCGAACTTAATCCCAAAAATCCTTAGGAAGCAAGAATAAAGAGAAGATTTTGTTGATAACAGTCCTGACGCAGTTCACCCAAGCAATGTTCCAACCCCTGTCAAAGTTTTATTTCGTTCAACCCATGTTTCCCCTTGTTCATCATCTAATTCCCAAAGCACTCCTTCCACACCTCCACTCATTGCACATACTACCATTACCACTACTGTTGTTCTAGTTTTCCCAGTTGTTCCACTTATCCCTGTTGTTCCGGTCGTCCCTGTAAACATGGCCAATAGATATGCACCCCTGCAATTACCTGCAAACCCTGGGGCTATGCCTCAGGATTATCAAACTAAAATCACATATTTTGATGGAACTGGTACTTGCACAGCCCTTCAGCATACAAAGAAGATGCAAGACTACTTTGAGAACTACGAAATAGATGATGATAGTGTGAGAATGAAAATTTTTGTTCAAAGTTTAACAGGTGATGTAAGAACTTGGTTCAGATCACTTGCTGCAAATTCCACAACCACTCCAGATGAGCTTTACCAATCCTTTACCAACAGATGAGAGAAAAAGAAAGACCCCTTGCACATACTTGCTGAATATGATACAATAAAAAGACGCCCTCAAGAGTTTGTCCTAGATTACTGTGCAAGATTCAATAATGTCTATAATGCAATACCACATAACCTAAGACCTCCACCTGACCTTGCCTTGTATAAAGTCCCTGATGGATTCGACCCAGATGTGGCCTACCAGTTAAAAGAATGAGCCCCTCAAACCCTTGTAGACATGCAAAATGTCGTTGTTAGCGTAGAGGCCAACCTAATTGCCAAAAGAAATAGAGCTAGAATGGAGAGAAGAACCACTTTCAAAGAAGAACCCTCAGCCTTAGATCAGAAACTTGATGCTATTATCAATGGCATGCAAAGGCTGGGAGACAGAGTAGAAAGTGTCGAGAGGAAATCATCATGGGAAGGACAACAGTCCAATACCATATGGAACCCAAATTTCAGGAAAACGCAGAACACAAATGCTGGTAGGTCTAGTCCAGACCATGATATAAGACCACCTTTTCATGAAAATTATGTGGAAGCATCTACATCTAGTGAGCCCACAGAGGACACTCACATGAACCTGGTGGATTCGAGGGCTGAGCAACAAATTTTCCTAACTCAAAAAGACCAAGATGAGCATGACTTTAATCAATTTCAGACTAAGTTTGGTGAGTCTTTTGATTTTAAACAAGGCTATGATACTGTTGTGTATGAGGTCCACAAACAATATAAGCTGAGAACTAGGACCATTGACATTCTTGAACCTAACAAACCAAAGGATGGCAAACAGACCAACAAGATTAAAGGCAAGGCTGTCATAATAGAACCAACTAATATACCTGTCCCAAACCCGCATCAAGTGACTGTAGAGGACATAACACAAATGCAGCCTTCTATTGACCAGCCTCTACCACCCTCTTCCTCGAAAGAAAATTTGAGCATCATTCCAAAAAGCCCTCCTAAAACAGAAAAACCACAATCAAATACTTCCCGTAACACGGATAAACAAGACCAAGTTGCTGATACTCCAATGGAAAAAGGGAAACCTGCCTCTCACATTACTAAAACCCAATCTGAAAAATCTTTTGACTTAGAGGCAGAAATAGGTAAATTGAACATATCCATCCCCTTATCCGAACTAGCCAAACATGATGTGTATAGGCAACAAATTCAAAGGTCACTTCAAATGCCGGAGGTAAAGGATGATGTGAATGTTCTTGATGATCAACCTGAGCTGCTGTTTGGTCCAGAAGTTAATGGAAAATCAACATATGGATCTGTCTTGCCCTTTTATGTCAGTTTACATATACATGACAAAGTCCTGCACAATGCCATGTTTGACTCAGGTGCCTCACACAACCTTATGCCCAAAGCTGTAATGGAAAAGCTGAACCTTGATGTTACAAGACCCTACAAAGATCTATTCTCCTTTGACTCAAGTCAAGTCAAGTGTTTAGGCCTCATCAAAGACCTGTGTGTCTCCTTAGTCCAATTTCCTAACAAGACAATCCTCATGGATGTGGTGGTTGCTGACATTCCACCAAAGTATGGCATGTTATTGTCAAGATCTTGGGGAGAAAAACTCCAAGGATCCCTCCAATTAGACCTCTCTTATGCCACTATATCTGTCTTTGGGCAACCAAAGAGACTGTATAGAGAAACACTGATGAAATATGTGGTAATTAGTGAGAGAATGCCTGAAATTTTCCCATTTACTCAATCCATTCTGATATGGATACTTTTATTTTATTTAATGATGAAATAAGTCCTCCCATTGATGACAAGTCGTTGGCTTTAGAACTGAACACACACATCAATGAAGTTTTCCCATACTGATAAAACTGTCAAAACAATCAAGGCAACCAGCTTTAAGAACCTCCTCAAAAAGAAAATTCAAATCTGTCCACTGCAAGAATGACTGCAACTCTTGACACTAACCACAAGCAAGAAATCACATGGTATTTAGAGTTTGATGGCTTTGTCAACAAGTTAGGAGCAGGGGCAGGTGTCTGGATTCACAATACACATAACAATCATGCAGAAGGCAATGCCTACAGACTAAATTTCAAATGCACTAATAACATGGCAGAGTATGAGGCTCTCCTCTTAGGCCTTAAACTGCTCAAAGCTCTAGGAGCAGCAAAAGTATCCATTTTAGGTGACTCTGATTTAATCATACAGCAGATGAAAGGTAATTTTGTTACCAATGACAATAGAATGAGGGCCTATAGGACTGTTGCCACTACTATACTCAATACATTCACTGAATCCAAGCTTGCCAAAATTTCAAGAGAGCATAACATTCATGCACACAGCCTAGCCACTTTTGCTAGTACATGCAAGCTTCCCTTTGAGCCAAATCATCATTTTACTGCTGAGATAAAACACAGGCCCGCTGTCCCAAATAATGTTAAAGATTGGTAAGTGTTCGAGAATGATGCCCAGATTAACAATTTCCTCACTCTTGAGCATGAGTTTTCAAATATTAACATTGACATGGATGCTATGACGGATGAACAACAGCAAACGAATGAAAATCAGCAGGCTGTAACACCTATAACAGCCAAACGAATGCTGAACCCAACTGTTTTTGATAATACAAATATAGAAGAGCTGAAACTGATGCATTTGGAGGAAATAGCTGAAACAGAGGCCGAGATCGTTGATCTGAAATATAACTTACTCCCTGCTGGCCTCACTCCATTGGAAGACATGTTTGATGCTAATGATGTTCCCAAGAAACCAAAAATGCAACCCCTAAATGCTTCTATAGAAGAACATAACATCGGGACAGTAGAGAAGCCCAAAATGATCAAATTATCCAAAAATTTGCCACCTAATCAGAAGCCCAAATATGTTGATTTGTTCAAAGAATTCCAAGATGTATTTGCTTGTAGTTATGAGGACTTAAAGTCCTATGACACCTCAGTAATCCAACACACCATTCCCTTAATACCAAACCAAAAGCCCCTCAAATAGAGACTGAGGAGGATGAATCCTATGCTTCTCCCTTTGATTGAAAAGGAAGTGAAAAGAATGTTTGAAAGAGGTATCATAGCACCCATCAGATTTTCTGAATGGGTATCCAATCTTGTTCCTACAAGAAAAAAGACAGGTGAGATTAGGCTATGCGTAGACCTAAGAAATTTAAACCAAGTCTCCCTAAAAGACCACTACCAATTGCCCAAAATGGATCATATTCTGCAGAGAGTAGTGGGATCATCTAGAATTTCTTTGCTAGATGGCTTTTCAGGTTTCAATCAAATGCTGGTTCACCCGGATGACCAAGACAAGACAGCCTTTACCACACCGTGGGGAAAATTTAAGTATGTGAAGATGCCATTCGGACTTAAAAACGCTGGTGCTACCTTTCAAAGGGCAATGGATATTGCATTTGCCAAAGAAATACATGATTTCCTAGTTGTATATATTGATGATCTAACCCCTTTCTCTAAATCTGATCAAGAGCACCTGAAACATTTGAGGCAAATATTCATGACATGTAGGAAATATGGTATTTCCTTGAACCCCAAGAAATCCCTCTTTAGCCTTGAAGAAGGCAAACTCCTTGGCCATATCATATCAAAGGACGGGATTAGAATTGATCCTGAAAGAATCCAAGCCATCCTCCAAATCCCATATCCAAGAAACATAAAAGAGTTGCAAGCATTCTTGGGAAAGATCAACTTCCTAAGGAAATTTATTCCAAATCTAGCTGAGCTGAGAAGACTGTTAAGCAACATGTTAAAAAAGGATGCCAAGGTAAGATGGTCTCTTGAAACCAAACAAGTCTTTGAGGGCATAAAATCTGCCTTAACCCAAGCCCCTGTCCTCACAAGTCCACAATTTGATAGGGACTTTATCATATTTTCTTTTGCATTTGATCACACCATAGCTGCTGTTCTTTTGCAAAAGGATGATCAGGGAGCTGAAAAGCCAATTGCATTTTTCAGCTGAGCCTTAAGAGATGCCCCTTTGAAGTAACCAATCATGGAGAAGCAGGCCTATGCCCTGGTCAAAGTAATCAAAGATTTCCGAGTGTACATTTTATATTCACATGTGACTGCCTATGTCCCAAATGCTGTTGTAAAAGACATATTAACCCAAGAGGGATTAGAGGGCAAAAGAGGTAAATGGATTGCAAATATCCTTGAGTATGACATAGAAATAAAACCGACCAAGCTCATAAAGGGACAAGGTTTAGCCAAACTGATGTCCGAAACAAACTTTCAAGCCTTAGACATTAACCAATTGGACAATGAACAGGAGCTGGCGACTCCACAGATCAGTGAAACCTTTTTTCAATCCCCATGGTATGTTGATATATGCTTTGTATTGTTAAACCTGTTTGTTCCCCCAGGATTGTCCAGAACTAAGAAAAGATTTTTAAGAATGAAGGCTTCAAAGTTTTGTGTCATAGATGGTGCTTTATTTTGGAAAAATCATGAAGGTATATTGCTTAATTGTTTAATCATGAATGAAACTAACAATGTCATGAAAGAATTCCATGCAGGTGACTGTGGAGGGCATCTCTATTGGAAGTCCACTGCTGATAAAATTCTAAGGGTTGGTTTCTATTGGCCCTCTCTTTTTGCAGATATAAAGAAGTTTGCCATTTCATGTCACAAATGCCAAATATTTGAGGGCAAAAGAAAGTTGTTGCCCTTGCCCCTTAAACCCATCTCAACTGAAAAGCCTTTTCAACAATGGGGTCTTGATTTCATTGGATAAATCCATCCCTCTTCCTGAGGCCAGCACAAATGGATTTTAATAGCCACCGATTATTTCACCAAGTGGGTTGATGCCATCCCATGCGGACAAGCCAATGACACCATCATTATCCAATTCCTTGAGTGCAACATCCTTTCTAGATTTGGCTGCCCTGAGAATATCATTACTGATAACGCCGCTGCTTTTAAATCCAAAAAAATGATCAATTTTTGCCACAAATTTCACATCACCTTGGGGCATTCCACAACCTATTAACCCCAAGATAATGGCTTGGCTGAGTCATCTAATAAGAGCCTGATTAATATCATAAAGAAAGTGCTAGAAGAAAACAAGAAGAACTGGCATAGAAAGCTCACAAATTCCCTATGGGCAGACAGACTTTCAATAAAGAAATCCATTGGGATGAGCCCTTATGAGCTAGTATATGGCATGGAAGCCAGGTGTAGAGCTACAAAAAGGGTCTCTTTCACCTCTAATTACCTCACATTAATATGTCAATCTGGGAACGTTTGGTTATTTCAAAGAGTGACTCAATCCGAGGCTATTTGTCAGAGTAATGCAAGTAGTACAGCGTCCTACAAAATACAAGAGTAAACTGATTCTTGTCTATAACTAAGTTCCTTCAAATGACTAAAGCACACACTATCAAAATATCATTCAAGGGTCCGATAACAATAGTCCGTCCCTTTGGAAACTGATGGAAAAGGAAACTAGAGCATGGATCACGGGTCTGGGAGCAGGGCAGTAAATGCAGAGGCTCACTACAGCCACAGATCGTCTCTCACACCAAATGCTAGTGAATGAAACGACAGATAGAAATGGAACGACAAATAGGAAATTAAACAGTAAATCTAGAAAGGAACAACAATGCTTAAAATGGAACAGCAATTCTGAAATGGAACAGCAATCACTAAAACTAAACCTCGCGAGTAACAATCACACTTTATACTATCAACTCAAAAGCTCTTATCGTAATCAAAACTCCAATCTTTCATTCTCAAAGCAAATCACACAATCCACTAAAGGAACAACAATAATTCTCAATTATGGAACAGCATGTGAAATTCATACGCACAACATTCTAAGAAAGTAATCTGACTTTAATCCCAATCATCAATAGGAATTATAACTGTGTTTCCAAATGGAACAACATGAACTCTGAATCATAAAGAACACTCCTTTCAAATAATTACCTTAACACACATACTTAACATAGAAGCTTCATAACACAAGGATAACACTGTTCAGTTGAATCCAATAAGATTTCATCCACTCTGAAAGTATTGATAATATAATGCAGAGTTAATGGAAAGAACATTAATGAACGAATCTTAGCAAAGCATGTAAGGTAACTTATAAAGCATATCAGATTACCAACTAGTGATGATAAGCAAACCACGCAGAAATCAAATCATAGTGATACAGAAGCAAGTGTCCTCCGGGCCTGGGCCCTTAGCCTCAAGGGTACACCGCTTTAAGCTAATCTAGATGCGAAGATGAGATAATCACCAAGTTTATATTAATGCATAAAAAAGAAAGTACAATGAGCCAAGTTCAACGAAACTCGATGATCAAAGTTAAGTCTTTGACAAAAAGTTACATAAAAGCCTCCCCTTCAGACTAATAGTGCCACCCCTTTATATAAGGATAACGACGGAGATGTTTAAGTGGTACGATAAATAAAGCAGCGATTCCTCAGGATCGAAGATCCTGAGGGATTCACAAAACTGTTAATCCCTAATCACTTCTTTCTCTTCTGCCGAGCTGGTGCCTTTTCCTCCTTTTCTGGACCGGTTTGATTCAGCTTGCTTTGCCTTGTCTGCACTCGGTCCTTCGTCAAAAGGACAGCAGTTACCATGTTCTTATCTTCTTCTTTGGAACAACAGGTCCTTGTTTCTACCCTTTCCTGCACAGGAAAATGACAATTATCAACGGATAAGTCTTTGCATACTAATTCCACATATTCTACCACAATTCACTATTGTTTTCCTCATTCATGATGTGAAAGATTCATAAGTCCTATTGAAAAGCGACTAAAATGATCATTAAAAACATACCTTTTTAGTACTCCACACACCCCCCTGCTTACCCTGTTTCATGCCCTCATGAAAACGTTGTAGTTGATATGTAAAGCAGTGAGAGAGTAGGCTGGAGAAGGAATCTCGTGCGGAGGCCTACAGCCATGGTGAGTGACTAGGTAGTCAAAGAACTAGCCTGTAGTCATAAGGTTTCTATGTGCTCTCCATAGCTGTGCTGGGTCCCTAGGCTTAGCCCTTACCCATAGGTCTAGGCCATTTTCCTGTCTCTGAAAAGCGTTATAGGCTTTGAGCCATTTAATCTGATTGACCCCGAATGAGATGAATGCTTGCAATTGAATGTCCCCAACAAAAGGGCCAGGGTTCAACTCAGTTTCCTGATCTAGCACGAGGTTATGCAAATAGAATTCACATAGAAATCTCTGAACCTTCACTCCATAATGTTTACAACAATCTATAAAGTCATTGACAGTATTAATTTGTATTGGGGCACCTGCTTTAACAGCGTTTATCTTTAATTTCAAGTATCACTCCAATAAAAACAAAGCATAGTTTTTGGCAGGGGCCCTACATGCTAAAACGTCATTGTATAAAGAACACAAGGTATCCATCTATTTGATAACAGTATCTAACCTACGGGTTACCTTTGCAACTTTCTCCTGTTCCTTTTGCCACCCTTCAAAGGCCTGGCTTTCAGATTGATTAACATTTCGTAGTTGTTGTTGGAGTTCTTCATACTTCTCACGAGGGACTGTCTGCTCTCTAAGCCTCTCCATCTCTTGCTGAGCCTCTTTCAATCCTTTGTGCAGAGTCCTTGTCTTTGGATCTCTTTTCCATGCATCATTGGAGGCCGTGAGTTTTACCTGAACTTTCTTATTTCGTTGCTTTGAGTTCAGAACCCTTATCACCCCTGAGGGTGGTGCCTCTGTTTGAATCTCCTTGTTGTCTTTTTCTATTTTAACACGAATACCGACTGGCAGCTGTTCCTTTTCAAATGGAACAGAAGTCTGTCCCTCAGCTTTATTTGGAACAGCAGTTGGGCCTTCAGCTTGATTTGGAATGTCAGCTGGGCCTTCGGCTTCATTTGGAACAGCAGTTGGATTTTGGGCAGGGTTTTGATCAACAGAGCGATTTTTAGTCCTCCGCCATTTTATCCTGTGGTTTCTTACTGCAGTGGTCATCTTTTTCTTACTGGCGGTCTTCCTTGTCCTCTGCCTTGCTTTCAGAATCTTGATCTGCTGGTGGAGTTGGGCTATTATGCTCAATAACCTCCGCTGTTCCTTTCATAATTCTCTAATTTCCAACGTTTTGTTAGAAGGAACAGCAGGCTTTTTGCTACGTTCTGGGCCTTGACTAGTCCCTTGATTTTTCTCCTGGGGTACTTCTTCACTATGTTGTGCTGGCTGTTCCGGGGTAAGAACCCTAGCTGATTCCGTGGCTTCGCTTTCTATTCTCACTTCTTCTGGAATTTCTTCTGGTGCTGTGGGAACAGATTGTTCCCTCTCAGTATCTCCTGTCTCTTTTTCATCATGAACGGGCAGATTTCCTTCCTCTCCCTCTTCTGCATGTGGTTTTTCAGGTGCATCTTCTTCCTGGGGTTTGTCGTGGAGGTATGGTGGAGTGGAAGGTTGGCCATACTCACCCATATTGGCCAAGATTGCGACCAATTCCTCTTCTCCCACTGGGTCCTGTGGTGGGCTACCTCCCTGCTGTCCCATTTCCTCCTCCTGCCTGGATTGTCCATCTTCTGCCTCAGGATGCTCAATTTCTATTTCAGGGTTCTCGGCTTCTATCTCAGGGTGTTCAACTTCTGTCTCAAGGTGTTCAACTTCTGTCTCAGGGGGCTCGGCTACTTCATTTTCTTCTTCGGATCGCTTAGCCTTCTCGGCCTCCCCTTCCTTTTCTCCTTCAAATTGTTTTTCTTCTATCTCTGGTCGTGTGGGTTGTTCATCCTCAATTACCACTGGCTGGCTAGTGCTTTCCTGGAGTTTTTCCAGCCTTTCTCTTATTCGGGCTAACCGGACTGATTTTCTGCGTTTCTATGGCTGTTCCTGTGTCTCATTGTCATGCTTCCGTTTTGCTTACTCCTGGCGGGTTTCTGGTCGTTCGAATGTGCTTGCAATAGGTTTTTGTTTTCTTAATTCTCTGCGTTTTTCCGGTCATTCTGGTGTGCTTAGAGTATGTTTACGTTTTGGGGAAGGTGTTGTCTCTCTCCCCTCTATTATTGCAATTAATTCTTTCCAGCTGCTTTGCTGCTGGGTGAGACTATGACTAACTATTAGTCGGATTAATCCATGGTGGCTGACAACTGATTCTACATGTTGTGCCTTTTTCAGGCTTCGTGCGGCGTCATGGAGTAAAGAATTCAAAAGTGCAGGAAGGTTTACAGAGCATTTCTGTTTTAAAACAGCTAAGAGTTTAAGATGTCGTGGCCTTACCACGTCTTTTCTCCCCTCGCAAGTGATGTAGCTTTGCACTGTTCTTGCTAGTTCCGCCCAGGGTTCTCCTAGTGTTGCTGGTAGGACTCCCTTCCCTTTAATTGTTAATCTCTGGCCTTCGTCCTGGAAAATTTCCATGATCTTCTGGAGTCTTTCCTTCTTCAATGTCCATACGGGTCCGGTGGCTGGTAGTCCCGAGACTTTGGCAATTATATCGTCAGTAACTACTATTTGCTTCCCCCGCACCGTGGAGTGATCCTCCTGAAGATTCTGCAGAAATTCCATTGCTACTGTTTCATTTGACTCCTTCAGGCGACTGAGATAAGTCAGCCACCCTGCTCTTTCCAGGATCTCCCGAGTAGCAGTGGAGACTATCAACTTTTGTGGTTCGCTTCGAACTGCCCTGCCTCCCATGGTTTCACTGTGAATTCACAATGGAACAGCGGCCGCGTGTGCTGTTTGAAACACAGAGAGAGTAGTAATCGTCAGATTTGGAAAAAACACAGAGTATGCAACAGAAATGAGTTATGAACAACAACTTGTATATAAAAAATAGAGATGTCATGCCATTAAACCATGCCATTTCCTAATATGCTATCTTTCCCGAATAATGAGCTGACACATAACCGGGGAATCATGAGAGGTTAGCTGTGTCACAAAGAGAGAAGAGGTATACTAGATGAATAAAGGAGCATGAGTTCAAAAAGTGCAAATGCCGTTCCTTTGAAAAAGAACCAACAGAACACAGCAATGTCGTTCCTTTTGAAAAAGGAAGAGCAAAAATCAAAATGTGTTGTTCCTTTTGAAAAGGAACAACAGAAAATCAAAATGTGTTGTTCCTTTTGAAAAGGAACAACATAAAATCCAAACGTGCTGTTCCTTTTGAAAAGGAACAACAGAAAATCAAAAGGTGTTGTTCCTTTTGAAAATGAACAGCAGAAAATCAAAACATGTTGTTCCTTTTGAAAAGGAAGAGCAGAAAATCAAAACGTGTTGTTCCTTTTGAAAAGGAACAGCAAAAAATCAAAACTTGCTGTTCCTTTTGAAAAGGAACAGCAGAAAATCAAAACGTGTTGTTCCTTTTGAAAAGGAACAGCAGAAAATCAAAATGTGTTGTTCCTTTTGAAAAGGAACAGCAGAAAATCAAAACGTGTTGTTCCTTTTGAAAAGGAACAACAGAAAATCAAAACGTGCTATTCCTTTTGAAAAGGAACAACAGAAAATCAAAACGTGTTGTTCCTTTTGAAAAGGAACAACAGAAAATCAGAACGTGCTGTTCCTTTTGAAAAGGAACAGCAGAAAATCAGAACGTGTTGTTCCTTTTGAAAAGAAACAGCAGAAAATCAGCAAGTGTTGTTCCTTTTGAAAAGGAACAACAGAAAATCAAAGGGTTCTGTTCCTTTTGAAAGGGAATAGCAGAAAATCAACAAGTGTTGTTCCTTTTGAAAAGGAACAACAGAAAATCAAAGAGTTCTGTTCCTTTTTGAAAAGGAACAACAGAAACATGCAAATACCATTCGGAAGAAAAATTGAAAGTTTGAAAAAAAAGATTATGTACAAATTGTGAAAAGAAATAGATGGCTTAATGAATTACGGGTGAGGAAGATTTCTCTTCCTCACCTAAGTTCTCCATATCAGCATCTCTGTGTAGCTGTTGGTAGAAGGATTCCCGAGTGAGTGGTTTACGATAGAGACGAACTCGGTGGCCATTCACTTTGAAGGTATATCCAGACCCGTCAATGGTAGTTAAAGTGATGGTCCCATTGTCGTATATCTTCTGGATTTCGTATGGTCCTAACCAATGAGTCTGGAGTTTCCCAGGGGAATCCTGAAACTGAGAGTCATATAATAGGGCCCAATCTCCTTCACGAAAGACTTTGTTTTTGATAAGGGCATCATGCCATTTAGCTCGCTGTTGTTGAATCAATGTTTTATTTTGTAGTGCGGAGAGCCTGATTTCGTCCAATTCATTGATCTGTTGTAGTTGATTAATCTGTGCCTCAGTTAAATCTAAGCCGACTTCTTGTGTTGTTCGTAATGTTTGGATTTCAAATTCTATAGGGAAAATGGGTTGTTTTCCAAACACTAGTTGATAAGGTGAGTAACCAGTGGTGCTTCTCCATGTTGTTCTATAGGCCCAAAGTGCTTCCGGTAGTCGGGTAGCCCAGTCATGCCTATGTGAGGCAATGGTTTTTGTTAGGATCGATTCTATTATCTTATTGCTACTTTCTACTTGTCCATTCGCCTGTGGGTGATATGGAGTAGTAATTTTGTGCTAGACATGATAATTATTAAGTGTTGCTACTAATCTATGGCCAACAAATTTTGGTCCTCCGTCTGTGATTATTTCCCTTGGAAGGCCATAACTTACAAATAGATGGAAGAGGAACTGTATAACAGAGTCTTCAGTGGCCCTAGGCAATGCTTCTGCTTCAACCCACTTAGTGACATATTCTGTTGCCACCAAGATATATGTTCTCTGATTGGATGAGGGGTTGATGGGTCCAACGAAATCAAGAGCCCATCGCTCAAATGGTTCAAGGACTAACTGAGGTTTAAGGGGCATCTCATCAGCTTGACCAGGACATCCTGCTCGCTGGCAGCTGTCACAGGCTTGGACAAATTTCTTTGCATCTCTGAAAATCGTGGGCCAGTAATATCCTGTCTGTAATACTTTGTGTCCCGTTCTACGCTCAGCGAAGTGTCCCCCACATGGTCCGTCATGACAGGCTTTTAGAATGTCAAAGATTTCATCTTCTCGAACACATCTCCTAATATGCATGTCTGCCCCTGTATGAAACAAATAGCCCCCAATCCAGGAAAATCGAGTACTCTTCTGAACAATCTGTTTTCGCTCATTAGGGGTTAAGTGTTTTGGTAGTTTTCCTACTGCAAGGTAATTGGCAACATCGGCATACCAGGGTGTTCGAACGGCAACGGAAAATATATGTTCGTCCGGAAATTGATCTTCAACTGCTGCTGCATCAACTGGCTTTGGCATTCTTGAGAGAAAATCGGCTACAGGGTTCTCTTTGCCAGGCCGGTCCTTGATTGTGATATCGAATTCCTGCAATAAAATCAACCATCTAGTTATTCTGGCATTTGTAACAGGCTTATTTGCTAAGTATTTTATGGCGGAATGATCCGTATACAAAATAACAGGATAGCCTGTAATATAATGTCTAAATTTATTGACAGCATGTATTACAGCTAGGAATTCCTTTTCAGTAACAGTGTAATTTAATTCAACAGGGGATAAATTTTTGCTAATATAATAGATAGCATATGGTTTTTTATCTTCTTCCTGCCCAAGGACTGCGCCAATGGCTGTATCTGAGGCATCAACTGATATTTGAAATGGCAGGTCCCAGTTTGGTCCTCGCAGGACTGGGGCTGTAGATACAAGCTTCTTTAAATCCTCGAAAGCACGTTCACACTTGTCTGTCCAAAGAAAATCAACATTACCAGTTAGTGCATATAAAGGTGCAGCAATATGTGAATAATGTTCTATAAATCGTCTATAATATCCAGAAAATCCAAGAAAGCTGTGTACCTCTGTTTGAGTAGTAGGAGTGGGAATAAGCAAAAGTATTTGGATCTTGGCCGGGTCTACCTGAATGTCGGCTGCTGAAATATAATGTCCTAGAATAAGTCCTTCAGTCATCATCATGTAACATTTTTCGTGACTTAAGCAGAGCCTGGTAGCTATACAGCGTTGTAGGACTTTTTCTAGGGTATTTAGTGCTGGATCAAAATCATCTCCATAGGGTGTAAAGTCATCCATATATACTTCAAGTCCATCATTTATTAGATCTGCAAAAATGCTAAGGATGGCCCTTTGGAATGTGGCGGGAGCATTACATAGGCCAAATGGTAGGACTCGGTAGGCAAATGTCCCCCAAGGACAAGTGAAAGTTGTTTTGTCCTGGTCTTCAGGGGCAATCTGAATCTGATTGTATCCACTGAAGCCATCCAGAAAGGAAAAGAATTTTTTTCCTGCCAGAGTATCTAGCACTTGGTCTATGAATGGGAGTGGAAAGTGGTCTTTTTGTGTTGCTTTATTGAGTTCTCTGTAATCCACACAAATTCTCCATTTCCCATTCTTTTTTGGTACGACCACAAGTGGAGAGACCCATTTACTGTCAGAAATAGGATAAATAAAATTAACATCTAACAGTTTCTGAAGCTCCGCTTCCACATCTTTTAAATGGGGATTGAGTCTTCTCTGCGGTTGACGGACGGGTCTAGCATCTTTTTCTATATAAATGTGGTGTGTACACAAATGTGGGTCGATTCCTTTCATATCAGGGTAATCCCATGCAAATGCCTGTTGATATTTTCTTAATACATGGATTAGCTTAGTTTCTTGTTCAGGTGTGAGGTTGGCATTGATATTTAAAGTTTTTCCCGGTTCAATTTCCACAATTTTACTATTTGCGACAGAAGTAACAGGTATTGTTTGATCATGTGTGTCTTTCAGAGGATCTTCCTCTAATTCATTATCAAATGCTGCTTCTATCATGTGACATTGTGTGCAGGATTCAGTTTGACTGATGAAATTATTAATGGCATCATCTTCTGTTTGATCTTTAAAATCAAGTGCCTCTTGCAACGTCAATGGAGATCTAATGTTATTAGTAAGGTATGATACATGATACTTGTTAGTTCTAATTATTGTGAGACTTGGCTGCGCTGGAGGGTATAGAACCAAATTCTTAATATTAGGTCCTCTAGTTATGGTCATATTTCCTTGCCGGCAACCAATGTAAGCATAGGCGGTGGCAAGCCAAGGCTTTCCTAGGATTAGCGGGTGTCCATCAAGTCGGGTTTTCGGATTAATTATCAGGAAATCGGTCGGATATTCCTAGGAGTCTACAGAGACCATGACATCATGTAGAGTACCTTCCGGTCTAATCACAAATCGGTCAGCTAATTCTAACAAAGTAGAAGTAGGTTCTACAGATGTAATGTCGAGCTTTCGACAGGTGGTGGTTGTTAAAATATTGATTGCAACTCCTAGATCAATTAAGGCATTAGACAAGGTCTGACCGTAAATTTGAACAGTTACAATTGGATTTCCTGGGTCTTCATATTTGATGGGTGTTTCTTTCCCGGATTAGAGATCAGATAAAGTGCCGACTACTTGGACTCTTGGATTAGTTGTTATATTCCTCCTTGGTTTCTTTATGCACAATTCTTTAATAGTTTTTTCATATATAGGAATGTCTTGAATGGCTTGGAGGAACGAGACTTTTATGTACATATTTTGTAATTCCCCTAGAATGTCAAAATCAGGGTACTGTAAAGGTCAAGGTATGACTAATCGTTCTGGGAATGGGGGAGAGGATATGGTTGCTTGATTATGAGACTGCTGATTATTTACATCCTCTCGTTGCAATTGATGTTCTCTTACTAACTGATCTTCATTATGAACTGTTTTATCTCCCTCATTTTGAATGATACATCCAGATCGTACTTGAAGATCATTACACTCCCGTAGATCAAGTCCTATTTCTGGTGACTCACTGATTTGAAGAGATTGGACTTGTCTGTTATTCGGATTAGGGTTGGGTTGGGCTAGGAGCTATGGTCTCAAATTAGACTGGGGATTTTGTTGTAGAGCTGGTAGAGTAGATTGAGGGAGCGGAATAGTTCCTACTGGCTGTTGCATCGGTCTTTGCCAGTTCGTCTGCCAGGATGAACTTTGTGAAGTAGGGGGAGTCCATTGTGGAGGATATGGGCTATTTTGCCAATATGGTGAATTATAAGGGAAATTCAGCCAACTAGATTGATTTGGATGATTCAGCCATGGGTTTGAAGAAGGAAACAGTGGTGGTGACCAATTTGGGAATGGGGGTAGGGGCTGATTTTGCCACATATTATAGTGTTGAGCATTATATTATGGAGGCTGAAAAGAAGAGGTTGGGTCTGAAAACATACCAGATTGTCTTTGCTGCCACTGGCGACGCTGGTTGATCAAGTACACTGATTTTGGTTCTTCCTCTGCTTCCTTATATACTGCCTTTAATCCAGGAAGTGAGGGGCAGCTTTCCGTAAGATGATCGTTTGTACAGATGGCACATGTTTGGACTGTATCTAGTGGACACTCCTTGTGGCTATGTTTTTTTCTGCATCGGGGGCAGAAGATTGCCAAATTCTGTTCTGCCTCCATCTGCTTCTGCTTGGCCTGCAAAATATCAAGTTGTGTAGTTAGTGTCCCTAGAATATCAGTTTTAAAATTTTCTAATAAATTTCCAATCTCCACACGCGTTACTCCTTCTGTTGCTATCTTATTGTCTCTTGCAAACCGATCATATTCTGCCGGTTTAATTCTTGTGCTGCCTCTCGAACTCCTGATACATAGATCAATAATGTCAGCAAAATTCTCTTGATAAATATCTCCTTTTCCCATAATGTTTAATGTTTCGATCCATTTTTCTTTCATGCCCCTTATCAATGCAGTTTTTAACACATTATCAGGTAAAGGTAGTGATGCATAAGGAGATCTTTGTAAATTATATTGAAAACGTTCCACATATTCCTCTAATGTTTCGTTTGGTTTGGTTGTCATTTGAAATATTTCATCTTTCAATTCTCTAGACCTACAATAATCCTGATATTTTTTTAAGAAGGATTCTTTCATCTGATCCCAATTGTTGATGACCCCACCACCTAGTCCCATAAACCATCTTAGAGCAGCCCCTTTTAATGTTGAGGGGAATAATTTCAATTTCTGGGGATCGGTGGTGTAATCATATCCCCTACACAACACATCAAATTCGAATAAAAATGCATCCGGATCTTCTGATGTAAGACCGTGAAAGGTTGGGATATGTTGAAGAGGGATAGCTTTCATGGGTGCATTTGCTGCAGAATCCACTATAGGATATTGTAATGTAGAGGTTTGAGTATTTGGCTGATTCTGAGCCATAGGATCAAATATGTGCCAATAACCTTCTGGGATATCTAGGAGGGTATTCCTAGGTTGAGAGGGAACGATTTTAGCAGGGACAGTTTTAACAGCACTTCCTTTATCTGGGATAAGAGGAATACCTGATGTTTGAGGGGATTGAATTCCTTCAACAATGATTTTTGCAGCACTTCCCTTATCTAGGCTGTTTACTGCCTGATCTGTTCCAATGAGAGATTTTGGTTCTTCTGTTTCCCCTGTTTCTCCTTCTCCTTCACAGAAGTTACTGAAATTCCCTTCCTGCAATAGTTCTGGAGTAGAATTTTCAATTTCTTGAAAGTCCTGCTCTTCAGTTTGACTGTGCACCTCAGCAAAGGCTACAGATGGTGATCCCGTGGCCTGAAGGGAACTAGTAGGCTGCTTAGAAATGGTTTTCCTGAAACCTACTGATGGTTGAGATTCTGTTTTCTTATAGATTTCATCTATGAAAGTTGTTCGGCCAAGGGTCATCAACGCCTTGGCTTTTTCAGGTTTGGATGGGAGCTTAATATTCTTTTCTGGTTTTTTCTGCTTAGTCATGCACTCAAATAAACTGCTAAGTTCTATTCAATCAAAGCAAAAGCAAATCTGTTAGGAAAGCGGACAATGGAGCAGGGCTTTTACATGCTCCGTACGCAAGTTCTTACCTTTCATTTTTAAAATCCAACTCTTTCCTAGCAGGTTCGTACACCACTCTAAAGACACAAATGGCTACACTCTTTCCCCGACAACGGCGCCAAAATGTAGAGCTATAAAAAGGGTCTCTTTCACCTCTAATTACCTCACATTAATATGTCAATCCGGGAACGTTTGGTTATTTCAAAGAGTGACTCAATCTGAGGCTATTTGTCAGAGTAATGCAAGTAGTACAACGTCCTACAAAATACAAGAGTAAACTGATGCTTGTCTATAACTAAGTTCCTTCAAATGACTAAAGCACACACTATCAAAATATCAGTCAAGGGTCTGACAGCAGTAGTCCATCCCTTTGGAAATTGATGGAAAAGGAAACTAGAGCATGGATCACGGGTCTGGGAGCAGGGCAATAAATGCAGAGGCTCACTACAGCCACAGATCGTCTCTCACACCAAATGCTAGTGAATGAAACGGCAGATAGAAATGGAACGGCAAATAGGAAATTAAAAAGTAAATCTAGAAAGGAACAACAATGCTTAAAATGGAATAGCAATTCTGAAATGGAATAGTAATCACTAAAACTAAACCTCGCGAGTAACAATCACACTTTATACTATCAACTCAAAAGCTCTTATCGTAATCAAAACTCCAATCTTTAATTCTCAAAGCAAATCACACAATCCACTAAAGGAACAACAATAATTCTCAATTATGGAACAGCATGTGAAAGTCATACACAAAACATTCTAAGAAAGTAATCTGAATTTAATCCCAATCATCAACAGGAATTATAACTGTGTTTCCAAATGGAACAGCATGAACTCTGAATCATAAAGAACACTCCTTTCAGATAATTACCTTAACACACATACTTAACATAGAAGCTTCATAACACAAACATTGTTCAGTTGAATCCAATAAGATTTCATCCACTCTGAAAGTATTGATAATATAATGCAGAGTTAATGGAAAGAACATTAATGAACGAATCTTAGCAGAGCATGTAAGGTAACTTATAAAGCATATCAGATTACCAACTAGTGATGATAAACAAACCACGCAGAAATCAAATCATAGTGATACAGAAGCAAGTGTCCTTCGGGGCCGGGCCCTTAGCCTCAAGGGTACACTGCTTTAAGCTAATCCAGACGTGAAGATGAGATAATCACCAAGTTTATATTAATGCATAAAACAAAAAGTACAATGAGCCAAGTTCAACGAAACTCGATGATCAAAGTTAAGTCTTTGACAAAAAGTTACATAAAAGCCTCCCCTTCAGACTAACAGTGCCGCCCCTTTATATAAGGATAACAACAGAGATGTCTAAGTGGCAAGATAAATAAAGCAGCGATCGATCCTGAGGGATTTGCAAAACTGTTAATCCCTAATCACTTCTTTCTCTTCCGTCAAGTTGGTGTCTTTTCCTCTTCCAGACCGGTTTGCTTCAGCTTGCTTTGCCTTGTCTGCACTCGGTCCTTCGTCAAAGGGACAACAGTTACCCTATTCTTATCTTCTTCTTTGGAACAGCAGCTCCTCGTTTCTACCCTTTCCTGCACAAGAAAATGACAATTATCAGCGGATAAGTCTTTGCATACTAATTCCACGTATTCTACCATAATTCACTATTGTTTTCCTCATTCATGATGTGAAAGATTCATAAGTCCTATTGAAAAGCCACTAAAATGATCATTAAAAACATACCTTTTTAGTACTCCACACCAGGTTTCCTTCATCTTTGGGCATCCCTACTATCAGACTGTTACAGGAGATTCAAGCTGAACCAAACGACATTCAACGAAGAATCAACCAAACCATTCATCTTCAGCAAACTAGAGAGCAAGTTTATGACAGAGCTCAGATTTTGCAAGAAAAGCTCAAAAAGATGTTTGATAAGAGAGCTAAGGCTGAGGATTTCTATATTGGTGACAAAGTTCTAAGGTGGGATTCATGAATAGAAGACAAGAGAAAACATGCAAAATTTGCTTTTTTATGGAAATGGCCATTCGTTATTTCTGTTGTTCAGGGAAATAACACATATTTTCTCAAATCTGTAGAGGGCAGCACGGCTGAAGAAGGCCCTGTAAATGGCCGAATGCTGAAACATTACCATGATCCCTTTTAAAGGGATACAATCCAGCTCTGTACATATCTCTTTGTACATTGATATTTGTATATATCAGCACTTTGTTTTTAGTTTTTGTATAAGCAGTCTGAGTGTTAGAGGAGCGGCAACAATGTTTGGGAAGACACAACCAATTGCCAGTATTCCATTTTTAAAGCTCTGTCTCTGCATTAATCTCGATAAAACAACAATAGTAGCACTGTCATATCATAGAAATTCATGGTAAAAGAAAATAGTTGGCAGCTTGCAGTCTTCAATCAAACATTATCAATAAGAGCGGAGCATTTTTTAATTTCACATCAACAACTGTTTCTAGACCAGAGCTAAAGGAAACACATCAGTTTTGATCTATGTTTTTCAAAGGCACAATGCTCAAGCAATATTGTACATAAAATCAAGCACGCAGAAGAAAGCATACGATGCTATACAGTTCACAGTAATTCAGTTGAGAAGGGAGCTGTTAATATTTCAAAGTTTCACACTTTAACAGCCAGCATAAATAAGTTTTTCAATCTACAGCAACAATAGAAGATCAAGGCAGTCTGACCTGCTGTTCTTAGATTTTCACAAGGAAAAGCCATCCCTAAGTGGAGCCAATGTTAGCCTCCTGTTGCAACAAGTGTTCATCTTTCATGATTGACAATTTTACATGCCAAATATGTCATACTTTGCATACTGCAATGCTCCATATTTCTTAAAGAGGCCAAAGAAGAGGCCATGAAAATGTGCCAGTCTAAATGCCATTGTTGTATTCCAATTTTGATGACTTAACCATTTTTGAAGAATGTTCTACAAAAAGGAAGTCCAAACAGCCTAATCTTGGCTTCCTTAGGTTTCAATTTCTTGTTTTCAAATGTAGAGAATTCATATTTGTCCAAACAGTTTAATCTTGGCAGATTTGTAGATAGGTAGAGAATCAAAGGAGCCCAACTGCTTAATCTGGGCCCTTGGCAGAAATAAGTGTAGATTTAGATAGGAGGACATTCAAAAGAAAAATTGTAGAGCAGGGTCTGCAAGTCTAAGTGCACCCAAACCAAAAAGAAGAAAAAATGCTAGGTAAGTAGGCTGGGTAGGTAGTTTTTGAGGTTGCAGAATGTTGATATGTGATCAATTTTGTGTTTTAAAGTGATATTGTACTTCAGATCACAGGTACAAGGCAGTTTTCATTTGGAGGAGCTTAAACTGGACATCTCTAACCTCCCCTTCTTCCTCTTCCCCCAAATCACTCACTAATTTTCCTGAAGAGGTCAAGATCTGCTTCATTCCTCTGAGTTTCATCATTTTCCATATCATTTGCCTGGTGAAGATCTGCTTCACTCAAAGATTTCCATTATCCCTCTATGAGTCACTTTTCCCCCTTTGATAGCCTAAGATCCACATACGTAGCGCTTTCTTGTCATTTCCATATTAACTGCTGACTCTATTATGTAAATCCCTATCCGTGTTCCCCTTCCCCTACTAAAATTATGTTAATAGCTCCCCTATATACTTATCCCCTCCCCCTGGTTGAAACATAACCATAAGTTCATTGGGAATTGCTAAGTTTATCTGAAACTCAGCAAGAACCCTCATCTCCACCCTCAAACTATCTTTTCATGCATATTACTCCATCACACAGCATAAAATTCCTTTCATGTGTATAAAAACCATCTTATTTGACTTATTTTCACCCTCCCAAGGCATAAACCCCTTGTTTTGCCTTAAAACCCTTCTCAAACTACATAAATCCATCTTTCTAGGCTTTCGGACCCCTCCTGATGCCTTTAAAAATCTGTTATAACCCATAAACCCACATTTCTAATGTTTAAAACCCCCCTCCGTTTAATAAATCATTCAAATCGCGCCGCGAGCGCCGTCCCTAATCCTCCGCTGCCTCATCTTTGCCACCAACCGTTAGATCTGGTGCGCCGCAGATCAACAGTGGGCGGTTCCTTTCCCCAGCGAAGACGCTGAGGGTTAACGCCCGGGAGATCGGCGGTTTTGCCTTCATACTCCTGCCATGCGTCACCCTCCCGGCTGTGGTGGAGCCCCGTCTACCGAAACCACCTATGTGGAAAGGCAGTGCGCCCGAAACCAGATACCGCTCTCTCCCCCTTCCTGCGTCAGCATGACATCACCCTGCCGCATCACCATCCCACGCCGGCCTCCTGCCACCGTGTCCTTGCCACGTAGCTGCCTCCGTACCACCAAGTCACCTCCTCCGCCATACCGCCACGTCACCCGGCCGTACTACTGACGTCATCTGCTGACATCATCCTGCCACATCACCGCCGTACTGGGACCCACTGCTGACATCATCGTCAAAAAGTGCGAAAGGCGCAAATCGCAGCCTAGGAAGCTCGGAATCAGAATCTAAGGCAGTTTTTCATCGCGCATGGCTACGGGAAATAGGCCAAAATGGAAAGCCCCTCACCACGCGGCCCCCAGCAAGCCCGAAAGGCGCAGAATGACCCGATTTTCTTCGCGAAGCATTCAGAAAGGGACAAACACAGTTTTTAAAGCAACAGAGGGTTGAACAACTGCCATGAAAGATCGATGGGACAATCTAAACCACTCAGAAGATATTAAAGACTCCAGGATCAGCGCCAAAGAGTATCAGAGGGAAGATGAAGCGGCAAAGAGTATCAGTTCAGCAACATCAAAGTAGGTGAAAATTAAAAACCTTCATCAAAGTCAGCAAAGCAGTTAAGGCCATTTAAAAGCCTATCTGGTCGGGATTAGTGCACATTAATGCCAGCAAACAGTAGCAAAACCAAGTTAGAGGTGGAGATAAAGGACAAATCACAGTTATTACAGGAGGACTACACCGAGCCACCCAGGACAGACATTAACTCAGTTTTGATACAGCTGCCCTCAGCGCAGCTCAAAGATATTTTCATGCATTTATTTCTGGATAAGATTAGGTTAAAGTAATCATTTTCTTTCAAACCTGTTTAGGTTGGCTGTAATAGATTAATTTTTGGATAATTTTCCCTATTTATACCGACCCTCTGTATTGTTTAAAGGGTTGGTTGGTTGATAATCCTCATTAGAGACTCGCACTAGATATCTGAGATGTTTTACTTAATCAAAGATTGTTGAAAAGCTTTGGAGGAATGACTATCTGCTCTGTGTCTAATGGTTTGAAGAATTGAATGCGGAATTCTTGTGCTGCTATATGAATCAATAAGTTTTCCTTACCTCTGTTATTTCTATTTCACATATGCTCAAGTCACAGAACAAAGGATTGGTTTAGAATTTGCTTGGTTGCACTCTATGCTCAGTTTCTGTGGCTTCTTAATGTTTTCCTCTTGAATTAGGCATAAATATGAATTCTGTTATGGCTCATGTTTGACCTATTTTCACATATGAATGACTGTTATCTAGGAATTCTTAACTGCTCCTAGATAGGGCTCATTTGTCTTCTCTCTGCTAACCTGAATGAGAGATTCTTAATTGCCCCTCATTCCTTAGCCTTTAATCCATCTCTTTTACCTTGAATGATTGTTTCATATGTAGCTAGCTTGCTCCATATTCCTTCTTGTGACCAAGAAAACGCACCAGCAGTCCTACTCCTTGACTCCACACCCAATGGTTCTAAAACTTTCATGCTATCCCTGCCTCTTTACTTGAAAGCATCATCCTTCCCACCAAAAATCAAAACAAAACCCCTTGAACTCAATAACTAGCCTAAAAAACCTTATCAACAAAGCTAAATCAGAAAGAGAGAGCCCTCTCCGATTGCAGGTGGGCTAGAACCTCCAGTCCAAAGATTGGTTTGTGGTTACCTTGGCCGTATCCTTTTGAGCAGACCAGAAGGACAACCTGAGCGATAACACATGGGAGCCATTGTCTCATCACTCTTTAGAGTAATGTGTTTTCTGCACGAAGGAAGAGTGGTCAAGCTCGTAGACCAACTTTCATTTCCCGGATCACGCATAGCAAATAGTCATATACCATCCCTGTATGGTCTTTTCACACAAGGAATGTCTCATCAATCCCCAGTCCGTCCACCTGATGAGTGCGAGTGATTCGGGGAACATGACTGAAACCCAAGGGGCATGCACCCTGGTCTGCTTCGGCAGGAAAACTTCGGGTATAGGGTAGGTTTCCACGAGAGATGACTGGATTGTACTCACGTCCATGATTGGAAGAGGGGGCTAGACTGGAATAAGATTCCCTCGTCAAAGTTATGTGAGTGGAGTAGACTCCTCCACTTGCCTTTGTCTATTTCGGTAGACATCACCGAGGAAATGTTTTGTTTGCGCTGTGAACAAAACAATCTTTGGTAACTTGAAAGAGGTATACCTTTCCTGATAGAACAAATGTTTTGTCGGTAGAACAAAAGGTGACCTTGAAGCTTTATTTTATACCTGGGGGCATGCAAACCTTTTGGCATGCAAGCGAAGAGCGACTATTTATTTTTTTAAATTTGTAGGTCCTCTAACCCTTTAAACTCATAGGATTGGTCGTTTCCTAACTTGCATAAAGAAAAGATGTGGGGCAAAACTCTTAACAATTGTCGTTATCATATATGGGACATTCTTATTATACGACTGGATTAATCGAGAATTTTTAGCGCATAGTTCAAGCTTGTTAAAAAATATACATAAGCCATGAGAAAATGTTTCCCCCCACGTTTAAGCTTATTAAAAAATGAACTATTTCCCGGTAAATAACCATCGTGAATGTAGTACTTCAGCCTTTAAAAGCCTTGGTCGTGTTCTCATCATCACCTCCACTCTGTAATGGCCAATCATTCACCTCAATTTGATTGTTTACCCCTTTTGAGGAACAGCTGTGAAGAGTGATCTCACTAGCCATCCTTGTAACACTGCCGTGATTTGAAAATTCCAAACCTTACCTGGAATCAGCTGCTACCCAATTTTATCACTCGTTCCTTAAAAGATGAGTCTCCTTTAAGCTCTTTTCAACTGACTCGTAAAATATGAAAAGATTTCCGAGCCATTGGCCTTTCCAGCTCGTTAAAGGGACCGGATGTGCTATCCCTCCTCTAAATTTTAATCTTTTTGGACCTGAGGGATTATTACACAAAAAGATCGAGAGCTTGTTTTGTTCGGCTCGTTAAAAGTATCGAAAATTCATCCCTTCTGTATTGTTTTATACTTTTTCGGACTTAAGGGATTAGATGACAGAAAAGGAATTTTGGAGTTTCCTTTACGTTCCTTTTCAGACTCTCTAAAATTGAAAAGGACCGAGTTATCTTTGTCGTTAAACTCGTTAAAACTTAATAGCGACAAACTTGTCCATAGCAGACAAGAACGAGTTTCACTATCGCTAGGCTCGTTAAAACATAGCGATGGGTTTGCCCAAAGGGAAAAATATAGAACAAGCATATGTTATCCTCCTCAAGCTTGACAAAAATAAAGAGGTACTGGTCAGCAATGACTGGGGAAAAATTGGGAAGAAAACTTGAAGAAACTTTGTTGGTAGCAAGTCGCTCTTGAACATGACACTTTCACTCTGCATCCAAGTCGGGTTGGGTTGTTTCATTCACTGGTTACATCACCATGGTCCCATCACACCATCCACATTTGGGGTTAATGCTACCAATCCATCACGTCAGTGTCACCGATATGTTCAAGAGAAGTCATTCAGAGAATTCACCTGTGTCTCACCCGCTACAATACATTTACACTCCATTCTTTCATGACCGCCACCATGAACCTTATGTCATCATATTTTTTTCACCTCCATTAAAATCATTAGCTCCGTTCTGTGTCATTAATGTGGGATTCATTAAGGCCCTCCCATGACAGATCACTTCTTGTCAACATCAACTCATTATCCAAGAAGTCGATCTAAGAACACCCCGTTCAGTACTTTGAAGCTTGCATGCCTCAATGGCAAGTTTCTCACTTCCGGCGACAGGTTTACATCAATGACCTTCGACCGAAAAAAAATTCGTGGTGTTCGACACCAAGTCCTTTATTCACACCACGTGAATTGTACTGCAGTACCTTGAGGGTCATTATCATTATCGGTGATTCCTCTCACGCCTGTTAACAACTTACATCATTGGCTGGTAATCAGGCGATGTCTTTCCATGTTAGACTCCAGAACATCTCTCACATGGATAGACTTGTACTTCGAGTGAAAATCGAACGAGATTGAAGACCCCGGATCTAGTTTCATCCATCCAGGCTGTGATATATATTCAGGGAAATAAAGACATCAAATGTACATCATTGCTGCACAGATAATCATCCAATCAAAGGGATGATGGCTCTACCAGAATCGTCAGTCTACACTCAGACGATTGTCTGTCCTATGTACATGAAAATGAATTTATAAAGCTAAGCATGGGAATGCCCGCCTCAACTAGATCATGAAAATATTATGAAGATAATGTATTGTATTGTATCTTATTACAGGTCTCCTCCCAGCTTGAAAGAACTTCGGATCCTCATAATAAATCATTTCACCCGACATCAAAATATTAACGACCTCATGCTTTAGGGGGCAACTGTTATAGACATTTTTGGGCACTACAACCCCAAGCATGAAATGTCCATAAACCAAGGGCTCCTAAGTCCCTAAAAGTGTTGTTCTAACCCCTAAAAGAACAAGGTCAACTGATTACAGCTTCTCCCAGAAGTTTTCCATGAAAAACTGCTCAGAACTGGTCAAAACAGGATCATTTCAGCTGCTCCATAGGCAAAGTGCGTTGCATCTCACCTCAATACATTGTGTGGGTGCGTTTCATTTCAAAAATCCCTTCTATGGGGTGCAATGGGCGAGAAGTGACAAATGGCAGTGTCATTCCGCGAGGTGGAGAGGCATGGAATCTTCCAGAAACTTCTCCTGTGAAACTTTCCTCTCTGAATTCAACCAAGGATGAGTAAGAGATCATCAATCTCCAAGTGGAAGCAAGAACTATCAGAGGGAAGACACTAATCAAATCACAAGCTGACTCATCTCCCTTACAGATATCTATATATGGATCCCTCATCCCAGAGATCCAGAGGCTGGAATTTGGCATATTGTAAGGAATTACTGTTGGTTTCTTGAGACAACATCAGAGTGTTGGGTGATCTAAGCTTTGTATGAGGTGAAGAGGGGCTTCCTTGCTGAGAGGATGATGCTGGGTCAGAACAACTGGTTGTAACTCCCTTGGCTCTTTCTTGTTTATCAATAAAAGCTATTCAAGTTTTCCTCCATAATCTTGTGTCATTTTCTGCATTTGTATGGTCAATTTACATCTAATCCTAGATTGTTTATGATTATAGATCCATGTTCTTGTATAGTGATATGCTACTGTGATCTTACAGGTACTCTGTGAAGCTGGGCGTGCAAGGGAACAAGTAGCGAAAGACTATCAAGAGAGAGAGGAATCGAACTAGGAGATTAGCGCAAGATAGAGGTTGGTCTCCTTTGTTCTTCTCTCATCTATATTTCATAAAGGAAAAACGAAAGTAGCTTTACTTTGTTTGTTTCTAAGGTAGCTATCACACCTTAGTGGGATAAGCAGTTCTGTGTAGACACTTTTCCCTGTAACATGAGCTGCTTTGAAAAGGTTGATGGGATTAGTCACTCAATATATTAGGACTTGGAATGATATGAAACAAACATTTTTGGATAGATACCTGGACTATTGCATGCCCACCAACCATAAGGATGAGGTATTCAAAATGGTGCAAAAAGAAGATGAAAACATGGAGGATTTACTTGAAAGATTTCAATACAACCTGAAAAGAGCAAAAATGAGTAACTTAGATGAGGAGACCTTGAAAGCCCTTCTATTAAAAGCCATTAGAGATGAATGGATAGATATTTTAAACATGATGAGAAAAGGAGATATTTCTCAACTTCCACTTCATGATATAGCAGAACTATGTGTCCATCTCTCAAGGGGAAAATCTAAAACCGGAAAAGGGCCTAGAGATTCTTCTCTCATTAGAGCAAACAAATCTGCAACTGGATCAGTAAGTAGGGCTGAGATTGACAACATGCTTGATGAGTTCAAAACTGATATTTTAGGGAGCCTTAGTGAGCAACTAGACACCCTTAAAATACAAAATAAGCAGAAAGCAGAAGCTGAAGCTTTGGCCATCCTTTTTCCAAAATGTAGGAAGAAACATGCTCTAAGGGAATGCCCCTTGGATGCAAAAGTTGTAGAAACATGCATGATTTGTTCATAAAGCCATGAGACCAAGGATTGTCCTTCAATTCCTGGGCTCAAAGCTGTCTTTCAAGAAGATCCAAATTCAATTGAGTCACTTTGCTTTGTTTCAAGGAGACCTTGGCAGGGGCAACAAAATCAAAGGTTTAACAACCCCATGAACTTTCAACCCCCACCAAATTGGAATCCTTGGAAACAACCTTGGTCCCAACCTCAAAATACATTTCAATCATGGGTACAAGGTATGCAAAAACCTTATGGGAGATTTGCTCAATTTTATCAATATCCTCCATCTTTTCAAAATCAACAAGCTCCACAACTTCCAAATCATAATCCACAACTTTCATTGCCATTTCCACAACAACAACAACAACCTTCTAAAAAAAATCCAAATTCTCAACTCTTGCTTTCATTCCAATGTAAGACAAATCAACTACCATCCCAGCCATTAGCAAATCCCAATAATAAAAATCCTCAAAATGCTTACATGGTAGAAGGACAACAATTTCCTACTTATATGATTGTTCCTCTCAATGATGTACAACTCATATCTGGTAGAATTTTAGAAAATCCTTCTATAGATGCTCAAAAGCAAAGTATTTATGAGGAAGATTCTCTTGAAGCCAATAAAGGTACTGAAGCATCTCTTCAAAACCCAAAAACTCAAAAAGAAAAAGAAGAAGAGTCAACACCCACAACTCCTGTAGTTGAGCAACCTGCATCATCATCCACACCTCCTTTCCCTGAAAGATTACAAATTGACAAAGGAGTGGAAAAACAAATCTTGTTGCCAGACTATGATTTCCTAGATGAATTAAAGAATGTTCGTATCAAGATTCCCTTGCTACAAGCCATTAGAGAGATTCATATTCTAGCAAAAACAATAAAGGAGTTGAGTCTCAAAAGACCAGGAAGGAAACCAAAAGATACAAGAAGAATTCACCTGGTAGGAAAAATTGCAGATATCATGATGGGAAAAATTACCATGCAGAAGTATGTAGATCCCGGTAGTCCAATTGTCAAGACACATATCAATGGGGTAGAAATTCCAAATACTTTGATTGACTTAGGGGCTGCTATCAACATTATGAGTAGACAGACTATGGAACAACTAAAACTTCCTAATCTTCTTTTTACATCTACTCTACTGCAACTTGCAGATCGATCAATTATCAAACCAGATGGTGTATTAGAAGATATTTCAGTCTCCTTAGATTCTTGGGAATATCCTATAGATTTCATGATTTTGACTCCCAAGAGTAATCTAGGAGGGCACCCACTCATCTTAGGAATACCTTGGCTAGCCACAGGTGATGCTTTCATTAGTTGTAGATCTGAGGATATGTACATTTCTGATGGTAATTCGACAAAGAAATTCAATTCGTATCCCCAGAAAAATCAATTACAGAAGTAGGAGATAATGAATGGGTCAATGATGAGGACACCATACAACCCGTCTTTACCATTTCTGAAATCTGTGAAGATAGTCAAATCCTGAACACATTAGAAAATTTTGAAACATCTTCAGAATATGACCACACACAATTTCAATTAGATTCTGACATTGAGTATCTATCATTCAGAAAAATGTCTCTTTACTCTATGGAAGAGTTTGGTAGTTCTACCATTGAGATTTTTCCAAGTAAAACATTGAATATCAACAAAAACTTGGAAAAATCACAACAGGGAGAGCTAACCAAAATCTTGCAAAAACATTCTACTGCATTTGCATGGGAGTATACTGATATGAAAAGTATTGACCTTAAGACTTGCATTCATCACATCTACATCGAGGAAAAGAGTAGACCAATCAAACAACCTTAGAGAAGGATGAATCCAAACCTTAGGGAGATAATGAAAGAAGAGCTCCAAAAAATACTCGATGTAAACTTCATTTATCCAATTTCAGATAGCCGACGGGTTTCTCCTTTGGTTATAGTACCTAAAAAGAATAGTAAATGGAGAGTATGCATTGATTACAGGGAATTGAATAAAGCAACTTTGAAGGATCACTTTCCTTTGCCCTTTATCGATCAGGTATTAGATACATTAGCAGGCAAAAAGTACTTTTCATTTTTGTATGGTTTTAGTGGCTATAATCAAATTCAGGTAGCACCTGAAGATCAAGATAATACCACATTTACCTGTCCATGGGGAACTTTTGCTTACCGAGTGCTTCCTTTTGGATTATGTAATGCACCCACAACATTCCAAAGAGCAGTACTAGGAATCTTTTCTGATCTAATCCATGATTGTGTAAAGGTTTATATGGATGATTTTAGAGCTTATGGTAATTCATTTGAAGGGGCATTAGAGAATTTGGAAAAAGTCCTTATAAGATGTAAAGAAACAAACCTTTAATTGAGTCATGAAAAATGCTTTATGATGTTTACTGAAGGTATTGTTCTGGGACATCACATTTCAGGGGATGGGATTAAGGTTGATAGATCAAAAGTTGAATTCATCTCCAAGTTTCCTATTCCAAATTGTCAAAAAGATGTTAAAAGTTTTCTGGGATTTACGGGGTACTATAGAAGATTTATAGAGAACTTCACCAAAATAGCATTTCCACTCTTCAAATTGCTTACAAAAGACTGTGAATTCAAATGAGATCCTGATTGTCAATCAGCATTTGAAACTTTGAAAACATGAATATCTAAAGCACCCATCTTGAGAGGGCCAAATTGGAAACTTATTTTCCATATTTCTACAGATGCTTTAGATACAACGCTAGGAGTTGTGTTGGGTCAAAAGAATTTAGTTCCTTATGCCATTTACTATACCAGTAAAAATTTTACACCCACTAAGTTGAACTATACTGTGACTGAAAAAGAGTTCTTAGTTGTTGTTCATGCAATCAATAAGTTTCGACATTATATAACAGGCTATGAAAATTTTGTCCATACTGATCATTCTGTGATTAGATATCTAATGAACAAACCTGTTACTAATGGCAGAGTTACAAAATGGCTCTTAATTTTACAGGACTTCAATATTACTATGTTGGATAGACCAGGCAAGCAAAATACAATAGCTGATTTCTTATCTAGGATCCAAAATACTAAAGAAGATTCTCCTGTAGAGGATAAGTTTCCAAATGAATATTTATTTGCAATAACTACTAAGACTCCTTGGTATGCACATATTGCTAACTATTTGGTTACAGAGAAACTCTCTCCACATCTATTTCCTAGTGAAAGAAGAAAGATTATTCAGGAGAGTTCAAAATATTCATGGATTTCTAACAAATTGTTTAAAACAAGGCCAGATCTTGTGATCAGAAGATATGTTAGGGAAGATGAAATGCCTGACATCCTCAAAGCATGTCATGATGAACCATGTGGCAAACACTTTGCTGACAAAAGGACGGCCTATAAAATCCTTTCTTTAGGATATCATTGGCCTTCCCTCTTCAAAGATACAAAAGAATATGTCAAAAGGTGTGACAGCTGCCAAAGAGTAGGGAAACTGACTCTTTCAAATGAAATGCCATTAGAACCACATGTACTCATCGAACCCTTTGAAATGGGCTTTAGATTTCATTGGACCTATTAATCCACCATCTAAACAAAAAAAGTATATATTGGTATGTATTGATTATGTCACTAAATGGGTAGAAGCCAAAGCATTACTTTCTGTTACTGAAAATTTAGTTGTTAGTTTTCTTTATGAGGACATTTTTACTCGCTTTGGTGTCCCAAGAGAAATTGTGACAGATCAGGAAAGTCAATTTACATCCAACATGGTGGAAAAGCTGATGGAAGAATACAAAATCAAGCACAAAAAATCTACTCCTTACCATCCGCAAACAAATGGCCAAGTGGAGTCTACAAACAAAGTTATTGAAGGCATCATCACCTAAACAGTTCATCTACACAGAAGAGATTGGGCAGAAAGGCTTCCTGAAGCCTTATGGGCCTACAAAACTGCATGGAGGAATACAACAAGACATTCTCCCTATGAACTTGTTTATGGGAAAGAATTCCTGCACCCCATTGAGTTTCAAGTCAAAACTTTCAAGATGGTAGTTCAGTTGGGGATGGATCTATCAGAAGCCCAAAAGCACAGAATGGAGTAGTTGAATGAGTTGGATGAGATCAGACAAGAAGAAATCCTAAGAACTGATCTAGTTCAGTATAAAAGAGCTAAGTGGCATGACAAATACATCAAAGAGAAAAAGTTTCAAGAGGGATATTGGGCATTACTATTTGATTCCAAGTTTAAAGACTTCAAAGGTAAATTTCAGACGCATTGGCTCGGGCCATATGAGATTGACAAAGTCTTTAGCAATGGAGCGGTAAGAATCAAGACCATTGATGAATTTCAAACTCCTCTTATTGTGAATGGCCATAGATTAAAGTTCTATCATAAGCCACTCTCAAAAGATGAATTTGTCATAGTGTTTCAAGATAATTCTGCAATAAGGCTAGTGAAGAAGAATTCTTCTTCTCCACCAGCCTAGCCTTTGTTCCTTTCTGTCCAAAATAAAATAAAATAAAATAATAATTTGTATAAGCCTGAAAACGAATCACTGATTGGCAGTCTTATACAGAAAATATAGAGTGAAAATCAAGAATAGCTGACACCCTATATTTTCAAAAAAAAATCTCTCTTTCTTTCCCATTATCACTTCACTTCACTTCATTTTCACTCCACTCCATTTCATCCATTTCATTTCATTTCATCAATAAAAGTCTCTTTCATGACCATTTTCATTCAGTTAGTTATTATCTATCCATCTTCATTAAGCCAAGTGGTTGTTATGTCAGTTTCCGCAACTGGAATCAATTTCCATAGCCAGAAGTAGTTTCCACAGCCACCACTCTGTTTTTCAAATTGACAGTCAAGATGTTAGTTCAATAATCATGAAAGAAAATGCAGGTATGACCGAGGACATATTATGAAGACATGGAGCATCTAAAGGCATCAATAAGGAGCAATTGATCAAGGGCTAATGGACAACAAATGGCAAAGATTCCAAGGTATGAGTAAATATTTCTTTCAAATAGTAATCAAAGCACATTTTTGCATAGTTACTAAACCATAAGCTCCACTATATGCAATGATTGCCATGACAGCTCCATAACCATTCCACGAAATTCCTCCATGAACCATGCATTTATTTTCTAAACGGTCTCATAATTAATTCTCGGGTTTAACTCGTATTTGACTGCACTTTCACACTCCACCTGTAATCATGGGACATGACCGATTTAATTATGGCTCCTCTCCACCGCATAATTTCTGCAGCCATTTCATAAACATGTTAACATCTCCTCCACAGTCGTTTAGTTTAAAAATTCTGTCGGGTTCACTTCACTCCCCTGCCATTTTATTGAAGCCACGGCTAATTACCACCTTGTTCACATACATCTCCACTCCATTTCATGAACTCACCTCAGTTGCCTGTCCTCTATTTTCCGCTTATAGTCCTTGAACACTCCCGCTACCTGTTCTCCAGTTTCCATTTTCAGCCACTATTTTCTTCTCTATAAACCCCGTAACCTAGCTGTCTTACCTCTGTTAAACCCCCCGCACACAGATAAATTTCAAACAAAAGAAAGGATGGGTCAGTTATTGAGGGCAGAACCGGAAGGACCCAAGTTTTTAAAGGATACGCTCAAGTGAAAGACTTACTGAAGAAGGAAAAATGGCTACGTTTCATTCAAAAATTTAAGGGCCACAATAAGGAGATTACAAAAGCTTTTTCAAGGTCTTTTAATGGCCAGGTGGTGGAAATTGGGGACCTTAAGTTTACAGTCACCGAGGCATCCACAGTAGCTGCTACAGACCTACCCTAGGAAGGTGAACGCTAGTTCAAGAACAAGAGCTTGGACGAGCAGGCTTGGAGATTCATATTACGCAACCCAGGTATGGACGTAACTGTATTCACAAGAGGAATTTCTGTTCATGCATTAAAAGAGGAGTGGGCCAGCTTACTGTTAATCATTCAAAAGTTCATTACTTGTGAAGGCCATTTTGGGGCAATGTACATGTATCAGACTCAGTTATTGATGAACTTTTTAGAGAACCGAACCCTCAATCTGCCCCACTTTTTATTGATGAGCTTGAAAAAGATGTGCACAACAGTCCAAAAGAACATAGAAGACATAAAACCTCATTTGTATCATCATGGGCTTGTGAGAATTCTAATTGAGGACCAATTGAAGAAAAATAGGGATACCTGGGAATAGTTTTTGGTGAGAAACTACTTTCAAGAGCCATCCGAGGCACCTGAAAGTAGTACACCAAGAAGGAGTAGGAGAAAGGAGAAAAGTGCAATAATTCAAGACCCTCCTATTAGTAAAACCAAAGAAGTTGATCAAAAAGAGAGGGAGGAAAGAACCAAGGATAGAAAACAGAGAAAATTGAAAGGGAAAAGAAACATAGAGGATGTCTACCAATCACCAGAACCTTCTTTAGAAGAAGACCATCAAGTATTGTCTGAAAGACTAGTGCATCTTCGAAAACAAGCGGCTACAGCCAAGAAGAAAGAAAAAGGAAAACAGAGTATGGAAGAAGAGAGTACTAGCCCACAACCTTTAAGAAGAAGCAACAGGCTTAGAGGAAAGTGGAGGAAAGCACAAATAAAAGGACCCCACTTTATTGACTTGGGTGGGGAAACACTGGAGAAACCTCCAGCTGGTCGTAGCCCACCTCATCTTCAGCCAAATATTGAAACCAGTCCTCCAAATGTTGACATGAGTCCTTCTCAGCTAGAGTTAGAAATCAGTCCTCCTCAACAGGACTTTGGGGTCAGCTCAAGAAAAACACCCGAAATAGACCCAAATCAGCAAGAGGTGTATGATTATCTAGAATCCCTAGAGAAGACAGTTGCAGGCCCGAGCACGTCATCCACTCTGCCTCACACAGCACAAGAAGCACAAGTCCAATCATTGAAACAAGAAGTGTTTGAATTGGAGGTCATAAATAGACACATTAAACAAGAAAATGAAGCATTAAAGGAGCAAAGCAGATTGGACAAAATCGTTCATGACTACACTATGTTACATCTAGGACTATGGCAGAAAAAGAATAGGAAATTAAAGAAAAAGTGCAGGAAGTTGAGTGGAGAACTGATCAGTCTCAAATTCAGATGTTTGATGAGGAAGCCCAGGATGGTAGTAGTACCAAGGAAGAGGATAAGATGACTGGATGTACTGGCAGAAGCTTCAGAGCACATGGACTAAAGGGAGGATGATCAAAATTTTGGTTGCATGAGGACATGCAACACCTTCACAGTGGGGGTATGTTGAGCCCCAAACTTGCATCTTCCCTATACACCTTTCTAACCTTTTTCCATTTACCTAGACCTCCTAAGCTGCCAAATCATTGCATATTAGTTTAAAAATAGCATATAAAGTGGTTTCCTAACTATGTTTTGTGTCTGTTGTTTGAATTAGATTTTTGCTCATTCAGCTACGGAATCTTGTCACTTTCTGCAGCCAGTTCAACTTTCCGCAGCCTTTTTGTTAAAGTCTATGTTACAGGTGTCTTCAGGCAAATCTAGCCACATGGGAAAGTTGCAAATGACGTGGACATGGAACGAGTCCTATTGGCTCAGTCGAATTCACCAAAGAAGGCCGTGGTCAAAGGTAGTCAAGCGGTGGTCAACGTAAGAGTCCTACGGTGACAGAACTTTGTTTTTCACCACGTGAAGACTTGCGTGGCCATTCCTAGATTTCTGGGGACATATCAACACTTGTGGACCGTTCCATGAACTGAATCCAACAGCCACCCTCCATAGATTTAATCTTCTCGACTGCCATAATGCTAGATTCCTGGACGTGGTTGTTCATGTGTCTTTTACCAGCGCAGATTTTAGGAAAGTAGTTATGTCATCCTCTGTTATAAATAAAACGTTCTCATACGCATAGTGGCTAGCTTTCGTAATGTAATTTTGACTGTTAACGAGCCCACTGTGCCATGACTTTATTTCTGTGTTATGATTGCATTTTAATACATGAGAAGACTCTGGTTATAAGCTCAATTCGTGGTTGATTGATGATTGCCTGAGGTTGTGCAGAGGGCCCCTGTACACACCGAGGTTTTGTTAATTGTTGTATAGTTTCATGCTTTATTTCTTTACGTTCCTTATGCCATTATCATTCACTTGTATATATTGCACTTCTTATGGTATTAACGTTGATTGTTGTCCATAGTTTTTATGCTTTACAATGTTGTTAATTTATCAGTGTCTTTGTTTCATATTACAGTAGGCAGCCCAGGCATTTGCACATAGTTTTATAATGACTAATGACATCGAATTATTCTTGTCCTTTTGCTGATTTATTATTCTTAGTTCTTAGTTCCAACACGGTTCTATTTATTTTAGTTTTGCTCATTTACTTTTTTGCAAGATAGATATTAAATTACTCATGTCATTTTCAGTTACCTCCAAAAGCCATAGCGAGACTAATGGTGAGGGATTGAAGTATTAGTGTGTAGTTTGATATTAGTTTACTTTTCTGCAAGTTAGATATTGAATTTCTCATGTCATTTTCAGTTACCTCCAAAATCCATAGTGAGACTAATGTTGAGGGATTGAAGTATGAGTGTGTAGTTTGATACTAGTTTTATTTTCTGCAAATTAGATATCAGATTGCTCAAGTTGTTTATGATTACCTCCGAAAGCCAGAGCAAGACGAATGGTGAGGGGTCAGAATATGAGTTGATGTAATTTGATTTTAGTTTACTTTGCTTGCAATTTTTGGATTTATTTTGAGTTTAGTTTCTTTTATATTTATACAGCAGCAAGGATACTAGGTTTCATGATCAATAGCTCACTGTTTTTTTAATTAGAATAGTGGCATATTTTCATTCTCTTTTAGGAATTAATTTCATCATCGCAAGTTTTAAAACCTTTTTGCAAGTTTGAAGTTTGGAAATCATTTTAAGGGATACCATTGCCTTGAACACTTATATCCATACCTGTCTTTTAGGATTTCCATCCTACATTAGGGAATCAACGAAGAAAAACCCAAAAACAAACTAAAAATCAAAAACAAAAAAAAAAGTAAGAAATCGGTTATCTTGCATATATAGTGCGCCTCACTTCAGCAGTTTACGACTCCAGGATTGACAATTAATATAGCAATTTAGGACACTCTAAATTGACCAAACAACAACCTTGAACTTTTCTTCCATTGAGAGCTTACTGAACCGTGGATTCCGCAGGGACATGCGGATTGGTCCTATTGCCTACTTATCTTTTTTCGGCCTTGGTGTCCAAGGTGATTTCTGAATTTCCAATGCATCCCCAGCATCTCCGGGAACATCATGTACCATGGGGTTTTGGACGGCCTCATCGGTAGTTCTTTCTACAAATCCCACACCTCTCCTGGTAGTTGCCATCTTGTTGGAACGGTATGTGGTCATTCACAAACTTCGAGCTCAAATATCGCTCAGCGCGGGACACTATAGGCTCTGATCAACTGCTCAAATCTCAAGTGAATAAGTGTTGTCTTGTGGCTAGCCCCTGGAATTTTATAGCACCTTATGAATTCAAATTTGACTGTTCCCCCAAATTCTTGGTCATTAATGCTTTCTTGGCAGCAAAGTGTCCCAAATCGTGCCCTTAATTCGTGTCTTAAATGTCTGCCACTCGCTCCCTTTTTCCTTAAATTGGACATCCTATCATGAACAGTGACACCAACGGTCACTTCCCAGCCTACCCGCTCGGCAGCACAGTCCCCCTTGCGTAGGCACGAACCTTGTGACATGTTGATTCTACGCGCATCTCCCTTATTGTGCAGCTCCCAAATAGACTCTTTTATAGTCCCACGCTCTCTTTCAACTGCCTGGAGTTCTTAGACTATGCTCCCTACGGCTAGTTAGGTGGTCACACCACTTGTGTGAGACTTCAATTCGCCTTCCAGTATAGTTCACAGAAACTCTTCAATTTCCCTCGCGACAGCCGGAACCTCGCGTTCTACCGTATGTTGTGCACTCCCCTGGTTACTGTGTTTGGCGAGGTGCGGTCATAGCCATGGCAGCAGAGTCATAAATTCTCAGCGATAATATTCTAATGTAGTGTTATGATCATCCATATCTTGCCTTGTCATTCATGGTTTATCGACGAGACACGCTTGCGTGATCTCATTTTTTAGCCTCTTGATCTCAGCGTGCATCAAAATGCTTTTCTTCCTCAATCGTACCCGGTCCTTTTCGAGTTCGCGAAGTTTAAGGTTCCCTTGTCGAATGGCTTCCTGAATACTTATATGTTTGACCTCACATAGCTGTGTGATTTCTTCGTCCTGGTCTTTGTGCACTATCACAACTGTGAGAGCCATTACGCGAGGATTCCTCTTTATAGTCTCTTCATAACTTACGTTCTCTACCATGTTCTGCACCTTTGGAATCATTTCTACGCTCAGGGTTTTGCACATGGTCCTATAGGCCCATCAAACCATTGGCACGCACAGGTCCCAATTAGTTCATCTCACCAAGTAAACCTTTTTCAGTACTCCGCACACCATATCGAATGCCTCTCTGTGGATAATTGGTAACGTGCGCCTTTCCTGCAGCTACGGTTTGTTCCGATTCTCTATTCTGGGAATGGTGTGTGCTTGTGCAGTCTGTACAGCATATGTCCGTACCCATCAGAAAAGGTGGGTGTTAAGTTGTTCCACCCTGGTTGACTAGCTCATGTTTTGGGTTGGGGATTCCCAAAGCGTAGGCGCATCATCCTTTTGCATCTGTTCCAGTCCTCAAAACTTTCTTGATGCGTACCCCACCATCGTATGGGCATTGCGCGTAGTGCCCACTTCAGAGTATCGAATCGCTGCTATTCTGGTACTACACTTTCAAACTTGCTCAGAAATTTATCCACCACTATCAATCCATCATATGTCGGTAGCTCCCTTGCCTCTGTTGTCATGCAATGAAGTGATCTAACCATCATGTTGCAATTAAGCGTTGTTACTTCGTGTAGCCGATTCTACCATCGCTCTACTTCTTCATCTAAATATGAAGTGCAAGAGCTTTCACGCTCCCACAAAATTCTTCCATTTGCAGTCAGATTCACCCAATCCTGTTCTCATGTAGTTATCTTGTAAATACAATCGAGATTGTCATCACTATCATCGTCGCACACCGGTTCAATGTATCACGCTCCTTCGGCTGGATCTAGCGGTACTACTACAGGTAGTGACTTTTTCTCAGATATCATTTTGTGCTTCTTCAAATTTATGACTCCATTCATATCGGTGGCCCAATCTATTCCTAGTAGTGAGGGATAGGGATTACTGTCATCGACAATATCTATCACTTCCAAATCCACCTGCATGCTTGCACCTTCAATATCTATTGTTACCCCTTGCAATCTTCCCATGGGAAAAATATTTTGTTGGTTTGCCATTCGTAACTAAATAGGAGACCATTGTAGCGCGGGTTTACCCATGCATTCCCATGTTTGTTTTGGTAGTACATTCGCATCTGATCCGAGATCCATGATTACCTGATCCATTTCATACTCGTTGATTTGCGTAGTCAACCTCATTTCCCTTCCAGTGTGCAATGCATGTTTTACAAGTTTCCAGACCACACAAGTTCTCCTGACCCTGTGCACATAGTGATAAGTTCCTATAGTCCTTTGACTGCCTTGTTGTCATGCAGCAGTTTCATGCATGTCTCTAGAAAGGTAGTGAGCATTGAGGATCCATCCATGGTTCTAGTTGATCCTTACTACCTGAAGTGGAGGCCTTCGTGAAGCTCTTCTTAGCTTCCATGAATGTCTCCTTCACGTGTTCTAAATCAAATTCGAGTTCCTTTGTAGGAGCCTTGTGAATCCACGCGCTTTCTTCTGGCTTCTTCCCTTTATCATCACCCACGGTCATACCACTCCTAAGCATCATGTTTACATTTGGCTCTTCTTCGCGCAGCTCAAACCTCATCATCTGCAAATTCTAAGTCAGAGGGGGTTGGAGTACCCCTTTTTCGCACATCCTCGCTATCAGCGAAGGGAAATATTCTACCTCATGATCAAACTGAGTATAGTACAAACATGATGTCCTTGTCGGGTTTGTACAATCATGGGCATAATGCCCTAGCCCTCCGCAATTGTAACAAATTAGTTGGTCGCGACCCCTACCTGGTCCCATTCCACCTCGACCTCAACCACGCCCCTGAAATCCAGCACGCACCATCCTTGCATTTGGGTCTAGGGTTTGTGTTTCGGTCTGCACCCTGTAGGTACGAGTCCAATCCATCATTAGTTCATAGCTTCTGCAGGTACGTTCATCATGGCCTACCGACCTGTAGAAATTACAAAATAATTTTTGGGACATCTGCATATACTTTTGTAATAGATGAAAACTATCTATAGTATGTTTTCCTCCTATTGGAAAGATCGCGCACCATAATGCAGGTGTCACTCTCGGTCCTGCCTGTGCCTCAGGTTTAAATGGCATTGGCCCTCCTATTGCCAACTAATTTGCGAACACTGGACAATGGTCCTTGTGATGCCCTTGGCCTTTGCATTTTATGCACCATACCTTCTCACGCGCCTCTGGCTGAAGTGTCTTGTCCTATTTCAAACTCTGCATCTCCAAACACAGATTCAGCAGTTGCACATGGATTCGTTGGACTCCCAACCCATGGTCTTGTATAGGGGTCTCATGCAATCTCATTGCCATATCCAAAGCTTCGACCTAGGTGGAAAGTTTTTACTGTGACAGTGTCGTCCTTAAGTGCGGCATAAGTGACGCTACAAACCATGCACAGTGCTTCCCATTTGTCAAAGTCATATTGGCTTCGTGAATCGTACTCTTCAGCCTTTGGTCCAAATCCCAAGGGTTCTCACCCATGAGCATCGTAATATCCTTAAACCTGATGATTGATTGTGTTTCTGACTTTAGCCCGCTAAATTCCCTATTCAGCGCGGCCTAGATTTCTATGACTCTTGTGTTTGGATGGTAGAATGCTTAATGTACCATGTTAATGCGCTATCCTGCAGCGTGCTCACCAGCATAGCCTTCTTAATATTGTCATCCACGATACCTTATGCTTCCCATACTACTCTTACCACGAACCAAAATTGGCCCAAATCTTCATTCCCCACTCCTATGAATACTAGTAATTTGATCGCACTCCCATACTAAACTGTGGTGGTGGCGGATGTGGGGTGGGTGGAGATGGAGGTGAGGAGGGTGAGACAAGTGGTGGTGTGGGTGGCGGTGGTAAACACAGAATGTGTTGTCTTGTCAGACTGATCGTGCTTCTCAAAGAAACTTTTGCAAGCTCTTCGTCACTTTCCCGTGAGGGTGAAATTAAGGGAATGGTTTCTAATTCTTTGCTACCTCCGCTTCTGTAGATCTTCCCACTTCACATAGCCCCAAACGTTAATTTATTCACATAACATGCTTTTCGCACAATAGCATCTTAATCCAAGTGTTCAAAGATTTAATATACTTACCTCGCAGTCCATTGAGGAAACATCGCTCTGCCTCACTGTAGCTAACGGTCGTGTGTCTACTACAAACTCAGTGATAAATCCCCCTATAATTCATTCAAGCCAATGGTCCACAGCTCGCGCAATCTTATCTCCTGACGCTCCTAGCCTGCGCACTAATTCGGAATCCACATTATTGGTTTGTCGAGCCTACACCTTCCCTGACTATCTGCTAGCTTCGTGATCCACTCATACAGCTTGGAAGGAAATGATGCAAAGAAAATTTCGTGGATTTCTATATACAAGTAGCACTCCAACCACTGTTCCTTAGATGCTCGTAGATTTCTATTTTCTTGCGCCGTGAACTCATGAATATTCTCGTCCAACCACTCTTCAATTTCTTTCTTTGTTGGATTCCAGTGGCAAGACATCAGACATCCCTTATGGAGATCCTGGTCCTAGAAATGGAACCATTTTTTGGCTTGTACGGGCTTGACCCAGGTTTAGAGGTGATTTAGCCAAGAAAATCTCGGTACTACTGGCCCTTTCGGCAATAGTCCGGGGATCACAAACTGAGGTCTCACTCGAAGTAGTATGGGAGGGTGCTAGAACTAGGTTTTGCACCCTGGGGATGTCTCATGAGCTTCTAGTGGTCCACGGTTTGACCCTGCACGCACGTCGCTACACGCACCTATTAGTCCTTCACAACATGTGAGGCTGTCTTTACGCAACCCTACCCAGGGCACGATCCATATTATACCCAAGTTCCTTGCTATTTAATCTGTTATTACTCAATTACTTAACTGATCAGTGTAAGATTAACGATAATTAACAGTATATCTAGTAATCATATAAGTGAGCATGATAAAAAAACAGCATAATTGTAAAGAATGCAATACACAAGAAGATGCACAGAAACTGGAAACAACTTCTCTTTATTATTCTTTGTTCAATATTACAGACTCGACCCTGCCCTGCGCACACAGCTACAGGGGTTCACGCACTCAGCTACAGACTCTACTAGGCCTCTGCGCACTCAGTTGCAGAGCCTCTTCCTACTAATACGACCCAATATACTTAGACTCTTACTCTATGTTCAAACCATTCGTATTCATCTCTCCAATTCCCTTCGCTAAAACTTAGAGCCTCACTCTATTTATACAATCCCATGGTCTGTGGACCATGGGTAGGCTGACATGACATGACTTTACATTACATCACAATACTTTAGGGCTGACAACCCTATGACTCAACCTATATTTCACACTCCAGGCCTGCAATTCGTGGATTTTTACAATACATTTGACCAAAACATGGACTTTGAGCCCTAAAACATGTTTTAGGGGGATTCCATGCCCAACAGGATTATAATTCCAATGCAAAAGCTAAAATAGAAATATTCCAACTCATAGATAGTGCTCTGAATTGGTGGGGTAACTTAGAGCATCAACTACACCTCACTCCGGACAAAGTTACTTTGGAGTTATTTGAGGAGAGATTTAGGAAAAAGTACCTACCAACATATTATGAAGAACAACAGGTAGGAGCCTTTGATGCCTTGGTACAGCGAAATCGTATGGTAGAAGAATATGAAATTAGATTCATAGACTTGGTCAAGTATGTCTCCTACATGGATACTGACCAGGGCCAAGTAGATCATTTTGTTTATGTATTGATCCCTAAGATTAGGGCAATGGTGCAGACATGGAAACCATCCTGAGTTGCAGAAGTTGTGGAATAGGCTCATTATGTCGAATAACACAGACTTAAAGGGTGGAAACAAAACCATTTTTCCCTGCCAACCAAGGTTTATGGAGAAGGCCCCTCGTACCTTCCCCAGGGGAGTAAGTTTGAGGCCACCACCATATGGAAACAGGGTTGTACCCAGAGAACCAATAGTGGGGATTTCAATGGTTACTAGTGCAGCTTCACCCATAGCTTCAAGGATGCATGAAAATCAAGGTCATACGCGAGGAGAAACAAGTAGGGGCATGGGTCCCAAGGGAAGGGTCTCTTTCCAAAGAACTCAAGGTCTACCACGTATCACTTGTTAGGGATGCGAGGGACCTCATTACTAGTATGATTTCCCTGAGTTACAAACTGGTAACAACCGTAGAGAAGGAAAAGCACCAATGGGGGGGACAAGTAGCCACCATCGAATCTATGCAGTAGTTGATGACCAGCAAGTTGAACACCAGTCTGCTGTGGTAGAAACCTAAAGTATGATAAACAAAGTAAAAGTTAAAATTTGGTTTGATTCAGGTGCTACATATAGTTTCATTTCACCAATTGCATTAGAAAAATGTGGGTTGGCAACTTATGAGCACAATGACTTTAAGAAAGTCGAGATAGCTTCTGGGATAAAACAAGTAGTATGACCTAGTGTTGACCAATGCCAGGTAAACCTCAGGTTGTGTATGACTAAGTTGAAGGCATACATCATAGCAATGGGGACATATGATGTAGTTATTGGAATGGACTAGCTAAAAGCTCATCAAGCTTTGGTAGACTGTTTCAAGAAGAAGGTGATTTGTTTAGATGATGAAGGTTTGCCAATTGATATTTTTGGAATCAAGAGAGGAGTGTCACTATGATTCATATCCATGATGAAGGTAAAACGTTGTCTCCGACAAGGTTGCAAGCTATATGTGGTCGAGGCTGTAAGTGACTAGAAAGGACCCTCCCTAGATCAACACCCAATTTGTCAAAATTCAAGGATGTTTTTCCTAAGGAATTGCCTAGGTTACCTCTTGTAAGGGCGATTGATTTCACAATCGACCTAAAGCCTGGTGCAGAACCAATATCTAAGACACCCTATAAGATGACAACTCTAGAACTTTGTGAGTTGCAGATGCAGTTAAAAGAGCTCTTAGACTTGGGATTTATCAGACCCAGTATTTCACCTTGGGGTGCACCAGTGATTTTTGTCAAGAATAAGGATGGTTCCTTACGGCTACGCATAGAGTATAGGGACTTGAATAGAGCCACATTAAAGAATAGTAACCAATACCTTGAATAGATGACCTATTTGATCAAATGAAGGGAGCAGCGGTTTTCTCAAAAATTGATCTACGATCTGGATACCACCAATTGAGGATTAAGGAAGACGACATCTCAAAAACTAAATTTAGAACTCAGTTTGGGCACTACAAGTTCGTAGTTGTTCCATTTGGTTTGACCAATGCACCAGCAGTATTCATGAGCCTCATGAATGGTGTGTTCAGGAAGTATTTGGACCAATCTGTGCAAGTCTTTATGGACGACATTCTTGTGTATTCCAAGAATGAAAAGGAGCATGAAAAGAACCTAAGGGTTGTATTGACTTGCTTAAGGGAAAATCAATTGTTTGGAAAATTGTCAAAATGTTCCTTCTTTTAGAAGAAATTTCATTACCTTGGGCACATCATTCAAGAGAAGGGATTTCAGTTGACCTGGAAAAGGTGAAGGCCATAATGGATTGGCCAGTACTGAAAATGCTCATGAGGTACGTAGTTTTATGGGGCTAACAGGGTATTATCACAGGTTTGTGGAAGGGTTTTCGAGGATTGCAAAACCCATCACCACATTATAGCGAAAGGGGGTCAGGTATGAATGGGCATATGAATGTGAAACTGCATTCACAGAACTAGAGAGTTTACTAACTAGTGCATCGATCCTTCGAGTACCAGACATGGAAAAAGACTTCACTGTCTACATCGATGCTTCGGAGCAAGGATTGGGTACAGTATTGATGCAAGAATGTGGAGTAATAGCTTACACATCTAGAAAATTGAAGAAACATGAAGATTTGTATGCTACCCATGACTTAGAATTAACAACAGTGATGTTAGCTTTGAAATTGTGGAGACACTACCTCATTGGGAAAAGATTTGAGTTAAGAACAGATCATCAAAGCCTGAAGCATCTCTTCACTCAAAGGGATTTGAATGCTATACAAAGGCAGTGGAGCGAATTCATGAGTGAGTATGATTTTGAGATCTCATACATCAAGGGAAAGAAGAATGTGGTGGCTGATGCACTAGGCAGGAGACCACAAACCTTCTCCCTAGTAGCCTTAAACATAAATTTGAGGGAACATATGTTGAAGAAACTCTTTGAAGATGGTTGGTATCTAAAGATTATCTCAACACTCCAAAGTGGGAAGCAGATAGAACCAAAGTTTGAGGGATATGTCCTTGAACCAGATGGACTATTGAGATTTCAAGGGAGAATGTACATACTTAAGGAAGGGAGTATAAGAAGAACCATCCTCAAAGAGTCACATAGAGAACTCTATTGTGCACATCCTGGAGTAAAGAAGATGTACGTGGACACAAAGAAACTCTTCTTTTGGGTAGGCATGAAGCACAACATAGTCCAGTTTGTCACCAAATGTCTTGAATGTCAACGAGTGAAGGTTGATCATTGCCATCCAGCGGGACTCCTACAACCACATGACATCCCTATGTCTAAATGGGAGGCAATTTCCATGGATTTCGTTGTGGGTTTGCCACTCATGTCATAGAGGCACAATGCTATATTGGATATAGTTGATAAATTAACCAAAAGTGCCCATTTCATTCCAGTAAGAGACACTTACGATGTTACTGATGTGGCATGAGTTTTTATAGGTGAATTTATTCAACTACACGGGTTACCCACAAAGATCATTTCTAATAGAGACTCTTGATTTACATCTAGGTTTTGGACAAGTTTGCAGTCAGCACTAGGGACTCAGTTGAACCTGAGCACTGCATATCATCCAGAAACAAATGGGCAGACTGAAAGAGTAAATCAGGTTATGGAAGACATGCTTAGGATGTACGTCATGGATAATCAGACTCAGTGGGAAAGGTACTTACCATTGGTAGAGTTTGCCTATAATAACAATTACCACAGTTCAATCGAGGTGCTTCGTTATCAAGCTCTATATGAAAGGCCATATAGGAGGTCGTTGAGTTGGGAAAAGTTGGAGGACCAAGTAATAGTTGGGCCAGAATTAGTTCAAGAAATGGAGGAACAGGTAAAACAGATTCATCAAAAGTTAGAGGAAGCAAAAGATAGACATAAGAGTTATGCTGATTCAAATATGATTGATCGCAGTTATGAAGTAGGGGACCAAGTTTTTATTCATATCTGACCCAACAAAAGCACCATTCGGTTTGGGAAAGGGACGAAGTTGTCACCTCGGTTTGTAGGACTTTTTAGGGTCAAAGAGAAGATTGGACCAGTTGCCTATCGTCTTTCACTACCACCCCATTTGCATAAAACTCATGATGTTTTTCATGTATCTATTTTACAACATTATGTTTCTGATGAATCTCACAAACTGGATTGGAGGGAATTGCAGGTCTCAAACATGGGAACCATAGTGGTCAAACCATTATTCATATTGGACCATAGGGTTCAACAGCTCAGATGTCGCATGGTGGACCAAGTTAAGGTCCAGCAGGAGATGCCCATTTTTTACTTAGACAGCTATCTATGCTAAGGTACTATTTTTCAATTCCATGTTATTTATTTATGAACATTATGTAATATTGATGCATTTAGTTGGACACGTGAAACTACCTATATAAATCACTTGATGGATTTGGTATTGATGATGGAAATGTTTGATGTATGGCCTAATGTATGACTTACTTAGTGATGAATTATCTAGTGCATGACTTATCAGAATTATTGTTGTTTCATGTATGGCTCAAGTGGATATGATTTATTTAATGAATGACTTAGTGAAATTATGATTTATTTCCAGTATGAACTGCAAGATTGACACGTGGATAATAGACTTAATAACATGATGTTTAAGATCACTTATCTATATATATCTTGTTGTTATATAAATGCATGAATGAAAGCTAACCCGCAGATTGGAAAGAACTATATGATAGCCAAGATTTACTCTTCCATTGGGGGAAGGTCGAGACATCTCATGAGGAAAGGTATAATGTACATTGTTCTATTACATTTTTTATCTACTTGATATGCACTCTTATGACATGGGTAAAATGTGAATGACATGTGACAAGACATCCTGAATGGATTATTCGATGACAAGTATCCAACCAGCACTGTAGTGTGGTCCATATTAGGGTGTTGACCCTAGTTGTGAGGATGGGTGGAGGTATTTCCCACCGTGTAACCTCCAAACCTAGAATCATGGGAGGTTAGTGGTGAACACGCTCCCCTAAACATGTGATGATGATTTCTAGTTGCCTGCTGGGGAAGTTAGGTCGATATAGTCAACACTTCCTCCATATCGGTTTTATCAGTGGATAGATTGGTATAGCCGCTGCCACCATATATAGCAGCAGAGGATGGATAGGGTGGGAACGGAAGTAGGTCAAGAAGGATAGGATGATATAGATCAGTTGGAAACTATTGATGGAATGCAATGTCATTGTCTGACTTATCAAATTTTACTACTATAACTGTCTCTCTATTTTGTTATGCCTTATTCGCAAACTACTTCAAACGCCTTGTATCTTTTACACTCTAATTTCGGGACTAAGTTTTGTGAAGGAGGAGTGTATGTAATGCCCTACTTAATCTTATCATGCAAATTTTACTAGTGTTTAAGTTACCTTAAAATATTGACTTATAATTATCAAGAAATATTGGTACATACCTACATTGGTGAAATTGTAAATTTATTGCTAATATAAATTTTGTTATTATTCAATTCCCAACTTACCTCCTCAAATTTAAATTTTGATAGGATATGGTCTCCTTCCATTTATTCCAATTTAAATATTCATATCTCATCCCCAAAATGTCCTCTCAAATTTGCTTGGAAGAAGACATGGTCCTCTCTAATTAATTACCAAATTATATATTCATATCTCATCCCCAAAATGTCCTCTCAAATTTACTTGGGAGAAGACATGGTCCTCTCCAGTTAATTACCAAATTATATATTCATATCTTATCCCCAAAATGTCCTCTCAAATTTACTTGGGAGAAGACATGGGCCTCTCCAGTTAATGACCAAATTATATATTCATATCTCATCCCAAAAATGTCTTCTCAAATTTACGTGGGAGAAGACATGGTCATCCCTAATTAATTACCAAATTATAAATCCATATCTCATCCTCAAAATGTCCTCTCAAATTTACTTGGGAGAAGACATGGTCCTCTCCAATTAATTAACAAATTATATATTCATAACTTATCCCCAAAATGTCCTCTCAAATTTACTTGGGAGAAGATAAGTCAAATTTAAGGATGAGGGGGTAGTTATGACGTTAATGAGAGGTGGTTGAGGTGGAGAAGAGAAGGGGGCATAAAAGGGGAAGGATGAGGGGAGGAGAGGGAATCCTTGGTGTTTTTTTGGTTTTGGTTTGGTTGTGGTTTTGGAGGATTTGTTTTGAGAGGAAGGTGGAAAAAACATAATGGAGAGAAGGAGAGTATTGTTTATCTTGGACACACTACATCTGGTTGGACTTGAGCTCGGAGGGCTACGGAACCTGTGGAGGTCTCCTGGGTTAGGAAATACTTCCTAGTTGGTTGGGAGGTAGATCCATTCAATAATCAAGAGGAGCATCCCAGCAGGATCAGGAACTCAAGGGCATCTCAACCAGGCTATCAGAACATGTATTCCTCCGTTTATAGATTACTCATGTAAGTGATTGAAATGAAATGCTTACTATTTAATTGTCAGAAATAAATTTTCATGGTAAATTATCATCGATTAAATGTTTAGTTAGAAATAAGTTATTTCCCGTTTTATTGTATTTAAAATTAGAGAAATTTAGTTTTGTTATAGGACTCTAGGATGGAGCCTTGAATCTAGAAGAAGAAGAATTTGTTACTGAAGTGGAGCTTAAGCTACCACCCTATATCCATCAGGCTGCTACCTAGAATCTTTACTAGCTGGCTACTATCTGGTATATCATCATCAATATTCATCGGAGAGCATATCATCAAGGAGCACATCTCAACCTGGAATCACATTGGGGAACACATCTCAACCTGGAATCTCATGGCGGAGCTATACATCTACAACCCCATATCGAGCAATAGGATATCCAAACACACAAGGGAGCACATCTTGACCCTAGGATCTCATCAGGGAGCTCAATCTCAACTTGGAATCACATAGGCTTATCTCAACCCATCCTAATGCCTATTGATCTTCCCATCAATGACCCTGAATAGTCATGTGGTAGAAAACCTACATCATAATTGAATTGGGTTGTACACCCCAAATACACTCTCAACTCATTGGCCAAATGAGGAGTGGTATTCTTGACAAGCCCTACATGTGGGTATGATGCCAACTGAGGTATACTCTACAAAGACCAAACAGGGGAACAACATTCTCTGACCCTATGAGGATAAGGGAGAAACATCTTCAACCCTATGGGTAACAGACAAGGGTCATACCCTATTGTCCAAAGTTCCCTCAACCCTAGAAGCCCTTCATCTCAATTCCTCACCCTGGGAGCTCAGACAGGGAGGAAGAGTTGGCTCAGTGTTCTCAATCAACGTTGCTCTCATCATACTCAAATCCGGTATCAGCTTGTCTCAAGAGTAGTTGTTTCATGTTCATACAGGAGATCAAATCAAATATCGTGTCAAAACATAAATAATCATATAAATCACAAAAGGATACCATAATCATCCTCCCTCTCAAGGAGGTGCCAATCACAAGCCTGAGCTTGTTTTGAACAGTTGCATTGTCTCAATATACGAGATTATCTCAGTCCCAACTATAAATATGGGACTTTCTACTAATCGGATCACAATGTATCCATGGCATATCCAAATCATGCTCAGACAGCTCTCTAAGGAGCTTCATCTTCCCTCATAGCTAGCCATGCTAGCAACATCATACTCATCCTTAATCATATTATGGACCTTGTTGACCACTACATGTCAATGACCCATAGCAGCACACCCCCTTTTTTCGCAAAAGGGATAGCACCTGATCAATGTGTCTGTGCCGTTCAGCTATCATCATCAGTCTAATTTCCAAGATGTTATAATGTGAACCCATTATGCATGTATATGATGTAAATAATCTCAGCAGATTCATGTCATGTATGTAACGACCTAGGTAAACCTACGTTTTTTGTGACGATCTACATTCTGGGAGGTTTTTTATCTCACCAATCCATTCTCAGATGGTCGGCGGAGTTTTCCTTCTGTCTCACCCCAAAGCCAGAATGGATTTTGTCACTAGGATCTTAGATGAGTCATAGTGTTCTAGATCGAGTCTATGTAAAAGTGATTTGTGAATAATCCTAACAATTTGGTTAGGTTATTTTATTACAAATTGCTTGGTTTGCTTGATTATATTTGTGTCGCAGAAATTGGTAGTCTGTGAAGGTATATTGTAGAGGGGCGTTCCCCCTTATGATGCAAAAAAATATGAAAATTATGATGTAAAATGTCTTGAGGGCTGGAAAATTAATTTGTCCCCTCATAGGTTAATTAATTAAATTTTTTGGCCAAAAATTAATTAAAATCCTAAACTAGAAATATAATTAATTATAGGTCCTAGGTAAATTTAAATTCTCCAAAGGAAAAATTTGTCGGTCCTTAAAAATTAAATTTTACCAGGTCCAGGGACTAAGGTAAATTAATTATTTTAATAAATTTTAAACCTTTGATTCCTGAAGTTAAGTCAAAGTCAAAATTTTGGGGAAATTAACTCAAAATTTTTATTTTTAAGTTAATTATAATGCATTTAATTGAAAATTTTGAATTTCCTCAAGAACTTAATATTTCAACAGATGAGATTAAAAGGAACTTTAATCTTCATCAATGGTCATGATTGCTTTAAAGAGGATCACTCGAACTAACCATTCGAGGATTTATCTTTAAATAGGAGGTCATTTGTCAGTTGATCCATCCGATCTCTCAGTCATGTGCTAAGCAAAAAGCTCTTGTGTAATTTTTTCCTGGCTAATAAAGAAAGACTTTGGGGTTAAATTTCGTTGGTGTTACTCTTCATGGAAATGTTGTAAGATGTGTTGTTTTCATGCATAATTTTTTTTTAGCTATTGATTATAGCTTCTGAATAGTGATTTAAGTACAAGTATCTTGATCAGTCGCTGGGGTTTAAGTGATAATTTAAATTTTGAATGTAATAGTAGGTATCTCTATTTATCTAAGTTTTATTATCATTTTTTCACTCTATTTTAATTGCTAGATTGAGTTTTGCAGGAAAATCTTGATATTTTAGATCCTCGGGCGTCAGGGGAAGTTTTTAGTTGGACCAATCAACTCCCGATCTGTTTTTTCTAAAGAGCCCAGTTAAATTAGCTATGGGCTTATCATAAGATTTTATGTGTGATATACGAAGGGTTTTGAGCTAAGCACCTCCTTTAAAATTTAAAAATTTAATTTTGGTGTGGGAAATTGATAGATCTGGCTATTGAGAGCCTTAGATTATCATATCTGAGAGTGGAGTTGGACTCATACTCCTCATATATGATAGATCTATCGTTCTTGTGCATAGCTCTGTAAAAAAATTTGGTTTTCTACCTTGGGTTTCTGGGGTTTTATTTGTTTTTGTATATTTGGGTTCTAGGTGTTCTTGTTTTCAGGTATAGGTTATAGATATGAAAGTGAAGTTTGATTTGAAGCCAGATCTAGGTCATGGAGGGTGAGATCTAGCCTCAAAACCATTTTTGTAGAGGCATTATTTTTGCAGTCCAAGGGTTTGAAATTTTTTTAATTTTGGAAAATAATTTATAAGGCTTTTACTAATAAATCTGAAACAAAATAAATCAACTTAATCATAAGTTTCTTGGAAATTTTTTCAAGGGTTCATTGAGCTACAATTTTCCTCTCTGTCTGCTACATTTGAAATTTCTTTTTCTCTAAAAAAAATTTGAAATCGTTTTTCAGTTTTGCTACTTGGGGTTTCTCCTCATTATTTTCTTCTTGAGCTTGCTACCATCATTCCTCATTTCTTGGACCTAAAATACAGCTCCACGTCCTCGCGGATTTGAAATAAACCTTGCATTGCTGCCCTTTTCTCCTTCGATCTTCAAAACCGCGTTCTCATCTACCCATCTCCCCTCCCTCTGCCCATATCCAACCGCAACTACAGATTTGTGTATCCTCCTTTGCTTCCATCTATCTGTCCACTGTCCTATTTCCATTAAACCTCGGACATCCATTCCCACTGCTCTAAACCTACAAACCATGTCCCTCATTGCTACTATGATCTACTCCTCGGCCCTCATTGTTGCTCTCTCCTACCACCGCATCCATCTGCCATCAACCCTCTGTCCCTACCCGTGTTCTTGCATATTCCTTCTCCTCATCTCTCGTCCCTTGCTCCCTCAGTGTCATCATCTCTCGTTCCCACATATTTTACTTTGCATGAGTTAGGTTGGGCTTTAGATTTGACTTTTATTGTTTTATTAGGGTTAGGTTTTTTTAAACAAATTTGAATTTTCTTAGTTTCATTGTTTCAGATTTTATTTTGTTTTACATTTTTTCAATTTCTTTTATGATTTTGACTTTGATTTTTATTTACATCTAGGAAAAAAAAAATTTAAAACATAAAAAATTCTAAAATTAAAAAAAATCTAAATTTTTTAAATTTTGGTGATTTTAAAATTGAGAATGAAATAAATTGAAGGAAGATTTGCGCTTTCACATTTTAAAAGAAAATTAATGTGGCTTGTGGCCCATTAAAAATTTATTTTATCAACCCTTTGATTTGATTTACTTCTTCATTTTTCACATTAAAGCAATTTCCTAAAGAATAACTAAAATACTAATTTAAAGTTCCTTGTTGTTTTTGGTATTTTGTGCAAAATCTTAAATTTTCATGATTTCTCTATTGTCATGGTGTGGTAAATGTTTAAAAAATCATATTGACTGTTGGAGAAAGATTATTTTGCTAGATTATCATGTATGCTAAAGTTTTTGGCATTTTACAATTAATTGTTCATGATCATCGCTTTGCCACATTATAAATGTTCTAGGTGACTTGTTATTATTTAGTCTTTGGTTAATTCAAATGAAAAGCACTGGTTCATAGTCATTTTTATCTTGTGATTGTGTGTTATTTTAATCTATCTATCTCAATTGACAGAGAATTGCTTTAATTTCATCAAGATATTCCTCCTTAAAATCTCTTAGAGCCTGTGTTCCACCAGCTATTCTCATCCATTCACCTTAGGGACTACCACCCTTGACTTGTCTAGGAGAGAGTCTAAACAGAGTGAGTAAGGATTAGAGTGACAGCCCTTACTCTGAGCATTGATGTGGTGCCTAGAAACTTTGTGGGACAACATTTTTTGGTGTCATTTCTGGGATAGAGTTGTTATGTCCTTGGTCCTCTCAATCTCTTCTCAATCATTTGATACTTTCATCTTCACTCATTCATCTTTATCTCATTTTCATCATATCATCTTTTGTTTCTATGATATATTTTTGTCCCAGTGGAAACTCCACTTCCATCATCTTCTACAAGGTCGTGTACTAGGAGGAACCCAATCAGCTTGGCTAATCCTGCTTTGGATCCTAAAAGGTCTCTTAGAGCTAGATTACAGAAGCTCTCTTCTCATACACTTCTTGTCAATATCGGCTAGGAAGATCTATGTGACATCCATTCACTCTTCTTGAATCCTCCTGTTCCAAACATCATGGATATCTATCAGCCTCTTAACTTTGCTAACATCCAGGGTTATCCCCATAACCTTCCTAATACTGGTCTAGACAAGCTACCCACTTTCCAAGGAAATAATGCAATCACTGTTAAAAATCATTTATATGCTTCTCAAACTTGGTGGGCTAAATTTGCTCTGGCTAAAAATTATGAGGATGTGCAAATGAAATGCTTCATCTTGACCCTTGAGCAAGAGCTATGGATTGGTTTAGGGATAGGCCTAATCATAGCATTGATTCATATGATTCCCTCCTTAATGCTTTTAGAGAGAAATTTGGTGATAAGAAAGAGGATCGCTTTCTAGCAAAAGGCATTAGCGTCATTAACAAGAAATAAAATGATACGTGTGAAGAATTTAATAGAAGGTTTAATGGTATGCTTAAAGAAATATCTATTGATTACAAGCCAACTGATAAAATGCTTCTTGAATACTATCTTGATGCTTTCAATCGTGACACTTATTATGAACTAAGAAGGTAAAAGCCTAGTGACTACGAGGCTTGTAAAATCATAGCCAAAGAGCTGGGAAAAGATAAGAAGGCTTCCGACAAATATGAAATTCTTGGGTTTGATAGAGTTGTTGTTAAATTAAAACAACCTAAAGGAAACAAAAAGGAATCTGACGAATAATCTATGCAAAAATTGCTTAAGAAATTAGAAAATATGGAGTTAATCAAGCTACGATGATTGTTGAACATGCTAAGGAGATAACTGCATTACAGTCTAGGTTGATTCAAATGGAATAAGCTCAAATGCATCAACCTAGGGGTCAGAATAATAATAATAATAATAATAATCGAAATAATTGGCAGAAGAAAGGTCAATCTAGTGAGCAAAGGCCTCCTCTCCCTCTTGAAATGAATAATCTTGTGGAGGATACCTCGTCTTATTGTAGAGCCTATGATGAGTTTCATGAAGAAGCCACTTGTCCTACTATCAAGAGAATCATGCATCATTAGATGCTTGGGACAAGCAACCAGATAAATGTGGTTGGTAAAGAATATCGCTTGTCGCAGGAAAATTGGGAAGAGGTCAAGGGAAATAGTCAATCCGTCAGACCTTTTACATCTTCATATAGTATCAATAATTTTGGTCAGGAAATTGATGTCTTAGTTAAGCTCTTTGGTGAGAAACCTTCGCCTGAGCGAGCCGTTGAAATCGCTAAGGATAAGGGGTTAACTTATCAAAGGAGAAATCAAAATGATAATCCATTTAATTCTCGAATTCTTAATTTTCGATCAGCTTCTCGAATGAATATTGATTTAGGAGGTTGGTTTAATAACTCTAAATTTTTGGTCCTTGTCATTGAAATAGTAAAGAACCCCTCCCAAAGGACTAAGTTATTAAATGATATTAGTAGCACCCAGGTAAATGCTACTCAAGAGGAACCTCCTAAGGCTTTCTATCAGGATGCTCCCATATACTTGCAAAGTATAGATTCTGATAATAAAGAGCACTCTTCATTCTTCATTACTTCGCTTGTGAACAATTATCACTTATATAAATTCATTCTTAACTCTGGTGCTTCTACTTGTGTGATGACTAAGAGAGTCATGGAATAGCGTAACTTAAGGATATCTAGGTCGTACTATAACATATGTGCCATGGATTTGAAGAACATTTAAGTTCATGGGTTGATTAAGTACCTACAAGTCCATCTGCTTGTCTACCCTGATATCATGATTGTTATGGACATTGTTGTGGTTGATGTGTGTTGGGTCTAAAATGCGGATGCAAATTAGAGTTTCATTTACTATCAATCCGGGTAAATAAACTTTGAGGATCATCCAATATATATGGCCTTAGAGACAAATTAAACTAAGCTAAGTGAAGAAATACCAAAGATCCCTTACAGGAGGTCTTTCATTGGGATCTCCAACACCTATTTAGTCATTTAACAAAATGAAATCTAAAGATATTGCGACAAGTGTAAGAAACATTAAAGATCCCTTACAAGAGACTACTCATTAATATTTCTGATCATCTTAATTTTACAAACAAACATAAAATGAAACCTTACCAAAAGAGAAGTCAAATGTAGAAGATCAAAGAAACTCCATTTTATTTATCATCAATTGAAAATTTCAATTACAAGTTCCACATTCCAAGAGGTTCTAAAATCTCCATTACAATGATTCTAAATTCTAACTTCTCATTAAAAACATATAATATCCAAGGTTCTAAATTCTAACTTCTCAATTCTAAATTCTAAATTCCAAATTACAAATGAAGGAGATAACACTCCTATTTATACAAAAGTTATGATAACAAAATCATAGATGTGGATCCACTATTCCCTCTTCGTATTCACATATCTCTCAACCAATGGTGACACATAACCCTATCTTCCATGATCTTCTCCATGAGGTCCATGATCTCTATTGGCATTATGATTCAGGTTTGGCGCTATGGCACAGGTGTTGTACTTGATGGCAACTCACTCAAGTGGCAGATCTATGTTCAGGCTCTCAAAATCATAGAAAATGAGATACCCACAGGTGATCCTAAGAGAAGTTGTGGACCCGCAGGTATTCCAACCAAGAAGTGCGGACATACCCGCAGGTGCTCCGTTCAGAAGGTGCGGACCCCAGTTCACTCACTCCAATGCAGAGAAGTGCGCACACGTGGGGTTTCTTATGTTTGGCCCTTGGTATTTAGCTCGTCGTTTATGATCCTATGGTTTTGATCCGTGGTATAGGATCTAAATTATTGAACCTCGGTTTGGATCCTTTGTATTAGTTTTCGATGGTTTTGTCCCATGGTTTGAATAAGGGCTTGCCTATAAAAAGGAAAGGAGATCACTTGGCTAGTCACTTGTGAAATTTAAATATCTTAAGATCTAAAATTTTGGGTAATCAGTTTAAAAGAAATATCTAAATCAAGGTGAAATCTGTAAAGTATAAGACAGATCTGTTGATAGGTCGTGATCTCTTGGGCGCGTGATCAGATCTGTGGATCTGACAATCTATGGTACATTGGAGGACTATTAATTTGGCTCTATTTGGAGGTCTGCAGGCGATCCACAGCTCAGGTGCAGAGGTACGCAGCGCGGCCGAAGGCGAAGTGCGGGGGTACGCAGAGCGGCAGAAGGCTCAGGTGCGGAGGTGCGCAACGCGACAGAAGGTGCAGGTGTGGAGGTACGCAGAGAAACAGAAGGATCAGGTGCGGAGGTGCGCTGTCGGGCAGACAGTGCAGGTGCGAATCTGGGCAGAGGTACGCAGATCAGCAGAAGGGCTAAGTGTGGAGGTACGCAGAGCACAAGAAAGATCAGATGCGGATCTATGCAGTCTAGGCACAGAATAACTGCAGATATCCGCAGGCTGCTATTGGTGAAGTTTCGGACCCCTTTTGAAATAATTATTGGCTGCCTTTTATCTATTGCTGCAGAGTTCTGGGTTTAGATTACTGGTATTACTTTTCTGTTTATAGCATTATGAGAAGTTGGGTGATTCATTCATTGATTGTATAAATAGATTGGTTGATTCACATGTACTTGATGATTATTTGATCTTCTTGGATCCAGTCTAAAAATTAATGAAATGTGGTCCTTAAAGAAGTAGAAAATCTAAGGGGGTTGTAGCTCCCTTCCAGGAGAGATAGCTCTCTGCAGGTTGCAGTCTGCGTATTGGTAAAGGACTGCACCAGTACAAAACCATTGTAAAAGAAGTTTCTAATTGAAAGAAGATAGAGACATATTGCAGTAGGTGGTTTTCACCCACATTGGGTTTCCACCTTATATCTGGTGTTTTTTGGTGTGATTATCTGTTTTTCCTGTTCTTGCTCATTATTATATGGTACTGACATACAAACTAATGATCAATATCTCAAGAATAAATTAAAGTATAAATATGGAATATATATTGAAAAGAATTTGATAATATTGATTCACCCCCCTTCTCAGTATTATTTCCAACAATTGGTATCAGAGCAGGTCCTTCTGAAGAAGCTTGATTGTTTGAAGGAAGATCTATCATCATGAGCAACTACGAGAGGGAAGCATCAATCAGGGCACCGATTTTTGATGGGACAAACTTCGTATATTGGAAGGTAAGAGTTACTGCCTATCTTCAATCTCTTGGTACAGAAGTCTGGGATATCATAGACACAGGGTACACTTTTCCATCAGCAACTCCTACAGATCCGGCTGAGAAGAAGAAATATGAAACAAATGCAAAGGTTGTCAATACTCTTCTAGGATGCCTATCTCAATCAGAATTTGTCAAGGTAATGCAATATAAATCTGCAAAAGAAATATGGGACAAGATTGTTCTGAGCTATGAAGGAGATTAACAGGTAAAACGAGCAAAACTTCAAACCCTCAGGATTCAGTATGAAAATCTCAGAATTCACAATGATGAAAGTGTGGCTAACTATTTCCTTCGTGTGGATGAGATTGTTAATTGTATGAAAAACTTGGGTGAATAAATAAAAGAGGTTGTTGTGGTTGAAAAAGTTCTAAGATCTTTGTCCCCTAGGTTTGAATCTAAAGTTTCTGCAATAGAAGAAAAGGAGAATCTTCGAAACCTTACCATGGCACAGGTACACGGGATTCTAACTGCTTATGAAATGAGGAAAGGAGGAGCATCAGACAGGAGAGAAGCAGCTTTCAAGGCTTTAGGCAAAGGAGACTACTATGAGTTAGGACATGCGTCAGAAGAGGAAGAAGAATCAAATTTTGTCAAAAACCTTCAACGGGGTATTGGAAGATTCAAAGGTAAGTTACCTTTCAAATGTTTTGCTTGTGGGAGAGTCAGTCATTATGCTGCCAAATGTCCTCATAAGGATAAAACTGACAAAGGGAAGGAACCTGTTAGATGGAACAAGAAACAGAATGTAGCTAAGAAAAGTTACTACACTCATGAAGATAGTGATGGTCTTTCAAATAGTGATGAAGATGAATGAGGTAATAACTATAAACTTTTAATGGCTTTTGAAGATGATGATTACATGGATGTTATAGATATGGATGGCTTTTATGAAGAGATTTCTAGACTCAAAGCATGTTTAGAAGAAAAGAATGTGATCATTGATACTCTACAATTCCAACTTGATGAAAAAGAAAAATCTCTTGAAAAGTTAGAATGTGAAATTGTTGGCCTTAGAAAAGAAATTGAGAAAACAAAGGCTCTTAATCTTAAATTTGTTAAAGGATCTGAAACTCTGGATGAGATTATCAATGTACAACATTCTTCACTAATCAAGACAGGTCTGGGGTATAATGGAGAAGCATCTCAAGCATCCACCTCAAAGAGTTATCTCAATGCAGCAAGGAGGAATGAGCAAAAACCCAATGGAGATCACCAGGTAAAACAGGGACAAATTACATCAAGAATAAACAAAGACTACCAGGTAAATCAAGGGCAATCCACCTTAAGGATGAACAAAAGCTACAACCAACCACAGGTAAAATCTTCTCAATTTTCCTCAAGAATGAATGAAAATAGAAACTACAATCATTTGGCAGGTAGATTTGATAATCGCATAAGTTTCTTCAATGGCCAATGTTTCTCTTGCCATAACTTTGGCCACAAAGCAGCTCAATGTGTTGCCTATAAAACAATCATGACTAGAGAAGCTCAAAAACAAAGGAGTATGACTGGGATCACGAAAAAGACCTATAACAACTTTTCGGCCCTTGAAAATGAAATTGAATGTTCTATTTGTAATAACTTTGGTCATGAAGATTCTGAATGCAGGAGCAGATTTTGGCAGACAAAGGAACAAGCCTCAAGTACCAGAACATGGAGAATAAAGGAACCACAACCAGAAATATGTGGGATAGCTTTTTATGCAGAAGGACAGGAAAATCAATGGTACATCGACAGCGGATGTTCGAAGCATATGACAGGTGATAAAGAAAAACTTGAATCATATAGTGTTTTAGAAAAGGGAAAGAAAGTTTCTTTTGGAAATGATACCCTTGTAGTCATAAAAGGAAGAGGCACTGCTCAGTTGAAAGAAAAGGTCAAAGATGGAAATGTTTTATATGTTGATGGCTTGAAACATAATCTTTTGAGTGTCAGTAAGATGTGCAATCAAGGAACCGAGGTAATATTTCGATCAAATGGATGTAGTGTTCGTGATCTTGATACAGGAAAAACAGTGATCAAAGGCAGAAGAACTCCAAATAACTTATACATATTTGAAGAAGGACAACAACAATGTTATTTGAGCAAGGATGATGAACATTGGTTATGGCATCGGAGGTTGGGGCATCTAAGCTTTTCACAAATAAGGAAAGCATGCAAGTACCAGGCAGTTCGTGGTCTTCTAGATATCAAAATTCCAGACAACATCATATGCAAATCATGTCAGTTTGGTAAGCAAACTAGAACTAACTTCCCTGAGAAGGAAGGATCAGCCAGCAGGCCTCTTGAACTAGTCCATACAGATGTATGTGGTCCATTTAGGACAAGGTCACCTCGAGGAGAAGAATACTTTATATTATTCATTAACGACTTCTCCAGGATGGTTTGGTTAGGACTTATGAAACACAAGGACGAAGCATTCGAAAAATTCAAATCTTTCAAAGCCTTGGCTGAAAACGAATCAGATCACAAAATTAAGTGCCTCAAGTCTGACAGAGGTGGGGAGTTTACCTCAAATGAATTTTTCGATTTCTGTGAAGAACATGGAATAAGAAGGGAATTCTCTACAGCTAGGACTCCTCAGCAAAATGGAGTGGTGGAAAGGATGAACAGAATGGTTCAACAAATGGCTCGTGCTATGCTTGATGAGTCTAGAACTCCCGCAACCTTCTGGGGTGAAGCTGCATTTGCTGCGGTTGTTATTCTCAACAAAACAAATGTCCGAGTAAATAGCACTCAAACTCCTCATGAGCTCTGGTATGGTGAGACTCCTTCGGTAAAGCATTTCAAAATTTTTGGAAGCAAATGCTATATTAAGAATAATGATGAACAGCTTGGCAAACTTGAACCTAGAGCAGATGAAGGCATTCTCCTTGGTTATTCTCCCCACAGCAAAGCATATAAGTGTTACAATAAGAGACTTAGAAGAATTGTTGATAGCATTTATGTGGTGGTTGATGAAAAAGGAAACGTTCCTAGGCAAGTAAATTATGAAAATATCGAAGAGGATGAAGACTACCCTCCAAATCAGACTGAAGATGAAGAAGAACCTCAAGAGGCGGTAGAGGAACAAACAAGGATAGAAGAGAAGACTCCATCGAGGTATGTTCAAAAGAATCATCCAGAATCTCAAATCTTGGGGCAAAAGGAGGCAGGCGTACAAACAAGAAGAACAATTGTAGAAGCTTCAAGATATTTGGCATTACTCTCCTCCAATGAACCACAAAATGTAAGAGAGGCATGCAAAGATGAATGTTGGGTCAAGGCAATGGATGAAGAACTTGAGCAGATCGAAAAGAACAACACTTGGGAGTTGGTTCCTAGACCAAAAGATAAGAATGTCATAGGGACAAAATGGGTCTTCAAAAATAAGTTGAATGAAAATGGGGAAGTAATTAGAAACAAGGCCAGACTTATTTGTAAAGGGTATGCTCAACAAGAAGGAATAGAATTTGAAGAAACTTTTTCTCCTGTTGCAAGACTTGAGGCCATCCGAATGTTCCTTGCTCTCTCAAGCTTTCAGAAGTTCAAAGTATTTCAAATGGATGTGAAATAAGCCTTTCTGAATGGAGACTTAGAAGAAGAAGTATACATTGAGCAGCTAGATGGTTTCATTCTTGGGAATGATCCAAATCTTGTATGCAGACTGAAAAAGGCTCTCTATGGTCTTAAAAAGGCTCCAAGGGCTTGCTACTACCGTTTGGACAAATATCTTCATCAACAAGGTTTTTCAAAAGGATCAGCAGATATCAATATTTATATAAAAGTTGAAAAGGACAAATTGCTAATACTTGTTGTATGTAGATGATATTATCTTTCGCAGCAATGAAGAAGCTATGAGTCAAAGCTTTGCCTTGGTGATGCAGAAAGAATTCGAGATGTCTTTGCTTGGAGAACTGACATATTTTCTTGGTTTGAAAATCCAACAAAATGAAGATGGTATCTTTTTGTCTCAAACCAAGTATCTCAAGCAGATCTTGAAGAAATATGGCATGGAAGATGCAAAACCAGTATGTACCCCCATGGTTACAGGATGCAGCCTCAGTGCAAATGATAAATAGCAGCAGTGCATCAGCCAACCTATAGATCTATGATTGGAAGTCTACTTTATTTGACAGGTACCCAACCAGACATCATGCATGTAGGGGGAATAGTTGGAAGATTTCAGGCAAATCCAAAGGAAACTCAACTTCAGGCAGTGAAGAGAATTTTCAAGTATCTTCAAGGAACTCAAAACTATGGCTTATGGTATCCTAGAAATACAGATCTCACTCTTCATGCTTATATAGATGCAGATTGGGCTGGAAGCGTGGATGACAGAAAGAGCACAAGTGGTGGTGCATTCTTTATGGGTTCCAGATTAGTATCTTGGTTCAGCAAGAAACAGAGTTCGATTGCTTTATCTACAGCTGAAGCAGAATATGTGGTTGCTGCATCTTGCTGCACTCAACTTCTTTGGATGATGCAGACCTTGCAGGATTTTCAAATCACTTGTACACCACCTATCTCCATCTTATGTGATAATACAAGTGCAATCAGCATTTTGAATAACCCAGTCATGCATTCAAAAACCAAGCACATACCGATCAAGTATCACTTTCTCTGGGAACAAGTGTTGGAACAAAAGGTCAAATTGGAGTATGTTCCTTCTAAGGAACAAGTTGCTGATATACTCACCAAACCTTTGCCCAGGGAGGCCTTTGAATACCTCAGGCAAAAGCTGGGTGTTGTTCATGCATCATCTTGTTGTTGAATCTCATTTGTTTCATAAATTGTTGTTGTATGCGAGTTTCATATGGGGTATACGCGTACATTTGCTGGTTTATGGATTGGTCGAAGATCGAATGGCATAGGTTCAGGGGGAGTATATATTCTTCTAGTAATGCATTGTTGGCATTATGGTAGAAGATCTTGGAGGAGACAGTACAGAAGGGGAACATGGATGCTGATCTTAATTTTGCTGCTAATATGTCTCTATCTCTTTTGTCAAGGTCATGTATGGTGTATGGTAGATTATGGTTCTTCTTGAAGAATTTTTCCTTTGCAGATCTGGCTTATAGTTAGGGGGAGCTCATTCAGAAGTTTCAGCAGGCACTCAGGGGGAGTATGGACAGCAAAGGAAGAGAATAGCTTGGTCCACCCTTTGCCCTTGATGTCAAAGGGGGAGAACGAATTTGAGGATCTTGGGGTTGCCATCAAGTCCAAAGGGGAAGATTGTTGGCATTATGATTCAGGTTTGGCGCTATGGCACATGTGTTGTACTTGATGGCAACTCACTCAAGTGGCAGATCTATGTTCAGGCTCTCAAAATCATAGAAAATGAGATACCTGCAGGTGATCCTAAGAGAAGCTGCGGACCCATAGGTACGCCAACCAAGAAGTGCGGACATACCTGCAGGTGCTCCGTTCAGAAGATACGGACCCCAGTTCACTCACTCCAATGCAAAGAAGCACGCACACGTGGGGTTTCTTATGTTTGACCCTTGGTATTTAGCCCGTCATTCATGATCCTATGGTTTTGGTCCGCGGTATAGGATCTAAATTATTGAACCCCAATTTGGATCCTTTGTATTGGTTTTCGATGGTTTTGTCCCATGGTTTGAATAAGGGCTTGCCTATAAAAAGGAAAGGAGATCACTTGGCTAGTCACTTGTGAAATTTGAATATCTTAAGATTTGAAATTTTCGGTAATCAGTTTAAAAGAAAGATCTAAATTAAGGTGAAATCTGTAAAGTATAAGACGGATCTATTGATAGGTCATGATATCTTGGGTGCGTGATCAGATCTGTGGATCTGACAATCTGTGGTACATTGGAGGACTGTTAATTTGGCTCTATTTGGAGGTCCGCAGGCGATCCACAGCTCAGGTGCAGAGGCACGCAGCGCGACCGAAGGCGAAGTGCGGGGGTATGCAGAGCGGCAGAAGGCTTAGGTGCGGAGGTGCGCGGCACGACAGAAGGCGCAGGTGTGGAGGTACACAGAGAAATAGAAGGATCAGGTGCGGAGGTGCGCTGTCGGGCAAACAATGCAGGTGCGGATCTGGGCAGAGGTACACAGTTCACCAGAAGGGCTAAGTGTGGAGGTATGCAGAGCACAAGAAAGATCAGATGCGGATCTATGCATTCTAGGCACAAAATAACTACGGATATCCGCAGGCTTCTATTGGTGAAGTTGTGGACCCCTTTTGAAATAATTATTGGCTGCCTTTTATCTATTGCTGCAGAGTTCTGGGTTTAGATTACTGGTATTACTTTTATGTTTATAGCATTCTGAGAAGTTGGATGATTCATTGGTTAATTGTATAAGGAGATTGGTTGATTCACATGTACTTGATGATTATTTGATCTTCTTGGATCCAGTCTGAAAATTAATGAAACGTGGTCCTTAAAGAAGTAGAAGAGCTAAGGGGGTTGTAGCTCCCTTCCAGGAGATACTGGAAACGAGAGAGGGTTGTAGCTCTCTGTAGGTTGCAGCCTGCGTACTGGTAAAGGATTGCACCAGTACAAAATCATTGTAAAAGAAGTTTCTAATTGAAAGAAGATTGAGACATATTGCAGCAGGTGGTTTTCACCCACATTGGGTTTCCACCTTATATCTGGTGTTCTTTGGTGTGATTATCTATTTTTCCTGTTCTTGCTCATTATTATATGGTACTGACATACAAACTAATGATCAATATCTGAAGAATAAATTAAATTATAAATCTAGAAGATATATTGAAAAGAATTTGATAATACTGATTCACCCCCCCTCTCAGTATTATTTCCAACAATCTCCTCAAATTCGAATTTGAACATAGAGTGCCACATAAGGGTCCCTTAGAAGCTTCCTTTGTACCTACACATGTCAACAAATCCATTCTAATTTTTAGGTATAAGTATATGGATATTATTTTCTAAAGTTAATTAATAATATTTTGGAAAACACAATGATAACCCATTTAATGATGAAAGTGAAGCAGATGTGATGACATGGTGGTGGAATAGAGGTGAGAAAATGTGTGAATGGAGTGAAAGTGGATGTATTTTAAGGATAATTCTTAGGCCCAACATACCCCCAAACTAAAGGTATTGCATGTCCTCATGCAATCTATTACATTACTTTTGATACTTGAGCTTTGGCTTAAACTTTGCATGATATCATTTATTTAACTTTTGCAAAGTGTGTTTGTTGAATTGCAACTTGGTTGGTTCTTATGTTTCAATCGTATTTTGTTTGTTGCATTCAAATCCAATGTATGATCTTTGCATAATGATAATGTGATTTTTATTGCAAAGTATTTTTGTTGGAATGTATTATGGTTGGCTCTTGTGTAACAACCATGATTGTGTTGCATCCAATTAGCTTTTAAGTACTTTTTACAAAGCCTTTTATATGCTCATGTAATAGTGAATATATGTTGAAGGTATGTGGGTTTTAGAATGTGATATATGAATATGGAATAATATGTATGTGACAAAGTATGAATGTAAATGTATTCCCCTCCCCCCAACCCCCAACTGATGGTTTTGGCAATTTAATGAAATGAGGAAAGGAAGTTTTTTTTCCAAAAATTATCATTCTAGCTTTCAAGGAATTAAATGGTTAAAAGTTAGAAAATATCATACCTCAACTTACCCTTTCAAAAATGGATGAGAGTTGTGCATGTGTGGCTGAAAAATTTTGATCATAGTCTTCTTTACTTGGTTGTGAAAATGGTGGATGAAGTCGAAAAAGTGAATCTTTTATTGTTGTTGCATCTGCTGCTAAATCTGTTGCTGGACCTTATGTTGAATGTTCGAAATCTGCTGCTGAATGTCACTGAAAATGTATAAGGCTTGGAAGGTATACAAAATTTAAAATTTACACTTCCCCCCAGCCTTATTTATTGACTTGTCCTCAAGTCATTTATATCAAAAACTGAAAAGTAATGAAAGTAAATCTGCTTCCTCTGCTACAAAATGATGGATCTTCAAGTCTTCAACACTCATTGGCACAATTCTTGTCATGTGAATAAATGTTTCAGTGTCGAACATAACAAGAAATTGTTAACTTAGTGGCCATTAATGGATGCCACTAGTCAAAACGAAAGCTCCCATCTTTGGTGTAAATGAGAGTCAAGATGACCTGGACACATCTTTCTAAGTATGAATGAATTTGTTGTTGTCGAATACTTAGAAGATCTGATGAACAAGGGACATTGATGTATTCCCTTTGTTTATCGGCATGATAGCTTGCCCTTAAGGCATGCAAGCTTCAAGTTGTTTTTAGAAAAATATTTAGACTCAAGGACTATGGACTCAATGGTGTATGGAAGCAAGGTTTTATTTGCAAGGGTAGGAAAAAGGAAACTGACAATGAATATGTAAAGTGGAACAAAAAGCTTGTAAATGAGCGTCGTTTCTTTTATTGGTGGGTTAGGATTGAAGAAAATGTAATGTAGTGTATGAGGAATGGAAAATGACACTAGTTGGGAAAAACTGAATTATGGCATGCAAAATCTCAACAATAGAAAATCTGCTCATTAATTCTAGAATTTTTGCTAAAGTAGCTGAGTTTGACCAACGTTGACTAGCCACCTGTAGACTTTGAATTCAAGAGTGGATAGGTATTTCACCATCCTTGGACATTTAGGAACAACTCCCAGATCTTTGAATTTGCTAATCTGTCATGCAACATGTCAAACCATTAAGCTATTACAGGAAGTTGCAAGAACTTGTAATTTTCTGGAAATTTCGTTTATGATCATGGACTTGTTCTTTAGAATTTCTCATGAAATTAGTCTTTTGAAGACCAATTGTTGGTACAATTTAATCTCCTTAATGATCAGTTGATCACCCAAAACCTGCAAAAAAAAACTTGGCATAAAGAACATAAGTGTGTTCAAGAAGAAATGGCCATTCCCTTCCTGATTCTTATGCAAAAATTGTATGCCAAAATGAAACAGATTAAGGAAAATCAAAAGCGTAATTTTTGTCCAATTCATGATGTTGATAACAATCCATTTTTAATAAATATCCACGAAAAATAACTTAACTATTGTTTTGATTTATAAAAAATAAAAATAAAAAAAATAATAAAAAAAAAATTAATTGTTTTGGTTTTTTTTTAATTGTTTTGATTTTTTTTTTATTGTTTTTTTTTTATTGATTTGTTTTGTTTCTAATTGTTTTGAAAAAAAAAAATATGATTTTTATTTGTTTTGATTTGTTTTATATATTTTATTGTTTTTTTAACTAAAATTTAAAAATAAAATTTATTTTGTATCCAAAAAAATAAAATATAATCATTTTTCTTTTTCCCACTAATCAAGTAATACAGAATTAACCTGTTCCATTTGTTCCTTCACTGTATAATATGTGGAGAAAATTCACAATCATTTCCTTTTTTGAAGTATATTATATATTTGAATTCATTACTGTCATGATACAACAAAACCCATTAGAATGGATTAAGCCTACCTCCATAATTACCACCATCTCGCGCAAGTTTCCATTTGTTTTTAGTTCTTGCAGATATTGACATTATAAAAAGAAGGATTAATAATCGGTTCAACAGTGCATATAGGCGATGGAATCGAAGAAATAGAAGACAAATTAAGGGATGATATATAGGAAGGGTCAAGGGAGTGAGAAGGCTAAGATGAGGAGGCCTTTGTACATGAAGCCCAACCAAGGTAAGAATAGGTTGCCAGAGGAGAACCAGGAGAGGAACTCACGGTAGGAGCACCAAACTCCATAAATAGACTAGAGGAAATTATCGCAAAGCGAGGAATCCCATAGGATCTACGGAAAGGATTTTTACACTTAGGGGCCATAGAGGAAGGCAATGAGAACAATGCATCATAGGAGCTTCAATAGAAGTAGACACAAGGCGACACTCTTTGTAAGACATAGAAACAGATTTAGAAGAGTCAGGTTGTCTAATAGAACAACATCATCAGCCGAGAAGGTTTGTAATAGTGTACACGAAATCACTTCTAGTATGGCATGAGAATCATTTCCTTGCTCAGAATGGAGATACCCATCATTCAGTTCCTGACTTGAATGTTTGTACATCCCCTCCAAGAATTCATGTAACCCTTGGTTCATTAGTGATCGACCTACCATGCCATTCTAAGGAGTAGGAAGTATTATACTGAATGGGCCAATAATTCAATCAAATAGAGCCGCACAAATTCACCCTCCACTTGAAGGAATTCCCACAATTGTCTATGAACGCTATACTTATTTTCCTTGTCAAAGAGCATCAATTACCATTTTGGAACCATGCAGAGCTTCGTTTAATCCTGTGAAAATTCATGAGAACATGGATAAACTCATCAAATGGTGATTGTCCTGCAACAAATCTAGGGTTATTGCTGGAAAGAAAAACGCAGATCATAACGCAGTTCTCACGCAGATCACTTACCTCAACAGATTTTCCAGAATAGTCTTCTGGGAAAAGCACTTACCTCTCATTCTTCTCCAGAGATACCCCTCGCTATGTCAACCTCCTAACATTGTTCATCGCATTTTTGACTCTTTGCACATCTTCCTTCCTCACATTACAATTTTTCATTTTAAATGAAATCATGGAATGAATCAATGAACGAAGGGATGAAATGAAATTTCTTTCACATAATAGTGAAACACACGTTCGAATCAAGAAACGGCTTCTTCTGTTATCATTCATGGAGCGTGCCATCATGAGGGCATAAGAGAGCAGCATTTATCATGCATGCATCAACAGTGGAGTTGAACAAGAGTACAAATTCCAATATAGCTCTGAGTTGGGAGAGACGAGAATTCCTCTCTGTACCAGTCGAGATTGAATCTGGCTCCCCATTCCAACTCCTGAGATTGGGGCCTGACCGATTAGGGAATACACTGATATCTGCATGTAATCATTGAGAATCAACAAATTGCTCAAATCGAGCCACAAAATTTGCATGCAAAATCGCTCAAATGGATTCATGCCAGATTGCTATTGGCACGTTAGGGTTGACCAATGACTCTTATGAAAGATTTAGCCATTTCTTTCCTTATGATACAAGTTTTTTTCAGTCCATCTAATCCAACTGGTGGTTCCATTGGCCTTTGTAGTGGTTTAACACACATTTCTATATGCCGGTTTAGCACATATTTGTCGATTGTAATAACCACCAGTGTTATTGCGAGGTTTTGAACCACAAGCATGTAGTAGCACAGTATGGTTATAACACATGTGGCTACCTCATCAATTCAATTCGCGGTAGGAATCTTCTAAGTTGTTGAGTTCATGATACCTTGAATGCACAATTCCCACCACTGCACATTCATAACGCATGTACGCCAGTTTGATTGAGATAATTTGGGAGTATGTCTCCACTTGACTCCACACATGTACACATCTCTACAATTCAACTCCTACGCATTACAAGTGGTAGCTTGTACATAGATATACGCACAACAGCTTGGGACAATTCCCTTGTTCACACGCAGTAGTATTTAAGAGGTATCATTTAATGGGATTGTGATTGAGATTCATTGGGAATTTTCTCCCCCCATCCTCCTACCATCAGTCACACATGGAAACCTACCAGATTTTCATATGAGGAAACAAGGATATGTTGTCCATTTTTTATGCCACATACAACAAGTTGAGTTACACATGGAGCAACTCTCATACACTTGGAATTCGATTTTATGCTTTGGCATTTCCTCCTTCTCCACTTGTCATTGGGTTCCTCATTAAATTCTTCTCCATTTTTTCTATTTAAATGAACCTTAGACTCTTCATTATATAATCCTTAGACAAGCTATTGGTCTAGCGAAGCTCTGGAAAAATTTGCGTGTTTCCAACGAAATATAAATGCAACAAAACATAAATGCATCGAAGCATTACAAATTAGTTCAACACACTCAGTCATTCCATAAATTACAAGCCAACCTCTCTAAGTTCCATAAATTTCAAACCATCCCCACTGAAGGAACAGGTAAATAATATGCGACACTGCCACTCATGCCCGTGCTTCGAATACCTTCTTTTCTTCTTGTTGCTGCAGTTGTACCTGAGACCCCATATACCCACAGATTAGAATAAATAGAAAATTTTGCAGTGACAAATTGGTTTTTTTTTCATTGGAGTACATGGGCTATTGAGCCTAAAATTCGAAGGCTTTTTCAGGACAAAATCTAAAAAAGAATTTTATGCAAATATCGTTGTGGTTGCAGGGGTCAATGTTGTTGGAGCCATTGCAAAAAATATTGTAGCTTCCACAATGAGTTCCATGCAGTTATATGACAGTATTATTGTCGTTGGCACTAGTTGTTCTATGAGCGTCGTATATGTGGAGCAGTATTATTGAGTTTGGGTGATTTGTTTATAAAGACTTGATTCTAAATGTTTTTAGAACTTTTTACAAACAACATTCATTTGTTGCTTGTCTACGTCAATTTTTTGTAATTGTTTTCAGTTTTAACTTGAAATTGCAAGACAGAGGATAGAGTAATCGTGTAAAACCTCCCTTGTCATGAAATAATTGGTTTCAAAAAGATTAAAAGAAAATATTTGTTTGCAATTAGATCAAGCCGAATGGATTTTTATTGCAGATTTCTTCCTTAAAGACTGACATTGAATTGTTTATATACAGATTTGGCTTGTTTGAAGAAATGATCCCAGCACATCAAAGTAGAATATAATGAATATTTTGATATAATGAATATTTTGTACATCATGGAGCTGCAAATTGTGTTCTACATAGCACTTTAACATATTAATCAAATCACTAAACTACGGATTTAATTTTTAAATTTGGAATAGAAAATAAACGAATTTTAAAAATAAAAATAAAAATGATTTTGATTTCTTATAATGTTGTAGTTTTAATGATTTGTGCAAATTCCAAGCAAGAGATTTTTATTGATTTGTGAAAAATAAATCAATAGATTTTCTGATCTTTCCTGATCACTCGAAGCACAAGAAGAGAGCATACTAACCTATTGATTTGTTTTTTTATTATTTTTGCAGGTTAGCATGGATGAAATGTAAATTTATTCATGAGAAATGATGATGTATTTTTTCCAAAGAAAAACAAGACTAAAAACTCTAGCGACATCTCATTTTATTTTTCTAATCTATTCTACCTTAACTTGCTTAAAAGATTTTTTTGTTTCCTAGGTAAAATAATGCTTCCAGTGAAGCCACCTACAGACTAAGAATTCAAATTTTCTCACATCAAGATTTAAAATTTTTACCTGATTTTTTGCAAGGATGTGAGTAACCTGTTTTATTCTAGGATTTCGTGCAAGTTTCTTTTGAAACCAATCTTCAATATTGTTCTTTCTCTCCAAGAAGTACATGTTTAACATCTTCAAATTTCTCATCCGTAAATGAATTAGTAAGAAATGGGGGGTTTGATAAAAACCTGAATTTAAAATCAAACTAAGTATGAAAAATCAAAAAGCTCAAACTTGAACACCTTTATGAAGATCCTATTGTCACCAGGTTTCACAAGTTAGTCCATAAAAATAAATTGCAATAAAAATAACTTCCTAAGTCTATCTCTAAATGATCCTCCCTAGCAATAGCGCCAAAATGTTGGGTCTAAAATGCGGATGCAAATTAGAGTTTCATTTACTATCAATCGAGGTAAGTAAACTTCGAGGATCATCCAATATATATAGCCTTAGAGACAAACTAAACTAAGCTAGGTGAATAAATACCAAAGCTCCCTTACAGGAGGTCTTTCATTGGGATCTCCAACACCTACTTAGTCATTTAACAAAATGAAATCTAAATATATTGCAACAAGTGTAAGAAATATTAAAGCTCCCTTACAAGAGACTACTCATTAATATTTATAATCATCTTAATTTTACAAACAAACATAAAATGAAAGCTTACCAAAAAAAAGTGTACTTGCGAGACAATGGGGGCCCTTATAAGGATTCACAAGCACATCAAAAGAGAAGTCAAATGTAGAATATCAAAGAAATATCATCAATTGTAAATTGCAATTACAAGTTCTACATTCCAAGAGGTTCTAAAATCTCCATTACAATGATTCTAAATTCTAACTTTTCATTACAAACTTATAAGATCCCAAGGTTCTAAATTCTAACTTCCCAATTCTAAATTATAAATTACAAATGAAGGAGATAACACTCCTATTTATATAAAAGTTATGATAACAAACTCATAAATGTGGATCCACTATTCCCTCTTCATATTCACATATCTCTCAACCAATGGTGACACATAACCCTATCGGCCATGATCTTCTCCATGAGGTCCATGATCTCCTCAAATTCGAATTTGAACATAGAGTGCCACATAAGGGTGCCTTAGAAGCTTCCTTTGTATCTACACATGTCAACAAACTCATTCTAATTGTTAGGTATAAGTATATGGATATTATTTTCTAAAGTTTAACCACAAATTCTCTTAAAAATACTAAGAATTAATAATATTTTGGAAAACACAATGGTAACCCATTTAATGATGAAAGTGAAGCAGAAGTGATGACATGGTGGTGGAATATAGGTGAGAAAATGTGTGAATGGAGTGAAAGTGGATGTATTTTAAGGATAATTCTTACGCCCAAAAATGTGCCTGATGCTTGGGGTATGTTGTTGTCTAGGAAATGGGCCTCTGATTTAGGAGGAAGCATACAAATGAATTGGTCATATGTTATGATTCCTTCCCCTAATGGTCAAAGATATCTTAAGTTAAATAGAGATCCTGAAAGGGGATTCCACGTGGAAGATCCTAAAAGTCCCCACATTGAAATCATAAGTGAACAACCTAGCCTAGGGAATCATGATATCTTGTCTAATTCTATCATTCCCTTGGAAGCCAAGGTTGAGGAAAAGGTGGGTAATTTAACAGATAAGTTTTGGTATTTATACATTGATGATGCAGCATCTAGGCATGGTAAAGGTGTTGTAATTGTCTTAAAATCTCTCATTGGTCATATTTTCAAATTTTCCTATCGGTTAGAATTTGAAGTGACCAACAATGTGGCTGAATATGAAACCTTATTGTTGGGTATTGAATTGGCAAAAGCTTTAAAAGTTAAATTGATAAGAATCAAGGGTGATTCATATTTAGTTATCATGCAAATTAAAAATAAATTCACATGTAAAAATCATAAATTAAAAAATTATAGGAATGTTGTCTGGGATACCATGGAGTATTTTGATTCCATTAACCTTGAAGTTATCCCAAGGGAGAAAAATAGTTTGGCCAATGAGTTAGTTGTTGTTGCTTCCACCATGTAATTATCTGATAATTTAGTTGAAGATAAAATTAATATGGAAAAAAAATCTAGACCTTCTGTCCCAGATAATTTTGAGCATTGGCAAGTCTTTGATGATGAAAGACAGATTATTCACTTCTTAGAAAATTTGGATGAGTTTGAGGGTTTTCAAGTAAATTATGAGGATGGACCTAATATCGATGAAGATATTTTAAATCCTACTCCTCGGAATGTCATTTCTCTTGAGCAACACTTTGATCGGCATGATGTTATTAAAAGGAAAGAGGAAAGTAAAATTGATCCTAGAGATTTTTCTGAAGTAAAGATTGGTACATCTAAAGATCCTAGAATTATTAAAATTGGTAAAGTTACTAATGAAGATGAAAGAAAGAAATTAATAAATTTACTTCATGAGTATAAGGATGTTTTATCTTTTTCTTACGATGAATTAAAGGGCTATAGGGAAGATGTTATGGAACATACTATTACCTTAAAGGATGAAAATGCTAAGCCATTTTGTCAAAAACTTAGACAAATAAATCCTAAATTGGCCCCCTTTGTCCAAAAGGAGCTCACAAATATTTTGGCTACTAGCATTATTGCTCAAACTATGCATTCTACATGGTGCTCAAATTTGGTGATCGTTAGGAAAAAGAATGGTACAATTATATTATGTGTCAATTTCAGAAACCTTAACCTTTTCCTAATACAGAGACCATTTTGAAAAGAGTGACGGGATCTGGGATGATGTCATTGTTAGATGGTTTTTCTGGATATAATCAAGTTTGGGTAAAAAAGGAGGATCGACATAAAACGACTTTCACCACACCATGGGGAACATTTGAATACATAAGAATGCCTTTCGGTTTAATGAATGCTGGGGCTACTTTCCAAAGGGCCATGGACTATGCTTTTAAAGGTTTAATTGGAAAATTCATTGAAATATATCAAGATGACCTTACTATTTTTTCTACGAATTGTATTGATCATATAAGTCATCTTAGGCAAGTTTTTGATAAATGTAGGGAGTTTGGCATCTCCTTAAATCCTGCTAAATCTATCTTTGGGGTAACTGAAGGGAAGTTACTTTGTCACATAATTTCAAAGGATGGAATCAAGATTGATCTTGAAAGGGTTGAGGCAATTCAAAATATTCCTCTACCCCATAATATAAAATCACTCAAGTCCTTCCTAGGAAAAATAAATTTCCTTAGAATATTTATTCTGAATTACGCAGAATTAGCAAAGCATATTCAAATTATTTTGAAAAAAGACGCAAATTTTTTGTGGAAAGAAGACAGTAGAAAGGATTTTCAAGAAATAAAGAATGCTATAGCCAAAGCTCCTGTTTTAATCAGTCTTGATTATTCCAAGGATTTCATGATTTTCTCTTTTTCTTCTGAGGATACCATTGCTGGTGTCTTACTTCAGAAAAATAAGGATGGGAAAGAACAGCCTATTGCTTTCATGAGTAGAGCGCTTCAGAATTCCGAGTTCAATTACACTACCATGGAAAAGAAAGCTTATGCCTTAGTTAAATCTCTTAAGAATTTCAGGACATATGTGGGATATTCCAAAGTCATAGCTTACGTCCCACATTCTGTTGTCAAAGATATATTAACTCAAACTGATTGCTTAGGGACCCGTGCTAGGTGGGTAACGAAAATTCAAGAATATGATTTGGAAATTAAACCCACCAAGTTGGTCAAGGGTCAAGGTTTAGCAGAGATGTTAACTAAAAATAACAAGAAATCTCTTGGTTTAATTTGTCTTAACGATTCATCTTCACCTAAGCTGCAAAGGTTAGGAGAGCATGAATGGTACAAGGATATTACATAGTACCTATTGAATCTTACATGTCCTAGCCATTTAGTTGTTCATAAAATAAGGGTTCTTAGATTAAAGGCTTCTAAGTATTGCCTCATGAAGGATGGCCTTGGGTGGCAAAATCCGGATGGCATTATACTTAGATGTGTTGAAGAAGTTGAGTCTAAAAAGTTTTTTTCCGAGTTTCACTCTGGATTTTGTGGAGGGAATTATGCTGCTAGAACTACCATCCACAAAATCCTTAGAGTTTGATATTACTGGCCTTCAATTTTTACGAATGTGCACAAATTTATTAGATGTTTCCAATCTTGTCAACTATTCACTGGGAAACAAAAGCTAGCTTCCCCGCCCCTTCAACCTGTGGTTATTGAGGCTCCTTTTCAGCATTGGGGTCTAGATTTCATAGGGAAATTCCATGAAAAATCTAGCAATTGCTATTCATGGATTTTGACCACTACTTATTATTTTACAAAATGAGTCAAAGCCATTCCAGCTAAGAATGCTACTGAAAAGGTTATTATGGACTTTGTTGAAAATCAAAGATATACTACATTTGGTGTCCCTACCAAGATCACTACTGACAATGCTAAGGCTTTCAGATCTATGGAACTTTCATCATTATGTTTTAAGTACGGCATTGTGTTATCTCATTCATCTAGCTATTATCCTTAAGGTAATGGCATGGCTGAATCGAGTAATAAAAATCGTATAACCATTATCAAGAAAATAGTGGGAGATAACAAGAGATCTTGGGACAGTAAAATCAAGTATGCTTCGTGGGCAGATAGGATAACAAAAAAGAAAGCTACTGGTAAAATTCCCTTTGAATTATTCTATGTCCTTGATGCAATTTTTCCAGTACACCTTAAATTGCCAGCTTACCAACTTCTACAACATTTAAAAAATGATAAAATTGTTGTTAAATAATGAATCCATACAGGTGAGGATGTGTTATAGACATTTTTGTGCCTTACAGCATTGAGCATAAAATTTCCATAATCTAAGGGATCCAAAGTCCCTAAACATGTTGTTCCTACCCCTAGAGGAACAAGGCTAACAAAACACAACAATTCACAGAAGTTCTCCACCAGAAACTGCTCAAAAACAAGTCAATTCAGGATCAATTTAGTGGCTCCACTAGTTGTCTGCGCTGAAATGCAAAGTCAACATTGGCTACCTGCACTGCAATGCAGGTAGAAGCACTACCAGGGTGCGCTGAGCAAGAGTTGACATGTGGCAAGTTCATTCAACAAGGTGTCAAGACCCAGGAAGCTTCCAAAATCTTCCTCAATGACACTTGCCTCAGTGAATTCGACTGGTGATGAGTAAGAGGTTCCCAATCTCCAAGCGGAAGCAAGAACCTCCAAGTGGAATCAAGAACTGACAGAGGGAGAGGACACTAGTCAGATCTCAAGCTGACTCATCCTCTCTCCAAACATCTATATATGGATCTCTCCTCCATGAGATCTAGAGGCTGGAATTTTGTTATTGCAAAGAATTGCTGTTGGTTTGAGATTGGGATCATTGGGTGCTTAATGCTTTAAAGGGGGTGAAGATAAGAATTCCAATTGCTGGGAAGGAGATGCTGGATTGGAGCCTTCTTGGTTGTATCTCTTCCTGAACCTTGTTATTCATCAATAAAGCTATCTTGGTTTCTCCTATATACTGGTGTATCTTTGATGTATGATTGCATTAGTATGTTTAGTTTATTTATAATCCTGAGCTAGTTATGGATATGAATCCATGTCTTTGTGTAGTGTTCTCTTCTTGTGATCTTGCAGAGACCTGTTGAAGCTGGGCGAGCGAGAAGGAAAGTAGCTGAGAACTCTCAAAGAGAAGAGAAACTGGATCGAGGGACAAATGGAAGACACCGATTAGTCCATCCATCTCTCTTCATTCTTAATTCATAAAGGAAGAATATTAGAATAGCTGTCTCTGTTTGTTGCTAAGGCACTGTCACACCTTAGGTGGATAGGATCGTCCTGCATAGGCATTTTTCCCCACAACAAATTGGTGACTCCGTTGGGGAGATCTGTTTAGTCATTTTATTTGTGTCTCTATCATTGTTTGTTTCATAGACTCAACAGCAACAATCGAACTGCATCTGCTATTCTCAGATGCAAAGTAGACAGCTGCTGCTTTGATCCAATCACTGGATTTTTCTATGATCTGAACAACGGACTCACAAATGATTTGATGATCCTTTGTGATAGATATTAGCCCTCCCTCAAAGCATCCCTTTGATTGTACCTTGCTTGTTGCTTTTATTTGGCCTGAAATCGTTGATTAATCAGCAAATTGTGACCCAGAACCCAGTGAGAAACTCTCGTTTCTCCTTCAGCGCAGACCCTGTGAAGAGGTTTTGCATTTCAACGCAGGTCCCGTGAAGGCTACCTGCACTGAATGTCAAAACCCCTGTGTTGAGGTTGCACTGATCCAGTTAGGCCTTGTGCAGCTGGGGTTCTCTGCTCTGTTTTGCCTTGTTTTGATCTCTGATTTTTTTGCAGCCTGTAACCAGCATAGGTACCAGTCTGATAACTCCTTTTCTCTGCTTAAATTTCGCATCCTTTTGTAAAAAAAGACTGTGAGTGTTTTTATGTGTTTGTGGCGTCACTTACAGTTTTCCTTTGCATGAGTGAAATAATCATCCTGTAGCCCTTGATTCAGATCTGTTGATTGTGATCTTAGGAGAGAGTTCATTGGCTGTTTACAGTTGATTATACATTTACTTTTGCTTTTGGTTTGAGTTTGCCTCTTTTAAGTGTCGAAACAAGTGTTCATTTCGAAAGTCGTAAAGTGTTGTATTCTCTTCTACCCTTTTTGATTTCAAAAAAGTAAACTTGTTTGTATTTGTCATTTAAAAGCAAATTCAAAGCTGTACAAAAAGCTTTCTTTGTAGGCATCAATACTAAGAAAGCGGAAAACAAACACCTGCATTGTGCATTTGCATCTTGATAGTTTGCATGATTGATTTAGGAAAAGTGCATTAGAGTGTGTTGATTGCTCTTTGAGAAAAGACGGTGTCTTTCTTTTCCCTTAGTAGCTAGGATTTTCATAGTTGAAAAGATATAAAGCTTGCTTATCATCTTTATACTACATTTAGGAATTGTATCATACATCTCGTGGTGATCCAGAAAGGCAAACTTCTAAAAAGATCAACTTAAAATAAATTGAATGAACTTAACAACGCTTTGCAACATAACGCACAACATAGAGGTCTAGGCTAGAGACGTGTTCCGGCGTCGTAAAGCCTGGTGACTGTTGATCTCGTTGATGGTGGGTGATTCCTCCTGAGAGACGATAGTGCCAGTACAGATTGTGCTCCCACGTACCGTCGCGTATATATTGGGAGACCCCTATAGGAATAAAACCTTTATCCTTAGGAAGCCATGTCGGCTGCCCTACTGATCGCAATGCACTGAACACAGCATTCAGGAAGATCGACCGCCCGTACCCTAAAAAGTATTCTGCGGTTTTGCGAAAAGTTTGGCACACCCTCTGCCTAGAACTCTAGAGCAGTTTCTTTTGGCCTTTTTCAGACTCTATAACAGAAAAAGACCATCCGAGCATTTGTCACTTCGGGCTCGTTAAAACATCGAAGGAGACTAGAGTCATCTTTAGCTTTTTCTCGACTCTTTAAAATTGAAAAAGCAAGTTGTGTCTAAGCGTCGTTAAAAATTTATTTTAAACGGAACAATCACCCTTTATTCCTGCGTTGATCTTTAGGTTGAAAAAAATAGAGCACACCAACCAAGGAATTCCCCTTGGTGGAAATCCTAGTCCCTTCTCCTCTTGGGGAGATGTTGGTGCGCCCCACATGGCCACATTTTCGCTTCCAGGACTGACAATTGGCCTGCCGGTCTGGCTCTTTTCAACCAATGTCGTCCAGAATACCACTATTCCTGAACAGTCGAGTCAACAGTTAGACCAGACCAGAGTTGCCCACCAGCCTTCTACCTCATCTAATTCTTCCTCTCCTCCTTCCTCTTCGCTTGACGGAACTGGTAAAACAAAAAACCAAGTTCCCAAGGAGAAGAAGGAAAAGAAGAAGAAAGAGAAGAAGAAGAAGGAGCAAAAAGCGACTGGGGGCAAACAAGTGTCGTCTGACAAAAATCCACACACAGCACTAACTAGGCCTAAATCGCCATGTGTCATATGCAAGGGAGACCACTTCCACAGAGATTGTCCCTGCATCCCTCGGATACTAAGGGACTGGTCTCCCCATTTGCACAATTCGGTGGTGTCAACCTCTGATAGCCATGTTGACTGCACACCGTCAACTAGTGAAAGTGAAGCCACAGGACAGAGAGGGAAAGCTAGATTTCCCTGCAAACTGTGTGAAGGCGACCATGCCATCCACCATTGTCCCTTCTTAGATGAGGCGAAAAGAATTTTGGAATATCGCCTGATTTTACGGGCGCAACTTCCTCCTGGATATCAAAAACTCCTGCCAAGTCCTTCACTAGTTGAGAACCCGGCTGGCCCGCTCAGGTGGTCAACCGAAGCACCTATCATTGAAGATGAACCGTCTGAATCCATACCTGACGAAAGTCAAAAGGTTGAGGCGGCAGTTGACCCGGTTTTTCCTTCAGAGGCTCTATCTTCGAATGATACCATCACAGAGGAGAATAAAGACGACACCGTCCAAATTCTCTTCATCAACACAGACTCTGACGAACAAGGGGGCAATTTGCCCATTCCTTTATCGCAGGAAGGAACTTCGTCAGAGTCATATCCGGACGTCTATTCGGTCCCACCAACAAGCAACCTAGTTGTCTCGTTCGACTGGAACCAACTAGGCAGACCCCGTTTGCCGGCAAGCATACCATTCAGAATTATCGTTCAAATATACAGAATGGTAATGGCTGGCACAATCATTGATGAGGGGGCATCTGTGAGTATCCTTTCCTCTATTGCTTGGAAAGCGCTTGGTTCACCAGCGCTTTTGCCTGAAATGAGAAATGTATCAGGCTTTGATAAAGGAACCAGTCGACCTTTAGGGATCCTCCCCAATGTGCCTATCACATTGAAAGGGAAGACCGTTCAAATGAACGTGATGGTCGTTCAAGGACCCTTGGATTATAACCTACTCCTTGGACGAGACTATATATATTGCATGGGAGCCATCGTCTCCTCACTCTTTAGAGTAATGTGTTTTCCGGATGAAGGAAGAGTGGTCAAGCTCGTGGACCAGCTTTCATTTCCCGGATCATGCATCGCAAATAGTCATGTACCATCCCTAAATGGTCTCTTCACGCAAGAAGTGTCTCAACCCACAGTCCGTCCTCCTGATGAGCGCGAGTAATCTGGGAGGATATGACTGGAACCCAGGGGGCATGCGTCCTGGTCTGCTTCGGCAGGAAAACTTTGGGTATAGAGTAGGTTTCCACGGGAGAATATGACTAGTCTGTACCCCGTCCGTCTAGGAAGAGGGGTTATTCTAGAATAAGATTCTTTTGTCAAAGTTATGTGAGTTGGCGGGCTTCGTCGCTCACCTTTGTCTATTTCGGTAGACATTGCCGAGGAAGTGTGTTGTTTGAAAGATTAACGAGACAATCTTTGGGTAACCTGAAAGAGGTAGGCCTCTCTCGGTGAAACAAATGTTTTGACGGAAATGAAGTAGGGGTAACCTTGAAATCGTACTTTATGCCTGGGGGCATGCAAACCTTTTGGAGTACAAGCAAGGGGCAACTATTTATTTTTTAAATTTTTAGGTCCTCCCTTTAAACCTCTAGGTCTAACCCTTTAAACTCGTATGATTAGTCGTTTCCGAACTTGCATAACGAAAGGATGCGGGGCATAGCTTTGTGAGATGAAGCTCCATAAAAAATAGAATCTTAATGAGACACTCTTATCATATGACTGGGTTTATCGAGCAGTTTTAGCACACAGTTCATGCTCGTTAAAAAATAAACGCAAGATCCGAGCAATTTTAACGCGGACTTCATGCTCGTTAAAAAATAAACATAAGCAATGAGCAAGTGTTTCCACCAGCATTTAAGCTCATTTTAAAATAAAAAATGAACCAATTTCTGGTAAATAACCATCTGTGAATGTAACATTATCAGCCATTAAAGCCTTGGTCGTGTTTGCACCGTCACCTCCACTTTTCCATTGGCCGATCGTTCACCTCCATATGATTGTTTACCCATTTTGAGGAACAGCTGCGAAGAGTGATTTCACCTAGCCATCCTTGTGACACTGCCGTGATTGGAAAATTCCAACCTGTACCTGGAATCAGCTGCTAACCCGTTTTATCACTCGTTCCTCAAAAGACGAGTCTTCTTTAAGCTCTTTTCATCTGACTCGTAAAATATGAAAATATTGCCGAGTCCTTGGCCTTCCAGCTCGTTAAAGGGACAGGAAGTGCTATCCCTCCTCTAGATTTTAATCTTTTTGGACCTGAGGGATTATTGCACAAAAAGATCGAGCGCTTGTTTTGTTCGGCTCGTTAAAACTATCGAAAACTCATCCCTTCTGTATTGTTTTATACTTTTTCGGACCTAAGGGATTAGATGACGAAAAAGGACTTTTGGAGTTAACTTTATGTACCTTTTCAGACTCTCTAAAAATGAAAAGGACCGAGTTATCTTTGTCGTTAGACTCGTTAAAATCATTAAATAGCGACAAACTTGTCTTTAGACGAGAACGAGTTTCACTATCGCTAGGCTCGTTAAAACATAGCGATGGGCTTGCCCGAAGGGCAAGTTATAGAACAAGCATATGTTATCCTCCTCAAGCTTGACAAAAATAAAGAGGTACTGGTCAGCAATGACTGGGGAAAAATTGGGAGAAACTCAAGAAAACTTTGATGGTAGCAAGTCGCTCTTGAACATGACACTTTTCCTCCGTACCACAATCGGGTTGGGTTGTTTCATTCACCGGTCACATCACCATGGTCTCGCCATACCATCCATATTTGGGGTAATGCTACCGATCCATCGCATCAGTGTCGCCATATGTTCAAGAGAATTCATTCAGAGAAGTCAACCGTGTCCCATCCACTGCCGTACATTATCCTTCATCCTTTCATGACCGCCACCCTGAATCATATGTCACAGATCGTTTTCACCTCCATCAGAATCATTAGCTCCGTTCCATGTCATTGATGTGGGATTCATTAAGGCCCTCCTTTGACGGATCGCTTCTTGTCGACATCAGCTCATTATCCAAGAAGTGGATCTAGGAACAACCCCTTCAGTACTTTGAAGCTTGCATGCCTCAATGGCAAGTTTCTCACTTCCGGCGACAGGTATACATCAATGACCTTCGACCGAAAGATTTTGCGTGGTGTTCGACGCCAAGTCCTTTATTCACACCACGTGAATTGTACTGCAGTACCTTGAGGGTCATTATCATTATCGGTGATTCCTCTCGCGCTTGTTAACGATTTACCTCATTGACCGGTAATCAAGCGATGTCTTTCCATGTTCGACTTCAGAACATTTCTCACATGGATCGACTTGTACTTAGAGTGAAGATCGAACGAGCTTGAAGACCCCGGATCTAGTTTCATCCATCCGGGCTGCGATATATATTCAGGAAAGATAAAGACATTGACATGTACATCATTGCAGCAGATAATCATCCTACCCAAAGGATGATAATTTCAACAAAATTATCAGTCTACCATCAGACGATTGTCTGTTCTATGTACAGAAAAATGAATTTATAAAGCTGAGCATGGGAATGCCCGCCTCAGCTAGATCATGAAAGCAGTATGAAAAATAATGTATTGTATTGTATTTTGTTACAGGTCTCCTCCCAGCATTGGATGAACTTCAGATCCTCCTGGATAAAGCATTTCACCCGATAAACGACCTCATACTTTGGGGGGCAACTGTTATAGACATTTTTGTGCCTTACAGCATTGAGTAGGAAATGTCCATAATCTAAGGGATCCAAAGTCCCTAAACATGTTGTTCCTACCCCTAGAGGAACAAGGCTAACAAACCACAGCAATTCACAGAAGTTCTCCACCAGAAACTGCTCAAAAACAAGTCAATTCAGGATCAATTCAGTGGCTCCACTAGCTGTCTGCGCTGAAATGCAAAGTCAACATTGGCTACCTGCACTGCAACGCAGGTAGAAGCACTACCAAGGTGCGCTGAGCGAGAGTTGACATGTGGCAAGTTCATTCAACAAGGTGTCAAGACCCAGGAAGCTTCCAAAATCTTCCTCAATGACACTTGCCTCAGTGAATTCGACTGGTGATGAGTAAGAGGTTCCCAATCTCCAAGTGGAAGCAAGAACCTCCAAGTGGAATCAAGAACTGACAGAGGGAGAGGACACTAGTCAGATCTCAAGCTGACTCATCCTCTCTCCAAACATCTATATATGGATCTCTCCTCCATGAGATCTAGAGGCTGGAATTTTGTTATTGCAAAGAATTGTTGTTGGTTTGAGATTGGGATCATTGGGTTCTTAATGCTTTAAAGGGGGTGAAGATAGGAATTCCATTTGCTGGGAAGGAGATGCTGGATTGGAGCCTTCTTGGTTGTATCTCTTCCTGAACCTTGTTATTCATCAATAAAGCTATCTTGGTTTCTCCTATATACTGGTGTATCTTTGATGTATGATTGCATTAGTATGTTTAGTTTATTTCTAATCCTGAACTAGTTATGAATATGAATCCATGTCTTTGTGTAGTGTTCTCTTCTTGTGATCTTGCAGAGACCTGTTGAAGCTGGGCGAGCGAGAAGGCAAGTAGCTGAGAACTCTCAAAGAGAAGAGAAACTGGATCGAGGGACAAACGGAAGACACCGGTTAGTCCATCCATCTCTCTTCATTCTTAATTCATAAAGGAAGAATATTAGAATAGCTGTCTCTGTTTGTTGCTAAGGCACTGTCACACCTTAGGTGGATAGGATCGTCCTGCATAGGCATTTTTCCCCACAACAGGATGGTTTTTAGATAGAGGAGGAATGACCTATTATAGAGTTTTGTGAACCCAACATTTCGGACTACCAAGTGAGTCTATCATCAAGGGATGCGTCAATAGATATTCTCCAAATCTTAATGATAGCTCTGGATAATCTTAATTGCTCTGGATAAAATTGTTGTCCAGAATAGAATTGATCATCTTGTAAAGTTAGATGAAAATTGTAGGAAGGCTTTTGATAATATTTATAAGAATCAATCTAACTTTAAGAAAAGCTTTGACAAAAAATCTCATCCTAGACCTTTGCACGTTGGAGATATCGTCTTGTTGTGGGATTGAAAGAATGAAAAACCAGGAAAGCATAACAAATTTGGAAATTTATGGCTAGGACCATACATCATTTGAGGCATTGTGAAACCCAACTCATTCCATTTGAGCACGTTGGAAGGCGAACCACTGGATTTACCTGTGAATGGCCAAATACTCAAATTATACTTCAGAGAGAACATTCGATGCCACTAGGCATCCTTTGTATTGTATTCTTAACCTTACACCCTTTCATTTCAGCATTTCATTTTATAGTTATGTCATATTTATGTTTTTCATGTTATTAAGATAGTTAATAAATGAAGAACTTATTTATTTCCTGTGCTTAAAATTATATGATGATTTTTGGATGGATGCTACTTATGTTATCTTATGTGTTGCATGGATGCAGATTTTGGATTCTCACATTCCTCCAGTGCAGCAATGTGTCCCCAAGTAGAGCCAAATGTTGACCGCTACGTGTAAACGACCCATAGCAATACACCCCTTTTTTCGCAAAAGGCATAGCGCCTGATTGATGTGTCTGTGTCATTCAGCTATCATCATCAGACTGATTTCCAAGATGTTATAATGTAAACCCATTATGCATGTATATGATGTAAATAATCTTAGCAGATCCGTGTCATGTATGTAACGACCTAGGTAAACCTACTTTTTTGGTGACGATCTATATTCTAAGAGGCTTTTTGTCTCACTGATCCATTCTCAGATGGTCAACAGAGTTTTCCTTCAGTCTCATCCCAAAGCCAAAATGGATTTTGTCACTGGGATCTTAGGCAAGTCCTAGTGTTCTAGATCAAGTCTATGTAAAATTGATTTGAGAATAATCCTAACTATTTGGTTAGGTTATTTTATTACAAATTTCTTGGTCTGTTGGATTATATTTGTGTCGCAAAAATGGGTAGTTTGTGAGGGTCTATTACATATGGGTTTTCCCCCCTATGATGTAAAAAATATGAAAATTATGATGTAAAGTCCCTTGAGGGTTGGAAAAATAAATTATCCCCTCATAGGTTAATTAATTAAATTTTCTGGCCAAAAATTAATTAAAATCCTAAGCTATAAATCTAATTAATTCTAGGTCCTAGGTAAATTTAAATTCTCCAAAGGTAAAATTCATTAGTTCTTAAAAATTAAATTTTAAGAGGTCTAGGGACTAAGATAAATTAATTATTTTGATATATTTTAAACCTTTGATCCCTAAAGTTAAGTCAAAGTCAAAATTTTGGGGAAATTAACTCAAAATTTTTATTTTTGAGTTAATTAAAATGAATTTAATTGAAAAATTCGAATTTCCTCAAGAATTTACTATTTCGACAGATGAATTTAAAAGGAAATTTTAATCTTCATCAATGGTCGAGATTTCTTTGACAAGGATCACTCAAACTAGCTATCGGAGGATTTATCTTTAAATAGGAGGTCATTTGTTAGTTGATCCATCTGATCTCTGAGTCATGTGTTAAGCAAAAAGCTCTTGTTTAATTTTTTCCTGGATAATAAAGAAAGACTTTGGGGTTAAATTTCGTTGGTGTTACTATTCATGGAAATATTGTAAGATGTGTTGTTTTCATGCATAAACGTTTTTTTAGCCATTGATGATAGCTTCTAAAAAGTGATTTGAGTACAAGTATCTTGCTCAGTCGCTGGGGTTTAAGTAATAATTTAAATTTTGAATGTAATAGCAGGTATCTCTATTTATCTAAATTTAATTATCATTTTCTCGCTCTATTTTAATGGCTGGATTGAGTTTTGCGGGAAAATCTTGATTTTTAGATCCCCGGGGGTTAGGGGAAGTTTTCAGTTAGAGCAGCCAACTCCTGATCTTATTTTTCTAAAGAGCCCAGTTAAATTAGCTCTGGGCTTATCATATGATTTTATGCATGATATACAAAGGGTTTTGAGCTAAGCACCTCCTTTAAAATTTAAAAATTTAATTTTTGTGTGGGAAATTGATAGATCTGGCTGTTGAGGGCCTTATATTATCAGATTTGGGAGTAGAGTTGGACTCATACTCCTCAAATCTGAGAGATCTACCATTCGTGTGCATAGATCTATAAAAAAAATGGTTTTTTGACTTGGGTTTCTGGGCTTTTATTTATTTTTGTATATCGCGGTTCTTGGTGTTCTTGTTTTTAGGTATAGGTTGCAGATATGAAAGTGAATTTTGGTATGAAGCTAGATATAGGCCCTGGAGGGTAAGATCTAGCCTCAAAACTATTTTTGCAAGGGTATTATTTTTGCAATCCAAGGGTTTGAAATTTTTTTAATTCTGGAAAAAAATTTATAAGGGTTTTATTGATAAATCTTAAGCAGAATATATCATCTTAATCAAAAGTTTCTTGGAAATTTTTTCAAGGGTTCATTGAGCTACCATTTTTCTCTTTGTCTGCTACATTCGAAATTTATTTTTCACTAAAAAAAATCGAAATTATTTTTAAATTTTGCAGCCTAGGGTTTCTCCTCATTCTTTGCTTCTTGAGCCTACTATAATGATTCCTCGCTATTTGGACCTGCAATACGGCTCCACGTCCTCGTAAATCTCAAATAAACCTTGCATTGCTACCCTTTTCGCCTTCGATTTTCAAAACCGCATTCTCTTCTGCACAACTCCTTCCTCTCACGTGAGTTCATCCCTCATCTCCCCTTCATCTACCCATCTCCAACCACAGTTACAGATCCATGTATCCTCCTTTGTTGCCATGTGCCTTTCTGCGGCCCTCATTGTTGCTCTCTCCTACCACTGCATCCATCTGCCATCGACCCTCTGTCCTTGTCTGTGTTCCTACGTATTCCTTCTCCTCATCTCTCTTCCCTTGCTCCCTTGACCTCCCCTCGTTGCATCTCCTCTCCTCCGTCGTCATTACCCTCATCTTTTTCAATCTGTAAACAAAACAAACAACACTTTGACCCTCTTTTTTTTAGTTTACTTCTTATGAGTTAGGTTAGGCTTTAGATTTGATTTTAATTGTTTTATTAGGGTTAGGTTTTTTTTAACAAATTTGAATTTTCTTAGTTTCATTGTTTCAGATTTTATTTTGTTTTACATTTTTTCAACATTTTTATCATTTCCACTTTGATTTTTTTTACATTTAAAAAAAACTTTTAAAAACATAAAAATTCTAAAAATTCTAAAATTAAAAAAATAAAAAATAAAACTAAAAATTTTGGTGATTTTAAAATTGAGAATGAAATAAATTAAAGGAGGATTTGTGCTCTCACATTTAAAAAAAATTAATGTGGCTTATGGCCCATTAAAAAATTATTTTATTAACCCTTTGATTTGTTTTACTTCTTCATTTTTCACATTAAAGCAATTGCCTAAGGAATAATTAAAATACTAATTTAAATTTCCTTGGTGTTTTTGGTGTTATGTGCAAAATCTTAAATTTTCGTGATTTCTCTATTGTCAAGGTGCGATAAATGTTTAAAAAATCATATTGACTGTTGGAGAAAGATTATTTTGCTAGATTATCCTGTATGCTAAAGTTTTGGGCATTTTACAATTAATTGTTCATGATCGTCACTTTGCCACATTATAAATTGCTCTGGGTGACTTGTTATTATTTAGTCTTTGGTTAATTCAAATTAAAGGCACTGGTCTGTAGTCATTTTTATCTTGTGATTGTGTCTTATTTTAATCTATCTATCTCAATTGACCGAGACTTGCTTTAAATTCATCAAGTTGTTCATCCTTAAAATCTCCTAGAGCCTGTGTTCCACAAGTTATCCTCATCCATTCACCTTAGGGACTACCCCCCTTGACTTGTCTAAGAGAGAGTCTAAACGAAGTGAGTAAGGATTAGAGTGACAACCCTTACTCTGAGCATTGTTGCAGTGCCTAGACACTTTGTGCGACAATAGACCTCTCGTCCAAGATAGCATGGCAGATCTCATACTAACACAACATCCAAATGTGCTTAACAATAGTCTCTATCAAAAACAATACATCCATGTAGTCACATATCATAGGAGAAATATCTCAACCTCAAAAATAGAATATCTCATGCAGATATTTCAAAGGATCTCGATGTAAACTCTATGTGAATGAAGTGGCTCACTTATGAATTTATTCAGGTTCTATGCACATCATATATATACAGATGGATCTTCAAAATAGAACATCAATGATTCAATGAATTGTAGGATGCCATGTCAAGTTCAATAATATCTTCAACTTCAAATTGGAGTATCCAAGGATTCTCATTTTCATTATTCAAAAACCTTTTCCAATAGCTTTGCAATATAAAATTTATTATCCAAATTCCAGAAATCAATTCAACATGCCATGATACATCATTTCAAGCTTAAGAAGCTAACTCCCTCTTATTTATATCATGAGAGACTCATTACCTGTCAAGAGTAGGCCATCAGGATATAAAACCAAAACCATAATCAAAATCAAAGCCATACCTTGGAACTCATCATCCTGAATTCATCAGATAATAGTCAAATATAGACATGTCTGGATCAGGGAGCTTGATTCATGAAATTCTCTAAACATAATGCCTAACAAAGCCAGCATTATCAGCCTTACATAAATTAAATTTGTACCATCACATCAATAGAGTCATCTTATCAAAGCTTAGAAGTTAGATCACAACCATTATCAAAGTCATCAACATCATAGTATCAATTCTTTCAAACAGGGGATAGTAAGAGCTCATATCAAGTCGTGAATTCATTTATTATCATGATAAAAAGTTGTAATCAGTCATGCAATATCAATCCAAACTTCATCAGGTCATTCTCATAACTCATTAATGTCATTAGGTGCAAATGCATACACCAAGGATGAGTCATGTAGGTTCCATTTTCATGCTAAATCACAACTATGACTACCTCAACCATTGTGCTAGGAATGAGGAGGCCAATACAAAATCATTTTTTTGAATACCCACATCAAGGATAATTTTAGGGGCGAATGTTCGCCCTTTGGCGAAATTAAGGGGTTTTAAAATTTTAGTGGGCGAATATTTTGTATCATAGTACATTTTTACAAATCACCTCAAATAGCCCACCTTATTTTAAGGGAGAGGGTAAAAAAGGTAAATTTAGCCCTTGAAATTAGGACTTACAACCTTCCATTCGCCCATTTTCAAGAATAGGTTTTATTTAAGTGAATCCATTCGCCCATTTTCAAGAATAGGTTTTATTTAAGTGAATCCTATGGGCCAAATACCATATTTATAAAAGAGGTATGGTAAATTAATAAAAATATAAATAAATGAGAGGTATGGTAAATAAATAAAACATTTTTTATATTTACTCCATAAGTCACCTTATATACATGTAATGGTGTAAACAAATAAAAATATAAGTAAAGTGGAGGTATGGTAAATAAATAAAACGTCTTTTTATACTTACTCAAACGGTATGGTAAATAAATAAAAATATAAATAAACTAGACGTATTGTAAATAAATAAAACCTCTTTTTATATTTAGTCCATAACCCTCGTTCTATTTATGAAGGCTCAAGAAAGATGTTTTATTTAAGTGAATCCTATGGGCCAAATACCATATTTGTAAAAGAGGTATGGTAAATTAATAAAAATATAAATAAACGAGAGGTATGGTAAACAAATAAAACATTTTTTTATATTTACTCCATATGTCACCTTATATTTACGAACACTCAAAAAATGGGTTATATTTAGGTGAAACCTATGGCCAAAATACTATGGGACAAATACCATGGACTAGATTGTTATTAATACCATGCAAAAAACCATTATTAACCCTAATATTAGAATTAATAAAAATAAAAATGGCACATGGTATTCACCAAAATGGCACATGGTATTGACCCATGGTATTCACCTGGAATGTAGCCTATTTAAATGGGGGAATTAAACCAGCATGTAGCCTATGCTAAGATTCACTAGGACTTTACAAAGTTTTATTATTTAGTGAAAGACTCGCCAAGATCTTACAAGATTTTATAATTGAGTAAAATATTCACCATGCCTGGTGAGAGATTCGCCAAAAAATTATATATACATATTATATTATTGATAAAATCGCCTTCCATTTTTCCTATATACCATGGAGATTTGTCCATTTATTATATTTATAAATTTGGGGGGGTTCTTAAAATTTTCCCTGACCCACATAAGTGATTTTGCTCACATAGCATAGACATCAGGGAAAATCAACAATCGTCAAATAAAATCATTAGACATTAGGTCAAGTCCAAATTTTCTATCGTAGAGAGATCTATAGTCAAAGAATATCTCAATCATCAATTCAAAATTCCAAGTTATTGTCAAGTATCATGACACAACACTAAAGACTTCTCATCTATATTAGTCAGCCAAATCATGCCAAACGCTTGTAGCACAAACATAGTGACATGTCTATATGTATGTCTCGATCACTTGCAAACATAAGTTTTGTATGCATGTTCATGTTCTGGAAAAGATTCAAGATTTACCTGCTTCCAGATCTTGTTATCTACAACACATTTGTGGAACTGACATCTTCCAGATGACCATCTGATTTCATGCACAATATTTCATTTTTATGTGATCAGCAATTTAACCCAGCAACTTCAAAAATCATATTTTAGAGGAAGAATATGTCAAAGACACCTTGATTCAGAGTTTAGATAGCTTCAGAAAGCTTCAGATGATGGTCAATTGTAGTCAAACCCATAGACACTCCCTTCAGGTTAGCATGGCAGTGTCTTTAGCTTCTTGGACAATGTCTAGGCCTTAGCATGCATGCATCCAGGGATGAGATCTCCTAGTTCTATGCCTGCATTCGTAGCAGAAACCCTAATTTTTATACCAGCTTCATATCTAAGACTTTGTTGCAAATCAATCATGTCAAATGCACATAAATCTTACTTCAACGGAACAGAATCCAAATAGTAATAAGGGTAAGAATCTTGAGGAGAGATTCTCTCTCAGACTGGGAATCTATGTCATCAACCTGTCTCTCCTAGAGTCAAGCAACAGCAGATCTATTAGATCATAAACATATATCTATCATGACTATCAACATCATGACATCAATATTTCATCAAATCTTAGACTCAAAGCAGTAAATAGATGCAACATCATATCTAAGAGATTATGAACACAATAACACTTTCTATCAAGTCACTCCATCAAGTTAGGACATTCAATTTAACCATATTCCATCAAGACATGACCAAATGTAGTAAGAGATCTAGAATATAAATCTCATATTTATACCTCTAACATCAAGGTTACAATGGTTATCATGATCAATAATATCAAGTAAGTTCATTCAATCAAAATTTACCAAAACAATGAGAGTATCAATCTCTCTTTTGATATGTTTTCATCATGCTTATCATAAGCATTATCAGCAGACTCATGTATAGGAGTCAATGATCTATCCTTCTATATGAAATCCATCATGACAAGTATCAAGAGTATCATTTACTATAGTCAAGGTGTTAGCCTTCTTTATAGGATCAAGATGTCCAATGGATGGATGTTAGCCAATCATCAAGTGTATCAATGTATCAATATTAGATAGCCTCATAGAATTCAAGTAGATCAAAATGTTCAACACCAAGTGCATCATTTCATCATAGGAAACATAGATTTAAGTCGCTTTCATATACATGCTTGATCCATCAAAGAAAGAGACATTCTCATCATGTCTTAGGGCTTACCTAGCCATCAATGTTATTGCTGAAATACAACATACCATGCATACCTTGTGGTATTCAAATCCATGTACACCTTCTCACAGGAAACTTGTGGTGCTTCTCACCTTTTCATCAAGTACCTCTTTACCTCTTTCCAGTTCTAGATTTCTTTTCTGCATCTTAAATGAACCTCAAGAGGGATCCACTTATCACATCTCATAAAGGAGGTTATAAACATCCATATACTCAAATACATATGCATGAAGTATAAGAATAAATATAATCATCAGATCCATAGGTCTAAACAAAAGTAAGAGGCATCATAATTCAATAAATACTTATCTTCAATGAGAGATGATCCTCTCCCTCTTGAACCAATCTTCAAGAGCCATCAATGTCCATGGTACATATATCAGTGTTACCTTGAATTTATACAATCAGGTCTTCTAGGGATTATCCCACCTAAGGCTTCATCAAATATTTTTCAAGTGATTGAGTATCATCACGTTGACCAACTAGGTTCCATATCTCATATTTTTTCTATAAACCAGGATTTTCTCTCCAACCCTAACCTCATAAAATCCATCAAACCCTAATAACCAAGTTTCCTAGGGTTTTATTCTAACCCTAGATCTCTTTTAGGTCTCCACCATCCTCTTCTTGCTTCCATCAAAGGTGTCATCATCGGGGTGATCTCCATGGATTTTCTTCAACCCACCTCTGATCCCATGTTAATTTTTCATAGGGCTACATTATTCTTTGCTTTGATAATTGCATTTCTTCATTAATACATTAAGGTCACCCCATATCATCATTATATTATTCATCATCATATGCAATTATATAGAAAGAACAACACCATCATCATCAATGCAGCAGGACATAAAGGAACAATAGAAGAAAAGCATGCACACACATAGAGACACCAAGATTGGTCCAAGACCAAGGAAAACCCCACTATTGGGAAAACCCTTGCAAATATTATTTTTCTTAGATTGTCATCAAATGATTTAGCAAAAGAGAGTATAATGATCCATAACTTTATCTATGCAACAAAACAGCTATGATATCCATGAAACCTATCTAATCATGCTTATAATCAAAACCCTTCCCTGGGCGCTCCCATAACACATTGTTCTAGCATCCAAGGCTCCCTAGATGCTTTCAGGACCACTATGTACCAGCGTCCAGGGATCAAAATGAACCCTAGATCAGTGTGAGATTTGACCCTAAGATTTCAAACCCTTGCACAAACTTTCCTCCGACAAACCTGTGCGAACCAAGACAATAAGAGAATAAAATATGGCTTGATCAATGTATCAAAATGAACTTGAGATCTCTTCTATTTATAGGCTTTCATGAGGGTCCACTTGGGGTTGAGGATGACCTAAGCGGTTACACATGTGGTTAGGGCTAACCCATTCCATAATATACGGATAAATAAAATAATTCAAAACTCAACTTCCGCTTGACCAAATAGGGTGACTTTAGGTCGATTTTTGTCCTCTCAAAAAGAGGAATCTAATGCAATCATCATCTCATTCATCTGAGTTTTCCAAGATGGAATTTGACCGTAGTTGAAAAAATTAATAGTTATTTATTCCATCAACCATTAGGGTCATAGCCAATATCTTTTTTTCTCTAAACTTTTCCTTTTTTGCATCATTTGATTCATTTGTAGGCTTCTTTACTTTTCCTTCAACTAAATCCAAGACTTTATTCTTGTTAGATCTAAGACTTTTGTGATCCATAATGTAGATATCAGTCTTTTGGACTAATCACATCGTTAGGATTTGGTCGACGTTTTGAACCAACCAATGTGGTTCATCCTCAAGACTTTATTCTTCTCAGGGATGAGATCTATCCTATTTTTCCATGCCCTGTAATTGGATGCTCCTTCTAATTTGTTTTCACCCTTCATTGAGTTAGACATTGTTCTTGAAGATGGTAGGCTTGACTTCTTATATGATCATTGTCCTTGATGACCATTATTCAAACTTCTTAAAGCTCCTTATTCTTCTTTCAATAGATCTGTAGGTTGCCCTTTTCCTTCTTCTTCACCTTAGCTGTAAAACCATGTTGGAAAATCAAAAAGGCAAAAAGATTTTCTTTACATTGATAATTACTTGTGATATTCTTATGTTATTATTAACTTTCTTGTGTTCTTCTTTTATCTTAGTTCATCAAGAAATTACCAAAACCATAACAAAAAGATCAAAGACACCATATGTAGGCGGTCAGCCAAGAAAAAATCACTATCTAGGGGAAAACCCAGTCAACAACTCTTCATTTAATAGTTTCACGAGATGATCAAAGACTCATTGACCTAGACACAGACTTCCTCCAATCACCAAGTTATCCCTTCCTTTCTTCTGCTGATGATAACCATCCAACAATAACTTCGACCTAGTAGCAATAGCACTTAGACTTCCCCAACAATAAAACTTCGACCTAGCAATAGAACTTTGACCTAGCAGTAGAACTTCGACCCAGTAGAATTTCAACCCAACAAAGGAACTTCTATCTTTTATCCTTCTCCGGCAATTATCCTTCTTCTCTTGGAATTTTGCAGTTTTTCTACTCCTCCTTCTTCTATATGGAACTTGCATGTGTGTATTCCAAATGAATCGAATTGCATTGTATATATACCCTTTATTGGAGTTCGAATTACCCTCATGTAGGCCGACTTGATCAAATAAGGGCCAACTTCATGTGGAGGTGACAAATGACTTAATTTACTAAATAATAATTCTTTTTACATTATTCGAGACCCCAAGAAGGGTCTCGTTAAATGGAAAATGACTATAATGGCTTGATATAAAACCTATAAGTACTCAATGGGGACTTTGACCTAAAACATGATGACCCAAGCATGAAACCCATGCTTTAATAAGTCATAATAATAATAATAATTTATTTTTCTTTCTTTTGATAAATACATTTCATTATGACTCAAATACAATTTATGAAGACCAAACCTAGTTACATTATTCAACATTAGGGGAGGTAAGAAATGGATTGGTAAATAAGTGATTTTAGTGGCTGAAAATGCACAAAACAATAGTAAATACCTAGACATCAACCCTAATTTTAGTTTTAAAATATGCATTAAATGATATAATTTTCCTTTTAAACATTACTGAATGCAAACCCTACCTAAAGGACAAAAATGTATTGGTGCCAAAAATGATATTAAATGCATATTTAGACCAAACCTTAACCCTATATACCATAAAATAAAGAAAAGTGAAAATGTTAGGTTGATTGACACGCGAAGACTATTGCTTTTAGTCATTCGACAATGGAGTTAGTTGGGGCAAGGTCAAGATGGAAGGACCTTAGATAGAGAGGGTGTAACGCCATTCAATTCACTTTATAAACACTAGAAATTTTCTCTTAAAAGATTTAAGGTCAAAGGATGCAAGAAAACAACTAGTTCCTTTGATGGATTCTTGCTGACAATTTTTCATAAACACATAGAAACGAGAGTTCACAAAAGATATTACACTTTTGATATGGCATATGAAAAGCCCTAAATTCAGAAATTTCATGCAAAATGGAAGAAAAATAGCATTAAACCTACACCATTGAAGAAATAATCACTTTATCAATCCATAAGAAAGTCTCACAATGCAAAACATATCCTCCCCAACGCAATTCACACTCTCCTTACCCATCACATCCAACAAAAGGAAGAGAAACACTAGTGTGCACTCCTTCAAGACAAAAATAGTGAGTGTATATGACAATGATCCAATGGAAATTGGCTTCCCTTTATTTATATGAGGGTAATAAGGTGATATTTCCTTAATTTAAAATAAAAATCCCTAAACTATTGCACAAAGCATTTAACAAAGCTAATCGGTCACAAGCAGACTTAAAGATAGATTTACAAAATGATAAGTCGTAGTAAAATTCCATAAATCCTCAACACATGTAGGAGAATTATCTCTCCAACATGACATCATCTTCCATAAATGCACATCTCATCAAGATCCAAGAAGGCTCCTCACTCTAAGATATTTCATGAAAGTGAATAGGTACATCTCCTCATACAAGACATCATGATCAAGAAGACCTAGGTCACCTTCCTAGGGTTTCCATGGTGACATGGCAACCCTAGGATTGTTAGAAATCCATGCACCCCAGGTTTGGTCTATGCGTTAGCAAAAAAACATAAACACACTAAATATGCCTAACTTTAAAACAACTTTGCATAGCAGAATATACCAACAATCAGATCAATGTATAGCACAAATAATTTATGGACCAAAACTTGTTTCTTATTAGTCCTTCAATAAGAAAAATTAGGGCTCTCTTACCAAGGATAGTTTCCCTTTACAATCCTTGTGAAATGCCAAATCAGGTATATCCTTTCACTAATATACCTAGGAATGAGGCCAAATCAATATAGACTCTCATCTTCCCAACAACCTGTTAGGTTCCTATACCAATAGGTTTCATTTTTCATGATTGACTTTGGAAGTGCCAAATATGTTCATCTTTTCATGCTGCAAAGGTTCCATATTTCATATACAGGTAGAGAGAATTAAAAAATGTAAATAGGGTATGCCCTAAAAGAAAAATCAAAGGGAAAGAAAAATCAATTGGTCAAAAATAATAATAATAATAATAATAATAATAATAATAATAATAGAAATGAACCCCAAAGAAAGACCAGGAAAGTGACCAGTCCAAATGCCATTGATATCTTGTTTGCAAGTTCACAGTGTACAAATATTGTTGTTTATCACACTTGATGGGTGGCCCAACAGTTCAATCTGGACCATTCCATGTTTAAATTGCTTGTTCTAGAATAGAGAATGAATATCTGTCCAAACAGTTTAAACTTGGCAGATGAGTAGACAGATAGAGAAAGTAAGGAGCCCAACTGCTTAATCTGGGCCCTTGGAAGAAATAAGGGTAGACTTAGATAGGAGGGCAGTCAAAAGAAAAGAGGAACTTCAGGGTTTGCTAGTTCAAGTGCACCCAATCAAAATGAAGAAAATATGTTAGGTGTATTAGGCTGGGTAGGCAGTTTGAGGTTGCAGAAGCAGATGAATGCTCATTTTTGTCTTATCAAAGAAGATTCATCTCATCAACAACATTTCTACCATGGCAGTTGTTGGACTGTAGAACAATGGAAGCATGACTAATTCCCCTCCATTTCCCCATAAACCTTTGACTAACATCCCCTCAAGGAGCTTGGGATCTGCCCAAGGGTCCTGTTTCACTTCATTACATGAGAAATACTAAGTTAAACTCTCAATTTGCTTAGTGGAAAGAAGCCACATTTCTTGTGTAAAAATCATTACTCCCTATTTCTTTCATCTTCTTATGTCTTAGTTCTCACTCCATATACTTAGCATTGCATCCATTCAATTTCAATCCACAAAATCATATTAACATTTAACCTTATTATATAGCTCCCAAAATCTTTTCCCTATCCCTATCATATAAAAAACCCCAAAAAATATTAAATAACCATACCCATTGGCAACTATAGCCATATACTACAGTTTTGGGGGAATATATAGTCCATCTGAGACTAACATTAGCCCTTCCGCGTCTAAACCTTTGGGATTTGTTTAAACCCCTCGTTAAATAAATAAGCCATGTGCCCCCCTCATGCATAAACCTCCCCATTTTTACCCTTTGTGGTTATATACTTCGGGTTTCTATTTGATATTTGGTTTAATTCATAACCACATGACCCGAGCGCAACCAAAAAAAACCCACAAAACCAAAGTTTTCACCCTTGCGCATCATAAAATATTAAAATACATGGCGGGTGCCGCATCCAAGCTGCTTGCCGCCCGTAACGTCCCATCCGTCGTCTGATCCCGAGCGTTTAATCCAACGGTGGGCGGCTATATCGGGCGCCCCGATCTGCCGGAGATTAGCGTCCGGGGGATGGGCGGTATTGCTGCCATACCCCCACCACGCGTCGATCTCCCGGCGTGATCGGAGGCCCCCTCTCCAATACCGCCGCGGGCCAAAAGTGGTGCGGGAAAAATCGGAAACCACCCGCCCCTGTCACCTGACGTCAGCTTCCCGTCACTTACCACGTCACATCCGCGTCGGCCCGTCGCTGCCCTATACCCTCACCACATCATCCGCTGACGTCACCGCCTCGCCACCGTGTCATGCCACATCACCTCACACGTCAAGTGCCACGTCATCTTCCGTACCCGCTCCACGCCAAAAATACGTCATGCTGACGTCATCCCCGAAAAGCGCCAAAAGCGCTAAAACGTCCCAAATCCAATAAAAAGCCTGAAAATGACCATTTTTGTTTGTTTTTATTATTGCACCCATGGAGCTTATTGCATGCGATTTTACGTTCAATCACCCACCAACCTGCACACTGCGTCCACCTGCGAATTCGGCTCCGTAGCTCGACTCCACAGCTCAAGGCATCCCTGCAAACTATCCTCGGCGCCATAAAACCAGGTATTTACCGCAGTTGACCCACAAACCCTGTTTTTTAGAAATTCTGCCATTAAAATTGAGGGAGGAACTCGAATTCAAACCAGAAAGACACTTAAGCACCTGTAATTCCACCTATAAACTCACTGGTCGACCCCCTGTTCAAGAATAATCTGACAAATTTTCCCTCCTCTTCAAATCTACTATAAAAACTCATTTTTTAGGTCGTTTTCAACAGCAGAATGTGCAAACTGCCCATGCAATTACTCCCTTTGTTAAAATCCGCCACAGAATTTCACTCATTTGGCTCAAAAACATTCCCATTCCTTCTGCAGTATACTCACAGCTTGTAAATCCAAGGCATTCATCTAAAGACATGTCCAAATTCTGCAAAATTTACTGTTTTACCATAAAAATTACACAGTGGGGCCACATCTACATCAAAGTCAAGTCTGCCAGCCCCCTTACAAAGATTCAGACATAGTCTTTACTGTTCAACTGTTACACCAATATGGCCACTCCAGCAGCCTTGAGCATTGCTCCCCTTAATGCACCTCACAAGGAACTTGAAGCATTGCCATTAGCTGATAGGGACCACCTAATTCAGGATTTGGTTGGGGAAAGAAACCACTTGCAGACCTTCTGTCACCTCAGAAGAAGTTACCTGAATAATAGTGATATTTATGGCATTTGGGAATCAAATTTGCCCATCTACTTTCTCCCCTCTGTCAATATTTTCCCTGAAATCATTCGCATCTGCTGTGAAAACTATGACCCAACCCAAAGAGTTGTCAAGTCTCCATCTGGGAGCACCCTCTTCCAAATAACTCCTGATTCCATTAACCAAATGTTGAACTTCAAGAAAAACTAGCTTCTGGTTCCCCTCTCTATGAAATTCCTGCTTGATGAAGGTCCTAAACTCTCAAGCTCAGAGATAGCCCGAATTGCCAAAGTTTTCATGAGAGCAGACTGCCACCTCCCTTTCTCTATGAATGCTTCAATGAAGTGGGCAAGTTACTAGTTGATATGATATCCTATGTACTAGGGTTCAAAACAAGTGAGCACATTGACCTAACAATATTGATCTTGCTATCTGCATATAGCCTAGGGCAGCCCCCTACTGTCAAGTACAACTATGCCAAATTTATCTCCAACAAAATACATGACCAACTGGTAAAGCTGGACAGGGAGGGAGTTTTCAAATATTCATCATACATTTATCATCTATTCATGTTTTATCAGCCAGACTGCTTCCAATGCCCCATCAAAAGATTGGACTCTAAAGGGGAAAATAGGTCTATAATTTTCTAGACTTCGGTCTTTCATGAAGTCTGTTAGTGTCGGTCTTGAAAGCCCTCCATCAGTGATCAAAGCTCTTTGCATTTGCATTAGTAGGTGTCCCATCAGTGTCAAAATTTGCATCCCGATAGGCATGCCATAACCCTGATGGAGGAGCTGGTCTATTCATATCCCTTTTGGCTTTGCTGGATCAGGTCATATCAGGTCATTGAGTTTGTCAAAATGCTCTTGTTTGGTCTTAATGTCAAAATTCTAGGTCTAGGGTTTTGGTCAGTTGTCTTAGCAAGGTTAGCAAGGTCATGTTTATGAGAGTCCTTGACTGACCAGCAAGCCAGAGGGAGGATGGTAAACATGTTCCTTTGAAATTTTCATCATGTATAGCTCATTTTTAACCTTGGATTTAAAAACCCTGTTTTTAAAGCCAAGGTCATGATAATTTTTGTAAAAGAATAAGTGTCCAAGAAATCTTCAGAAAGGCAGCAACAACCCTGGTCCCCTTGCTATAGTTCTTCAGATGATCTCCCTGCAAAAAGAATCAGGTGAAAGCACTCAAAAGGTCAACTTTAGGATAAAGGAAACCAAGAAAATCAGTGTTTTCAAAAAGTGACAAAATAGACTTTATAAAGTGGGTTTTGGATGCAAATTTTTTCAAAAGTGAGATTATAAAAGGTAATTCTCCCTCCTTTAAATTTCATTGTGCATTTCGAGCTTCTAAGAGTGATTGTGAGAGAGTGCAAGTCGAAGAAGGCGAAGATACAAGTGTTTTGGGCAGTTTCCAGGTGCGTGACCCTTCCAAGCTCGTGCGCAACCCCTTGGGTGGTGCGCGACCCCTCCAGTAGCTTCCGGCAGTGCAAAATCACAATGGGCGCGACCCCTTGAGCTGTGCGCGACCCCTCTAGGGCTGTGCGCTACCCCTTCAGCTGTTTGTCACCAAACTGCAAACAAATTCTCTCATTCCTCTTCGAACTTGCTAAATCGATCGAGGTAGGCACTCAATTCATGAATAATGATATGGATGGTGAAAATAATGATGTGTATCATGGTTTTATCATTTAAATTTGCAAGTGAATGGATTAATATGGTTGTTGCTAATGTTTGTGAAATGCTAGGGTTTATGACTGTTTTCAAGTGTTTATTGTCCCATTGATCCCTTCCTTTTTTCCCCTCTTTCATAATAATCATGCTTGCATCTCTATCCTATGTCATTTGCACATAAATGTTGCCCTACCCCCCACCCCTAAGTTATAAACCCTATCCCTCTCACAAGCACTCAAACCCTAAATTCCTCTACCATACACATGCAAAACTAAAACAAAAAGAAAAGATACATTTGTAAAGACAAAAGAGAGTCATGTAAATTTAATGTGCTGTGTATTTTAAAGCATGTACAAACCCCAATATATCCTTGACATCCCCTTGTACATGAAATACTTTCCCTTGATGTAAAAATGTTGAGTATGTACTCCTTAATGTGCATGTAACCCTTGAAAAACAAAAAGAGCAGAATCTGCCTTATAACACACATGAACTCCTAAGTGAATTTGGTGTATGGTGTCCTTATGCCCCTATTGATATCTGTATCCCCTTACATGTTCATTATTATACATGTTTTTTCCCATATGAGATGTTTTTGCAAATGATTTCCCATGTTTTATGCACATGATTTCCCGATGTTAAAACTGTTCCTATATGCATGATAATGTGTAAAGTTTCCCTTGAAAATTCCCTGTTATTATCATATATTTCCATTCCTTGTTTAGAAATTCCCTCCCCTAACATTCCCCTCATGTTTCTCCCCTTGAAACAGCATAGAGTTCAGTATTTTTGCAGGCAGAGGCAGCAGTTCAATTTGTCCTTCAGTTTGCCCACCTTGCTCCAAAACCATGTCAGATACCGAGACTTATGAGCAAGGTGATGACCATTCATCATCAGCAGAGAGTGAGGAACAGAGGAGGCCTCGGAGAGGGGGTAAGGGAGGTCATCATAAGAGGGAAGAGCCTATTTATTTGGCAGCATTGCAGGCTTGTCCATTGGCACTAAATTGTTTCCGGTACATGTCATGCTATCATTTTTGTGAGAGGCTTTCACAGATTCAGCACCATAGAGAGTTAGCCCGTTTGTTTGTCCTACACCTCCACGATGGACATGTCACTCTTGCAGGGGTGAATTTCATATTGACACCCGAGGTGATCTCAGAGGCTACAGGTATACCGAATGTGGGTGAGGTGTGGTCGAAGTGCAGACTTCTTGATTTTGTTCACTTTGAGCCCTATGTCCGGTCATCATATGTGGAACAATTGAAGGGTATTTTCCCATTCAGGTTTCTTCGGAGTGAGTATGCCCCTCTCATGAGACTTATCATGCAGTATTTCACCTGTGTGGGCAGATTTTCACGGGTGTATTCATATCATGTTCGCTTGTTGATGCATTTCACCCGGGTGAGGATGATGAACCTCCCGACCTTCCTATTTCAGAACATTCAGAGGATGGTACCCATGTTGCAGAGAAAGACTCCGGCCCAGCAGTACAGGAGCCTTTGTCACTATGGTTTGATCAAGCTTATAGTTTCTTATCAGTTGACTCAGCAGGGCATCTCATGGGAGGAGTTCATCTCCCGTGAGTTTTTCACAGTGCCACCTCAGCCTCAGCAGGAGGTCATTCATGAGGAGGCAGACCATATCAGTAGGAGGTCATTCATGAGGAGGCAGGACCATATCAGCAGGAGGTCATTCATGAGGAGGCAGGACCATATCAGCAGGAGGTCATTCATGAGGAGGGAGGACCATCTTAGCAGCCTGATGCTCCCATCACTCGACATGTCAGCTCCACTCCCATGGTCACTTATCAGAAAGGCCCAAGGGCCTTATTTGCAGCAGCCAGGCGAGTACTATCTCCACAGCAGGTGGAAGGGGTCTCGCCTTCATCTTCAGAGCAGCGAGTTCTTTCTCCACATCAGGTGGAAGGGGCCTCGTTATCTTCATCAGCACAGGTACAGTAGAGGGGCAAAGAGCCCATGGTTCATGAGGATCCGGTGGTTGATGTTGAGGCCAGTTCTTCTAGCTATGAGGCAAAGGAGATCGTTCAGCTTCTCAGGTCCGAGAATGATGTTTTGCAGCAGAAGCTTGAGATGGCCCAATGGACCATCACCTATTTAGAGCAGCGGAACAAACGGCTGGAGGAGGAAAAGGCACTTGATGAGCTATGGAGGATTCGTAGTGACCGAGTCCTCAACTGTAGGAGACTCGGTGATCCATTGCCTGCTGATCGGGAGTCCAGGCTTATTCAGGTGAATGCCCATTTGGAGAGGCTGTTGGCGAAGGCCAACCAAGACAAGAGGCTGCTAAGGAACATGAAAAACCACTATTGGGCTAGGATGCATGTTTGTAAAGCAAAGTTGAAAATAGTCCAAAGAAGGTTGACCGAGGCTCTTGGGAGGAAGAAAAAGGCCAACCCACTCCGCATCTTGGCTGAGGCTTCCCTCACCCATCATGACACTCATTATCTTCATCACAGCACCAAGCACAAAAAATTTTGGAAGTTTTGGCTCATTTTTGGCATTTTTGGGAAATTTACAGGTTTTGGCTTCTCAAGGGGTCTCACCCCCGGTGAGACCCCTTGTACTCGTAGCTCCGTTTTTCGAAAACTCAGCATTGATGGATTTTTCATGCAACGTTACACATGCCTATGGATTAGCTTGAGTTTTCATGGAGTTTTGGGTCTCCAAAAGGTCAAAATACAGCCAAATTTTGACTTTCTGCCCCTTTTTTGAGCTGCAGAAGTAGTCTTGGGAGAATTGACTTTTGACTTGGCAAATGACCTCCAAATCCAAAAATTCTAGTTGGGTTGGAAATTAGACTCAGAGACCTTTCCAACGAGCTATCCTGCACTTCATTCTGACACCGGGAAGGCCTCCAAACAGGGCTCCAAAGTGCGTGACCCCTTCGGCTGGATGTGCGCGACCCCTTCAGCAATTTGTGCCAGATTTTGCCAGTTCGGCCAGAAAATCACTGTTTTCACCTACTTTGACTTTTTGGGGTTCTAGATGATGGATTTTTATGTAATTATCATGACTCAAAGACATTTTTACTCTTCTTTAACACTTCTAGAAGTTTCTTGAATGTAACTGGTAAATATTTAATGCATGGATGGGTTCCCTAGCTTATAGAGGCAAGTTGTTTTGACTGCCTATTATCTAGTGCTCAGTTTAGAAGTAGTTGAAACAGCCCCTAGGAAGGGGAGCTCGACCCCTAGAGGTGGGGAGAGAGGTTAGATCATCTATATTATGCACTCTTTTGCTCATTTTCATGGTTGGACTCTTGAGGGATAGATTATTATTGTATTATTCACTTGTATCTCTGCAATTTTTGGCTAAGGAGGACCATGGTTTTGCAGTCATCATTGGGATTCTTGTGGACTCATTGTGTTGATGGTGTGTCTTTTCATGTTATTGTAAGCTATGTTATGTGATTCATTTCCTTTCTATACTGCTGCATATTAAACAAATGAAGTGATAAAGTTAGAATCCATGTTTGCCATGCTCTGCTTTCAAATTTGTTTAATTTTTATGTTTTCTACTGTCTAAAGAGAATTCAAATCCATTGTTTGCTCTCTTTAGCCTTCTCATCTTTCTTCCAGATCACCCACTTCAGCTAAAGACATCTACACAAGCTCCTACCTTGCCCCAAAGATCCCCCTGCAGAAACTGTGTCACATCCACGCACCCTAAATTGCAGATCCTCAACTTGCCACCAAAAATCCCAAAAACCCCTAAATCAACTTTTTAATCAGTTTACTAGCCTAATATCAGTGTTACCTTGTTGGTCATCTCATCCATTGAAGATTTTACCGAGATAGACCGGAGAGAGCCTTCTCATACCCCGTAGGGCTAGCTACGAGGTGAAATGGTTTGATGTTGCCTTGAAGGTTTACCTTCCTCAGCCTAGGGTGAAATCTCAAGCGCTAACATAGTGGCGACCATACTGGGGAGAACAAACTTGTTTGTGGGTTGATGTGTTTGTTTCATAAGTCTTAGACAGAGCCTGAAGTTACGCCAGGAACCTTCGAAAACGCTCTTGTTTTACATCAGCGTTAGTAGATAAATGCTGCTTCAGTGAATCTCCGTGAGCTTGTGAATATAACACTTCATTTGCATTTTACCCCAGTACATGTATCAAGTTCAGATCTGATTGTTGATAGTGGACAACGATCAGGCACTTGAAAGGCTGAAATCATTCACTTGGCGACTCCTTTCATTGAAGAATCCAGCAACCTATGCTTCATGGTGACTTCACTGCAGGAAGATCAGTAGCTGTGAGATTTTCATGATGGACCTAATTGCAAGAAGATATGCTCCCCTGAGCCGAGATCACATCCCTGGTTTTCCAAATAAAATTCCAAAGGTAGATTGGTCAAGGAATCTGCCTATATTTAATGATGATGGTAAGAAGGATGCTGCTTTACATCTAGTTAGATTTCACATGCATATTCGCAAGTTGAAGGTTGATTTTCCTTAAGATTGCTTGATGAAGATATTCTTGGCCACTCTGGAAGGTGAAGCCCAATCATGGTATGAAAGTTTGCCGCCTGCTTGTATTTATTGTTTAAAGGATTTTCATGCTATGTTCATTGAAAGATATAAGGACTCTTATCCATCATTGAATTTAGTTCAAGACTGTTGCAAGCATGCCTATAGTTTTATTGAAAGCCTTGAGAAGTTTTATGAAGATGATAATTTTATGGATGAAGAGATCATGGAAGCTTTGTATGAAAATCAATTTCAGCAGCACACAGAAATCTTAGAGGATACTTGTCAAGATCAGCAAGCTGAAGATTTCCATATGGTTGAAAATGAGGAAAGAGCAAATGTTGTTTCAGATTTACCCACAGAAGAAGACAGTAGCATGCAACCCATCAAAGAGAGCTCTACTGTTGAGATCATAGACAGAGTTTTGGATTCAGATGTTCATGAACAGCAAGGTGAGATCTTTGTGCAAGTAAGTGATGAATCTCCTTTCAATAACTCAGTAATAAATGATAGTTTGAATGCCTTGTCATATGAAGATAATTATTGTTTAAGCAAAAGAAACCAAAAGGCATTGTCTCCTTTGTCTGAAGAGGAGATAGATCAGCTTTTGAAAGGTCTTGTTACATCCCAAGCTACAGCAGATTTGCAATGCATACATAGTCAGGAAAGTGTTGGGGAAACTTCTTCCTCTGTTGAAGAAGATGATTGTCTTGTAGATCAGCAAATAGATAATGTTTTCCTTCACAAAGATGATAATCCGGCTGTCATATCATTTGAAGATGACCTACCATATTGTCAAACTACCGAAGATCATAGCATTCAGGATTCCATTTCAGATTCTTCCTCATATGTCTCATGTTTTGAAATGTTATTTCAAGATGAGATCTGCTCATCTACTTGTTCAGAATTTTTTGAGGACCAGGAACATACTCTTTCTGAAGCACATGATGAAGGCAGATCAGAATTTGAAACAAAGGAAACCTTGTTCTTTCAGCAAGAGGTGGTAATGTCAAGTCTTCATGTTTTCCAGGATCCAATGGCAGATTTGTTACAGTCAGCAGTGATAGTGTTTATTGCAGTGTTCAGTGATGAAGGAGATCATGGTCAGCTATATTTTTGGATGCCCAGTTACCAGTATCTATTGTTGATCATGAGATCTGATTGGGAGAATCAGTCAAGAAGGCATCTGCTTGATTGGTTGCATTGGCATTTTGATATAGTTTGATGTATATTGTCTTGTAAGAAACACAGGTGGTTGTCATCATGATTTCCAATCTTGATGGACTGCTGCCTTTCAAAAAGCTTTGTAAGTTCTTGTTTTAGTTAAGTTTCAGTCAGTTTTCAGTCAAGTTTTCATTCAATAAATGAGTCATGAGTCCTTTGTTAGTCCATTTTCAGTCTTGTTGTTAAGTTAGTTTGAGTCGGTTTTCAGTCATGCATTTCAGCTTGAGTTTTTTACTCCATTGCCCAATGATAAAGCACTGATATGCTCTCCCAGAGGTCTGAGGTTCTTGGTACCTCCAAGGAGATACCATCCCCATTGGAGCCAATGTTAGTGTCGGTCTTGAAAGCCCTCCATCAGTGATCAAAGCTCTTTGCATTTGCATTAGTAGGTGTCCCATCAGTGTCAAAATTTGCATCCCGTTAGGCATGCCATAACCCTGATGGAGGAGCTGGTCTATTCATATCCCTTTTGGCTTTGCTGGATCAGGTCATATCAGGTCATTGAGTTTGTCAAAATGCTCTTGTTTGGTCTTAATGTCAAAATTCTAGGTCTATGGTTTTGGTCAGTTGTCTTAGCAAGGTTAGCAAGGTCATGTTTATGAGAGTCCTTGACTGACCAGCAAGCCAGAGGGAGGATGGTAAACATGTTCCTTTGAAATTTTCATCATGTATAGCTCATTTTTAACCTTGGATTTAAAAACCCTGTTTTTAAAGCCAAGGTCATGATAATTTTTGTAAAAGAATAAGTGTCCAAGAAATCTTCAGAAAGGCAGCAACAACCCTGGTCCCCTTGCTACAATTCTTCAGATGATCTCCCTGCAAAAAGAATCAGGTGAAAGCACTCAAAAGGTCAACTTTAGGATAAAGGAAACCAAGAAAATCAGTGTTTTCAAAAAGTAACAAAATAGACTTTATAAAGTGGGTTTTGGATGCAAATTTTTTCAAAAGTGAGATTATAAAAGGTAATTCTCCCTCCTTTAAATTTCATTGTGCATTTCGAGCTTCTAAGAGTGATTGTGAGAGAGTGCAAGTCGAAGAAGGCGAAGATACAAGTGTTTTGGGCAGTTTCCAGGTGCGCGACCCTTCCAAGCTCGTGCGCGACCCCTTGGGTGGTGCGCGACCCCTCCAGCAGCTTCCGGCAGTGCAAAATCACAATGGGCGCGACCCCTTGAGCTGTGTGCGACCCCTCTAGGGCTGTGCGCTACCCCTTCAACTGTTTGTCACCAAACTGCAAACAAATTCTCTCATTCCTCTTCGAACTTGCTAAATCGGTCGAGGTAGGCACTCAATTGATGAATAATGATATGGATGGTGAAAATAATGATGTGTATCATGGTTTTATCATTTAAATTTGCAAGTGAATGGATTAATATGGTTGTTGCTAATGTTTGTGAAATGCTAGGGTTTATGACTGTTTTCAAGTGTTTATTGTCCCATTGATCCCTTCCTTTTTTCCCCTCTTTCATAATAATCATGCTTGCATCTCTGTCCTATGTCATTTGCACATAAATGTTGCCCTACCCCCCACCCCTAAGTTATAAACCCTATCCCTCTCACAAGCACTCAAACCCTAAATTCCTCTACCATACACATGCAAAACTAAAACAAAAAGAAAAGATACATTTGTAAAGACAAAAGAGAGTCATGTAAATTTAATGTGCTGTGTATTTTAAAGCATGTACAAACCCCTATATATCCTTGACATCCCCTTGTACATGAAATACTTTCCCTTGATGTAAAAATGTTGAGTATGTACTCCTTAATGTGCATGTAACCCTTGAAAAACAAAAAGAGTAGAATCTGCCTTATAACACACATGAACTCCTAAGTGAATTTGGTGTATGGTGTCCTTATGCCCCTATTGATATCTGTATCCCCTTACATGTTCATTATTATACATGTTTTTTCCCATATGAGATGTTTTTTGCAAATGATTTCCCATGTTTTATGCACACGATTTCCCGATGTTAAAACTGTTCCTATATGCATGATAATGTGTAAAGTTTCCCTTGAAGATTCCCTGTTATTATCATATATTTCCATTCCTTGTTTAGAAATTCCCTCCCCTAACATTCCCCTCATGTTTCTCCCCTTGAAACAGCATAGAGTTCAGTATTTTTGCAGGCAGAGGCAGCAGTTCAATTTGTCCTTCAGTTTGCCCACCTTGCTCCAAAACCATGTCAGATACTGAGACTTATGAGCAAGGTGATGACCATTCATCATCAGCGGAGAGTGAGGAACAGAGGAGGCCTCGGAGAGGGGGTAAGGGAGGTCATCATAAGAGGGAAGAGCCTATTTCTTTGGCAGCATTGCAGGCTTGTCCATTGGCACTGAATTGTTTCCGGTACATGTCATGCTATCAGTGTTGTGAGAGGCTTTCACAGATTCAGCACCATAGAGAGTTAGCCCGTTTGTTTGTCCTACACCTCCACGATGGACATGTTACTCTTGCAGGGGTGAATTTCATATTGACACCCGAGGTGATCTCAGAGGCTACAGGTATACCGAATGTGGGTGAGGTGTGGTCGAAGCGCAGACTTCTTGATTTTGTTCACTTTGAGCCCTATGTCCGGTCATCATATGTGGAACAATTGAAGGGTATTTTCCCATTCAGGTTTCTTTGGAGTGAGTATGCCCCTCTCATGAGACTTATCATGCAGTATTTCACCTGTGAGGGCAGATTTTCACGGGTGTATTCATATCATGTTCGCTTGTTGATGCATTTCACCCGGGTGAGGATGATGAACCTCCCGACCTTCCTATTTCAGAACATTCAGAGGATGGTACCCATGTTGCAGAGAAAGACTCCGGCCCAGCAGTACAGGAGCCTTTTTCACTATGGTTTGATCCAGCTTATAGTTTCTTATCAGTTGACTCAGCAGGGCATCTCATGGGAGGAGTTCATCTCCCGTGAGTTTTTCACAGTGCCACCTCAGCCTCAGCAGGAGGTCATTCATGAGGAGGCAGGACCATATCAGTAGGAGGTCATTCATGAGGAGGCAGGACCATATCAGCAGGAGGTCATTCATGAGGAGGCAGGACCATATCAGCAGGAGGTCATTCATGAGGAGGGAGGACCATCTCAGCAGCCTGATGCTCCCATCACTCGACATGTCAGCTCCACTCCCATTGTCACTTATCAGAAAGGCCCAAGGGCCTTCTTTGCAGCAGCCAGGTGAGTACTATCTCCACAGCAGGTGGAAGGGGTCTCGCCTTCATCTTCAGAGCAGCGAGTGCTTTCTCCACATCAGGTGGAAGGGGCCTCGTTATCTTCATCAGCACAGGTACAGTAGAGGGGCAAAGAGCCCATGGTTCATGAGGATCCGGTGGTTGATGTTGAGGCCAGTTCTTCTAGCTATGAGGCAAAGGAGATCGTTCAGCTTCTCAGGTCCGAGAATGATGTTTTGCAGCAGAAGCTTGACATGGCACAATGGACCATCACCTATTTAGAGCAGCGGAACAAACGGCTGGAGGAGGAAAAGGCACTTGATGAGCTATGGAGGATTCGTAGTGACCGAGTCCTCAACTGTAGGAGACCCGGTGATCCATTGCCTGCTGATCGGGAGTCCAGGCTTATTCAGGTGAATGCCCATCTGGAGAGGCTGTTGGTGAAGGCCAACCAAGACAAGAGGCTACTAAGGAACATGAAAAACCACTATTGGGCTAGGATGCATGTTTGTAAAGCAAAGTTGAAAATAGTCCAAAGAAGGTTGACCGAGGCTCTTGGGAGGAAGAAAAAGGCCAACCCACTCCGCATCTTGGCTGAGGCTTCCCTCACCCATCATGACACTCATTAGCTTCATCACAGCACCAAGCACAAAAAATTTTGGAAGTTTTGGCTCATTTTTGGCATTTTTGTGAAATTTACAGGTTTTGGCTTCTCAAGGGGTCTCACCCCCGGTGAGACCCCTTGTCCTCGTAGCTCCGTTTTGCGAAAACTCAGCATTGATGGATTTTTCATGCAAAGTTACACATGCCTATGTATTAGCTTGAGTTTTCATGGAGTTTTGGGTCTCCAAAAGGTCAAAATACAGCCAAATTTTGACTTTCTGCCCCTTTTTTGAGCTGCAGAAGTAGTCTTGGGAGAATTGACTTTTGACTAGGAAAATGACCTCCAAATCCAAAAATTCTGGTTGGGTTGGAAATTAGACTCAGAGACCTTTCCAACGAGCTATCTTGCACTTCATTATGACACAGGGAAGGCCTCCAAACAGGGCTCCAAAGTGCGCGACCCCTTCGGCTGGATGTGCGCGACCCCTTCAGCAATTTGTGCCAGATTTTGCCAGTTCGGCCAGAAAATCACTGTTTTCACCTACTTTGACTTTTTGGGGTTCTAGATGATGGATTTTTATGTAATTATCATTACTCAAAGACATTTTTACTCTTCTTTAACACTTCTAGAAGTTTCTTGAATGTAACTGGTAAATATTTAATGCATGGATGGGTTCCCTAGCTTATAGAGGCAAGTTGTTTTGACTGCCTATTATCTAGTGCTCAGTTTAGAAGTAGTTGAAATAGCTCCTAGGAAGGGGAGCTAGACCCCTAGAGGTGGGGAGAGAGGTTAGATCATCTATATTATGCACTCTTTTGCTCATTTTCATGGTTGGACTCTTGAGGGAGAGATTATTATTGTATTATTCACTTGTATCTCTGCAATTTTTGGCTAAGGAGGACCATGGTTTTGCAGTCATCATTGGGATTCTTGTGGACTCATTGTGTTGATGGTGTGTCTTTTCATGTTATTGTAAGCTATGTTATGTGATTCATTTCCTTTCTATACTGCTACATATTAAACAAATGAAGTGATAAAGTTAGAATTCATGCTTGCCATGCTCTGCTTTCAAATTTGTTTAATGTTTATGTTTTCTACTGTCTAAAGAGAATTCAAATCCATTGTTTGCTCTCTTTAGCCTTCTTGTCTTTCTTCCTGATCACCCACTTCAGCTAAAGACATCTACACAAGCTCCTACCTTGCCCCAAAGATCCCCCTGCAGAAACTGTGTCACATCCCCGCACCCTAAATTGCAGATCCTCAACTTGCCACCAAAAACCCCAAAAACCCCTAAATCAACTTTTTAATCAGTTTACTAGCCTAATATCAGTGTTACCTTGTTGGTCATCTCATCCATTGAAGATTTTACCGAGATAGACCGGAGAGAGCCTTCTCATACCCCGTAGGGCTAGCTACGAGGTGAAATGGTTTGATGTTGCCTTGAAGGTTTACCTTCCTCAGCCTAGGGTGAAATCTCAAGCGCTAACATAGTGGCGACCATACTGGGGAGAACAAACTTGTTTGTGGGTTGATGTGTTTGTTTCATAAGTCTTAGATGGAGCCTGAAGTTACGCCAGGAGCCTTCGAAAACGCTCTTGTTTTACATCAGCGTTAGTAGATAAATGCTGCTTCAGTCAATCTCCGTGAGCTTGTGAATACAACACTTCATTTGCATTTTACCCCAGTACATGTATCAAGTTCAGATCTGATTGTTGATAGTGGACAACGATCAGGCACTTGAAAGGCTGAAATCATTCACTTGGCGACTCCTTTGATTGAAGAATCCAGCAACCTATGCTTCATGGTGACTTCACTGTAGGAAGATCAGTAGCTGTGAGATTTTCATGATGGACCTAATTGCAAGAAGATATGCTCCCCTGAGCCGAGATCACATCCCTGGTTTTCCAAATAAAATTCCAAAGGTAGATTGGTCAAGGAATCTGCCTATATTTAATGATGATGGTAAGAAGGATGCTCCTTTACATCTAGTTAGATTTCACATGCATATTCGCAAGTTGAAGGTTGATTTTCCTGAAGATTGCTTGATGAAGATATTCTTGGCCACTCTGGAAGGTGAAGCCCAATCATGGTATGAAAGTTTGCCGCCTGCTTGTATTTATTGTTTAAAGGATTTTCATGCTATGTTCATTGAAAGATATAAGGACTCTTATCCATCATTGAATTTAGTTCAAGACTGTTGCAAGCATGCCTATAGTTTTATTGAAAGCCTTGAGAAGTTTTATGAAGATGATAATTTCATGGATGAAGAGATCATGGAAGCTCTGTATGAAAATCCATTTCAGCAGCACACAGAAATCTTAGAGGATACTTGTCAAGATCAGCAAGCTGAAGATTTCCATATGGTTGAAAATGAGGAAAGAGCAAATGTTGTTTCAGATTTACCCACAGAAGAAGACAGCAGCATGCAACCCATCAAAGAGAGCTCTACTGTTGAGATCATAGACAGAGTTTTGGATTCAGATGTTCATGAACAGCAAGGTGAGATCTTTGTGCAAGTAAGTGATGAATCTCCTTTCAATAACTCAGTAATAAATGATAGTTTGAATGCCTTGTCATATGAAGATAATTATTGTTTAAGCAAAAGAAACCAAAAGGTATTGTCTCCTTTGTCTGAAGAGGAGATAGATCAGCTTTTGAAAGGTCTTGTTACATCCCAAGCTACAGCAGATTTGCAATGCATACATAGTCAGGAAAGTGTTGGGGAAACTTCTTCCTCTGTTGAAGAAGGTGATTGTCTTGTAGATCAGCAAATAGATAATGTTTTCCTTCGCAAAGATGATAATCCGGCTGTCATATCATTTGAACATGACTTACCATATTGTCAAACTACCGAAGATCATAGCATTCAGGATTCCATTTTAGATTCCTCCTCATATGTATCATGTTTTGAAATGTTATTTCAAGAGGAGATCTGCTCATCTACTTGTTCAGAATTTTTTGAGGACCAGGAACATACTCTTTCTGAAGCACATGATGAAGGCAGATCAGAATTGGAAACAAAGGAAACCTTTTTCTTTCAGCAAGAGGTGGTAATGTCAAGTCTTCATGTTTTCCAGGATCCAATGGCAGATTTGTTACAGTCAGCAGTGATAGTGTTTATTGCAGTGTTCAGTGATGAAGGAGATCATGGTCAGCTATATTTTTGGATGCCCAGTTACCAGTATCTATTGTTGATCATGAGAGCTGATTGGGAGAATCAATCAAGAAGGCATCTGCTTGATTGGTTGCATTGGCATTTTGATATAGTTTGATGTATATTGTCTTGTAAGAAACACAGGTGGTTGTCATCATGATTTCCAATCTTGATGGACTGCTGCCTTTCAAAAAGCTTTGTAAGTTCTTGTTTTAGTTAAGTTTCAGTCAGTTTTCAGTCAAGTTTTCATTCAATAAATGAGTCATGAGTCCTTTGTTAGTCCATTTTCAGTCTTGTTGTTAAGTTAGTTTGAGTCGGTTTTCAGTCATGCATTTCAGCTTGAGTTTTTGACTCCATTGCCCAATGATAAAGCACTGATCTGCTCTCCTAGAGGTCTGAGGTTCTTGGTACCTCCAAGGAGATACCATCCCCATTGGAGCCAATGTTAGTGTCGGTCTTGAAAGCCCTCCATCAGTGATCAAAGCTCTTTGCATTTGCATTAGTAGGTGTCCCATCAGTGTCAAAATTTGCATCTCGTTAGGCATGCTATAACCCTGATGGAGGAGCTGGTCTATTCATATCCCTTTTGGCTTTGCTGGATCAGGTCATATCAGGTCATTGAGTTTGTCAAAATGCTCTTGTTTGGTCTTAGTGTCAAAATTCTAGGTCTAGGGTTTTGGTCAGTTGTCTTAGCAAGGTTAGCAAGGTCATGTTTATGAGAGTCCTTGACTGACCAGCGAGCCAGAGGGAGGATGGTAAACATGTTCCTTTGAAAATTTTCATCATGTATAGCTCATTTTTAACCTTGGATTTAAAAGCCTTGTTTTTAAAGCCAAGGTCATGATAATTTTTGTAAAAGAATAAGTGTCCAAGAAATCTTCAGAAAGGCAGCAACAACCCTGGTCCCCTTGCTACAGTTCTTCAGATGATCTCCCTGCAAAAAGAATCAGGTGAAAGCACTCAAAAGGTCAACTTTAGGATAAAGGAAACCAAGAAAATCAGTGTTTTCAAAAAGTGACAAAATAGACTTTATAAAGTGGGTTTTGGATGCAAATTTTTTCAAAAGTGAGATTATAAAAGGTAATTCTCCCTCATTTAAATTTCATTGTGCATTTCGAGCTTCTAAGAGTGATTGTGAGAGAGTGCAAGTCGAAGAAGGCGAAGATACAAGTGTTTTGGGCAGTTTCCAGGTGCGCGACCCTTCCAAGCTCGTGCGCGACCCCTTGGGTGGTGCGCGACCCCTCCAGCAGCTTCCGGCAGTGCAAAATCACAATGGGCGCGACCCCTTGAGCTGTGCGCGACCCCTCCAGGGCTGTGCGCTACCCCTTCAGCTGTTTGTCACCAAACTGCAAACAAATTCTCTCATTCCTCTTCGAACTTGCTAAATCGGTCGAGGTAGGCACTCAATTCATGAATAATGATATGGATGGTGAAAATAATGATGTGTGTCATGGTTTTATCATTTAAATTTGCAAGTGAATGGATTAATATGGCTGTTGCTAATGTTTGTGAAATGCTAGGGTTTATGACTGTTTTCAAGTGTTTATTGTCCCATTGATCCCTTCCTTTTTTCCCCTCTTTCATAATAATCATGCTTGCATCTCTGTCCTATGTCATTTGCACATAAATGTTGCCCTACCCCCATCCCTAAGTTATAAACCCTACCCCTCTCACAAGCACTCAAACCCTAAATTCCTCTACCATACACATGCAAAACTAAAACAAAAAGAAAAGATACATTTGTAAAGACAAAAGAGAGTCATGTAAATTTAATGTGCTGTGTATTTTAAAGCATGTACAAACCCCTATATATCCTTGGCATCCCCTTGTACATCAAATACTTTCCCTTGATGTAAAAATGTTGAGTATGTACTCCTTAATGTGCATGTAACCCTTGAAAAACAAAAAGAGCAGAATCTGCCTTATAACACACATGAACTCCTAAGTGAATTTGGTGTATGGTGTCCTTATGCCCCTATTGATATCTGTATCCCCTTACATGTTCATTATTATACATGTTTTTTCCCATATGAGATGTTTTTTGCAAATGATTTCCCATGTTTTATGCACACGATTTCCCGATGTTAAAACTGTTCCTATATGCATGATAATGTGTAAAGTTTCCCTTGAAGATTCCCTGTTATTATCATATATTTCCATTCCTTGTTTAGAAATTCCCTCCCCTAACATTCCCCTCATGTTTCTCCCCTTGAAACAACATAGAGTTCAGTATTTTTGCAGGCAGAGGCAGCAGTTCAATTTGTCCTTCAGTTTTCCCACCTTGCTCCAAAACCATGTCAGATACCGAGACTTATGAGCAAGGTGATGACCATTCATCATCAGCATAGAGTGAGGAACAGAGGAGGCCTCGGAGAGGGGGTAAGGGAGGTCATCATAAGAGGGAAGAGCCTATTTCTTTGGTAGCATTGCAGGCTTGTCCATTGGCACTGAATTGTTTCCGGTACATGTCATGCTATCAGTTTTGTGAGAGGCTTTCACAGATTCAGCACCATAGAGAGTTAGCCCGTTTGTTTGTCCTACACCTCCACGATGGACATGTTACTCTTGCAGGGGTGAATTTCATATTGACACCCGAGGTGATCTCAGAGGCTACAGGTATACCGAATGTGGGTGAGGTGTGGTCGAAGCGCAGACTTCTTGATTTTGTTCACTTTGAGCCCTATGTCCGGTCATCATATGTGGAACAGTTGAAGGGTATTTTCCCATTCATGTTTCTTCGGAGTGAGTATGCCCCTCTCATGAGACTTATCGTGCAGTATTTCACCTGTGAGGGCAGATTTTCACGGGTGTATTCATATCATGTTCGCTTGTTGATGCATTTCACCCGGGTGAGGATGATGAACCTCCCGACCTTCCTATTTCAGAACATTCAGAGGATGGTACCCATGTTGCAGAGAAAGACTCCGGCCCAGCAGTACAGGAGCCTTTGTCACTATGGTTTGATCCAGCTTATAGTTTCTTATCAGTTAACTCAGCAGGGCATCTCATGGGAGGAGTTCATCTCCCGTGAGTTTTTCACAGTGCCACCTCAGCCTCAGCAGGAGGTCATTCATGAGGAGGCAGGACCATATCAGCAGGAGGTCATTCATGAGGAGGCAGGACCATATCAGCAGGAGGTCATTCATGAGGAGGGAGGACCATCTCAGCAGCCTGATGCTCCCATCACTCGACATGTCAGCTCCACTCCCATGGTCACTTATCAGAAAGGCCCAAGGGCCTTATTTGCAGCAGCCAGGCGAGTACTATCTCCACAGCAGGTGGAAGGGGTCTCGCCTTCATCTTCAGAGCAGCGAGTGCTTTCTCCACATCAGGTGGAAGGGGCCTCGTTATCTTCATCAGCACAGGTACAGCAGAGGGGCAAAGAGCCCATGGTTCATGAGGATCCGGTGGTTGATGTTGAGGCCAGTTCTTCTAGCTATGAGGCAAAGGAGATCGTTCAGCTTCTCAGGTCCGAGAATGATGTTTTGCAGCAGAAGCTTGACATGGCCCAATGGACCATCACCTATTTAGAGCAGCGGAACAAACGGATGGAGGAGGAAAAGGCACTTGATGAGCTATGGAGGATTCGTAGTGACCGAGTCCTCAACTGTAGGAGACCCGGTGATCCATTGCCTGCTGATCGGGAGTCCAGGCTTATTCAGGTGAATGCCCATTTGGAGAGGCTATTGGCGAAGGCCAACCAAGACAAGAGGCTGCTAAGGAACATGAAAAACCACTATTGGGCTAGGATGCATGTTTGTAAAGCAAAGTTGAAAATAGTCCAAAGAAGGTTGACCGAGGCTCTTGGGAGGAAGAAAAAGGCCAACCCACTCCGCATCTTGGCTGAGGCTTCCCTCACCCATCATGACACTCATTAGCTTCATCACAGCACCAAGCACAAAAAAATTTGGAAGTTTTGGCTCATTTTTGGCATTTTTGGGAAATTTACAGGTTTTGGCTTCTCAAGGGGTCTCACCCCCGGTGAGACCCCTTGTCCTCGTAGCTCCGTTTTGCGAAAGCTCAGCATTGATGGATTTTTCATGCAAAGTTACACATGCCTATGGATTAGCTTGAGTTTTCATGGAGTTTTGGGTCTCCAAAAGGTCAAAATACAGCCAAATTTTGACTTTCTGCCCCTTTTTTGAGCTGCAGAAGTAGTCTTGGGAGAATTGACTTTTGACTAGACAAATGACCTCCAAATCCACAAATTCCAGTTGGGTTGGAAAGTAGACTCAGATACCTTTCCAACGAGCTATCATGCACTTCATTCTGACACCGGGAAGGCCTCCAAACAGGGCTCCAAAGTGCGCGACCCCTTCGGCTGGATGTGCGCGACCCCTTCAGCAATTTGTGCCAGATTTTGCCAGTTCGGCCAGAAAATCACTGTTTTCACCTACTTTGACTTTTTGGGGTTCTAGATGATGGATTTTTATGTAATTATCATGACTCAAAGACATTTTTACTCTTCTTTAACACTTCTAGAAGTTTCTTGAATGTAACTGGTAAATATTTAATGCATGGATGGGTTCCCTAGCTTATAGAGGCAAGTTGTTTTGACTGCCTATTATCTAGTGCTCAGTTTAGAAGTAGTTGAAACAGCTCCTAGGAAGGGGAGCTCGACCCCTAGAGGTGGGGAGAGAGGTTAGATCATCTATATTATGCACTCTTTTGCTCATTTTCATGGTTGGACTCTTGAGGGAGAGATTATTATTGTATTATTCACTTGTATCTCTGCAATTTTTGGCTAAGGAGGACCATGGTTTTGCAGTCATCATTGGGATTCTTGTGGACTCATTTTGTTGATGGTGTGTCTTTTCATGTTATTGTAAGCTATGTTATGTGATTCATTTCCTTTCTATACTGCTGCATATTAAACAAATGAAGTGATAAAGTTAGAATCCATGTTTGCCATGCTCTGCTTTCAAATTTGTTTAATTTTTATGTTTTCTACTGTCTAAAGAGAATTCAAATCCATTGTTTGCTCTCTTTAGCCTTCTCATCTTTCTTCCAGATCACCCACTTCAGCTAAAGACATCTACACAAGCTCCTACCTTGCCCCAAAGATCCCCCTGCAGAAACTGTGTCACATCCCCACACTCTAAATTGCAGATCCTCAACTTGCCACCAAAAACCCCTAAATCAACTTTTTAATCAGTTTACTAGCCTAATATCAGTGTTACCTTGTTGGTCATCTCATCCATCGAATATTTTACCGAGATAGACCGGAGAGAGCCTTCTCATACCCCGTAGGGCTAGCTACGAGGTGAAATGGTTTGATGTTGCCTTGAACGTTTACCTTCCTCAGCCTAGGGTGAAATCTCAAGCGCTAACAAAGTCAAGAACTCCCCCTACTCTTACTGTGAGTTTATTGACTTGTTTGTCTATCCAGTCTCTTGTCTCCTAATGAGAACTCCTCCTGCTAGGCTCTCTTATGACATGTAGAAAATATTACAGCTTTCAAAGAACTACAAAATAGGTGACTGGTAATTTTACCAGAATCACACTGTCATTAGGATCTATGGCTGTGAGCTCTGTCCCTACAGGCTCCCAAGATTTGTACCAATGAGAATGTTTGCCTTGGAGTATTATAGGCAACTTATCAACTCAGATTTAACTCATTTTCACAGTGCCAAGAAGAAGGCTCGCCTGAAATTCAAAGACCAACTAGGCCCCTTTGTCATGAACAAGAAAGAAGGTTGGCAAGATGCTGATCAACTATTGGGGGAGAAACTCAAGATGAAAATGAGTTTTTTGTGGGTTCCTTATGACCCAGATGGCTTCATTAGTGCCAGAAAGGTAAAATATAGGCTGACAGCCTATGAACATTGTAAAATCCCACAAATTGAACAATATGCCAACCAAGCTGAGTGGGTGGTAGGGACACTAGTTGAGAAGTTTACCCAAGAAGAAATTATGGAGCAAAATGTCAAAGATTTGGAAAAAAACTCTTGACTTGGATTCTTTCGAGCAGGTAACTTTCAAACTGCCACAACAAGTCGGAGAAGGTCCATCAACTGCTGCAGCTTCACAAGTTGCCCAACAAAGGTCTACACCAGCAACAGGTACAGCAAAAGGTAAAGAGCCAATGAATACAGAACATGAAACAGTGATAGAACAGCCTACTACCTCAAAGGAGCAGAGTCAAGGGCAAGCCCCTCCACAGTAGACTGAGCCACCACAGATTCCAGCATTGCAAACTCCTGCCAATGAAGAAAGAGGCAAGAAGCGAGATAGGGAAGAAACTACACCAGCTAGTGGCTCAACACAACAACCAGAAGCCAAAAGACAAAGAGTTGATCCTCAAGTTGAGGAAGAAATTACTGAAGAAGTGATAGAGAGCCCGAGGAGTGGAAGAGAAACAAGCCAGCAAACAGCTACCAGCTCATTTCAGCAAGAGCAAGAGAGGTAGCATGGTATGGAGGTCTCTTCCTCAAGGCAGCAAACCAAACAACCGCCTAGCATCAAATCAACTTTTATGGAGATCAAAGCTCAGAATGAACTGTTAAGAGTACAGTTATATGATCAGTTTCTCAAGGCAACACCCTCCAAACAGCAAAGATTAATGGCACCCTATGACTTTAAAGAGGAGAAAATGATACTAAGTCATTTTAAGCCCAAGAAACCACAGCCCTTGACAGCTGCAGATTATATAAAGAAAATCTTAGAGGTCCTCTCTAAGGACATACATCCGATGGATCAGATAGAGTTGCACAAACAAACGGGTGAGATGGTCTATGCCACTCTAGCAGACAAGGCCATGCTGGCCCATCAGCTGAAGGAATCACTGAAAAATACAAACACTCAGTTGGATTTGGAAAAAATGTCTTCCTCTGCCAAAGATAACCGAATAAAGACATTGGAGGAAATCATTGTGGATCTAGGGCATGATCCTAAGAAGGATGCCAAAGCCATCTAGGCCCTCATAAGGAAGAAAGAGGATGATATTGCTGCAATCGAAAAACAATTGAGGCTGCCTTCAACTATGCACCCACAAACTGCGGAACTTGTGCAAGAGAAAGAAGGTGAGGATACAATGGATCTGCTGATGCAAATGAACCAGAGAATAATTCAGATGGAAGAAGAGTTGGAGAAAGCACTGCAAGGCAAGCAGGGAGAGTCGACCTCCCAGCCACCTCAAACAGCTCCAACTGTGGTCACTGTTCCTCCTACACAAGCAGCAGCAATCCCTCCTATTATCCCAACATCCACAACAACTGCAACAACCACAGATGCTACAGCAGCAACAACAACAGCACCTGAATCTAGCATGAGCATGGATGAAATGATGAAAGCAGTTAAAGAGCTAGAAGTTCAGGTAACAGAGGTAAAAGAGGCCAAAGAAAAGTTGGCCAAACTGGAAGTAAGCTACGACAAGTCCAAGATGACAGTAGCTGAAAAAACAAGGGAGATAAAGGCCTTGAATGACAAAATAAAAGCCTTAGAGAAGGAGCTTAATTTGGATAAAACTCTAGCTGAGATAAAGAAGATTTTGTGGGCCAAAATTGGCCAATCAATCACTGACCAGTGGTGATCAATTCAGACCATATATGAACAAATACAATTGATAGGCCTAGCTCAATTTGAGAATCAAAGGGCCAGAGCAGCATTGGGAAATATGCCTGAGCAGGCCAATAAAATGATTCACTTCCTGAACACTCATACTAAAGAGGAGTTGGCAGCATTAGACATCAGTAACATAACATATACTATTCTGACAGCAAAGAAGGTGCTGACCCTAAGAAGTTTTGTGCAAACTCTAGAAAGAAAGTGTCAGGAAATGCAAGCAGAAATAGATGACTTCAAGCTAAAAATGGCAGCATTACAGAGCAGAGGATTGCCCAGCCTATTGACCAGTGCTAGAAGACTGCTGACCCGTGAGCAATATGCTACCAGGATGAATAATTATATTTCAAATCAGATTACAGCATCCTCTAGTACCTCAGAGGAAACAGGGCCTCCCTCAAGACAGAGTCTTTATGACAAGTTAGAGAACCTGTTTTATATTGAACAGGAAATAAATCATCTTTTTGAGGTTCCACCAAATTTCTATAGATACATTGAAGCTGATGAAACACTCATAAAGATACAAAGACATCAGCTGCCTAAATAAGATTGGTGGCAAGCAATGCTAGAGATTTTTCCAAAGTAATTTCGATCCTTTCCCTCTTTTGATCAGCTTCAGATTTTGGTCAGCTACAGGTCAGCTAAATTGCATACACAGGCCACCGGTTAAAGAATGAAGACAGCAGGAAAAAGAAATCAAAGTATGACTACAACAACTTTATAAAAGGCCAAGTATGCATGCCAAAAGCAGGACAGCAAAGCAATGACTCAGCAAAGCACTAGCAAAGTAAACATAGAAACCGTAAATTAAAGACGCAGCTTCAGCCGACTCAGTTGGCCCAAAAAGTCAAACTTCTCTGACAAAGTGGACAGCTAGTGCACCAACAACTACTGCAGTATTTATTTCTTTCATTTACTTCCTTGAAAAGTTGGTGAGGGAACTTATTACAGGAAGGCTTATCTGCAAGATATTTTGTATCTCATTTTTTGTATAAATACCTCCCCATAGAATGTATTTGGGGTTGGTGATTTTCTCTCTAAGCTGCGCTGTAAATTCTAAAACTCTCTGATACAAATGGCTGTTGAAGTTCATGGTTTCTGAGCTATCTGAATGTGCAAATGGTTTTCTGGGACCTGCTACTGAATTCCTGAGTCATTCGATGGAACAATAAGTTATTCTAAACTTTGTTTTATGTTTTCTGTGTTTACAAATTTCACATATGTTTCATAATATTGATAACAGGGAGAAAGAATAGCCCAGGATTTGTTTAATTACACCCTGTGCTCAATTTCTGTTATTACTTATGTTTTCCTCAGAATTGGTCATAGATATGAATTCTTAACTGCTCATGTTTGTACTAATTCCTTCACTTTGAATACTGTTTAGGAATTCTTAACTGCTCCTGGACAATACTCATACACTTTCCCTCTGCCAGCTTGATGAAAGATTCTTGATTGCCTTTCATTCCCTGACTTTATTTCATCATTTCAGATTTGAAAATTGTTCCCATACTGCCTACCTTGCTCTATAGCATTACCACTTACCCCAAGAAGCATTTTCAGTTGTACACCATCCTTGACTCCATGGCCCAATGGAACAAACTGTCTTAGACTCTCTCTTCATCTCTGCTTGGAATCACCATCCAGCAAACTTAAAACAAAAACCTGTGCATCATAACTAGCCTAAAATTCACCAAAACAAAGCTAAATTGCAAAGGGAGAGCCCTCTCTAGTTGCAGGTAGGCTAGGACCTGCAGCTAAAAGATTGGTTAGTGGTTACCTCGGCCGTATTCCCTTCAGGAGGCAGGGAACAACCTGAGTGATAACATCATTGGCAACTCCACTGGGGACTGAATGTTTGTTTACAACTGTTGTCTGTTTTCTAAAGCTACAGATGGAGCCTGAAGTTAGCCAGGTAGCCTTTGAAACTATCTTTGCTCTGCATTGACAGGAGTAGATAAAAGCTGCTTCAGTCAATCTCCAGTATAGTTTTAGGCTATAAACAGTTCTTCCAAAGATTTGATCAGTCTCCCTGTTTCAACATATTCAAAGAAAAAACTCAAATCCTCCTATGTTTCAAAAGAAATTCATGTAAAATATTGTCAAAAAATGTAATCTTAAAACATTCCCAGAAAATAGCAAAAACAAATTTAGAAGCTGGCTCCAAAGAAGAAAACTTGGTACACCAGGTCAAACCCTGACCCAGATCCTCCAGCTGTTTTTGAAAATCCCAACTTAATCCCCAAGGCCCTTAGGAGACAAGAAGCTCAAGAAAGTTCTGTCGATTTAGACCTTGAAACAGTTCAGTAGAACTATATCCCAACTCCTGCTAAACCCTCAATCCGTCTTCATATTACTGCTGCTTCTCCCAGTTCTTCATCCACCTCTCAAAGCACCTTCTCCACACCTCCATCAACTGCACCTAGTTCTACCACTGTCCCTGTTGTTCCAGCTGTCCCATTTCTTCCAGTTGCCCCATTTGTCCCTGTAAATATGGCAAACCGTTATGCTCCTTTACAGTTACCTGCAAATCCAGGGGCTATGCCTCAGGATTATCAAAGTAAAATCACATATTTTGATGGTACTGGCTCTTATACAGCCTAGCAACACACTAAGAAAATGCAAGATTATTTCGAGAATTATGAAATAGATGATGATGATGTGAGAATGAAGATTTTTGTCCAAAGTCTAACTGGTGATGTAAGGACATGGTTTAGAGCACTTGCTCCAAATTCTATAGCTAATCTAGATGCCCTCTACCAATCCTTTCTAAAAAAATGGGAGAAGAAGAAAGACCCTTTACACATTTTAACAGAATATGACAACTTGAAAAGAGGCCCACAAGAAGCTGTCCAAGACTATTTTACTAGGTTCAACAATGTTTATAATGCTATTCCTCAAAACCTTAGACCTCCACCTGATTTAGCTTTGATCAAATTCCCTAATGGATTTGATTCTGACATGGCATACCAATTGAGGGAAAGAGCCCCTCCAAGCTTAGCAGACATGCAGAATATAGCTGTTAGTGTGGAGGAAAACCTTATTGCTAAGCAAAATCGGGCAAGAGCTGAGAGAAGAACAACTTTCAAAGAGGAACCTTCAACATTTGAACAAAATCTTGATGCAATCATCAAAGGTATGGACAGACTTGGAGATAGAGTAGAGACCACTAAAAGGAAATCATCTTGGGAAGGGCAGCCAAGTAACATAGCAAGGAACCCAAATTTTAGAAAAAACTAGAATCCAAATGTTGGAAGGGCTGGCCCTGATCAGAACATCAGACCTCCATTTCAAGAGAACTATGCCAAAGCCTCAACATCTAGTGAACCAACAGAGGATCCTCACATCAACTTAATGGGTTTAGACAGTGAACAACAAGTCTTTCTAACACAAGAAGATCAAGAGGCCCATAATTTCAACCAATTTCAAACCAAATCAGGAGAGTCATTTGATTTTAGGGAAGGCTATGATGCAGCAGTCTATGAGGTTCATAAACAGTACAAACTAAGAAGCAGAACCATAGATGTGCCTGAACCTACCAAACTGAAGGACACCAAGCAACCAAAGAAAACAAAGGATAAAGTTGTCCTTATAGAACCCTTCACTAAAACAGACCCAGACCCAAAATAAGTCACTGTGGAAGATATATCAGACTTACACCACTCAAAAAATCAGCCACACACATCCCATTCTACAAAAGAAAATCTAAACTGTCCTCCTGAAAAAAGTTTCAAATCAGATATGCTTCAAAACAGCACTCATGATGAAGAGAAGCTCACTAAAAGTTCAGCTGAAAAGGAAAAGTTTGCTGACTACAATACAAAAAAACAGATAGAAAAACCTTTCAACTTGGAAACAGAAATAGGTAAGCTGAAAATAGCTATTCCTCTCTCTGAATTGGCTAAACATGAAGTCTACAGATAGCAAATCAATAGGTCACTCCAAATATCAGAGAATAGGGATGCAGTCAATGTTTTAGATGATCAACCAGAGCTAATTTTTGGCCCTGAAGTCAATGGTAAAACATTAGATGGAGGAGTTCCTCCATTCTATGTGAGCTTAAACATTCATGACAAGGTGCTCCATAATGCTATGTTTGATTCGGGAGCTTCCCACAACCTAATGCCAAAATCTGTGATGGAAAGACTGGACCTAGACATCACAAGACCCTACAAAGATTTGTTCTCATTTGATTCCAGCCAAGTTAGGTGTCTTGGCCTAATCAAAGACCTTTGTGTATCCTTAGTCCAATATCCAGCTAAGACAATCTTGATGGATGTGGTGGTAGCTGACATTCCACCCAAGTATGGCATGCTTTTATCCAGATCTTGGGGTGCAAAACTCCAAGGATCTTTGCAACTAGACATGTCCTATGCCACTATTTCAGTCTTTGGACAGCCAAAGAGATTATACCGTGAAACACTGATGAAATATGTGGTGAGTAGTCAAGAAAAACCCCAAAACTTCCCCATCTATGCTATGCATTCCGATATGGATTCATTCATTTTGTATAATGCTGGAATGTGTCCCAAAACTGATGCCAAACTCCTGATAACAGCACAACCAGAAAGCATGAATGAACAATCTGCTGCTCAAGATCAAAAATTTATTGATGTGACTAATGCAATAAAGAAAAATGACATACTACATGAATTGCAAGAGCCCAATCTACCCACTGAACAAACTTCCAAAACTCTTAAGGCTAGTCATAACCAAGAGACCTTATGGTACTTGGAGTTTGATGGCTATGTCAACAAATTAGGAGCAGGGGCAGGGGTTTGGATTCACAACATGAAAAATGACCATGCTGAAGGTCATGCATATAGGTTAAATTTCAGATGCACAAACAATATGGCCGAGTATGAAGCCCTGCTGTTGGGACTCAAACTCATCAGAGGTCTTGGGGCAACTAAGGTTTCAATACTAGGGGATTCAGATCTGATCATACAGCAGATGAAGGGAAATTTTGTCACAAACAATATTAGGTTGAGAGCTTACAGAGTGGTAGCCATTGAAATACTTAACACTTTCTCAGAATCTCAACTCACCAAAATTCCAAGAAAGCACAATTTACATGCACATAGCTTGGCAACCTTTGCTAGCACTTGCAAGCTTCCTTTTGAGCCCAATCACCACTTCACTGCTGAAATCAAACATAGACCTGTTGTCCCAGATAATGTCAAAAATTGGCAAGTCTTTGAGAATGATACACAAATAAATAACTTCCTGACTTTGAAAGAGGAATTCTCCAGCATAAACATTGATACAAGCACCAGGGATGAGCAACAACAGATAGACAAAATTGAACAAAATATATCAGCTGAAACAGCAAATCTGATATTGCACCCAACTACTTTTGATGACAAGAATTTACAAGAGCTGAAGCAAATAGATTGTGATGAAATAGCTGAGGCAGAAGCTGAAGTAATTGAACTAAAAGACAATTTTCTGCCCACAGGTTTAACTCCTTTGGAGGATTTATTCGATTCAAATGATATTTCAAGGAAGCCAAAAATGCAACCACTCAATGCAGAAATTGAGGACTGTAACATTGGAACCACAGAGAATTCCAAAATGGTAAAATTGTCAAAAGCATTGCCTGCTGATCAGAAGTTGAAATATATTGACTTGTTTAAGGAGTTCCAAGATGTGTTTGCTTGGAGTTATGAGGACCTCAAATCTTATGATATTTCAGTCATCCAACATACTATACCCTTGAAAGAGAATCAAAAACCTTTTAAACAAAAGCTTAGAAGAGTGAATCCTGTCCTCCTTCCCCTGATTGAAAAGGAAGTTAAATGAATGTACGAAGCTGGTATCATTGCACCTATCAGGTTCTCAGAATGGATTTCAAATCTAGTGCCTACTAGGAAAAAAACGGGAGAGATAAGATTGTGTGTTGATTTAAGAAACGTGAACAAAGTTTCTCTCAAAGACCATTACCCTTTACCAAAAATGGATCATATCCTACAACGGGTATTAGGAGCCTCTAGGATCTCATTATTAGATGGATTCTCAGGATTCAATCAAATTTTAGTCCATCCGAATGATCAAGAAAAAACTGCCTTTACAACACCTTGGGGAACCTTCAAATATGTCAAAATGACTTTTGGACTCAAAAATGTAGGGGCCACATTTCAAAGAGCAATGGATATAGCCTTTGCCAAAGAGATCCATGATTTCTTAGTCATATACCTTGATGATTTCACTGCTTTTTCAATATCAGACCAAGAACATTTAGAACATCTCATACAAGTGTTCATAATTTGCAGAAAATATGGCATATCATTGAACCCAAAGAAATTATTGTTTGGTCTAGAAGAAGGCAAACTCCTAGGTCACATAATTTCAAAATATGGCATTAGGATTGACCCGGACAGAATTCAAGCTATTCTTCAAGTGCCTCATCCAAGAAACATTAAAGAACTGCAAGCTTTTCTAGGAAAGATCAATTTCCTAAGAAGGTTCATTCCCAATTTGGCTGAGCTAATTAGATTGTTAAATAATATGCTGAAGAAAGATTCTAAAGTCAAGTGGACCATGGAAGCTAAACAAGCCTTTGAGGACATCAAAAGAGCTTTGACAAATACACCAGTCCTCACAAGTCCCAGGTTTGATAGATATTTCATCATTTTTTCCTTTGCGTCTGAACATACTATTGCTGCTATCCTATTGCAAAAAGATGACCAAGGATGCGAGAAGCCCATTGCTTTCTTTAGCAAAGCCCTTAGAGATGCTCCCTTAAAATATCAGATCATGGAAAAGCAAGCTTATGCCCTTGTAAAAGCCATCAAGGATTTCAGAGTTTACATCTTGTACTCACATGTGATAGCCTATGTTCCAAATGCTGTGGTTAAGGATATTTTAACTCAAGAAGGAATTGAAGGTAAGAGGGGCAAATGGATAGCCAATATTTTAGAATATGACATTGAAATCAAGCCTACAAAACTGATAAAAGGACAAGGATTAGCCAAACTGATGACTGAAACCAATTTTCAAGCACTTGACATCAATCAACTGGACAACGAACAGGAGATGGCGACTCCACAGATCAATCAAGCCTTTTTACAATCACCTTGGTATGCTGACATATGTTTTGTATTGTTAAACCTGCAAGCTCCTTCAGGGTTGTCCAGGACTGAAAAGAGATTCTTGAAAATGAAAGCATCAAAGTTTTGTATCATAGACAATGTTTTGTTTTGGAAAAATCATGAAGGTATTTTGCTTAATTGCCTAACATTGGATGAAACTAACAAAGTAATAAAAAAATAATAAAATAATAATAATAATAATATTAAATTAATAAATATTAATTAGACCTGGGTCCTAAGGTCAAAATTAGTCGTTGGTCAATTCATCCATTGGAGACTTTGCTCAGACTATTTATCATGCTAAGCTGGATCTGTTTCTTCAACTTGTCCTGACGATGAACCACACTAGTTGGTTCGAAACGCGTTGACAAATGTCTGTCTACATGTGATTTACACCGAAGTTATTCTTTCAACTAACAAAGTACTCAAGGAATTTCATGCAGGAGACTGTGGAGGACACTTATACTGGAAATCAACAGCTGATAAAATCCTAAGGGCTGGATTTTATTGGCCTTCCCTATTTACTGATGTGAAAAAAATTGTAATGTCTTGCCATAAATTCCAGATCTTTGAAGGCAAGAGAAAGTTGTTACCTTTACCCCTCAAACCTATTTCAACTGAAGGACCATTTCAACAATGGGGTTTAGACTTCATTGGTGAAATTCACCCCTCCTATTCTGGCCAACATAGGTGGATTTTGACTGCCACAGACTATTTTACCAAATGGATAGAAGCCATCCCTTGTAGGCAAGCCAATGACTCAATTATTATGCAATTTTTAGAAACCAACATCTTGTCCAGATTTGGCTATCAAGAGAAAATTATTACAGATAATGTTGCTGCTTTCAAATCCAAAAGGATGATCAACTTTTGCCATAAATACCACATTACCTTGGGCCATTCCACAGCCTATTATCCTCAAGGTAATGGATTAGCTGAGTCTTCCAACAAAAGCCTCATCAACATCATTAAAAAGGTCTTGGAGGAGAACAAAAAGAATTGGCATAAGAAGCTTGTGAATGCACTATGGGCAGACAGATTGACCACCAAAAGATCTATTGGTACAAGTCCATATGAATTGGTTTATGGAATGGAGGCAAGATTCCCTTCATCCTTGGGAATCCCTATGATCAAGTTGCTGCAATAAATACTAGCAGAGCCTAATGATATTCAAAGAAGGATCAATCAAACTATTCACTTGCAGGAGACAAGAGAGGAAATATATCAGAGAACCCAAGTTTTACAAGAAAAGATGAAAAATATCTTTGACAAAAGAACAAAGGCTGAGGATTTCTTCATAGGAAACAAAGTACTGAGATGGGACTCTAGGAGGGAAGATAAAGGGAAGCATGGAAAATTTGATTTCCTATGGAAGGGACCTTATGTTATTCAGACAGTACAAGGTAACAACACCTATTTTTTGAAAAGTTTGGATGGCAAAGATACTGAGGAAGGCCCAGTCAGTTGGGTCCCTATAATACTAGTGATTACCCCATTACTATTGTAGTTATACCCCTTATTTATATTGTTGTGCCCCTATTACCCCCATATTGTTATTTCTGTGCCCCATAGAATCCCTCTATTGTTATTTTTGTGGTTTTATATTATTATTGTTAGGTCGGCTGGATTATATTGTGACTCCTTAGACTCCTATATATAGAAAGGAGGTTTTGTCATTTGTATCATCCAAGAATTGTTCATTTATGTAATGTAAAGGAGGTTGCCCCCTCGAAGAGGCTGAATTCTAAGGCATTGATCTATCTTTTCTATCTTTTCTTGAGCTGGTTTCATAACATTTGGTATCAGAGCTTTGGATTCTAGGGTTTCGCTGCTCCAAACAGGTCATCATGGAATTTTCGCTATAATGTTTTTTCTGTGACGTTTCAGAAGTCGAAAAAAAAACCCATTTGAGAAGAATTGGCACTGAACCTTGGGTTCGAATTTCAGAGCGTTTCGCGCGATATTGTCAGAGATATGATCTGAGGAAGTTGGCCTTTTTGCAGACTCCTGAATTACATTGAAAACAGGTGACCTGGGGAAAATCGTCATAACTCTCTCTCTGAGGATCGGATTGAAATTTCGTAAAAAGGTACAGAAAGAGGACAGACTTTAGTTTCTTGTGTGTGTGTTTCAGATTCAAAGGTTGAAACAGTGAGTCGTGGCACGTCGTACAAGTTTGCTCTACTGAACCCGTCTAAAAGCAAGTCACTGTGGGAGATTTCACATAACCCTTCCTTGGAGAATTCAATTTGGCTTAGACTTGTGGCATTGGAAAGAGGACGCAGAAGGCTACTACAGGTAGCAATTTCAGAACTGGATGATCAGAAATTACAGAGATACATCAGATTCAATATCAGACTTCTATAAAGTGAAAAAAGGTGTGTAGTTTTTTTTTAAATTTTTGTGTAAGCTTGGTTTAACGGAATTCAAAGGGCATAGTAAAGCATTATTATCGGTAACTGATGCCCCGAGGAAAGAAAATGCAAACACCTAGTAAGGAACCTGAAAGCTCTAGCATGACTCATGAAGAAGAAGAAGAAATGCTACATGATATATCAAAATTACAAGAACAAGTGCAACAAATGTCACGCTCACAAAAGCTAACAGAAGCTAAGATAAGTGGCGTGGAATCTAAGATAAAGGGCATGGAAGCTAAGATGGATGATTCGAAGATAGATTTGAAGAGAGACATGGCAGATTTGAAGACAGATTTGAAGACAGACATGGCATATTTGAAGACACATTTGACAAATTTTCTACAAGAAATACTTACTAATGGTGAAAAGGTTGTAAAGGAAACTCATGATGTGAACAAAAGAAATGTTAATCATGATTCCATAGACCCTAATGTTGGATCGAAGACCCACCATATTCCAAAAATCGATATGAGGAAGTTTGATGGCAAGGATCCCGCCACATGGATATTACAGATGGAGCAGTTCTTCGATCTCAATAATGTGCAAAACACACAAAAGGTACGTATGGAAACTGTATATTTGGAACCAAATCAGTTTGTATGGTATCAATGGCTTTGCTCTCGTAAAAATTTTATCACTTGGGCAATTTTTACGGAAGAATTGATAGCACATTATGAAGATACAAAAAGCAACACTTTTTTTAGCCAATTGATAAGTCTCAAACAAAAGGGTTCAGTAATGGAGCACATTGAGGAGTTCCAAAAATTGAACATAAGGGTAAAAGATATTCCAGAGGAGCATAGGATTGATGTGTTCATAGGGTCTTTAAAGGATAATATCCAACATGATGTTCGCCTTTGGGAACCTGATTCATTAGAGAAGGCATTCAGGTTAGCAAGAAAAATGGAAAGCAAAATTATGGCAACTAGGAAGCATACCATTCACAACTATAAAGACGGAAGTGTTGTTTCCCATAGTCTTCCACAACCTACAAGGTTGACACCACAACAATTGGAAGAAAAAAGAGCAAAAGGGCTTTGTTACAATTGTGATAGCAAATACACAAAAGGTCATAAGTGTGCTGAGAAGAAATTATTCTACATAGATTGTGAAGAGGAAGAAGAAAAGGAGCAAGAAAGGTCAAAAGAAGAGGATATACTCCAGGAACAAAGCCTAGATGAAGAACAAATAAATCCGACCATATCTTGTAATGCATTGGCGGGAATTACCACTCCTCAAACCATCAAGATAGAAGGACAAATCAAGAAGAAAAAGGTAATAGTGTTGATTGATTCAGGAAGCACCCACAATTTTATTCATTGTAGGGTAGCAAAAGAATTGAATTGCTTCCTATATCCAGCACCAGAGTGTCAAGTGATGATTGCAAATGGAGGAACAATAAATTGCTCTGGAAAGTGCCATAATATCAAGCTATCCATGGGAGAATATGTATTGACTAGCCCAATGCTTTCCATTCCAATGGGAGGTGTTGATGTTGTACTAGGAGTCCAATGGCTACAATCCTTGGGTACAATAGCTTTTAATTTTCAAGAACTTTTCATGAAATTTTCTGTGGAAGGAAAGGAAGTTGAATTAAGGGGTATTGCAGGGAAACCAGGAAAGATAATCAGCTCTAATGGCATGACAAAGCTTCTAAAAAGGAGCAAAGAGGTGTAATTGCACAATTATGTTCGCTAGATGTTTCCACATTGGAATCATCTATTTCTCCAGATCTCCAAAAAGTCTTGGACAATCATTCCAAGGTATTTGAGACTCCCAAAGGTCTCCCACCTATGCGTGATCATGATCATGCTATTCATCTGATTCCAGGAAGTGTTCCTCCAAACATCAGGCCGTACAGATATCCCTATGTCCAAAAAAGTGAAATTGAACGTATGGTTGCAGAAATGCTAGAGGCTGGTATAATTCAACCGAGTCAAAGTTCTTTCTCAGCTCCAGTAGTATTGGTGCACAAGAAGGATGGATCATGGCGCATGTGTCCAGATTATAGGGAGCTCAACAAGCTCACTATTAAAGATAAGTTCCCCATTCCTGTCATTGATGAATTACTGGATGAATTGCATGGATCAATTTACTTCACCAAGTTGGATCTTCGTTCGGGATATCATCAAATCAGAATGAAGATTGAAGACATTCCGAAAACGGCATTTAGAACTCATGAGGGTCATTATGAATTTTTGGTCATGCCTTTTGGCCTTACCAATGCACCTTCAACATTTCAAGGTTTGATGAATTCAATTTTCAAACCATTCCTTAGAAAATTTGTGTTAGTATTTTTTGATGATATACTAATCTACAGCAAGTCTTGGAAGGATCATGTTGAACATGTTGACAGGGTGCTACAACTATTGGAGGAGAAACAATTATATGCAAAAAGATCCAAATGTTTCTTTGGAGTCCAGGAGGTGGAATATTTGGGTCATATTGTATCTCATGAAGGAGTTAAGGTAGACCCTAGCAAAATTAAAGCCATTAAGGAATGGAAAATCCCCACATCCATAAAGCATCTGCGAGGATTTCTTGGGTTGACAGGGTATTATCGCAAGTTTGTTAAGAATTATGGGAGAATAGCAGCACCTCTAACAACATTATTGAAGAAAGATTCATTTTCATGGACTCCGGAAGCAACAAAGGCCTTTGAACATCTTAAAGAGGCAATGTGCCAAGCACCGGTCTTAGCTACACCGGACTTCACAAAAACCTTTATTGTGGAATGTGATGCTTCAGGAAATGGAATTGGTGCTGTTCTAATGCAAGATGAAAGACCCATTGCTTTTGAAAGTCGTCCAATCAAGGGAAAGTTTTTAAGCAAAGCTATTTATGAGAAGGAAATGTTGGCAATACTCCATGCACTTAAGAAATGGCGACCCTACCTAATGGGAAGACACTTCAAGGTAAAAACGGATCATGATAGCCTTAAATACTTTTTAGAACAAAGATTATCCTCTGAAGAGCAACAAAAGTGGGTCACAAAGATGTTGGGTTATGACTTTGAAATCATCTACAAAAAAGGGAAGCAAAATGTGGTGGCAGATGCACTCTCAAGAAAGGATGAGGATGTGGAAGCATTGTTGTGTGCCATTTCTATTATCCAACCAGATTGGATAAACGAAGCAAGGGAGGAATGGAAGAATGACGAAGAAGTGTGGGCACTTATTCGAAAGCTACAACAAGATTCCAGTACTTCTGATACATTTAGCTGGCAAAATGATTCGTTATGGTACAAAGATCGCTTATACCTCTGTAAGAATTCCCAGCTAAAACAAAAGATTCTTATGGAATTGCACACTTCTCCCTTAGGAGGGCACTCAGGATTTTTAAAAACTTACCACAGGGTTAAGAAGGAATTTTTTTGGGATGGCCTTAAATCAGATATTCAAAAGTTTGTGGCGGAATGTTTGGTTTGCCAACAAAATAAAGTTGAAACAATTAAGACACCGGGTCTATTACAACCTTTATCCATTCCAAGCCAACGTTGGGAGGAGGTTTCAATGGATTTTATCACAGGTTTACCCAAGTCTGAGGGAAAGAGTGTCATCATGGTGGTAGTTGACAGACTTACCAAGTATGCACACTTTTGTGCATTATCACATCCATTTAAAGCCAGTACAGTTTCTACTGCATTTATGGAAACAGTTCAAAAGCTACATGGAAACCCAAAGATTATTGTAAGTGACAGAGATCCCATTTTCACTGGAAATTTTTGGACAGAATTATTTTCTTGTCTTGGTACTCAGTTAGCTCATAGCTCATCTTATCATCCTCAATCTGATGGGCAAACTGAGATAGTAAACAAATGTTTGGAAGGATATCTTCGTTGCTTTGTATCTGATAAACAGACACAATGGGTCAAATGGTTGCCTCTGGCTGAATGGTGGTATAACACTTCCTTCCATACAGCAACAAAAATGACCCCATTTATGGCACTTTATGGGTATCAACCACCATCCATCACATCATATTTAAGAGAAAATTCTAAGGTTCAGGCAGTGGAACATCACATCGAACATCAACAACAAGTCCTCCAACTCTTAAAGGATAACCTCGTGTTGGCACAAAATAGAATGAAACAACAGGCAGATCAACATCGCAGTGAAAGAAGTTTTGATGTAGGTGATTGGGTATTCCTACGGCTACAACCATATAAGCAAATGTCCCTAAAGCAAGCTAAGAAGGATAATAAATTATCACCAAAGTATTATGGTCCGTACAAGGTGTTGCAAAAGATTGGTACTATGGCATACAAATTGGAGCTTCCTGCAGCTTCTCGATTGCACCCAGTTTTCCATGTTTCATGTTTAAAGAAGGTTATAGGCGACAAGCTCCCAGTTCAAACAATATTGCCAGAACTTGACGAGGAAGGAAAAATTATATTGGAACCGGAAGCAGTCACAGAAACAAGAACTCGACAGCTACGAAATCGATCAATTTCAGAGTATCTTATCAAGTGGAAGAACTTATCCGCTGAAGATTCCACATGGGAGGATGAGAATTTTATGCAGAAGTATCCAGAACTACTCAAGCGTTGAGGACAACACTTTTTTGAAGGAGAGGGGCATGTTGGGTCCCTATAATACTAGTGATTACCCCATTACTATTGTAGTTATACCCCTTATTTATATTGTTGTGCCCCTATTACCCCCATATTGTTATTTATGTGCCCCATAGAATCCCTCTATTGTTATTTTTGTGGCTTTATATTATTATTGTTAGGTCGGCTGGATTATATTGTGACTCCTTAGACTCCTATATATAGAAAGGAGGTTTTGTCATTTGTATCATCCAAGAATTGTTCATTTATGTAATGTAAAGGAGGTTGCCCCCTCGAAGAGGCTGAATTCTAAGGCATTGATCTATCTTTTCTTGAGCTGGTTTCATAACACAGTCAATGGGCGAATGCTCAAGCACTATTTTTGATTCCCTGTAATCAACATAACACCACTATATATTGTACATAAATATTTGTATTTCCAGCAGTTTTCATTTACAGCAATTTGATAAGGAACAAAATGTAGCAGATTTTGAGGAAAAAGTCAGGGAAGTACATTACTCCTGGGGTATATTTTGAAATTACAACAAAGGAGCAAGGAGGAGACTTGGGAACTACATAAATGATGACAAATACTCAAAAAAACCAGCAAAGACAGAGTTGTAATTTGGCACAGATCAGCTCATAAGGACTGCATACAGGCTACCAAGGTTTAGATCATTGGTTCCCAGGAAAAGGAAATTTTGAAATTACAACAGCAAGAGTTGAAAAATAAGGCAATCTAACCTGTTGTTCTTGGCCTTTCACAAGAAAAGGCCATCCCCAAGTGGAGCCATTGTTAGGTTCCTATACCAATAGGTTTCATTTTTCATGATTGACTTTGGAAGTGCCAAATATGTTCATCTTTTCATCCTGCAAAGGTTCCATATTTCATATACAGGTAGAGAGAATTAAAAAATGTAAAGAGGGTATGCCTTAAAAGAAAAATCAAAGGGCAAGAAAAATCAATTGGTCAAAAAAAATAAAAATAATAATAATAATAGAAATGAACCCCAAAGAAAGACCAGGAAAGTGGCCAGTCCAAATGCCATTGCTATCTTGTTTGCAAGTTCACAGTGTGCAAATATTGTTGTTTATCACACTTGATGGGTGGCCCAACAGTTCAATCTGGACCATTCCATGTTTAAATTGCTTGTTCTAGAATAGAGAATGAATATCTGTCCAAACAGTTTAAACTTGGCAGATGAGTAGACAGATAGAGAAAGTAAGGAGCCCAACTGCTTAATCTCAGCCCTTCGAAGAAATAAGGGTAGACTTAGATAGGAGGGCAGTCAAAAGAAAAGAGGAACTTCACAGTTTGCTAGTTCAAGTGAACCCAATCAAAATGAAGAAAATACATTAGGTGTATTAGGCTGGGTAGGCAGTTTGAGGTTGTAGAAGCAGATAAATGCTCATTTTTGTCTTATCAAATAAGATTCATCTCATCAACAACATTTCTACCATGGCAGTTGTTGGACTGTAGAACAATGGAAGCATGACTAATTCCCCTCCATTTCCCCATAAACCTTTGAATAACATCCCCTCAAGGAGCTTGGGATCTGCCCAAGGGTCCTGTTTCACTTCATTACATGAGAAATACTAAGTTAAACTCTCAGTTTGCTTAGTGGAAAGAAGCCACATTTCTTGTGTAAAAATCATTACTCCCTATTTCTTTCATCTTCTTATGTCTTAGTTCTCACTCCATATACTTAGCATTGCATCCATTCAATTTCAATCCACAAAATCATATTAACATTTAACCTTATTATATAGCTCCCAAAATCTTTTCCCTATCCCTATCATATAAAAAACTATATAAAAAACCCCAAAAAATATTAAATAACCCTACCCATTGGCAACTATAGCCATATACTACGGTTTTGGGGGAATATTTAGTCCATCTGGGACTAACATTAGCCCTTCCGCGTCTAAACCTTTGGGATTTGTTTAAACCCCTCGTTAAATAAATAGCCATGTGCCCCCCTCATGCATAAACCTCCCCATTTTTACCCTTTGCGCTTATATACTTCGGGTTTCTGTTTGATATTTGGTTTAATTCATAACCACATGACCCGAGCGCAACCACAAAAAACCCACAAAACCAAAGTTTTCACCCCCGCGCATCATAAAATATTAAAATACATGGCGGGTCCCGCATCCAAGCTGCTCGCCGCCCGTAACGTCCCGTCCGCCGTCCTATCCCGAGCGTTTAATCCAACGGTGGGCGGCTATATCGAGCGCCCCGATCTGCCGAAGATTAGCATCCAGGGGATGGGCGGTATTGCTGCCGTACCCCCGCCATGCATCGATCTCCCGGCATGATTTGAGGCCCCCTCTCCAATACCGCCGTGGGCCAAAAGTGGTGCAGGAAAAACCAGAAACCACCCGCCCCTGTCACCTGACGTCAGCTTCCCATCACTTACCACATCACATCCGCATCGGCCCGCCGCTACCCTATCCCCTTGCCACATCATCCATCGACGTCACCGCCTCGCCACTATGTCATGCCACGTCACCTCACACATCAAGTGCCACGTCATCTTCCGTACCCGCTCCGCGCCAAAAATATGTCATGCTGACATCATCCCCGAAAAGCGCCAAAATGTCCCAAATCCAATAAAAAGCGTGAAAACGACCATTTTTGTTTGTCTTTATTATTGCATGTGATTTTACATTCAATCGCCCACCAACTTGCACACTGCATCCACCTGTGAATTCGGCTCCGTAGCTCAACTCCACAACTCAAGGCATCCCTGCAAACTATCCTCGGTGCCATAAAACCAGGTATTTACCGCAGTTGACCCACAAACCCTGTTTTTTAGAAATTCTGCCATTAAAATTGAGGGAGGAACTCGAATTCAAACCAGAAAGGCACTTAAGCACCTGTAATTCCACCTATAAACTCACTGGTCGACCCCCTGTTCAAGAATAATCCGGCAAATTTTCCCTCCTCTGCAAATCTACTATAAAAACTCATTTTTAAGGTCGTTTTCACCGGCAGAATGTGCAAACTGCCCATGCAATTACTCCCTTTGTCAAAATCCGCCACAAAATTTCACTCATTTGGCTCAAAAACATTCCCATTCCTTCTGCAGTATACTCACAGCTTGTAAATCCAAGGCATTCATCTAAAGACCTGTCCAAATTCTGCAAAATTTACTGTTTTACCATAAAAATTACATAGTGGAGCCACATCTACATCAAAGTCAAGTCTGCCAGCCCCCTTACAAAGATTCAGACACAGTCTTTACTGTTCAGCTGTTACACCAATATGGCCACTCCAGCAGCCTTGAGCATTGCTCCCCTTAATGCACCTCACAAGGAACTTGAAGCATTGCCATTAGCTGATAGGGACCACCTAATTCAGGATTTGGTTGGGGAGAGAAACCACTTGCAGACCTTCTGTCAGCTCAGAAACAGTTACCTGAATAACAGTGATATTTATGGCATTTGGGAATCAAATTTTCCCATCTACTTTCTCCCATGTGTCAATATTTTCCCTGAAATCATTCGCCTCTGCTGTGAAAACTATGACCCAACCCAAAGAGCTGTCAAGTCTCCATCTGGGAGCACCCTCTTCCAAATAACTCCTGATTCCATTAACCAAATGTTGAACTTCAAGCAAAACCAGCTTCTGGTTCCCCTCTCTATGAAATTCCTACTTGATGAAGGTCCTAAACTCTCAAGCTCAGAGATAGCCCGAATTGCCAAAGTTTTCATGAGAGCAGACCGCCAGCCTACAGGGCCACCTCCCTTTCTCTATGAATGCTTCAATGAAGTGGGCAAGTTACTAGTTGATATGATATCCTATGTACTAGGGTTCAAAACAAGTGAGCACATTGACCTAACCATATTGGTCTTGCTATCTGCATATAGCCTAGGGCAGCCCCCTGCTGTCAAGTACAACTATGCCAAATTTATCTCCAACAAAATACATGACCAACTGGTAAAGCTAGACAGGGAGGGAGTTTTCAAATATTCATCATACATTTATCATCTATTCATGTTTTATCAGCCAGACTGCTTCCAATGCCCCATCAAAAGATTGGACTCTAAAGGGGAAAAGAGGTCTGTAATTTTCTGGACTTCGGTCTTTCATGAAGTCAAGAACTCCCCCTACTCTTACTGTGAGTTTATTGACTTGTTTGTCTATCCAGTCTCTTGTCTCCTAATGAGAACTCCTCCTGCTAGGCTCTCCTATGACATGCAGAAAATATTACATCTTTCGAAGAACTACAAAATAGGTGGCTGGTACTTTTACCAGAATCACACTGTCATTAGGATCTATGGCTGTGAGCTCTGTCCCTACAGGCTCCCAAGATATGTACCAATGAGATTGTTTGCCTTGGAGTATTATAGGCAACTTATCAACTCAGATTTAACTCATTTTCACAGTGCCAAGAAGAAGGCTTGCCTGGAATTCAAAGACCAACTAGGCCCCTTTGTCATGAACAAGAAAGAAGGTTGGCAAGATGTTGATCAACTATTGGGGGAGAAACTCAAGTTGAAAAGGAGTTTTTGGTGGGTTCCTTATGACCCAGATGGCTTCATTAGTGCCAGAAAGGTAAAATATAGGCTGACAGCCTATGAACATTGTAAAATCCCACAAATTGAACAATATGCCAACCAAGATGAGTGGGTGGCAGGGACACTAGTTGAGAAGTTTACCCAAGAAGAAATTATGGAGAAAAATGTCAAAGATTTGGAAAAAACTCTTGACTTGGATTCTTTTGAGCAGGTAACTTTCAAACTGTCACAACAAGTCGGAGAAGGTCCATCAACTACTGCAGCTTCACAAGCTGCCCAACAAAGGTCTACACCAGCAACAGGTACAACAAAAGGCAAAGAGCCAATGGATACAGAACATGAAACAGTGACAGAACAACCTGCTACCTCAAAGGAGCAGAGTCAAGGGCAAGCCCCTCCATAGCAGACTGAGCCACCATAGATTCCAGCATTGCAAACTCCTGCCAATGAAGAAAGAGGCAAGAAGCGAGATAGGGAAGAAACTACACCACCTAGTGGTTCAACACAACAACCAGAAGCCAAAAGACAAAGAGTTGATCCTCAAGTTGAGGAAGAAATTATTGAAGAAGTGATAGAGAGCCCGAGGAGTGGAAGAGAAACAAGCCAGCAAACAGCTACCAGCTCATTTCAGCAAGAGTAAGAGAGGCAGCATGGTATGGAGGTCTCTTCCTCAAGGCAGCAAACCAAACAACCGCCTAGCATCAAATCAACTTTTATGGAGATCAAAGCTCAGAATGAACTGTTAAGAGTACAATTATATGATCAGTTTCTCAAGGCAACACCCTCCAAACAGCAAAGATTAATGGCACCCTATGACTTTAAAGAGGAGAAAATGATACTAAGTCATTTTAAGCCCAAGATACCACAGCCCCAGACAGCTGCAGATTATATAAAGACAAGCTTAGAGGTCCTCTCTAAGGACATACATCTGATGGATCAGATAGAGCTGCACAAACAAACGGGTGAGATGGTCTATGCCACTCTAGCAGACAAGGCCATGCTGGCCCATCAGCTGAAGCAATCACTGAAAAATACAAACACTCAGTTGGATTTGGAAATAATGTCTTCCTCTGCCAAAGATAACCGAATAAAGACATTGGAGGAAATCATTGTGGATCAAAGGCATGATCCTAAGAAGGATGCCAAAGCCATCCAGGCCCTCATAAGGAAGAAAGAGGATGATATTGCTGCACTCAAAAAACAATTGAGGCTGCCTTCAACTATGCACCCACAAACTGCAGAACTTGTGCAAGAGAAAGAAGGTGAGGATACAATGGATCTGCTGATGCAAATGAACCAGAGAATAATTCAGATGGAAGAAGAGTTGGAGAAATCACTACAAGGCAAGCAGGGAGAGTTGACCTCCCAGCCACCTCAAACAGCTCCAACTGTGGTCATTGTTCCTCCTACACAAGCAGCAACAATCCCTCCTATTATCCCAACATCCACAACAACTGCAACAACCACAGATGCTACAACAGCAACAACAACAGCACCTGAATCTAGCATGAGCATGGATGAAATGATGAATGCAGTTAAAGAGCTAGAAGTTCAGGTAACAGAGGTAAAAGAGGCCAAAGAAAAGTTAGCCAAACTGGAAGTAAGCTACGACAAGTCCAAGGTGACAGTAGCTGGAAAAAAAGGGAGATAAAGGCCTTGAATGACAAAATAAAAGCCTTAGAGAAGGAGCTTAATTTGGATAAAACTCTAGCTGAAATAAAGAAGATTTTGTGGGCCAAAATTGGCCAATCAATCACTGACCAGTGCCGATCAATTCAGACCATATATGAACAAATACAATTGATAAGCCTAGCTCAATTTGAGAATCAAAGGGCCAGAGCAGCATTGGGAAATATGCCTGAGTAGGTCAATAAAATGATTCACTTCCTAAACACTCATACTAAAGAGGAGTTGGCAGCATTAGACATCAGTAACAGAACAGATACTATTCTGACAGCAAAGAAGGTGCTGACCTTAAGAAGTTTTGTGCAAACTCTAGAAAGAAAGTGTCAGGAAATGCAAGCAGAAATAGATGACTTCAAGCTAAAAATGGCAGCATTACAGAGCAGAGGATTGCCCAGCCTATTGACCAGCGCTGGAAGACTGCTGACCCGTGAGCAGTATGCTACCAAGATGAATAATTATATTTCAAATCAGATTACAACATCCTCTAGTGCCTCAGAGGAAACAGGGCCTCCCTCAGGACAGAGTCTTTATGACAAGTTAGAGAACCTGTTTTATATTGAACATGAAATAAATCATCTTTTTGAGGTTCCACCAAATTTCTATAGATACACTGAAGCTGATGAAACACTCATAAAGATACAAAGACATCAGCTACCTAAAGAAGATTGGTGGCAAGCAATGCTGGAGATTTTGCCAAAGTAATTTCGATCCTTTCCCTCTTTTGATCAGCTTCAGATTTTGGTCAGCTACAGGTCAGCTAAATTGGATACACAGGCCACCGGTTAAAGAATGAAGACAACAGGCAAAAGAAATCAAAATATGACTACAACAACTTTATAAAAGGCCAAGTATGCATGCCAAAAGCAGGACAACAAAGCAATGACTCAGCAAAGCACTAGCAAAGCAAACACAGAAACCGTAAATTAAAGACGCAGCTTCAGCCGACTCAGTTGGCCCAAAAAGTCAAACTTCTCTGACAAAGTGGACAGCTAGTGCACCAACAACTACTGCAATATTTATTTCTTTCGTTTACTTCCTTGAAAAGTTGGTGAGGGAACTTATTACATGAAGGCTTATCTGCAAGATATTTTGTATCTCATTTTTTGTATAAATACCTCCCCATAGAATGTATTTGGGGTTGGTGATTTTCTCTCTAAGATGCACTGTAAATTCTGAAACTCTCTAATACAAATGGCTGTTGAAGTTCATGGTTTCTGAGCTGTCTGAATGTGCAAATGGTGTTCTGGGACCTACTACTGAATTCCTAAGTCATTCGATGGAACAATAAGTTATTCTAAACTTTGTTTTATGTTTTCTGTGTTTACAAATTTCACATATGTTTCATAATCTTGATAACAGGGAGAAAGAATAGCCCAGGATTTGTTTAATTACACCCTGTGCTCAATTTCTGTTATTACTTATGTTTTCCTCAGAATTAGTCATAGATATGAATTCTTAACTGCTCATGTTTGTACTAATTCCTTCACTTTGAATACTGTTTAGGAATTCTTAACTGCTCCTGGACAATACTCATACACTTTCCCTCTGCCAGCTTGATGAAAGATTCTTGATTTCCTTTCATTCCCTGACTTTATTTCATCATTGCAGATTTAAAAATTGTTCCCATACTGCCTACCTTACTCTGTAGCATTACCACTTACCCCAAGAAGCATTTTCAGCTGTACACCATCCTTGACTCCATGGCCCAATGGAACAGACTGTCTTAGACTCTCTCCTCAGCTCTGCTTGGAATCACCATCCAACAAACTTAAAACAAAAACCTGTGCATCATAACTAGCCTAAAATACACCAAAACAAAGCTAAATTACAAAGAGAGAGCCCTCTCTGGTTGCAGGTAGGCTAGGACCTGCAGCTAAAAGATTGGTTAGTGGTTACCTCGGCCGTATTCCCTTCAGGAGGCAGGGAACAACCTGAGTGATAACACAACCAATAGTTATACAACTTCAAATACTATTATTGTAGCAAACTAGGTTAATCAGCGAAAAAATTCACTTACCTGCGAATTTTCATTTATCCCGCACTCCTCATTCATTTGTTGTTGTCCCTCGCAACCACACTAATGCCCTTTTTGTTAGCCTTCTTCTTCTTCAAGAGCCCTTAAACCTTGCAACCATCTTGTTGTAGCCTTACTGTCCACCTCAAATAATTGTAGACTACCTCGACCTACTCCCTTAGGTCATGGCCCTTATTATTCAACCCATTTTCCAACTCATCCAACCTTCTTCTCCCTATTCATCCCTGCAACCATCCCTAATCATGCCACCCTTACCCTTCAACTAGCTCTTATCTATTTGTTCTAGGCCTCTCATTCATTTCTTGTCTGTGATAGGCCCTATGACATCTTCCTCTTGTTGTCTAAACAACCCTAACTAGCCTCGAAAAAAAGGAGATAATCCTCTCCTCATTGTTGTTGTGGTTATACTATTCTCCAAGGATTACTGTCTGTGGTTGTGTCCTTTTGTATCCTCACACACAAGAAGAATGTCTTTTCCATTCTTGTCCTTACAAGTTCTCATTGGAATCTTATTTATACTTGAACTTAGATCTCTCAGGAATCCCTTTGCACTTCAAGTGATATCCAAGACAACCTTTAAAATTAAATTAGAATATACTTAGGTTCCAATCTCACTCCTTTGGGTCAAAACCCTAAACTCAAAACCACAAAGCCCCCAGGGATTTTCCACTCAAAAATACCTTCTAAGTTACCAAATTTCAAGACTCCCTCTTACTGAGGAAGGTATTTTCACCATCACCTAGAAGTGGCCCCACCTCTGAATGTAATCCACAACCACAACCTTTTGGAAGACCTATATCTTCGAAGACTCCATGCTTCTAGAATCCTCTCACTTCAAAGCATCATGCATGGTCATCCAAACCATGACTTTCCTTGTTCCTAGAAATCTCCAACTCTATAACTTTTCCTTGCATGTCCATGACATCCTTGCATGTGCCATGAAATCTCCTTGCATTGCCATGACTTCCTTGCATGTACCATGACTTTTATTACATGATCATGTCTTTCCTTGCATGGTCCATGACTTTCTTTCATGTACCATGACTTTTCCTTCCATGCACCATGAATTCCTTGCATGGTCTATGAATGTCCTTACATGTACCATGCCTTTCTTTGCATCGTCCATGAATTTCCTTGCATGGCCTAGAAGACTCCACTTTCTCACTTGAACCTGAAGGTCAAAGTTACAATGGGTGGTTGACTCTTCCTCTGAGCCTACACAACCTTCCCTTGGCTTACTTTGTTTTCCCTCCTATAAAGTGTTGTAACTAAACTTGTGTCCTTTCAAGATCAATCCTACGCTGCAATTGAACACTTGTCCTAGTCCACTATAGACCACCATAACTCAACTTTGCAAGTGTCCTCATCCTCCTAGGTAAAATACCTAATATACACATGGATCCTCTTTTGGATGTGCAATGTTACAACCCAATGAAGGTACTATATTACAATCAACCTACCACCCGCACAAAGCTACCTTATCAATTCCAAAGCACTCCTTGTCAAGGCAACCAAGTTGTTGCAACTTACTTGACAAGTCAATGAAATTCCATCAACACTATCAAAATACTACCATTTGACATATTGTTGTGCATCAAGTTCTCGACTAGATCCACCATAATACCTATTATGCCACCCCCAAGATGTAATAATCCATAGCTCAATGTTTGAACATTTTGCTCCATGTTTCACAAGGCATGCCTAGCCAACTCTATTGGAAACATTGTTTCTTCTTACAATGGTTCCATAGCTCCCTCTTAGAGCTTCCACCTATGCACAAATCTAACCCAATTTCACTTTAAATTATAGTCCATGCCTTAGCTAGGAAACATAAACACACTAAATATACCTAAATTTAAAATAACTTTGTACAACAAAATATACCAGCAATCAAATCAATGTATAATACACAAATTTATGGCCCAAAACTTCTTTCCTATTAGTCCTTCAAAAAGGAAACTTAGGGCTCTCGTACTAGGGATAGTGGCCCTTTACAACCCCTATACAATGCCAATATCAATTCTATCCTTTGGTGAATACACCTAGGGCTAAGGCCAATTCCCTTATGCTTTCATCTACCCAACAACCAACACATACAACACTTCAAATACTATTGTTATAAAAAACTAAGTTAACCAAACAATAAATTCACTTACCTGGGCATGTTCCATTAGCCCACAGTCCTCCTTTAGTTTTTGTTGTACCTTGCAGCCACCCTAATTCCCTTGTTGTTAGCCTTTTTATTATTCAACAATCGTTAAACCTTGTTTCCCACATGTTATATCCCTTACTATCCACCTCAGTCAATTATAGACCACCTCGACCTAATCTGTTATGTCATGGCCCTTTCTATTCATCCCCTTTTCCAACTCAGTCAGCCTTCTTCTTCATATTCAACCCTGCGCAACCCTAACCAAGCTATGGATCTCCTTCAACCAACCCCTATCTAGTTGTTTTAGGCCTCCCAAACCTTTCATGTATGCGGTAAGCCATGCGGCCAGTTCCTCATGTTATCTAAACAACCCTAACAAACCTAAAAAAAAATAAGATACTTCTCTCCTCCATGTTGTTGCGACTATACTCTTCTCCAATGCTTGATGCCTACGACTAGGTCCTTTTTCCTCACACAAGAAGAATTTCCTTGTCCTTCTTATCCTTATGAGTTCTCATTGGCCTCTTATTTATACTTGACTTTAGGTCTCTTAGAAAGCCCTTTTCCCTTCAAGTTACCTACAACACAACCTTTAACATTAAATTAGAATATCCTTAGGTTCCAAGCCCACTCCTTTAGTTCAAAGCCCCAAACTGAAAACGACAAAGCACCCAAGGATTTTACACTCGGAAATACCTTCCAAGCTACCATATTTCAACAAGGACATGGTGTTAGAATCAAAACAGAGTGTTCCAACACTGCCAAAGTGTTTCAAATGATCTCATCGTCATTTTCGATTAGGAAAAATGCAACATCCATAAGTAGGTGTTCTTGGGTCCTCGAGGGAACATCATAAATCAATCAAATGCCTTGACTTCTAATCCAAGTGGATATTTAAAAAGTACTAGTGGCATGGTAAAAAGGCTCAAAACTCAAAGTGGCAGAATCTGGATAAACCTAGCATTGGATCGAAGTGCTCATCGTCCTGATTCTAATGATGCAAACGACACTCGAATTCGAGATCATATGAAGAAGTTAGAGCAAGTCAAAGTTCAAATTTGACTTGGACAGGTGGTAGGAAAAGATGACGTGGCAAAACTCTCAGTGAATGGAGAAGCGCCAAGTGGTAGGTTTCCATTAGCCCCGCATTTCGCAGATCGTAGAAGGAAGAGGTCTGTGATTAAGGAAATCAGCCCAACACTATCGGGTTACAATTTGTGATAACATAATTGCAGATCAGAGTGGGTCGATGGTAAAGAATCGGCCCTAGAGCAAAGTCGAAGTGCGATGTGATGATCGCAATCACACATCGCAAAGGCAAGGCATTACAGAATCGGCCCCCGGCAATCAGAGTTGCGATTGCAATATCGCAATCGCATATCACACACGCCGCATTCATAAACCATAAGACACCCCTGGCTCCGCCGATTGCGATTTGTGATGATTCTATCGGATCCGATATATATTATGTATTGCAATTAAAAAATTTCGTCGGGTATACTTGTTATCACAGATCGTTCATAATATTATCGCCTTTCGCTCATCGCTTAATGTAAAGGCACGGGTCTGTCCACCGATTTAAACATTGATTCTTTATGTTAAAGCCATCGGGTTAAGGTAATGTGTGGTTAAGAGGTTATGAAGGTTTTTCTATGTTTAAACAGGTTATTACCCGCATACTATTCTAGGTATGAGATTCTTGGTATGGAAACCGCCTGCCTGCTATACTTGTCATTTGTTGAAACTGTCAGGATTGAGGAGTTAGCCACCAACATATATAATGGACTGTCCACACAAGAAAAAGGGAGAGACTGGCATAAAACTTCAAATGCTGTTGAGTACAATAGTAACCCAACTTGGTATCAAGCCAGAACCTCGCCTTGAGTAGCAGGGAGGTTCTGAGAGGGTGCAAAAGCTTCATTTCTTCAAATTGGGTGTTCGGATAGGCAATTCGGCATGATTTTTCGCTAATATTTTAGTGGTACTATCTATTTTCTGAAGTTGGACTCTCCATTCTTCATCCATCTTCCATCTTGGAGGTATAAGGATTATAATTGGATGTTCCTTGTACTTTATCTCTTTTTATACCACTTAATGAATGAAGGCCTCCCCACTATTGAGCAGGACCCGGAGACGTAATCCAAATTGGATGAACTTTGTAATCAAATCTCTATGTCATGGTTTCATGCTTATCTTGTTATTTCCGCATTATTTTATGTGCTTTTAAGTTCCATGGTTAATAAGTTCTGTCACATGTAATTTTGATGCATCTATAAGTAAAAGATATTGGATCAAATTTGGTATCAGAGAAGGTATTTGTCGATGTGAATTGCATGAGTATATGCTAACTTAGAACAAGCTGTGAAAAGGCAAAGGAAAGCTTAATTCGTTTGATCCTGAAGCAGGACATCCACAACGAAGAAGAAACATGGCCGATGAAGAAGCTTGTTGGGAAGAGGAACAAAATTACCGCAAGGTATTTTACAATATGGCAGAGAAAGTGGAAAATTTGTTTTCAAAGTATGAGAAGGAAATTAGGCACGAGAAGAAAGATGTCAATGACAATAGATCAATAAATCATGAACGTGGTGGAGAATATCCTCCTCCCTATCCTTCTTCAAGTGATATTTCTCATCACTCTAATCGAGATTCCAAACATACATCTAAGAAACCATTCTTAAATCTAGATGTAAAGTTTGGCCTGCCCATTTATAATGGAGAATGTAGTGTAGAAAAACTTAACAATTGGATAAGATAGCTAGAGGTTCACTACTAGATTCAGTAGATCGAGGAAGATGGGGCAAAGTTCCAATTAGCATCTCTTCGATTGAGTGGCATTGATTTGGTTTGGTGGGAGAGAGAGTTGCAGAAGGGCAGCAAAAAGTCAGGTAACCTTCTTTCCTCTTGGTCCAATTTTATTTCTGCATTGAAAGACCAATTTTACCCTTTGGGTTATAAACAAAATGCACTAATGGAATGGAAATATCTAAGATAAGGTAAAGGCCAAAATGTGAAAATATTCACTGAAGAATTTCATAAACAAGCATTGAATTTAGGCATCTCATTAGATTCGCCTGAGACTGTAACTAAGTATGTTGGTGTGTTACATAGTTACATAAGACACTCATTGTTATTGTTCGAGCCTACTACGATTGATGCGGCCAACATAAAGGCCATTCATCTTGAAAGCCGAGGCAAGAATGACAGAGATGATCAAGCCAAGAAAATGTCATTCAAACCTCAGCATGGAAAATTCCAGAGGAAAGGCAAGGGGAAGGATAAGAAGACTGTCGCAGCCAAGAAAGGGGACGGAGCAACACCATCTTGCACACATTACAAGAGAGAAGGTAATGACAAGGACCACTGTTGGAAGCTACATCTGGAGATGAGACCAAAGAGATTCAATGGAAAAGGCAAGACAGTGACAATAGCACAGCAGGACCTTGGATCTGATTCTGGTGACGATACATTAATAACAGTCATGGGCGCAATAGGTATTCTTTCTGTTAATAATAATTCTAATTCGATTGAAAGTGCTAGTTCTTTGAATGAGCCTATAAATAATGAACGAAAGAGAATTTAATTATTCCACATTAGGGTTATTATAAAACACACAAAGGTGGAAACTTTGTTCGATTCCGGTTCTCAAGAAAATTTAATCTCAGAGTCCTTAGTTAAAAAGTTATGCCTCGAAACTATGCCTCATCCAAGTCCATACCTGCTTGGTTGGGTAAGCGATAAAGAAAAATTATAAGTAACCAAGCAGTGTAGGGCTAGATTTTTTATTGCTTCCAAATTAGTTGATGAGGTAGAGTTAGATGTAGTACCTTTGGATATCTGTGGAATCATCTTGGGAAGTCTGTATCTATATGACAGAAAAGCAGTTTTCTTTTGACATGAAAATAAATACCACCTCACGAAGGATGGGGTAGAATATATAGTCAAAGCTCATCATACAAAAGTCAGTGCTAGCCTTGTAAGTGTAGGACAGATTAAACGACTGGTTAATTCCAGCAAAGGGTGCATGCTCATGATGGTGAGAGCGAAAGAGGCCGAGATGGCTGACGCTTTCAAAGGTTGTGATCTTGATCATAAGAAAGAATTGTTAGAAATTATTTCTAACTATGATGGATTGTTTTAGGAATCAAGAGGATTTCCCCCAAAATGGGAAATCCAACATGGGATCCATTTACAGTAGCATGCTCCTTTATCGAATATTGGCATGTATAGGATGGTTCTTGGGCACGGGATCCCCCAAGGGCAGTTAGTGGTCTAAGAGCCCAAATTTTGGTCCAACTTTATAATTACAATGTAAAGACTCCGCATTTTGTGGGCATAGAGCTCGTATTGTTAAAGAGTCAGAGGGTTGTCCGCCCTTATTTTGATAATGTAATGTCGGCTATAGAAGATCTACCCATGGTCCATTGTATAAATAGAGCGAAGCTCTAAGTAGTCAAACGCATTTAAGATAAGATAATGCATATGTATGCAAGATATTTCTGAAGTGTAAGTCTAAGTTTTGAGTCATAGCATACGTAGAGGCTCTACAGCTAAGTGCATAGAGGCCTAGTAGTCCGTAGCTGAGTGCGTGAACCCCTGCAACTAACTGCGCAGGGCGAGTCGAGTCTGTAATCATCCGGAAGTATTAATAAGGATAAGTTTCTATCATTTCTAGATCTTTATTTCCTTTTTATGCATTTGTTATATTTGGGTATGAATTTCACTTCAAATGCTTATATGATGCGAGAATGTTTATGACTGTATTGGTTAAGTGGACGCAAGTAAGAACATTTGTTTACGTGAAGATAATTAAGATCTGTCAATAAGAAAAGTAATTTACATAGCCTAGTTTGGGAAATAGTGCAGTTTGTTTCCCTAGCAACATGAAAGCATCTCAGCCCCTGTTTAGGGCTATGTGAAAGTCGATTGTAATGGATCGTGAAGGTATTGAAGGTTAGAACAAGGCGCGAAGTGACCTGCACAAAGGCAGGTCTAGTTGGAATAAATCGATATCACATCCATCTCAAGGGTGCGGAAATTTGGTTCCAGCATCCCCCCATACTGCTTCAGGTGAGACTTCAGTCTGCACTCCACAGGTTGATGCCGAAAGGGCCAGTAGTGTAGGGATTTGTTTGGATGACTAACTCTAAACCTGGGTCAGGCCCCCATAAGCCAACAAATGGTTCCGTTGTCGGGACCAGAATCTGCATAGAGATGTGTGATGTCATATCACTAGAATCCAACTAAGAAAGAAATTGAAGGCTGGTTGGACAGAAGAATTCATGAGTTCACGGCGTAGGAGAACAGAAACCCGCAACTGTCAAAAGAAGAGTGGCTAGATAACTACCTGTATACAGAGATCCACAAAATCGTTTTCGCGTCCTTCCCTACTGAGCTATATGAGTGGATCATGAAGCTAGAAGATATCCAAGGAAGGTGGAAGCTTGACATTCCTATTGTGTGGACCCCGGAGCTAGTGTGGAGATTGGAAGCATCGAGGGATCAAATCGTGCACGCCATCATCATTGGCTCGATCATATTATAGGAGGATTTTTTGCTAAGTTCGCGGTTGACACCTCAGTCAACTATAGCGAGGTAGAGAAACACTTTCTCAAAGGACCGCGAGGTAAGTGAGTAAAGTCTTTGAATACTTAGATTAAAATGTTGTTGTGCGAAAAGCAGGTTATGCAGTGACCTTGATATTCGGGGCTACGCGGAGTGGAAAGGTTTACAAGAACGAAGGAAATAAGGATCCAGAGAATAGCCCCTTGCTTTCACCTCTGCAAAGGGACAAGGAAGAGCTCGCAAAGGTCTCTCCATGAAGGGATGAGGAAGAGCTCACGAAGGTCTCTACGGGAAGTGCTATTCACCTGATAAGACAAATAATTCCACGAATACCACCTCCACCCACACCACCACCTGCTTCACCGCGATCACCTCCATCTTCACCTGTACCAACTCCACAACCACCATGATTCAGTATGGCAAACATAGTGAAGTTGTTAAGTTATGGTATGTTCTATACTTATAGCAGTTTACTTATCTTTCTTATTATTATCCACAGCTTAGCAATCACATGTACATAAAGTAAAGTGCAGATAGAACATTAAACAAGCGACAGAAAACAAGCCAAGACAAAAGACACAAGATGTGGCGGCTAGCCAGGGATAAAACCCAATGTGGGGAAACCCTTTGATCAAATCTTCCTGTATCTTTAATAATTCAACAGAGAGAAATAGTATATAAATCTAATTTACATCAGCAGCAGCAAACCCTAGATCAGCCAAACTAGGGCAAACAATATCTTGCAAACCGACCGTCGGATCGGCTTGATTCCTTCACCAAAAAATGCGGCCTTCAAAGGAGATCCAATTTCACCTACAACACAATTCTAAGAGGTAGACTGATGGTCAACGCTATTCAAACTTGGTTCTGCAGTTGCAGCGATAAATTCTGCACCTTCCTTCCACACGTGTGAGAGAAGACTCTCTTTCTATGTAGTAGGAGAAGAGCCTCTATTCTGCGCAGGAGAGAGAGAGATGTGATGAGTTGAGTGAGTCCAAATGAGGAAAGGACCTCCTATATTTATACACAACTATTAATGATTGAATAGATGCGAGTGTTGGGCTTCTGATCCTACATGAGTTGTAGGTCGTCTTGATAATTATTCCATAATCAAAATAAATTCATATCTCCATAAATACTTATCAGAATCGGATGATCTTTAGATCAATCCTACACCTCTCGACGAGAGGAATCTAATAAAAATATTATCATCCATGAATAATATGACCCACATGAAGTTTGGCCCTAGTTGCCAATTTTAGCACTCCCTCTCAACTAGGGAGAACTCCATCTGCAATCTGTCTATCGGTCGCTACTATTCATCCATCAAATGCACTGCCCTATATAGCTTGACCCCTGCTCTGCTCTACTCTATCCTACCTGCTCTGCTCTGTTATGTTCTACCTTGTTCTAATCTACTCTGCTCTACTCTGCTTTGTCTGAATTATGAAGAGGAAGAAATGATCGAGGATGTATCATACTGACTCAAAGTCAGTCTCAGAGTGTGTACCACTGGTCCCAGACCAATCTCAACTGACCCAAAGTCAGCGTCATAGTGGGTACAACTCCTACCGCTGGTCCCAAGCCAGTATCATCCTCCACTAACTCAAAATCAGTCTCAGAGTGTGTACCACTAGTCCCAAACCAGTCTCAACCGACTCGAAGTCAGCGTCATAGTGGGTACAACTCCTACCACTGGTCCCAGACTAGTATCATTGATCCCAAATCAATGAAGGTCATCCTAGCATAGGGAGTATAGTAGATACAATGATGCATCCATCGGTACTACTATGGTCCCTATCCTCATTTCCCTGCTCATTGATCAGATGAGAGGTACTTCCCATGAGTCCCAAACTGCATGGGTAGGATGCCTCGACAGGAGAACTAATCAATCTTGTCCTCACAGGAGAACTAATCATCTTGCTACACAATTGTCATGGATAACACATCATCCAGACCTCATGGGAGAACTAATCATCCTGCTACATAATTGTCATGGAGAACACATCATCCAGACCTCACAGGAGAACTAATTATCTTGCTACATAGTCGTCACGGGGTGTTACAGGGAAAGTTTTGATTCTTTTACCCTGTGGTCATATGTCGCTCCAAGAAGTACCCCACACCCCCCCGAAGCTCCCAGAGCTCAATACATCATACAGGACCCTCATGAGAGGGTCTTTGAATGACACCAAGTCGTTCTCAAAAATTCAGGAATTTGACCTTCCCTAGGGGCTTTGTCAGTATGTCGACGACCTGTTCATCTGTACCGATATGTTGGAGCCTTATTGCTCCTTGTTGTACCATATCTCGAATATAGTGGTCCTGATGTCGATATGCTTGGAGAAATCATGAAATATGGGATTCTCTAACAAACAAATCCCACTCTGGTTGTCACATGAGATCATGGTGGTATCTAATGTAAATCCAAATAGCTCACTTAAGAGCTTCTGCAACCAGACTGCCTCACAGGAGGCCATGCTAGCAGTAATATACTCTGCCTCGGCAGTGGTCAAAGCCACCGACTTCTGCTTCCTGCTCATCTAGGATATCGAAGCAAATCCCAAGGAGAAACAGCACCCGAAAGTGCTCTTACGATCCACCACATTGCCTACCTAATCAGCATCAGTGTATCCATGTAGTCTCACATCTCCAGCAGTGTATCTTAACCCATATGTAATTGTGCCACAAATATATCTTAACAAATTCTTGGCACCAATCCAATGTATGTGCTGAGCTTCAACCATATCTTGACTCAACGTGTTGACTGTGAAGCATATATGTGGACGAGAGTTCACTAAGAACATTAATGCTCCGACGAGTTGACAATACTCAGTGGCATTTTGTAAAACAGGTCCAGCATCACTACCGCTTAACTTCTTAAATTCAAGCTCCATCGGGGTAGTTACAGGCTTGCAATCCACCATACCGAATATTTCCAATATTTTCACCACATATTTTCCTTGAGATAGGAAAATTTTCCTTGGCTTTTGCCAGACTTCAAGTCCTAGGAAATAGTGCATCAGTCTTAGGTCCTTCATTTCAAATTCAGAAGCCAACTCCCTCTTACATTTGTGAATGAGAGGGTCTGCATCTGTTAGGAAGAGGTCATCCACATACAGCACTAGTATGAGAGGTTTTTCATCTTCAACCTTAAAGTAGAGGTTAGGGTCGGCTTCACTCCTAGTGAATCCCAGCTTCATCAAGTAGCTATCAATCTTCTCATACCATGCTCAGGATGCTTGCTTCAGCCCATAGAGAGCCTTATTCAACCTACATACATGATATTTTCGATCATAAATCTCAAATCCTTCGGGTTGCTCTACGTAGACCTCTTCTTTGATCGAACCATGCAAGAACGCGGTCTTGACATCCATCTAATGTAGGTTCCATCCTTGTGAAGCTGCAAGGGCTATGATCAAGCGAATGGTGGTATATCTGGAAACAAGTGCAAATATCTCGTCATAGTCTATACCTTCCTTCTAGGAGAAGCCACGTCGACAAAACAAGCCTTATATTTTTCCGTACTTCCATCTGCTGCATGCTTTATCTTGTAAAGCCATTTAGAAGTGACAACTGTCTTGTCCTGGGGTCTGGAAACTACTTCCCAAACATCATTCTTCATAATAGACTCATACTCTTCAGTAATAGCATCATTCCATACTTGATGCTTGACTGCATTTGAGAATGATGAAGGCTCATTTTTTATGATTGTGCTCATGATGGTCAAGTATCCCTGATACCTGTTGGGTTTCTTACTTTCACAGAAGGTCCCTCGGGGTGCAGTGTGTCCTTCAGCATCATTGAGTAGCCCCTTAAGCTAAGAGGGCCTCTTCCTAGAAGAGGAAGGCTCAGGTGGATCAATAGGATCCATGGGTTCTTCCACATTAGGCATTGTTTCATCATCCTTTTCTTTTGGTTCCCCAGGGTCGGCTTCTTGAGAGCTCCTCAAAGTCGGAAGATTATCCACCTTGCTGAGGGCTATATCTTCGTCAAAGGTGACATCATGACTAATCATGACTTCCCTTTGACCGGCTACATAGATTCTATAGCCCTTAGTATTTTCACCATAGCCCACGAAGATTCCTTTCTTTCCAGATGCACCCAATTTATTCCTTTTCTCTTTCGACACATGAAAATATACAGGGCTTCCAAAAATTCTAAATTGAGATACATCAGGTTTCTTACTAGTGAACATTTCTTTAGGAGTCTTGGAACCCAATGCTTGATGAGGGCATCAGCTTTTTACATATACGACAGTGTTTGCAACTTCAACCCATAGAAACTTCGGAAGTCTTTGATCATGGAGCATGGCACAGACAGCTTCCACAATCGTACGGTTCTTCCTTTCCACCACACCATTCTGTTCAGGAGTATATGGTGTAGTAGTCTCCCTCTTGATGACAGCCTCTTTACAAAAGTCATGGAACTCATTAGATTCATATTCAGTCCCATTATCAATCCTTAAGATCTTGATCTTCTTTTCGGTTTGATTCTCGATCAACGCTTTGAAGTGTGGAAACCAAGAGAACACTTCATCCTTCTTTTTCAAGAAGTACATCCAAGTCTTTCGAGAATAGTAATCTGTAAAAGTAAGGTAATATAAATATCCTCCCAAGGAGTTCACAAGCATCATTGCAGATATTTCTGAGTGAACCAGTTGTAATATATCAGAGGTCTTGCTTTGGCTTGAGGGGAATGGTCCCCTTTTGAGCTTTCCTTCGGCACATCCCAGACATACACCTTCTTTCTCTACTCAGAATTCGAGCATCCCTGTTACCATTTGTCTTACATCAAGTAGAGCTTTATAATGAAGGTGGGCAAACCTCTGATGCCAAAGTTCAGACTGAAGAGATGTGTCACAAGACATGACACCTAGCAGACTTCCACCGACCTGATATAATGAATCAACTCGAAACCCAAGAGTGAAGGCATCTTTAACATTATTTTTCCATATACGTACCTTGCCATCACTGAAGGTTACCTTGTAGCCTTTGTCTTCCATTGCCGAGATGGACACCAGGTTCTTTTTGAGGTCAGGTACATATAATACATCTTGTAAGTGGATCGTATTACCTTGATTCAATTTGAGAGAGACATTGCCTACACCTTTCACGGGATATTTCATATTATCTCCAAGGACAATTTCCAGGTTAGTTTCTTTCTCTATCAGATTATGGAGAACTTCTTTGTAACCAATGAAGTGCATTGAGGCACCACTATTAATGAGCCAAATTCTCATTTAGTCCAAAGGAGCAGAGGTAGATAGAGCAGCTGGTAAATAATATTCATCCTTCTTATTTTCAACAGTGTTGGATTCAAACCTGGAATTTCTAGCCTTTTTGAATGGTTGTCCTCTTCCTTGATTTCTAGCACTCCTTTTACCTTTGCTATTGAATTTTCCATTCCTTTGATTTCCATGAGAGGGATTTTGATAATCGTCCCGATGTGAGTCCTTCTATCAGGGCACTCCCTTGCATAGTGACCTGCTTTATCGCAAATGTAACATCATCCTTTTCTTCCACCCTTAGGTCCAGCCTTTCTTTTTTATTTAGTCCTGGAATTATTTATTTTCTTAGCATGAGAAGAAAAGGCAACAAGAGGACCTTTAGGCATGGGCATTTCTTGCTCTTCTACCCTTGTTTCTTCTTGAATTCATCTAGCCATTAATTCCTTGAAACCAAGAATTACATTATTGTTCAGAAGAGTAGTCCTGAACATGTACCATTCGAATGGTAATCCTCCAAGAGTTGTGAGAGCCATTTCCCTATCAGTAATAGTCTCCCCAATAGATAGGAGATCGTTCCTGATCTCGGTGATTCTTAAGAAGTATGCTTGCATACTCTCATCTTTTCCCTTCTTAATTTCCTTCAGTATATTTCTAAGAAACAAAACTTGATTTACATCATTAACTTTAAATAAACTTACCAATCTATCATAGATTTCCTTAGAGGTGTTCAGGTCGGAGATGTAGGCCACCAAGTGCTTGTCGATAGATTCCTAGATGAACTTCTCTGTTTTGACTTCACCGGTTTTCCATTTGTTCCTAGCAGCAGCGGGTGCATTTGATGGAGGCTCAACAATATTGCCTCTCACATGGTCCAACACTCCTTGATCTTCTAAGGTTAGATCAATCAACATCTTCCATCTGTGATAGTCAGCTTTCTCACAAAGCTTGTCTTCGATAGGGAAGAGTGTTGAGGACCCCATAGTTCTTTTAGGATAGCCTTGCCAATCTTCTCTTCAATGATTGCTCTTTCTCTTACTCGGGCTTTGTCTTCACCTCAGCTCTGATACCATGTTAAGTTATGGTATGTTCTATGCTTATAGCAGTTTAATTATCTTTCTTATTATTGTCCACAGATTAGCAATCACATGTACATAAAGTAAAGTGTAGATAGAACATTAAACAATCGACAGAAAAAAAAGCCAAGACAAGAGACACAAGATGTGGTGGCTAGCCAGGGACAAACCCCAATGTGGGGAACCCTTTGATCAAATATTCCTTTATCTTCAATAACCCAGTAGAGAGAAATAGTACATAAATCTGATTTACATCAGCAGCAGCAAACCCTAGATCAGCCAATCTAAGGCAAACAATATCATGCAAACTGGCCTTCAGATTGGCTTGATTCCTTCACCAAAAAATGCAGCCTTCAGAGGAGATCCAGATCCACCTATATCGTAGTTCTGAGAGGCAGACTGATGGTCAATGCTGGTAAAACTTTGGTTCTGCAGTTGCAGCCCTAAATTCTGCACCTTCCTTCCACACGTGTGAGAGAAGAGTCTCTTTCTGCATAGTAGGAGAAGAGCTTCTTTTCTACGTAGGAGAGAGAGAGAGAGATGTGATGAGTTGAATGAGTCCAAATGAGGAAAAGACCTCCTGTATTTATACACAACTGTTGATGATTAAATAGATGCGACTGTTGGGCTTTTGAGCCTACATGAGTTGTAGGTCGGCTTGATAATTATTCCATAATCAAAATAAATTCATATCTCCATAAATATTTATCGGAATCGGATGATCTTTAATCAATAATACACCTCTCGATGAGAGGAATCTAATAAAAATATTATCAACCATGAATAATATGACCCACATGGAGTTTGGCCCTAGTTTCAAATTTTAACAAAAGTTGTATGTGTTCAAAGGTTTGGGAAATGAAGATCCGGACCAATTCTGGTTCTTTGTAAGGGTTGTTTGGGAAGCGCAAGGTGTTACAGATGACCATAAAAGGAAAGTGGTGTTGGTTAGCACCCTACAGGATCGCGCGCTGAACTAGTATATTAGGTACTCCAACAATAACCCAAATGCGAGAGTCGCAGATATCCAAACATCACTAAATAGAGAATTTAGCAGGCCTAAATTTGAAGCTCAGTCGATCGTGGGATTTAAAGAGATCACGATGCTACCAGGCAAGACTCCTTGGGAACTAGATCAAAGACTGAAATGTATGATTCATGAAGCCAATACGAATCTGACAGATGCATAGCATCGTGAGTGGTTTGTAGCTTCGCTACTACCACATTTAAGGAGTGCGTTATCGTAGTAGAAGATAACAACTTAGGCAAAGGCCTTAGAGATTGCTATGAGGCTATGTGAGACCTCGATGTAGGATCCTAAACTAGGAGTTCAACAGATCCATGCGTAGCTAAAGAATTTGTGCCTTGAGATGCATAGTTTGAAACAGGATAAGACGGTTCGACCAAAAGTGCGTGAAGAAGTGTGGTGCCTAAAATGCAAGAGTCAGGGTCATGGAAAAGATCACTGCCTAGTTTTTACGAATTACCTTACAGGAGGAGGACCGATGCCTTTAAGGCTGGAAGTTCAAGCAGGACCTAGTGTGGTGTCTGCTTTTTGGTGCTCTATCTATCAAATAGTAGGAAAACATGCCATGGACCACTGCCACTTCTTACCGAAGTATATGAAAACTTCGCAACAGTTGTTCTGCATCTTTTGTAGGTTGGTGGGACATGATAAGCATATTTGCAGAAGCTATGAATTGATGATGGATAGAACTCCCACCTATAGGGTTCAGGCCGAAATGTAGCCCCTTGACAAAAATGCAGGAATGGCGCGGGCAGGATTTCAGGGGCACGGACGAGGCCAAGGCGGAGGAGGACCTGGTAGAGGTCACGGATAGTTGATTTGCTACAATTGCGGAGGGCCAAGACACTATGCCTGCGATTGCATGAATCCAACACACCCGTTGTGAAAGTATTGCACATTGTTTGATCATGAGACAGAAGATTGTCCTATGCTGATAGCTAGGATACGTGACAAAGGAGCGCTACCGCTCCCCCCCCCCCCCCCCCCCCCCCCCGCCTCAGAACCTGTAGATGATGAGGTTTGAGCCACGCGAGGAAAATCCAAATGTAAACATTGTGCTCCGAAGTGGAATCACGATGGGAGATGACAAAGGAAAACAACCAGAAGATAGTACATGGGTTCGCAAAGCCCCAGCAAAAGAGGCCGAGTTTGATTTGGAGCGCGCTCGGGAAACCTTCATGGAAGCTAAGAAGAGCTTTGCTGATGCCTCCACTTCAGGAAGCAAAGATAAACCGGAGCCAGAAATGGACCCATCCATGCTGATAACTTTCTTGGAAACCTGTATGAAGTTACTGCATGACAGTAAGGCTGTGAAAGGGCTACAGGAACTTATCAATAAATGTGTTGGGACTACGCCAGTGAACCATGCGTAGTCCGCAAGATTGGAAAACATAAGATAAGAACAGGATGAGAAATGAGACTCACCACGCAGATCAGAGAATATGAAATGGATCAAGTCATCCTGGATTTGGGATCAGATGCAAATGTTCTGCTAAAATAGACATGGGAGCAAATAGGGAGACTCGCGCTACAATGGTCTCAAATTCAGCTGAGAATGGCAAATCAACATAAAATAATACCCATGGGGCAATTGCAGGGAATAACTGTAGATATTGAGGGAGTGAGCGCGCTAGTGGATTTCAAAGTAATAGAGATTGTTGATGACAGCAATCCCTACCTCGTTCTCCTAGGAATTTACTGCACCATTGATATGAACAGGGTAATTAATCTGAAGAAGCAAAAAATGATCTTTGAAAAGAAGTCACTACGTGTAACTATACCCCTGGACCCTACTGAAGGATTGCACTATACGGAGCCGGTCCGCGACTATGAGAGTGATGATGATATAGACTGTACTATAAGATAACTGCTTGAGACCAAGACTGGGTAAATCCAACCACGGATGGATGGTTTACATGGGAGCGCAAGAGCTCCTGCACTTCGGATTCTGATGAGGAAATAGAACACTGGCAGAATCGGTTACACGAAGTAACTACGTTGAATTGCAATATGATGACCAGGTCGAGGCATTGCATGTTGACAGAAGTAAGAGATATGCCTATTTATGATGGTTTAAATGAGGTAGATACCTTCTTGGATGCATTTGAAAGGGAGGTGTCAGAAAAGCAATGCTTCCAGGCCTTGGACTAGGTACTACGCGCTACGCCCGCGAGATGGTGGGGTACGCACAAAGGAAGCTTTAATGATTGTTGCGAATGTAGGAGAATGATGCAGACATGATTTGAGAAGCCTAAGATGTGACTCGCAGACAAGTATGATGGAAAAATGACCCGCACGCGCATCTGGCCAAGTGGACGTAGGCCTATGGAGAAAAGCCCCAACCTGCGCAGAGGCGCATGTACTCCGTGCTAAATTACCTGCTCAATAAGCATGTGTTGGGGGGGCGAACTTGCAGATGGCTCTTACTGTTGAGAAGACATTATGCAGGAAGAGAAACCGCACAGAAGATTCTACGCGCATGGTTGTGGTGGCCAACCCTTCATCATGATTCAAAATCATATTGCAAAGCATGTGATGTATGTTAGCAGACAGGAAGGCCATCGCGGAGGGATGACATGCCTTTGAATCCACAAATGACATTGCAACCTTTTGAAAAGTGGGCAATAGATTTTGTAGGACCTATTAAACCTCACGGAAAGACAGGTGTGAGGTATATTATCACTAAGACAGAGTATCTAACTCGTTGGGCAGAAGCACAGCAGGTGAAGGATTGCACGAGTGCGACTGCCATGAAGTTTCTATTTGAATATGTACTAATGTGATTTGGGTGTCTGAAGATCTTGATGAGCAATCACATCACACACTTCCTGAACGAGACAATCAGCGTGCTGATGGAAGAGTTTCAGGTTTATCACCAGAAGAGCACACCGTATCACCCACAGGCTAACAGGACAGTAGAAGCGTTCAAAGAAGTAGTGGAAACCACGCTGACTAAGGTATGTAATGCGCAGAGAAGTGATTGGGACCTACACATACCTGCAGTGTTATGGGCTTATCAGACGACATGCAAGAAACTGACAGGATAGACACCTTTTAGGCTTGTTTATGGAGTAGAAGCCATAATGCCTATGGAATACATCATGCCTATTCTACGCATAGTAGCGCTTACAGGTATCATGGATCGTGGAGCCCTGGAGGAGAGGCTTGCACAAATGGATGAGCTCGAAGGAGAGAGATTTTTTGCTAGATTTCACCAGAAGGTACAGAAGCAGGGAAAAAAGGCATGGCACGACCGACACATCAAGCTACACGCTTCAAGGTAAACGATCTAGTTTTTTTGTATGATAGTAAGTTTGATAAATTCCCAGGGAAATTCAGAATGCACTGGTTAGGGCCATATATTATTAAGGAGATTACAGATGGTGGCGTGGTACAGTTGGTAAAATTGAATGGCGATCCCTTCCTAGGAAAAGTGAATGGCAGTTGTTTGAAGCCATACACAGGTGGCCCGGCCACCTGACTAGCCGACCAAAGCACAATCTTAGCACTCCAAGCAGCTGAAAGGAGACACAGTACTATAAACTACTCTGCCCAAGAACTGCGCAATGCCAGGACTGTGTGCAGTAGCGAAGTGTCACAAGGTCCACGACAGTGTGAAGGCAGCTGCATTGGCACGCAGGTCTACCAGAAAGTGAACATTACAGTCACTATTCACGATGTGATGCTTGGTTTGAGGCCAAATGGAGCGGGCGGCAGGAATTTAAGGAAAACTTTATGGGCTAGATTCTTGAAAATTTGCCACCAATCTAGCATTAATGGACCGAATGTGGGGGGAATGGTCGAATTCAAATTCAAAAGGCGCTATAAATTACAAGTGGTTGTCCAGCAAACAACACTTGGCAATTTGAGAACTGAGTTGTTGCACGCTCAGGTATTCATGAACCGAGACTTATTTGATATTCTGAAAGTGAATTCGTTGTTTGAGCAATTACCAGAGACACTGAGAGAACTGTGGAATAGCACTATGTCAGCACCCAAAGAAGCCATGGACACAGGCGTAGTGACAGCCAAGAACGCCACGTAGGAAATTATAGAAGTAGAAGCCCCAGAACATGCCGGAATAATCATTGAGGTCCCTAAATCACCACGCATGCCAAGACCTAAGAAGGATAAACAAGCCATGATACCGGTGCGTGTCTCACCCAGAAATCCACTGAGGACAAAGCTCACATTGGAGGAAAAGGGGAAGGCCATTAATCTGGAGGTCGATGAGGAGGAAGAGTTTGAAGAAATCCTAGTGGAGGAGGATGTAGAGATGGAAGTCGAAACCCAGGGCACAAACCCTATCACCAGGATGTCGGAATATGTTCCTCCGCAAAAGGGTAAAGCTAAGGTTCCAAAGGATATAGATGAGAGCAAGAGCTCTCTACAAACCCCGTTACTCCCAGATGATATTATTTTTGAGGGCACGCACTTGGGACGGGTTCCCATATTGAAATTTGAAGATTGGGACCTCGCAGACCACGAGAAGTTCCTGCATTTAGCGACTGTGAAGCTAATGCGCTAGAAGATAGATGCGTCAGCTGGAATGATAGAGTTGGAGCTGCGAAAATGGCTCAAAGGTGTTGAGAAAGCAAGGTTGTTAAACCTGCTCTAGGTGCCACATTACCACCGTGCCCCAGTGATCATTTTTGTCATCAGGCAGCTACTCTGCTTGGTGCATGATGGGTGCTTGTGGCTGAAGGAGCCCATCCCCATCATAGATCATCTGGTTCACCGAATTACACAACTTCCTTGCACAGGGGAGGACCCAGAAAACATTTCAAAGGGAAAATGTAGCAATTTGGCCCTCATGGAGGCAATGAAAAAGAAGTTTAAGTTGTAGAAGAAGAAGCGAGGGTATGCCATCTCCAACATCAATAACCCTACAGTCAAGGTTGTGACACAGATATTGGCAGGAAAGGTGATTCGAAAGTGCCACATGGATAGTGGTTGCACTAGCAGCGCAATGCGCAGAAGGGGTCTAGTTCAACTGGGCAAACTATCTATGCGGTGAGTTCCTTGCGAACTGCCATGAGGCACAGGAGCAGGGCAAAACATTTCATTATGCATGGCTCCTATTTTCGATAGTACTGGTGGCATGGGAGTTGCCCGAAGATAGCTAGTTCCCGTCGATTGCACAGGACCTTCCAGAGGCAGTGAAGTACGCTTCGCTGTGGGCGACCAGGGACGCGCAGAGGATAAGGGAGAGCAAGATATTTTGGGTGCTTATGGAGATGAACATGCGGATGGAGACCAATCGCAAGCCATGCTTATCGCCCATAGTCTACAACAATTTGTAGAGCTTTGTGGAGTTCAAAGACAATTTCCACCACGTCTTCATCAGGGCACAGAAGGACCCTATGAAGACGTGGCATGAGTTACTATACTTGGCAACTGATGATGTAATTTTCCCGGTCCTTGAGTCTTGTCCGCTGGAGTGGCATGCTCCTCTCTGCAGTGGAAGCAGAGAAGTCTGCCGCGTAGCGGAAGAAGGAAGAGACAAAACTACGGATGGCGCAGCTGGCAGAAAAGTGCATGAAATAAGAAGTAGCGGCTAAGGCCCAAGCGGCGCACGACGCTGCGAAGTTAGCAGTACAACAATAGAAGAAAAGCACGAAGGATAGAAGTCACCTTCGCCCAAACCAGAGACAGACACAGAACAAGGTGGCACGGACCCATAGACAACGTCCACCCAGCTCAAGCATCTGTGACCATGAGAGCAGGTAGGTATGCGAAAGAAAACAAAGGCCTCAAAGACATCTTTCGACCCGATCACCCTTGTTGAAGGGGACTTGCATGATATTGGAAAAACGGTGAGGGATGTCATAGCGGAGGCCCTCCAACAATTTGAGGAGCAACACCAATTGGTATTGGGGGCTCTCCGGGACACAAATACAGGAGTTGCAAGTGCGCACTCCACGGGCTGGCACAGTGTCCACCAGCTTCGCAATCGACACTTCAACTGCTGAGGAAATGTAGCGTGCCAATATGACCAACACAATAGTGCTACTAGATGGAGCACTCATCGCAGAGAATGAGGCCAACAGGCCTATGGTCAGTAGTTTGAAAGGGGTCGGGTTAAACATGGTTGCACTCCCTCAGGAGACGCTCTATCTTTTGCAGGATGGAGTCACTGCAGAACTTTGGGCCAAGGAGAGTCGCGCTCTACAGGTAATGAGCGAGCAATGCATCAACATTGAGTAGTTGAGCCTGCAGTGCAACGAGGCAGTGGAGCAAAACAAACAGATAGTGCAGGTTGTGGAGGAAGCCTGCCAGATGGTCCCGGAGTTGGCCATCCAAGCAGAGGAACCGGTGGAGGCGTGCATCCGAAAGTTAGCCACAAGGGTGTGCGACGCAAGAGTAGAAATGGCCAGGGTTCAGCTGGAGTTGAACCTGCAAATAGCAGAATTGTAGTTGAAGGCTCAACCTTCAACTCTGCCAAAGTTTAGAGAACAACATACCACCATAGTCACAACAGCAATGGCAATGGTTGACAGTGTAGTGACAGACTGCATGAAGCTGTTTGAACAATCGTTCGAGGTCCTAACCACCCTACAGGAGGACCCGAACATAGAGTGCCTAGAGACAGAGGCGTGCGAGATGCAACAGAGATACGATGAGGTAAAAGGGACCGCACAGACGGTTTCCCTTACATAGAGGCTTGCAAGGATGCAGCAGGCAAAGGTGCTCAAGGAGCAGGTGGATGTCGCTCAGCATAAAGAGGCAGTTTTGAAAGCGCACCTACAGCCATGGATCGATGAGGCTTATACAATTACAGCCTCCATTGAAGCAAAGCTCGCGCAACTGCAAGCAACTCAAGAGAGGATTCAGGGCAGTAGTTCAACAGCAGCGATCACCGAATAGCATGTAGAGGAAGTCCAGCAGGAAGTCGCTCAGTGCGTTGCCAAACTTGCAACGATCCAATCAGAGTTGGGAGGTCTTCGTGCTAAGATCTCCACACCTGTAGAGTGACTCGAGGGTGAGTCACGATGTTTGTGTTGGGGGCCTATTGGGCATGGGATCCCCCAAGGGCAGTTTCGGGGCTAAGATCCTAGATTTTGGTCCAACTTTGTAATTACAATGTAAGACTCTGCAATTTTTTGGGCACAGTGCGCGTAGTTGTTAAAGAGTCATAGGGTTGTCCACCCTTATTTTGATAATGTAATGTCAGTTGTACAAGATCTACCCATGGTTCGTGTACCATTGAATTATATAAATAGAGTGAAGCTCTAAGTAGTCAAAGGCATCTAAGATAAGATAATGCAAATGTTTGCGAGATAGTTCTGAAGTGTAAGTCTAAGTTTTGATTCATAGCGTAGGTAAAGCCTCTGCAGCTAAGTGCGCAGAGGCCTAGTAGTCCGCAACTGAGTGCGCAGACCCCTACAGTTGAGTGCGCAAACCCATGCAGCTGAGTGCGCTAGGCGAGTCGAGTCTGTAATCATCTGGAAGTATTAATAAAGAGAAGTTTCTATCATTTCTACGTCTTTATTTCTTGTTTATGCATCTGTTATATTTGGGTATGAATTTCACTTCTAATGCTTATATGATGCGTGAATGTGTATGACTGTATTGGTTAAGTGGTGTTATGAAACCAGCTCAAGAAAAGATAGAAAAGATAGATCAATGCCTTAGATTTCAGCCTCTTCGAGGGGGCAACCTCCTTTACATTACATAAATGAACAATTCTTGGATGATACAAATGAAAAGACCTCCTTTCTATATATAGGAGTCTAAGGGGTCATAACATAATCAGAGCTGAGATAACAATAATAATGTAAGGGCACAATAATAACAATAGTGGGCTTCTATGGGGCACAATAGTAACAATATGGGCACTACATGGGTACATAAATATAATAAGTGGGTTATACTAATAACAATAAGGGGTTACACTAGTAGTATAGGGGCCTAACATGCCCCTCTCCTTCAAAAAGTGTTGTCCTCAACGCTTGAGTAGTTCTCAATGCTTCTGTATAAAATTCTTGTCCTCCCATGTGGAATATTCAGCGGGTAAGTTCTTCCACTTGATGAGATACTCTGAAATTGATCGATTTCGTAGTTGTCGGGTTCTTGTTTCTGTGACTGCTCCAGGTTCCAATATGATTTTTCCTTCCTCTTCAATTTCTAGCAATATTGTTTGAATTGGGATCTTTTGCAACTTTTGAATAAGTGGCCATACTTCTTCATCCTTCTTCCATTCATCCCTTGCTTCGTTTATCCAATCTGGTTGGATAATATAAATAGCACAAAACAATGCTTCCACATCTTCATCCTTGAAGAGTCTTCCCATTCGGTAAGGTTGCCATTTTTTAAGTGCATGTAGTATTGCCAACATTTCCTTCTCATAAATAGCTTGCTTGAGATGTAGCGGTAAAAATAACCAATCACCTACATCAAAACATTTTTCACTACGATGTTGATCTACCTGTTGTTTTGTTTGATTTTGCACCGAAGTGGCGTTATCCTTTAAAAGTTGGAGAACTTGTTGTTGATGCTCGATGTGATCTTTCACTGCTTGAACCTTTTTCTTCTTGATATGTCCTTCTATCTCTAGAGGTTGAGGAGTGGTAATTTCTTCCAATCCTTTACAAGATATGGTCGGATTCATTTCTTGATGCTCAATGTGATCTTTCACTTCTTGAACATTTTTCTTCTTGATATGTCCTTCTATCTTGATAGTTTGAGGAGTGGTAATTTCAAACAATGAATTACAAGAAATGGTTGGATTCATTTCTTCTTTCTCGATGTGATCTTTCACTTCTTGCACCTTTTTCTTCTTGATATGTCCTTCTATCTTGAGAGTTTAAGGAGTGGTAATTCTTGCCAATGCTTTACAAGATATGGTCTGATTCGTTTCTTCTTTCTCTGGGGTGGGGTCCTGGCGTATATCTTCTTCTTTTGATGTTTCTTGATCCTTTTCTTCCTCCTCTTCATATTCTATGTAAAATAATTTCTTCTCAGCACAGTTATGACCTTTAGTGCATTTGCTATCACAATTGTAACAAAGCCCTTTTTCTCTTTTTTCTTCCAATTGTTGTGGTGTAACCCTTGTAGGTTGTGGAAGGCTAGGAGAAACAACACTTCCATCTTTATAGTTGTGAGGGGTATGCTTCCTGGTTTCCATAATTTTTCTTTCCACTATGTCACAAATCCCTTTTAATCTTTCCTATTGTTGTGGTGTTGCTCCAAAGAAGGTGTTGCTCTTTGTATCCTCATAATGTGCTATCATTTCCTCCGTGAAAATTGACCACGTAACAAGTTGTTTACGAGAACAAAGCCATTTGTACCATAAAAATTGATCTGGTTCTAAATATGAAGATGCAATACATACCTTTTGTAACAGTTGTACACCATGTAGATCAAAATATTGCTCCATCTGAAGTATCCAATTTACCGGATCCTTGCCATCAAACTTCCTCATCTTGCTTTTTCTTGATTTTAGGAGCTCGACCTTGAAACGAATGTAACTCTGTACTTTTGGATCTTTAAGTTCTGAAACTTCAACCTGTAGTAGCCTTCTGTGTCCTCTTTCCAATGCCACTAGTCTGATCCAAATTGGATTCTCCAAGAAAGAGTTATGCACAATCTCTCGCAACGACCTAATTGTAGACTAGTTCAATAGAGCGAACTTGTATGAAGTGCCACGTGTCACTGTTTCAAGCTTTGACTCTGAAAAATATATAAAAGAAAACTATAGTCCGTCCTCTTTCTGTACCTTCTTGCGAAATTTCAATCCGATGCTTAGAAAGAAAGTTATGATGATTTTCCCTAGGTCACCTGTTTTGAATGTAATTCAGGAGTCTGCAAAAAGACCAACTTCCTGAGATCATATCTCCACAAATATCGCGCGAAAAGCTCTGAAATTCGGACCCAAGGTTCAGAGCGATTTCTTCTCAAATGGGTTTTTTTTGCGACTTCTGAAACGTCACAGAAAAAAGTTATAGCGAAAATTCCACGATGACCTGTTTGGAGCAACGAAACCCTAGAATCCAAAGCTTTGATACCAAATGTTATGAAACCAGCTCAAGAAAAGATAGAAAAGATAGATCAACGCCTTAGAATTTAGCCTCTTCGAGGGGTAAACCTCCTTTACATTACATAAATGAACAATTCTTGGATGATACAAATGAAAAGACCTCCTTTCTATATATAGGAGTCTAAGGGGTCATAACATAATCAGAGCCGACATAACAATAATAATGTAAGGGCACAATAATAACAATAGTGGGCTTCTATGGGGCACAATAGTAACAATATGGGCACTACATGGGTACATCAATATAATAAGTGGGTTATACTAATAACAATAAGGGGTTACACTAGTAGTATAGGGGCCTAACAAGTCGACACAAGTAAGAACATTTGTTTACGCAAAGATAATTAAGATCTATCAATAAGATAAGTAACTTACTTAGCCTAGTTTTGGAAATAGCACAGTTTGTTGCCTTAGCAGCGCGAAAGCATCTTAGCCCCTGATTAGGGTTGCGTGAAGGTCGATTGTAATGGATCGCGAAGGTGCTGAAGGTTAGAATAGGGCGCAAAGTAACCTACGCGAAGGCAGGTCTAGTTGGAATAAACCGACATCACATCCATCTCAAGGGTGGATAAATTTGGTTCCAGAATCCCCCCATACTGCTTCAAGTGAGACTTCAATCTGCACTCTGAGGGCTGATGCCGAAAGGGCTAGTAGTGTAGGGATTTGTTTGGCTAACTAAATCTGAACTTGGGTCAGGCCCCCATAAGCCAACAATGGCTTCTACTGAGATGGAGGAGATCAAGAAACAGGTGCAGGAATTTCTAAATCAAGGGGTCATCAGACCGATTTCTTCTCCGTGCGGCTCACCAATCATGTTGGTGCCAAAGAAAGATGGCACATGGAGAATGTGCATAGACTACAGGGTGCTAAAAAAAATTACGGTGAAGAATTGATACCCTCTCCCTCGCATTGATGAATTATTAGATCAGTTGAAAAATGTTGTCTATTTTACAAAACTAGATTTGCGTAGTGGATATCACCAGGTTAGAATTGCAAAACAAGACATTTGGAAGACTGCATTCAAAACCAAGTAGGGGTTGTTCGAATGGATGGTGATGCCATTCGAATTGTGCAATGCTCCGGCCATGTTTATGAGGGTAATGAATGATTTGTTTAGGCCTTTTCTTGATAATTTTGTGCTTGTATATCTGGATGATATTCTTGTTTATATTAGGACATGGGATTAACATGTGTGTCATGTGCAGAAAGTGCTTAATGTCCTGAAAAAAATTAATAAATGTATGTAAAATTGTCAAAGTGTGAGTTTGGGAAGACCTCTTTGGTTTATTTAGGTTACATAGTCGATAATGGGTAATTGAAAATAGATCCCTCTAAAGTAGATGTGATTATGAGGTGACCTGAATCCACAAATGTTACAGAGGTCCAAATCTTTTTGGGTGCGGTACAGTATTGGAGAAGGTTCATTGCAAACTTCTTTGTTATCGCAGCCCCCTTACACGCATTGACAAGTGTGAAGCAGGCCTTTCAGTGGGGAGGAAAGCAGCAGAAATCCTTCGACATGCTAAAAGAGAAGATCAGCACAGCACTAGTGCCAGCGTTATAATACCTTCAACAGCCTTTTGAGATTGAGACAGATTCTAGCAGATATGCCATGGGCGTTGTATTGATGCAACAAAGGAAGCTTGTATGTTACCATTTGGAGACTTTCTCCCAGGCTGTTGTGAATTATCCCACGTACGACAGGGAGTTGTACGCCTTGGTTCAAAGTGTAAAGAAGTGGAAACACTACCTGATTGGAAAGGAGACCATCATCCATACGGATCATTAGCCCTTGTAGTACCTTAAGTCACAGACCAAGCTTCAACAAGCTCGTCGTTTCAAATGGATGGGATTCCTCCAGCATTTCCATCTAGTAATAAAATACAAGAAGGGCACCAAGAACAAAGTAGCAGATATGCTTTCTCACCATCCTATTTTTGCATCTGTAGTTTTACAAAATGCTTGTTTCTCGTTAGAAATTTATGTTGAACAATATGCTAACGATAATGATTTTAAAGATATTTATGGAAAATTTACTCATGGATCGCAGGTGTACAATATTACTTGCAGGGAAAACTATTGTATCACCTTGGCAAACTATGCATACCCATTGATGAAAGGGTACATGTAATCCGAGAGGCTCATACCTCTCTTGTGTCTGGTCATTTTGGGGTTGAAAAAACTTTATTTCATTTACAGAGGTTTTGTTTTTGGCCTCATATGAAAAACATTGTGACTTTTTTGTAAAGGGTTGTGTGTTGTGTTATGTTTCAAAGCCCTCTAATAGAAAACTTGGGCTCTACACACCACTCCCTATTCCAAGTCGACCATGGGAAAGTGTGTCCATGGATTTTGTAGGTGGTTTTCCTATGTCTAGGAAAGGTCATGACTATTTGTATGTCATCATGGATCATTTTAGTAAAATGTGTATTTTAATGCCTTGTAAAAAGCAGGTCACAGTTGAGCATATTTCTTATCTTTTCTTTCAGCGTGTCTGGGTCCATTTTGGGTTGCACACATCTATTGTGTCAGACTGAGACTCTCACTTTCTTGGAGAGTTCTGACCATCTTGTGGAGAATGATGGGCACTAGGTTGAAAAAAGTATGGCATTTCATCCACAGACCAAAGGGAAAATATAGGTTTTCAACTGCACCGTGGTACACTTGTTATGAGGCTATTATGGAAAACATCCCAAGTTGTGGGATGAAAAGCTTCCTTATGTGCAGCATGCATACAATCAAGAAGCACATCCATCCACACAAAGCTCACTGTTCGAGACATGTTTTGCTTATCTACCAAGGGATCCCTTAGACATGGTCTTTGGGAAAGATGAGGATGGAAATGGACAAGATGATAGGGACAAAGCACAAAATTTTATTCAGTGGATACAGTGATTCATCAAGCAATACAGGAGTAGTTGGAGAAGAGTCAGGGTCGGTAAAAAGCTCAACATGATAAGCAACGAGTTGACCATCAGTTTCAAGTTGGGGACAAGGTATGGCTCCACATTAGCAAGGATAGAACGAATGGAGAAGGGAGGAAATTGAGACCCATTTGATATGGTCCCTTCAACACAGTGGCAAAGATTGGATACAATGCTTTTCATCTTGACTTTCCTACTTATATGCAAATTTACTCAGTAGTGAATGTTGAAAACCTGAAGCTTTATGAACCTCCATTGATTATGGAAACAGAAGAGGTTGCACAGATTCCTACTATGGACGATTTTGCACCAGAGTATCTACACAAGTTGGCTAAAGATATCATACTCAACAAGAAAACCAAAACTTCACGATGGGGGGATGTGGAGTACATTCATGTTGGCTTCAAAGGAATGCATCTGAGTAAATTTCAATGGATGGAGAAATAAAAAGTGAGGGAGAAATTTCCTCACTTGCCAATTGATTGAAAAGGCTTTTGGCGATCCAAAATCTCTTAGTGGGGAGGATTGATCCAGGTGGATCTTTAAAAAGTACCAGTGGCATGGTAAAAAGGCTCAAAACTCAAAGTGGCAGAATCTGGATAACAATGTGAATGACACTCGTATCCAAGATCATATGAAGAAGTTAAAGCAAGTCAAAGTTCAGGTTTGACTTGGACAGGTGGCAAGAGAAGATGACTTGGAAGAAATCTCATCCAATGAGGAAGCACCAAGTGGTAGGCCGCCATTGGCTCTGCATTTCACAGATCGCCGAAGGAAGAGGTCCACAGTTAAGGAAATCGGCCTGAGCACTACCAGGTTGTGATTTGTGATATCTCAATTGCAGATGAGAGGCAAGTCAGTGGTAAAGAATCGAGCCCAGAGAAAAGTCAATGTGATGCGACAATCACAATTGCACATCGCAAAGGGAAGGCATTATAGAATCGGCCCCCAACAATGATGGTTGTGATTGCAATATCACAATCACATATTGCAAACACCGTGTTCATAAACCGTAAGACACCCCTGGCTCCACCGATTGTGATTTGTGATGATTCTATCGGATCCAATATATATTATGTATTGCAGTTGATAATTGTTGTCAGGTCCGCATGTTATCACAGATTGCTCATTGTTTTATCGCCTTTTACTCATTGCTTAATGTAAAGACATGGGTATGTCCGGCGATTTAAACATTGATTATTTGTGTTAAAGCCACCAGGTTAAGGTAATGTGCAGTTAAGAGGTTATGAAGGTTTTTTTATGTTTAAATAGGTTATTACCCACATACTATTCCAGGTCCGAGATTCTTGGTATGGAAACTACCTGCCTGCTATACTTGTCATTTGTTGAAACTGTCAGGATTGAGGAGTTAGCCACCAGCATATATAATGGATTGTTCGCACAAGAAAAAGGGAGAGACTAGCATAGAAGTTCAGAAACTATTGTGTACAACAGTAACCCGACCTGGCAACAAGCTGGAACCTTGCCTTGAGTAGCAGGGAGGTTCCGAGAGGGTGCAGAAGCTTCATTTCTCTTAATTGGGTGTTCGGATAAGCGATTCTGCACAATTTTTCACTAGGATTTCAGTGGTATTGTTTGTTTTCTGAAGTCGGGCTCTCTATTCTTCTTCTATCTTCCAACTTGGAGGTATAAGGATTGTAATTGGATGCTTCTTCTACTTTATCTCTTTTTATGCCACTTAATGAATGAAGGCCTCCCCACTATTGAGCAAGGCCTGGAGGCATAGTCCAAATTGGATGAACTCTGCAATCAAATCTCTGTGTCATGGTTTCATGCTTATCTTTTTTATTTCCGCATTGTTTTATGTGCTTTTAAGTTCCATGGTTAATAAGTTATGTTACATGTAAGTTTGACGCATCTATAAGTAAAAGATCTTGGATCATATCCGTAGGTTCCAAGCCCACTCCTTTAGGTCAAAACCCCAAACTCAAAACGACAAAGCACCCAAGGATTTTCCACTCGGAAATACCTTTCAAGCTACCATATTTCAACAAGGACATGGTGTTAGCATCAAAACAGAGTGTTCCAACACTCCCAAAGTGTTTCAAATGATCTCATCATCATTTTGGCCTAGGAAAAAGGCAACATCCATCAAGTAGGTTTTCTTGGGTCCTCTGGGGAACATCACCAATCAATCTAACGCCTTGACTTCTTGGCTCATTGTTTCAACATCTAGAGGTGCATAAAGTGTCATATATCCATGTGGAGGCTCCTCAAGGTCCAATGCTAATTTTTGGAGGGGCAATGTTGGGGTTGCAATGTCATAAATGCTCTCATAGGACTATACGTCCTCTTCAATGTGTTAAAATGTTGTCAAGCCATTCCTTAAGGGACACCCAATGTATCTATGGGAGAACACGTTAAAAATGCCCTCAAGGTCAAGTTAGATCAACATCATCAGGGAAATAAACCATCAAAGTATCATATTGGACTATATTCAATGAGCAAAAAAATACTTCAAACAAGCCTTGCCTTCAAATGTCTTTCTAGCTTATGATCTGAAAGAAAGCAAGTTATCGCACTTGTGTTAGGGATGATTATGCAATTAGCTCTATTAGGTGTTTCCATTGCCTAAGAGAAGTATAGTTCCTAGGAAATCCTATCAATTTGTATGTTCATGTGATAAATGTGGCCATGGAATGTGAAATGCTTCAAGGTGGATGCCATAGCCACGGTGCTAGTTGATGGAGGTCCAACATCTTGAGTATAATGATGATAATAATGAGCAATCTAGAGGCCTCAGTTACCCCTTTTCTCAACCTTCTTTTCCACTCTTCTAGTGTGCCTTTTACATTAATGAATTTTATTTTCTTTCATGGATAACTTGGGTGACCATCTTTCTTTATTCTTTTCCAATACCCCTTAAATATGTAATGATGTATTGTTCATCAGAGTTGGGAAATTATAAGTTCCTTTGATTTAGATGGAGCATGAGATGTGTTAGAACAGTTCTAGGCTAAGTCATGAGTAGGTTTTGAAATTTTTATTTTTAGGATTAATTTTGTAAATTTCAAAAAAAATAAAATGCTACTGGAATTTCCGGTAGCGCCTGATTTTCTCGTTCAGACAGTCTCCCCTGTTTTTCAGACAGTCTTTCAACTATTGTTTTATTTCCTATTTTCTTTAAAAAAATTCTCATACTGCTTGCATTTTCGGTAGCGTTTCTCGTTTTTTTAAAATAAATATAAAAACACAACCATTTCTGATTGTCCACGTGTCATGACAACGGAATATCAAATCCAAATCATGACATTTCGTGATTGGATAGGTCACAAACCCCAAGTCAAGTCAAGTGGTAGTCATTAATCGTTTTGGTTGATCATGTTTGCTAGGTGTCGGTCATAACCCATAGCCAACTGTTTTCTACCCCACCCATCTTAAATAACTCGGGTTTCCCAAAATCTATAGTGTCAGTCTCAACCAGATATTTAAAATTTGACTGTCGTTCTTTCCGTTCTGCGTAATACGCTATCGGAATTTTTGGCTAGTTCGAATTAATGCAGGAAAATTTCCAAATTTGCAAGATTCTCGTACAGCCACCTGTAGCAAATCAGCTGGACTCTCCAAGGAAACTCGACTTCATCATTACAACAACATGTTGTCTATCATGACATGAAATCTTGTGTAATCAGGAAGGATTATATGCATGGGAGATTGAACCATGGCTTCATCTCAAATATTCGAAAGTGAAAGAAATGTCACCATTTCGAATTTCTGAAGAGCAGCTAAGGAGACACTGATGAAGGAGTTAAAGAACATATCCCAGATTTCCAGGCAGCCTAACTCAAGATAGTTGCAACAGCTATTGGGTAAGGATTCAAACACTTTGACACCTATTCTTCATAATCAGCAAGCAGATATTCTATGGCACCAAAGTCTAGGAAAGGTGGAAAGCTCAAGAGAATTGAAACCCAAGGAGCTGAGTTAGTTTATCCTAATTTGAAGGTAAGAAGGTTGTTCATTCAAGCAGGCTGGTATGCACTCTACACGAGGTTAGAAGACTGACATCAAGGAGTATCCCATGAATTTGCTCAGACTTTCGATGGACAGGAAGCTATCATTTTTGGTTTTCAGTTGCTACTTTCAGAAAAATCTATTGCAGAGGCTTTTACCCTTCCCGGGGAAGGAGAAAAGTGGTTCAAAGGAGAGATTATCATAAGAGGAGACCTCAGTGCTTTTATCAGAGATGAATACCGAGATCCCAACTGGGCCAAAGGAATTCTGAGCAGTTCTCTGAAGAAATAATGGGACGAAATAGTCAAGCTAGTTAAGATCTTCCTCCCTTGTGAGAGAAGATATACAGTATTTTTTTGTACCATATGAGGTTTATGTTTCATTTTGCAGGTATGCAGGCTCTTAATCTACCTTATTCTATATTGAAGAGCCTAACTAAAATGGCAGCCAGGATTCAAACACATAAAGAAGCATCAGAGTACAGCCTATATCATCAAGTAATTATCGAGGTTCTGGTTGAAGAAGAATTGAAAAAGAGGAACCAGACTTGGGACCATTTCTTGTTTTATAGAGCAGGCCAACCTACACCAAAACCCCAAGAAATTGATAAGCCTTCTTCAACACGGGTTCAGACAAACAGGACAGCAACTACATCAGCTGAGGGAAACTCCAAAAGAAAGATAAGAAGAGAAGGTGTGAACAGAGGTGCCAAAAGTAGTAAAAAGAAGCCTCCAGCTACTAAAACTAAAAAGAAAAAGGAGCAAGGACAAAGTTATTCTACCCAGAAAATTGAAAGCTCAAAAATGGTTCCTCTTGTTAGACCTTTTCCTAAGGTTTACATAAGAACTAGGAGAAGAAAACTTGTAGCTGAAGAGAAATCTAAAGCACAGGTGTTTCCTGAAATTCCAGAAGCACATGAACAGCAACAAGAAGACCAACCTCTTGATTCTGATGAGGAAATATTGAAGGAAGCAGGGTATACAAGAACCAGTAAAAACAAGAAGGAAGAGCTAAAACTAGTTGCTGGAACTAGGAGGAAGCATACTAGGGAAAAGAACAAATACAGACTGAAATCAAAGGCCCTAAATAACCCTAGTTTTCTAACTGAAGTAATAGTTATAGAAGAATAGCCTACAGAGCTGCAGACTGAGGATCCCTCAATTGCAGAAATCAGAAGATCCTTGAAGAAAAAAAGAGACAAAGCTCCCATGGACTAGCCATCAGAGTCTTCCAAAAGAAAAAAGATCCAAAAAGAAGTAGAAAAGAGAGAGGCCATCATCAAAGAAGACACAACAAAAGTCACAAGGTCTAAATCTGCTAGAATTAAAACCAACTTGGATAAGCTTGCAAAGGCTGCAACTCACATAGCATGAAAGGGTATTTTGAAGCATTTTTGTTGAAACTTTGAAGTGGAAACAATATCCTACCAAAAATTTTGAAGTGTTTCCAGTATTTCCTCCATTACAGGTATTACCGGAATTTCTGATAGCACCTGTCACAATAGAAATATACAGTTGTCAGCAACAAACCTCTGGGCCAGTTTTGGAAGACAACAACTCATAACGATAGGGATAAGAAAGATGATGGATATGAGACAGTTATGAGGTTATTGAAGGTTATGTTAAATGAAGACATATGGTCATTCAATAGGCAAGACCATAAAGACAAAATTCAACAGCAAAAGGGGCAGCTAGTTAGTTTTCCAGCAACAAAGTGTCATTCTTCCCCTTCTTCTCATCTACACCTGTACTTTCTATTGTAATTCGATGGGAGATGATCTTAATGTCTAAAAGACACTCATGTAACAAGAATATAGTGGAACCACCAATTTAGGAGAGTTGGAGTTGGTGCCTCTCTCCCTATATATACCTTTTGTAAATATCACTTCAGGGTTGGATTTTGGTTCACCTAAAGACTCAGCTTAATAAAATAGCTTTTTCTACACTTCATGTTGGAGGATTTTGTGATTCAAGTCATATCTAATGTGTGGTTTGTCTATCTCCTGTTTTCAACTTTCTGAATTATAAATTTGTAGTAGCTAGTATAGTATGAGTGAGAATCATTAAGAGAATCTAATGATGACTTATCCACTATCCAGTTTTCTGTGAATTATAATATGTGTTCAAGTAGAACTTGCTAGTGAAGGTTTCACAAAGTATTTGTGAGATACTTTATACATGTTTTTACTTGCTAATTTTTGTTTTCCTTGTCAAGCCTACTTTAATCTTTTAAATGATAAATTACAACAGCTAGTATAGTATGAGTGAGAATCATTAAGAGGATCTAATGATGACTTATCTACTATTTAGTTTGTTGTAAATCATAATATCAATTTAAGTAGAAATTTTTAGTGAAAGTTTCACAAAGGATATGTGAAATACTTTATACTTTTTCCTACTTTCTATCTGTTATTCTCCTTATCAAAGAAAATAGAGTTTGTTATAAGGCTTTATGTAGTTGAGGTGACTGTCTTAAGATACACAATTTTATTAGGATAAGTAATAGCTACCTGTTCTCCTTCCTCTGCTCCCCTATACTACTCCCTTAACCATACAATTTATGCTTGCAATAGCTTGCCAAATGCATGAAAGTTAAATAGGAACTCAATCATTTCAAAACCCCTTCAAAAATCCATCCCACCACTCAAAAAAACCTTTTAAATTTTGAAATGAAATCATGATGTGTAAGGCTTACTCCTTTTGTAGTCTAGGAGTAACTCCTTGCGCTAACAAGATGCTTAGGAACTAGGTGATGACTAATGAATGGGGTAGAGCGCAGGCTAGGCTTTTTCCCATGTGCTTATTATTAGTCCCAATGATCTTTTTCAATTTTCATTTTCTTTTAGTTGTGGCCATATATGATTTTATCTTTCTTTCTATTGGATCAACATCTTCAAGAAAAGTTTCCAAGCCTTGAATCAGAGATATGGATATAGGGTGCCAGTACCAACAGTATATGACAATCAACCCAAACAATGGAAATGAATATCAAGGATAGATGGAAAATGACATGTATGGATTATCTTAGGTGAACTACATCAATTAGTACCTCTTAATATTTCCTCTCCTAAACAATGCAAAGAAAAGGCCTCAAGGTAGGTCACACTAGACTAGGGGAAAAAGGTAACCTCCCATATGAAGTGTGGGAATAAGGGTACAATCAAGAGTGTTCAACCATCAATATTAAGTCATAATCCATATTAGATTTCCTTAACATTAAATTAATGGTTAGTTTGTTTTTTGATAGCCTACTTATCAAGTGCTCATGTCCAAGTGTCATAAAATGCTCAAAAATGAAAGTGCTCAGAACTGGTTCAAAATTAAACGACTGGAAAGAGCTCGTCCTCCTAATTCTGGAGCCGCAAACGGTTCGAAAAACGGTCTCCATATGCAGAAGTTATGCCACAAACAAAATCGCCTGATGACTCTTAATTTTTGAATTTTTTTCAAAAAAATTAATTAAAAAAAGAATATTCCATAGAATATTCCTTTTGGGTAGTGAATGGCAGGATGCCACGTGGCAGGCCCAGAGGCCGCCACGTGGCCCAAGGTGACGTCAGCATATATTTGTGGCGCATTTCAAAATTTTGTGGGCGGATGGAGTTTTGAACCCACGACCTGTCCACTTCAAGGCATATGTTTTACCGTTGAGTCACGGCAGCAGTTCTTGTTATGTGGACAAGATGAAGTATAGTTAAGGTTTAAAAATATTTGGGCGGGAAAAGAAATGGGCCAGCCCCCTCATATATGTGACCACCACCGAAGAACCGTGGGCTTCAGTCCTTAAACCGCGCGGGTCATGGCAACGGTCACCACTTGTTCATTAACATGTTCACATATGCGGGTTCAATGGTGCGTTCAACAACCAATTAAACAACCAGTCAGCACGAAAACCAACGAAAACTGTCAGATGTTAAATCCGTTCACATGCAGTTGCAACTAACCGTTTAATGCGTGGTCAGTTAGCGGCGGAATTGGCTGAGCACCAAAATTGGCAGGCCCGCCATATTTGGCGAGCTTATCTGGACTCTAACTAAAGTTAGCTGGAGTCTTTTTAGGACCAGCTGGCAGTTGGGAGTAAATGGCCATAACTTTGGCTAGGAAAGGCGGTTTTGGACGAATTTTTTTTATTTTGGGTCTCTTCGACCTTCTGAAGCCATTGGCACAGGTTTTACATCCATCTGAGGTCATTTGCAGAGGTTTTGGCGCCATGGAAGTTCTAGGAGCCACCAGGGCCCAGTATTGTGAGAGATGTATAGGATTGCATGTACCCATTGGAGGTGAACCAGTAGTCAATCTTGAAGGATTCAAGTGTTCTGAATCCGTTTTTACAGTCTATTCCACCTATAGATACTTTTATTCAGTTGTATATTCATTTTGAGCATTTAATTAAAACGAGGACAGGCCCATTTGGGAGCCTTGGACCCAGCAAACGTAGCCCAGGAGGGGTGAACTACTTTATCAACTTCTTTTGCATCTGTGGTTGATTTATTTTGCAGAACAAATTCATTTTAATATGTTAAATAGTAAAAGGAACTAAATCTGCTATACTTAAATGGGTCATGAACAGCTGAAAATTTCATTTGTTTTTTTTCTGCAAGACATGGAAATCTCTTAAACATGTATATTACTGAATTGAATACCTTCCAAACCATTTACAAGTAGTTTCAAATTCAGATCAAGTTGGTATCAAAGCTATGTTGTTGTTTCTTTGTATCAAAAGCAGTCAAATAAACTATAGACAAAGCCTGAAACGAGCCAGGAAGCCTTCGAAATGCTCTTGTTATACAATTGCAAAGTAGATAAATGCTCTTTCAGTCAATCTCTAGTGTAGTTGTCTTTTGATTGTTTTTGTGCAAAGATCTTCTAACTGTCTTGCAAGTATTTATGCTTACCAGGTTGAAACTTAAAAGAGGGGAAAGACAGTTGACTAGAGAACGAGAGAATCCTCAGTCAAGGAAGGCCAGAGAGCCATCACCTCCACCTTCAATTTCACCCTCAAGAGTCTCAGCAGAAGCTTCAAGAATGTCTGAACAGGAAGGAGAAATTCCTGCAGACATGGATCCAAAAGAAGAAGAAAGAGTCTTCAGAAAGGCTTTCTTGGACCTCACTGAAATGGTGAGGATATTGTACCAAGAAAGAAATGAGAAATTGGCTGGAGAAGGGTCTAAACATCCACATGAAGGAGAGGGCTCTTCAGGAGGTAAGAAGGATGATGATCATTCCAAGAAAGGAAATGGAGGTAATGGTGATCCACCACCCCCATCGTCACCTTCTTCCTCTTCATCCTCGTCTTCTTCTTCTGTGCATAAGCATAGATCCTCTGGAAAAAGTCCTTTTTTGAAGCTTGATGTAAAATTCGAATTACCTATGTTTAATGGATAAGTGAATGCAGAAATATGTTTAATGGATAAGTGAATGCAGAAAAGCTTGACAACTGGATTAGGCAGTTGGAAGTTTACTTGAGGATCCGGAATATGCATGATGATGCCACCAAGATTCAGTTGGCTTCTTTGAGAATGGATGGAGCAACATTGGTCTAGTGGGAGGCCAAGACTAAAGAGGAGATTAAGAAATTTGGTAAGGTTACCTTAATATGGCCAGAATTTCTATTAGCCATTAAAAAACAGTTTTATCCTCTTGCTCACATGTAGAAAGCCATTATGAACTGGCAAAATTTCAGACAACTTAAGGGTCAGAGTGTCCAAGACTACACCCAAGAATTCAGGAGAAGAGCTCTCTTGTTAGGGGTAGATTTACAGACCCAAGAAACCTTGCTGAAATATATTGGTGGCTTGCATAGCTACCTTAGACACACCATCTTGATGTTTAACCCTACTAGCCTGGACGAGGTTTGTGTCCAAGCTACCCATTTAGAGGCAAGGGGAAAAAACACATTTGAAGAGGGTAGAAACAAGCCCCCCAAGGGGAAAAAACACATTTGAAGAGGGTAGAAACAAGCCCCCCAAGGGGAAAAACAAAGAAAAAACCTCCAAGAGAAAGGGCAAAAAGAATGCATCTGTCAAACAGAAGAGTGAGAAAGTGATCTGTAAACATTGTTCTAAACCAGGCCATGAGGAGAAAAACTGTTGGAAATTACATCCTGAAAAAAGACCTCAATTTAAAAAATCCAAAGGGAAATAGAAAATTGCTGCTACTACATCTACACCACAGGATTTAGGGGATGATTCAGGTGATGAAACCAAAATTGCAGCCATGGGTTTGAAAAACTTGAAGGGAAAAGAAATCGAAACTCAAGCCAGCACTAGTACCTCAAACTGCCATGTACAAGCTCCTAATGAGGAAGAAAGAATTGAACTGTTTCATGTGAGGGTGATTTCAAAACATACTAAAATTGACAAACTTTTTGATAGTGGGTCACAAGCAAACCTTATATCAGAGGACTTGGTCAAGTAGCTTAAACTTGAGACCATTCCACATCCGAAGCCATATCCACTTGGATGGATTTGCAAGGATGCAAATTTACAAGTTTCAAGAAAGTGCACATTGCACTTTGCAATTACTGCACATTTTATTAACACAGTTGAACTTGATGTGGTACCTTTTGATATAGCAGGAATTGTTTTGGGAAGTCCTTACTTGTTTGACAGGAAAGCTATCTTTCATCGCCATGAAAACAAATATCATCTTTTCAAAGATGGCAAGGAGTTCATTGCTAGAGCTCATCGCAAGAATACAAATATAGCGATGGTGAATGCAGGATAGGTAAAAAGGCTGGTCAATTCAAGTAAGAATTTTTTTCTTCTTATGATTAAGCCCAAGGTTGATGTGAATCATGAGTCATTTGACAATTGTGATCCAAAACTTAAATCAGATCTATATGATGTAGTTGATGCATATCATGAGATGTTTTAGGAGCCAACAGGTTTGCCTCCTAAGAGGGAGATTCAGCATGAAATCCATTTGCTTCCAGATTGTCCTCTTCCAAACATAGGCATGTACCGCATGTCTATTATGGAGAATGCTGAAATAAAGAAGCAAATCAAGGACTTGTTGGACAAGGGTTTCATAAGGCCAAGTACTTCGCCATGTGGGTCACCGATTGTACTGATTCCAAAGAAAGATGGCACTTGGCGTATGTATGTTGATTTCAGGGCCTTGAACAAGATAACGGTAAAGAATCGTTACCCACTCCCAAGGATAGATGATTTGCTAGACCAGCTGAAAGATGCTCGATATTTCACTAAGTTAGACTTGCGCAGTGGATATCATCAAGTAAGAATTGAAGAAAGTGACATTTGGCAGACAACCTTTAAAACCAAACAAGGACTCTTTGAATGGCTTGTGATGTTGTTTGGTTTGTGCAATGCACCTGCAACTTTCATGCGGGTAATGGATGATGTCTTACGTCTTTTTCTTGATGATTTCGTTATTGTCTACTTAGATGACATCTTAATTTTCAGCAAGTCTAGAGAAGATCATGTCATGCATGTTAGGAAAGTACTTGATGTTTTGAAGAAGAATCAGTTATTTCTTAAAATGTCAAAGTGTGAATTTGGAAAGACTTCTTTGGTTTATTTGGGACACATAGTAGGAGGAGGTGCTTTGAGAATAGATCCTGCTAAAATAGAGGCTATTGTGAATTGGCCTACTCCCAAATCCATAACAGAGGTAAGAAGTTTTTTGGGTGCAGCTCAATATTGGAGGAAGTTCATCTCTAACTTCTCTTCTATAGCAGCTCCTATGCATGCAGTGACAAGTGTGAAGCATGCTTTCCAATGGGGAGGCAAGTAGCAAAAATATTTTGAATCTTTGAAAAAGAAGATTAGTTCAGCTCCGGTCCTTGCATTACCGGATTTGAGACAGCCATTTGAGATACAAACCGATGCTAGTGATTATGCCATGGGTGCAGTTCTTCTACAGCATGGTAAGCCTATTGCTTTTCATTCTGAAACTTTTAATGGTGTTGTTGTAAATTATCCTACGTATGATAAGGAGTTGTATGCATTGGTACAGAGCGTCAAAAAGTGGAAACACTATTTGATGGGCAAAGAAACTGTTATACATACCGACCATCAGCCCTTACAGTACTTGCAATCACAAAGCAAGTTACAACAGTCACGACACTTCAGATGGATGGGCTTCTTGCAACAGTTCCATTTGGTAATAAGGTACAAGAAAGGTACTCTGAATAAAGTTGTTGATATGCTTTCAAGGCCTATTATTGGTGATGTTACTTTACTTAAGAATGATTCCTTTGTACATGATAGTTACATAGAACAATATGCATCTGATGATGACTTTAAAGATGTGTATGCTAACTTGCGTGATCAGGTGCTCATGTCCAAGTGTCGTAAAATGCTCAAAAATGAAAGTTCTCAGAACTGGTTCAAAATTGAACGACTAGAAAGAGCTCTTCCTCCTGATTCCGGCACTGCAAACGGTTCAAAAAACGGTCTCCGTATGCAGAAGTTATGCCAAAACCAAAATCGCCCAATGACTCTTAATTTTTGAATTTTTTTCAAAAAAAATTAATTAAAAAAAGAATATTCCATAGAATATTCCTTAGAATATTCCAAGGAATATTCCTTTTGGGCAGCGAATGGTAGGATGCCACGTGGTAGGCCCAGAGGCCGCCACGTGGCCCAGGGTGACGTCAGCATATATTTGTGGGCAGATGGAGTTTTGAACCCACGACCTGTCCGCTTCAAGGCACATGTTTTACTGTTGAGTCATGGTAGCAGTTCTTGTTATGTGGACAAGATGAAGTATAGTTAAGGTTTAAAAATATTTGGGCGGGAAAAGAAATGGGCCAGCCTCTAAGGGCCAGCCCCCTTATATATGTGACCACCGCCGAAGAACCGTGGGCTTGAGTCCTTAAACCGCGCGGGTCATGGCAACGGTCACCGCTTGTTCATTAACATGTTCACATATGCGGGTTCAACGGTGCGTTCAACAACCAGTTAAACAACCAGTCAGCACGAAAACCAAGGAAAACTGCCAGATGTTAAATCCGTTCACATGCAGTTGCAACTAACCGTTTAGTGCGTGGTTAGTTAACGGCGGAATTGGCTAAGCGCCAAAATATTGCGGGCCCGCCATATTTGGCGGGCCTATCTGGACTCTAACCAAAGTTAGCTGGAATCCTTTTAGGATCCACTGGCAGTTGGGAGTAAATGGCCATAACTTTGGCTAGGAAAGGCGGTTTTGGACGAATTTTTTTTTTATTTTCGGTCTCTTCGACCTTCTGAAGCCATTGGCATAGGTTTTACAGCCATCTGAGGTCATTTTTAGAGATTTTGGCACCGTGGAAGTTCTAGGAGACACCAGGGCCCAGTATTGCGAGAGCTGTATAGGGTTGCAGGTACCCATTGGAGGTGAACCAGTAGTCAATCCTGAAGGATTCAACTATTCTGAATCTGTTTTTACAGTCTATTCCACCTGTAGAGACTTTTATTCAGCTGTATATTCATTTTGAGCATTTAATTAAAACGAGGACAGGCCCATTTGGGAGCCTTGGACCCAGCAGACGTAGCCCAGGAGGGGTGAATTGCTTTATCAACTTCTTTTGCATCTGTGGTTGATTTATTTTACAGAACAAATTCGTTTTAGTGTGTTAAACAGTAAAAGGAAGTAAATCTGCTATACTTAAATGGGTCATGAACAGCTGAAAATTTCATTTGTTTTTTTTTTCTGCAAGACATGGACATCTTTTAAACATGTATATTACTAAATTGAATACCTTGCAAACCATTTACAAGTAGTTTCAAATTCAGATCACCTACCCACCTTCCTTTAAGAAGTATGCTCGATGGCAGAGAGCACTGATCGGAGATAGGTGAAGAGCTCTAAATTAAATCTATTTGTGGATCATCATAGGGTTGTTGGATGGATAGCTGACCAAAGGGGAGAAAAAAATTCTCCTATGGCTCACCCACTTTTAGTGGATAACAAGACCAAAACACATGACCAACCATTCATGGACAATGAACTTCATATTGAATGTTGTTTTCCAAATGTCATTATACTCCATTGTTACACTAAAAAATGTCACCATGACTATTTACAGTTAGTATGGCTCAATCAACAGTCATGCTACCCTCTTAGGCAAGTCTTATGCCTCTGCTATCCATCTCAAACTCAAAGAAGAGAGAAAGTCTTGTAAAAAATGTGTTTATCTCTGGGGACGCAGGTTCTCTCAAGCCTTACCTGCGAGGACGCTCCCAATGTTCACAAAAGCTGCGTCTTTGGACGCTCTGTATGTTAAGGGACAGGTGCGTCCTTCTGTAAAAGGCAAAATGCGCAAGTTTCATCTTTAAAAAGTTACTTGTGGTTACTTCTAGAACATTCTAGAGGTCGGTTTGATGAAATGGATGCGCCTCCAGTTGGTTCATGTATCCCTATTAAGGAGGAACTTATCCCATCAATAAGGGAGCTATCCCACCCAAAGAGGGGGATTATCCCATTGATGGTGGACTTGAATAACCTCTTTACAACACTATAAATAAAGGCATTGAGCCAAAGGGAGGAGAGGTTGAAGCTATACATTTTCTTTGGGTAAATGCTGCAGGAATTAGGACTCCCATTTAGAACCTTGTGAGGAGAGATTGTCTTTGCTTGATTCTACTTGGAAGTGGGTGAGCTTTGTCAAAGTAGAGGAAAACCCTTGATGGACCCTGGGAGGAGCTTGCACAACACCAAGGCCAGGTTGTAAGAGTTCCTTTGTTTCGTTATTAATACAAACTGGTTCATTTTTCTCAATAGCTTGTGTTAATAAGTTATTTCATGTGTTCCTCGGTCTGCATGTTGAATATATGTTTTATTATATGAAATGCAAGTGCTTGGTAATTGTTTGATTGTTTGTGGTTGCAGGAATTGATGTGAAGGAGGAGCTCATCCGGATCGGCAAGGACGGACTACAACAACAACGTTTTGGAATAAGGTAACCCTAAACACTTGTAGTTTTCATGTTTTAAAAGGTGTATTTAGAGAAAGATAGTTCCATTTTGTCTTGTTTGTCGCTAGAGAGTTTAGACTCCTAGGGAGGTCAGATGTGTCCGCACAAACGACTTTTTCCACCACGACAAATTGGCGACTCCGCTAGGGAACCATTAATGTGAAAGTCTTTTCCTTTGTGTGAACTTTGCTCTGAGAAAATCATTTTTATTTTCTGGTTTTTGACTGTGTGAATTAGTATTTGGGTGGCTTAGCTTTAGATTTAATTAGATTTAGTTTTTCTTAAGTTTTCCAGAAGGACGCACCCTCTGAGTACTGCACAGTGCGTCTTTGGACGCGCTGTTGCCGTTTGCACAGAGCGGGCCCGCGCCTGTTCTAACGGGTTGCCTGCGTCTTCCTGTAAAAATTTAGGAAAACTCCATTTTTGCTTTAATTGCTTTTAGATTTTGTTTTTTCTTAGTGTTTTCTGCCCAGATCCTTTAGTACCCTGTCAAAAATTTTCACCTGAACTTGTCTTGAGAGCTTTGAGTGTTTTAGTGGATTTCAACGAAGTTTAGGCCTAGGGTTTGATTTTTCAATAGGTCCTGTAGTGACTTTGACGGTAGAAAGTTGTCCAGCCTTAGATCTCTCTGGTTTGTCAGCCTTCTTAGAAGTCGGGCGTGTCATAAAGTCTCCTTGTGTGAGCAGCTTGCCATTTAAGTTGTCTTTTGGGTCAAATTTCGAATTACTTGTTCATAAAGTGTTGATTTCCATTTTACAAAAGAACAAAAAGATTAGAGTTTTGTTTTGACTAGTTTTTGGTTCTGCAATAGCTAGTCCTTGATTTGATTGTGGTCAAGTAAAACACCTTAGAATAATCATTGTTGGCTTTGCCTCATTAGGTTTACTTAGGATAATTTCCTTTTGATTTGTTTTTGAGTGAATTTTCATAGATTTCATAGTTTGCAATTGATTTTTGTTAAAATAGATTTATGTTTTTCATTAGATAAGAAAAATACAAAAACATCTCCTTTTAAAAGTTTTGTTTCAAGTAGCATTTGAAGTATTTTGAAAGGAAAAGAGTTTTTTCGTGCAAGTAAAGAGCGGTCATGTTTGAATGCTTGGAAAAGACAAAAGAATTGTTTCTTTGATTGTCTTTAATTAAGAAGTTGCTTTTATAAAAATTGCATTCTCTCAACTTTTTAGTTAAGCAATTCATCGAAAAAGTAAAGTAGTGGGTAAATCATCCTAGGTGCATTTTATAGTGGTTTCAAGTCGAGTCAACACACCACTGGTTTCACTTCCATCACCTTTTGACTTAAGAAACAACCTTAAAAGTAACGCTTAAAGTAAAATCAATCTAGTAATTTTTATTTTTCTAGGGCTCTGAAACACCAACATAGCTTAGGCTAGGGTCTTGGAGTAGGTGAGTACTTAACTCTCCAAGACTACAAAACCAAACAGATAGTTTATCTTGAGATAGAATAAATCCAATTGTTTCAATTGCACTCTGGGAAAGCTCCTCTTAAAGGAGAAGCACGAGCTCGTGTCCGAACCAGTGAGGGGATCATTCCCCCCTCGTTGGGAACGACGCCAGACAGTACGTATTACAAACGGTAAACCTCGGATTAACCATTGTCGAGGAGCCAGGGGTCACTTATCGGTAAACCTTGGATTACTGTCAAGGAGCCGGTAAGGGGATTGAGCTTGTTACTCTGCCCTTGCGTGCTGTCGGAGTTTAGACTGTTCCCCCAGGTGTACTTGTTGTGATTGGTAACTTTAGTGACCATAAACTTTAGGGTTCTACCGAGGTGACGGTGGAGGGAAGGTCCCACTGTACCTGGAGCAGACGTCGGTTATACTCACTTGGATTTTCCGGGGGGTTCACTTCACTTCGAGACGGTTAAAGTGGAGGAACTTGTGCCGGTCTATTCATTAAGCAGGTTGTCGGGGTAACTGTTCCACCCGCCACTTCTGTACTGAATCCGGCGATGTTGGGTTTCATCACCAACTAGCGCTTTTGGTCCGGAAGACTACTGTTTGTGTTTGGTTTGACGCTCTAGATTCTTTAGGCGTGTGCTTCAAATTTGTTTGGTTCTTTAGAGACTTTAGGGGGTTTGATTTGAAATTTTTACTTTGCTTTCGTGTGTTGTAGTTAAAATTTTTAATTGTGGCGGAATTACCGAGACAGTCCCGTAGACTTCGGGGCCAGTCTCCTGAAGTTGTTTCTGTGGCCGAAGTGTTAAGAAGATCCCGTAGACTTAGGGGTGACCCTCCTCGAGAGGAATCCAGTCATCTCGAAGGTTTAAAGGTCCTTGTAACTCCTCCTAGGGGCAGTAGAGTAGGTTCACCTGAAGAAGGAGAATCTTCCTTGGTGGTCCATCCAGATTATCAAGGCTTAGAGACAGGTTATAATCCCGAAGCTGTTACAGTTTCTGAGCTTGAAGGTAGTTTTTCATCTGCTAGTGATACAGGTGAAGAACCAGAAATAACTGAACCCGTTACTCCAACTTCTAGTGTTCCTGATTCACCGAGAATAGAAAGAACTATCACCGAAAATCTCCCTACTGGTTTGATTGCTATCGAAGAACTTGCTCCAGAGGAAGAAATAGGTGTCTTTAACCTTGAAGATCAAATTACCCTTGATCTAAGGGAGCGTGAATCTATCTTTTACAGCCCTCCTAGAAGTACTACTTGGTACCTTGCGCTAACTAACCATTTAGACAACTTTGGGCTAGGTTTTTCCACACCTCGTACTCTTTTTCCACCCAGAGGTATTCACTCTCCTATAAATATGGCTGGTTCGTCGTCCGTGTTTTCTCAAAGTCCTGAATCTTTTATTCATGGCGGTCCTTCTGTTCCCCCTGGGTATCAGTCACTTTCTGGTACTTTTGCGGGGGCATCTCCTCAACCTATTGATCATGGGTTATTAACTGGAAGCAGTGGTAATGTACCATTGGGTGTAGGAGACATTTACATGATGTCAGGTTCAGTTCCCGTTTCCCAACCTCAAGGTGGTCAATTTCCGCCTGGGGGGCAACCTCAATTAACGCCTGGGGGGCAACCTCAAGGTACACAAACTGGGTCTGGGGGGCAACCTCAAGGTCAGTATGCACCTATGGTGCAATACATACCTCAAGGTCAACCCCAGCCTCAATATGTACCCCAAGGTCAACCTCAGTATCAATATCAACCTCAAGGGTGGCAACCTCAAAGTTGGCAACCCCAAGGGTATCAACCCCAAGGGTATCAACCTCAAGGTTATCAACCTCAAGGTCAAGGTCAACCCCAGTATCAGTATTTACCTCAAGGTTATCAACCTCAAGGTCAATACCCGAGTCAAGGTTATCAACCACCTCAAGGTCAGTCATATGTTCCAAGTATGGGAACTGCGCCTTACAATTATCAATCCTATCCTCAATCCGGTTATGGGTCTCAGTATCCTCAACCTGTTACGGGTCAATACCCTGGAATGTTAGTGTGGGATCCATCACAAGGTCAGCAGGTGTTGCAGCCAAGTTTACAGTTGTTACCTCCAACTGGACAACCTGTAGTTTCTGGTACACCCCAGCAACCACAACCTGTCCAGTCAACTATTCAAACTCCTGTAGCTTCGGTAGTTACTCAGTCGCCAATTGCACCTAGTACTCCATCTCAAACGACTGCTGCAACTACCGCACCATCTGTCCAGTCCACCGCACTTACTTCTGGAGTATCGACGGCTCCGGTTTCTACTGTCTCTGCAACCACCCCTCAGACATCTGTACCGTTGTCTGGATCCACGGTTCAAACCACGGTTCAGATGCCTACAGGGCAGCCTGGTATAAGTACGGTTGTCACTTCTCAACCTCAATTTGTTCACCAACCGTACCAGGGATAGTACCCAACCGGGCAAGCTGTCCAACAACCGGTTTACCAGTATCAACCGTATCCTGGGTACACTTATCAACAACCTCAGCAACCCCAGTACGGTCCGGTTAATCCTGGTTTTCCAGGAGGATACAATATCCCCAATGCGACTCCTGTTCCTAGTTATCCTGGATATCCTCCTCCTGGGGTCGGTATTGTGACCCAGAGTTTTAGAGACCCTAACCGGCAGTTACCGTTTATCACAACTTTGGATTTACCAGACTTGACGCGCCTAACTAATGATCCAATTCAATATCTTCAGTTCTGGCCGCCAATGCCAAATAAGTTGCCCAGTGATATACCCAAGTTCGAAGGTAAGTCTGGAGAGGATCCGTCCAATCATGTGATGACTTACCACCTCTGGTGTGCTTCGAATTCTATCTCAGATGATTCCATCCGCTTACGTCTTTTCCAGCGTACACTCATTGGTCTCGCGGCCAAGTGGTACATTGAGTTACCACGGGCCTCTTTTTACAATTTTAGCCAGTTAGCTACCTCGTTCCTAACACACTTTCAGTTGCCGGTCAGATACGATAACGGCACGGAATTATTAACTTCACTAAAACAATCGACGTCCACGTATATTTCTGATCACATTCATGAGTGGAGACGTCGAAGAAGATTGGTGAAAGTTTTTATCCCGGACCAAATCTTAGCTGAATGGTTTGTTAAATCATTATTACCGAAGATTACTGAAGATGTAGCTAAGGCCGGAGTAGTTACTGAGGAGCAAGTCATTGCTCAGGCGCAATACCTTGACTTAGTTTACACTCAGTCAGGTACTTTACACGAGAAGATCCCAGATCTTCCAAAATCGAATCAAATCGCTGCTGCTCCTTCGGGATCTCATGCCGCTGATGGTATGATTGGTACTGTGAATACGAAGAACAAGAAGAAGTCTTCCAAGGCTTCGACTACTCCAATTAGCACTTTGCCTGATTCTCCGACAGGAGAGTCTTCTCCTCCTGAACTTACCGCCGACATTCACGCTGTAGAGTCATCTACGGCCAAATCAAAAACGGTGGAAAGAAGAAAGGAAAAAAGAAGGCTAAAGCAGACAAGGCTCCAAAGGAGAAAACTGAAAAGTCGGAAACCAATGACGAAAAACGCAAACCTCGATATCCTTGTCTTATTTGTGAAGAGGATCATTTTACGAGAGACTGCCCTCATCGGGCCGAGGTTGTGAAAATAGTCAAAGGTTCTCCCACTCCTGCTGTGTTAAAGAATCCATTTCCAGAGCAGGAGAATAAGATGATAGGTTCTTCTTCAAATGCCAGTGAAGAACCCATTTTGATGATGTCTCATGTGAGGATCGTGACTCGATCGCAAGATTACGGTAGTAAGGCTCCTGTTGATGGTAAGGAAGCAGAATCTTCTCACTCTAACCCATCAACCTCAACTCCTAGTTCCGATCCACTACAGATCGAAAAACCTAACCCAGACTTAGTAATTAAGCCGCCCGCCAAGGGTGTACTTCGAAGGTCTGCTTTTAATCCACATGCAAGAGCAGCCCAGAATTACAACATTGTTGAGGACTTAGCTATTTCACCCTCCGCAATGTCGGCACTCGAAGTGCTGCAATCATGCCCAGCACAACGGAAATTACTTTTGTCGGCTATCGGAGCTGTCGATGTTCAGGACCCGAACCTAATGATCTTCGATCTAGAAAATAGTACACCGCGTCTCCCCCATCAAATGGCTTTCCAAATTCCAGTGATAGTCAAAAACAGGCCTATTCATCGGACTGTGATTGATGAGGGAGCCTCTACGTGTGTTATGTCGATTCAATGTTGGAGATCCCTTGGTTCTCCTCCGTTGAACCAATCCCCCACCATCCTTAAGGCCTTTGATGGCTGTGGGTTCCGTCCGTTTGGTATTTTACAAGAATTGCCTATAGGGGTAGAAGGAAAAACCGTTAGTCTGGATGTGGAAGTGGTTGATGCCCCTCTAGACTACAACCTTCTTTTGGGTAGAAGTTGGTCATATGCTATGACAGCGGTCGTATCATCGGTCTTCAGAATAATCAAGTTTCCACATAACGGTAAGATCGTGACTATTGATCAGCTGACATACTTTTCATCCGACTCAGCCTCTCCAGAAACAATCCAGCATGTCGGTAAGATGACAATCCCTTATAGGGACGTTGGTGTAGGTTTAGTTAAGGATTCCGGTTTACTGGGAACTTTTCCTCTCCCTCCACTCAACGCAGACCCTTCATTTGCAACAATTCATATGATTACATCAGAAAACATTATTTATGATGATCCTTGGATTGTCCCATCTGACTCTGAGATAGACTCATTTGGTGATGCTATGCCTTTGAGTCCATATGAAGTTGCTTATGAAGCTGTCGTGTCTTTTACTGACTCGTTTTCAACCGCAATTGACCAAATGAATGTGGTCAGTGACGAATCACTTTTCACCTCAACCTTAGTACGGACAACGTTTCCCGAAGTTGTGTCATCTGACGAACAACTTCGCGAAATCCTTAGTGTAGACGATCTACCGTGGGAAGATCTCCATCATAGATCTTCGTTTTTACCTAAGGATGATGCATTTGAAAATGATTTTTCACTTATCTTTACCGCTGAATATGTCAAAGAAGCTCAGGATCCAACGAAACATTCTGGTTCAGAGTTGAATTTAGGGAATATTTCTCGTACTATTCCCATTGATATTTCAGAGAAGCCCGGAATTGAGGAGAACATTCATATAGGTGCCGCTTGTACTGAAGATGAAATCCAATCTTACAAGGCCCTATTCCAAGAATTCCGCGATGTGTTTGCCTGGTCTTACGAGGAAATGCCGGGAATCGATCCTGCCATTGTTGTTCATGAAATAAAGACCTACCCGGATGCTAAACCCGTCCGGCAACGGTTGCGTCAGATTCACCCTCGAAAAGCGGCTGCTATTAAAGCAGAAGTCGAAAAGTTGTTGAAAGCAGGTTTCATTTATCCGATCCCATTAACGGATTGGGTATCGAATATTGTTCCCATTAACAAGAAACAAGGAACAATAAGAATCTGTATCGATTATAGGGATATAAATAGGGCCTGTCCAAAAGACAATTATCCTACGCCTTATATCGATCAAATTATTGATGATTGTGCCGGAAGTGAAATGTTTTCCTTTATGGATGGTTTTTCGGGCTATAATCAAATCAATATTCTACCTGCCGATCAACCAAAAATGGCATTCATTTGTCCATGGGGGACATTTGCTTATTGCAAATTACCTTTTGGGCTTAAGAATGCCGGAGCCACTTTTCAACGGGCGATGTCTTATGCATTTCATGACATCAAGCACATTGTGCAACCTTATCTCGATGATTTGCCTGCTCATTCTTTACATCGAGCTGATCACCCTGTTCATTTACGAGCTATTTTCATGAGGTGTAGGCATTATCGAATTCGGTTGAATCCCCACAAGTGTGTTTTCTGTATAGAAACAGGTCGATTGCTGGGATTTGTTGTCTCAAAAGCCGACATTCGCGTCGATCCCTCGAAGGTCGAAGCTATCATCAAATTGCCTCCTCCTTCGAGTTTGCGCCAACTCCAAAGTTTGCAAGGGAAAGCAAATTTTTTACGCCGATTCATCCCAAACTACGCCGAGGTCACTAAAGGTTTTACACGGTTGTTGAAACAGAACGCACAATTCTTTTGGGACGAGATTGCTCAAAAATCTTTTGATGCTCTCAAACACGCGTTGACCCATGCACCGTTGTTGCATCCTCCCAACTACAACCAGGATTACTTCTTATACCTCGCAGCTTCGCATTCCACCATTGGAATGGTGTTAGTTCAAGATGATGAATTCCGAGTGGAACATGTGATTTACTATCTCAGTAGAACCTTAAATCCAACTGAGTTAAAATATTCGCATGTGGAGAAATTGGCACTAGCAGCCGTTCAAGCAGTCCAGCGTTTCCGTCACTACATTCTTCTCCGTAAAACTACAGTTATTTCGGATTGCAACCCTATGATTTACATCTTGACAAAACAATTGCTAGGGGGCAAGTACTCTAAATGGATTGTTATCCTGCAAGAGTTCGACTTGGAGTTCGAGAAGTCTAAGTCTAAGAAATCCTTAGTCTTTGCGGAATTGATGTGTGATTTCCCGAGTGCTGACACAGAGACTGTGGCAGAGGAGTCTATTGCAGACGAATCTTTGTTTCTTATTAGCACTTTAGATCCGTGGTACGGGGATATAATCATCTATCTCCAAACCCAAACCTTTCGGCCTGAAGCTTCCAAGGCAGACCGTCGGAAAATTCGGTTTCAATCCCAGCCATACAGAATTATTGGAGATACACTTTATCGCCGGGGGGCAGACTTAGTTTTTCGACGTTGTTTAACTCACGAAGAGGCTGAGAAGGTTTTGAATGATTGTCACTCTGGAGCATGTGGCGGTCATATGTCTGGGTATGCCACAGCTCAGAAGGTGTTGCGCGCTGGCTATTTCTGGCCGTCTATGTTTAAAGATTGTATCATTGCCGTCAGGAAGTGCCACAACTGTCAAGTGTTTGATCGCAAGATGCGCGCTCCACCTGCTCCTCTCCACCCTATAATTGTCGTTGGTCCATTCGCCAAATGGGGTATCGACTTTATTACTTGTAACCCTCACTCGGCCGGGAGGCATGCGTATATCATCCTCGTGGTTGATTATTTTACTAAATGGGCCGAGGCGATGCCTACATTCGACGCAAGCGGCAAAACAGCTGCAATTTTCGTATTCAATCATATTATAACTAGGTTTGGTGTCCCGCAAGCAATCATTACTGACCATGGGAGCCATTTTCGAAACATCATGATGACTGAGCTTACAAGCCAGCTTGGTTTGCGCCACGATAGCTCTACTCCTTATTATCCGCAAGCCAACGGTTTGGTTGAGTCTATCAACAAAGTTCTAGTCATCATGATTCGACGGATCATTGGTATCCATCGAACGAATTGGCATAACATGTTATTTTCGGCGCTATGGGCATATCGAACCTCAGTGAAAAATTCAACAGGGTTCACTCCTTTCCAGCTAGTTTATGGCTTGGAAGCCGTGTTACCCATTGAATGCGAAATCCCATCACTTCAAATGGCTGTCGAATTACTTCCAGCTACTTCTGAAGAGGAGAAACGGTTATTGTATTTGGCTAAATTAGATGAGACTCGACGTGACGCTACATTAGCTATCGAGACTCACGCGAAGCGAATGAAAGCTCAGTATGATAAAAATGTAACCCCTCGAAGTTTTTCAGAAGGCGACCTAGTACTATTATATGATCAAGCTAACGATAAGCTAGGTGCCGGAAAATTCGTTCCCATGTGGCATGGGCCCTACATTGTGAAGCGAAAGCTAGCAAAAGGGGCTTATGAGCTGGTTGATTTTGATGGGGACTCTTTGGGTAAACCCAGAAATGGACTTTACCTAAAGAGGTATTATGCTTAAATGATGGGTATGGAGAGATTTTTAGATAGGTTAGATTTTCTTTCTAGCTAGCGAGTGTGTTAGTTTAGTCAGTGTGCTTAGCTTAGAGAGTGTGGTTTTTCATCGTTATTCTGGCTTATCTTGGTTTTACTCTTGATATTGCAGATGTCGACGCCTCTCCAAACATACATTGGATTTGCTGATGGTGCTTGTCGTAGTACACGGAATATCTCTTCCGCAGCTTGGGTTATCTATTCGCCCTCTGACGAGTTAGTTTCTATGCATGGGGTAAGCCTCGGTCAAACAACGAAACATTGCAGAATACAATGCAGTGATTGAATTGTTATCCGAATCTATTTCATTTGGAATTCGACGTTTGATAGTGAGGTTAGATTCTGAACTTGTTGTATTACAGCTTAATAGAGTTTATGCCATTAGAAATCCTGTGTTATTAAGGTTGTTTTTGAGAGTGCGTCTCTTGGAACGTGAATTTGATTACATTGAATATCAACATATTCCAAGGTCTTTGAATACATTAGCAGATGCAATTGCTTCTCGGATATTGGACAGACATTTACGATAATCATGTAAGTAAATTTAAAAACATTTCATCACACATGTTAAACAAGATAAGCCGGTAATAGTGATATATATATAGATAGGAGTGTGTCAAAAAATATACATCGTCTTCGATCATAGGTTACAAAACACCTTATGATCGGCAAAATGATAGTACAAAAAGTCAAAATGTCACATGTGACTACAAAAGTGACTAGTCAATCACTGGTGGTGCTCTCTGTATGACACCACTGCACGGGCTACCTTGCGCAAAAATCTCCTAAGTGGTCCAGGGACCGCGACTACATAGCGCTGAAGCCTGATAGGGATATCATCCATGGTAGTCTCAGGTATGTCCGCCGTGAGACGCTGTAGATCATGCTCCAACTCAGTCAGTATCTCTGTAGCCGCCGCGTCCTGTGGGGCCGGTACCGGTGCAACTGGATGTCTCCTCTCAAAAGGCCGGAGGTTGGCTGGACGCTGTGGACCAACATCTGCATTTTGAAAGTTTTACTGTCAGTTTTGAGACGATATATATGAAAAATAAAAAAAATACATAATTAGAAAACTCGTGAAAAATAAAGTACCTCTGTCGTCCCATTGTTCTCCCTGTGGAAGAACCATGTCCGGATCACCTCTAAAATCCACTCCGGCATATGGAAAGTCCTGTATCGAAAAAACCTGGTCCTCTAACCAGTGAAAGTAACTATCTGAGAATCGAACAACCGCCGTGCCCTCGTCAGGATGCCGGGCCATCACCGCAACCCATTGTATCATCTTTGGCTCCCGAGGACCCAAGATATCAACAGTGAGTTGCTGAGGGATCAGCATTGGAACTCTCTCCAAGGCAAAGCTCACGACTAGAGGCCCATATCCAAAAGTCTTTAGTCGTCCGTTCTTTGCCTTGGTCAGTTGGCTCTTCATATGAGTCGACACAGCTTCACACCAGTTGAAAATGGTGCCTTGGTAACAGTCAATTGCCATCCGCATTTGGGATCCGGAAGCAATGTGTAAAGCGGCCGCGCCGCAAATTCTGGTAATCGTGAACGTTATGACTTTGAGTTCACGCAGAGTGATGTGTTTTATCTCTATGCCTTTCGAATGGTGAGCCCCAGGCGTGCACCACTCGTCGCGGAGACTATCAAGGGATTGGCCACCCGGCCTAGTCCCCGCGAGATTGAGTTGCTCGCCTCTATTCGGCAAGCCAGTAAGAAAGTATACATCCGAGGGCTCTATCTCGAGCTGGTGCCCTCCTATGTAGAAGCATTGTTCTTGAACGTTCCATCGCTTAACCAGCCATTCCAAGAATCTTACCTGGCCCCTCATGCCCGGTATCGTCCAGTATTTGTATAACCCGCATGTTCTTAGGGCATCCAGGGAAGGTTGATGATTTATTGCAGCTTCATCATCCTCTACATGCTCTCTTTCTCTCCAATCTAACATGGTTAATGCCCTGCATACCAGAAATAGTCATTAGAATTAATTTGGGGATTTTTGGATGGTTTTTTGAGGAGGTTGGGGTTTTGAAATGCGCGTTTCACGGAAGACGCACCCTGTCTTTACAGCACAGGGCGCCCGGACGCGGTTGGCCTGAAGGCGGGCCGCGTCTTCCGACCATTTTCCTGTATAGGAAAAAGTCGGGGGACGCGGGTCACCCGAAGGGCACCCGCGTCCGCCGAGAGGCGCATTCCAAAACCAAAACCCCCCCAAAAAATGAAACTAAGACCTAAAAAACGATTCTAAATGGATAGAAATGCAGAGTAGGATGTGTAAAATACCTGGATAAGACGGCGTTCGATTCCGACGGTCGGATTTTCCGCAGCAACCACGGGAAGTTTCTTGTCAAAAGCTCCTTTTTCAACCTCAGCAGTCAAATGGTAAAAATGACATGGTAAAAAGTCTTTTTATAGGTTTTTTGGATGAATTAGTTCATTTTTTACCATGAAAAGATGTTTTTCGATGTATTTTTGCCTATCTTAAACAGGTATGAGTAATGTGTTGCTTTTGTGCAGGACAAAGGGATTTAGAGGGAAATTGTCATTTTTCACGGACAAAAATATCAGAGTCATCTTTTAAGCCCTTTTCTGACTCCTAAAATATGAAAAGATCGCCGAGCGTTTCTTTTACACTCGTTAAAACGGAATTAAAAGACGGTCCCCTTTTAGCTCTTTTCTGACCGTAAAATCAGGAAAAGATTGCCGGGTTTTTGTCGTTTCAAACTCGATAAGGAAATAAAACGACGTGTCCTTGATCGCTTTTTACTTTTCAGGTCAACGTCACTATTATGAAAGTACTCCTTGGTCGCAAGATCAAGCGGTTCCCCCAGGTAGTATTTTATACTTTTTCGGGCTTGAGGGACACAAATGTACGAAAAAGTTCAACGTGGAGTCTCCTTTAGTTTTTTCAGACTCTCTAAAATTGAAAAACGCCGAGTTTCTCCTATACTGGGCTCGTTAAACTTTTACAGTAGAGGACCTGTTCAATTACAAACAGGAACGAACCACTCCTTCCTAGGGTTCGAATTTAAACTAGGTTGGACTCGTCCGAAGGATGAGCTTACAATCAAGCATATGTTATCCTCCTCAAGCTTGTTAAAAATAAGGAGGTACTTGCCAGAAATGGTGGGGGAAAAGAGAGAAGAATGAACCTATTTGTCACCTTTTGTCTCAGAAGAAACTTTATTACCACTCTTGAACACGACACTTTTTCATTCACCTGGGTTGGGAAATCTTTTACCTCACAGTTGACCAAATCACTTTGAAAGTCTTTAGCCGGGTTTCGGGATTAACTCTGAGTTATTCGTCACCAAACCATCTGTCGTGTCGTTATGTGTTCAAGAGGTCTGCAAGTAAAACTTTCATCTGCAAAATACTTGTCATCCATTTGACCATCCCTGGAGTCAGTCCTTACAGCAAACATTTCTTCAACTTGAGCAATGATTTCGTGTTGTGGGCTTGCCTGCAACGGGTCGCTTTCTATCGACACCAACGCATTATCTAGAAAGATGACTTAGGAATCGACAGTACCTTGAAGTCTGCATGCATCAATGGCAGGTTTCTCGCCTTTGACGTCAGTTTACATCATTGACTTTCGATCAAAGGATTCCGTGAAGTGTTCGACATCAGAACATCTATTCACATTTCACGGGTTGTGCTTGGTACTTTGAGAACCATTGACATTACTGGTGGTCTCTCTCACACTTGTTAATAGTTTACATCATCGACTAGTAATCAAGTGGTTTCTACCATGTTCGACATCAAATCATTTAATCACATGGCTAGAATCGTACCAATTCGAGAAGTAGAAATGAAGACCCTGGATCTAGTTTCCACCATCCAGGCTGCGAGGAGTTTTGTATTCATTATCTATGTAGACTAATCATAAACAGATGGCTGCGTCCATACTGTGTCTACAAAAGTCTATAAAAATGATGTACTGCAAGATCATTCCTGTATCAGAGTAGTTAGTCCATTAGTTAAAGTTTTTAAATCTGAGTATGGGAATGCCTACCTCAGTGATGATATAATCTTATACATGTATTTTGTGTTGAAAATTGCAGGTTCCAACCAGGTACTCCACAAGATAATCCTCGAAATGATAAAGCGCTTCACCCTTCCTAGAATTACAAAACCCTAATCTATTCCAGGCTTCGCACTTTAGGGGGCAATCTGTTACACTAAAAAATGTCACCATGACTATTTACAGTTAGTATGGCTCAATCAACAGTCATGCTACCCTCTTAGGCAAGTCTTATGCCTCTGCTATCCATTTCAAACTCAAAGAAGAGAGAAAGTCTTGTAAAAAATGTGTTTATCTCTGGGGACGCAGGTTCTCTCAAGCCTTACCTGCGGGGACGCTCCCAATGTTCACAAAAGCTGCGTCTTTGGACGCTCTGTATGTTAAGGGACAGGTGCGTCCTTCTGTAAAAGGCAAAATGCGCAAGTTTCATCTTAAAAAAGTTACTTGTGGTTACTTCTAGAACATTCTAGAGGTCGGTTTGATGAAATGGATGCGCCTCCAGTTGGTTCATGTATCCCTATTAAGGAGGAACTTATCCCATCAATAAGGGAGTTATCCCACCCAAAGAGGGGGATTATCCCATTGATGGTGGACATGAATAACCTCTTTACAGCACTATAAATAAAGGCATTGAGCCAAAGGGAGGAGAGGTTGAAGCTATACATTTTCTTTGGGTAAATGCTGCAGGAATTAGGACTCCCATTTAGAACCTTGTGAGGAGAGATTGTCTTTGCTTGATTCTACTTGGAAGTGGGTGAGCTTTGTCAAAGTAGAGGAAAACCCTTGATGGACCCTGGGAGGAGCTTGCACAACACCAAGGCCAGGTTGTAAGAGTTCCTTTGTTTCGTTATTAATACAAACTGGTTCATTTTTCTCAATAGCTTGTGTTAATAAGTTATTTCATGTGTTCCTTGGTCTGCATGTTGAATATATGTTTTATTATATGAAATGCAAGTGCTTGGTAATTGTTTGATTGTTTGTGGTTGTAGGAATTGATGTGAAGGAGGAGCTCATCCGGATCGGCAAGGACGGACTACAACAACAGCGTTTTGGAATAAGGTAACCCTAAACACTTGTATTTTTCATGTTTTAAAAGGTGTATTTAGAGAAAGATAGTTCCATTTTGTCTTGTTTGTCGCTAGAGAGTTTAGACTCCTAGGGAGGTCAGATGTGTCCGCACAAACGACTTTTTCCGCCACGACATCCATATAGAGTCACTAATACTTTCAAACAATATTGAACTTGGTAAAATACTTTTCCCATTTAAGTGGACCAAGAAGGCCACTAACCTCAAGCAATGGATAGTAGTTATTAATTGTGCTTATTAAGGGCCCTGTAGTATATGCAGAGACACCATTCATATTGCTCCTTCTTAGATATAAATGAGGACATTTTAGTGAAACCAAAAGTCATGGTGAACCATTCATAAACACTAAAATTTATCTTGAATGTTATTTTCCAAATGTCATTAGACTCTATACAAACTTAGTGATACCCTAAAACAATATGTAACTTGGGGAAGCATTTGACCCCTTTGAGTGGACCAAGAAGACCATCAACCTCAAATAACAGATTAAAGTTCTTATTTATGATCTTGTTAAGGACCATAAAGGGAATATGCTAAATCAAACCTTACCATCCTCCAAAATTGGTGTGATGAGATTATTTATCTCAACATTCCACATAAGTGAAGTGTGGTTTGTTACATAGTTGGGCAACAAAGAACCATGGAGCAAGTCAGTGGAATGTCAAATGGTTGAGGAACAAGGAAAACCCTTGGTTCTTCAAAGACATTTATGTATAAAGAATCATAGGGAGGAAACTTAGCTTTGCTTTCCTTGATTTGGTGGACAAACAAACACTCTAATGAGCTTACTGAGACTAACCTATAGAATATTTTGTGTTGCAAGTACAATCTAGCAAGAAAAAAAAAGTGGAGATAAGTTTGTATATCATACCATTCTAGTGAAACTTGTAGCATTTGGAGTACCTATCATATTGTGCCTTTATGACATAGTGATATGGCTCACCTAGAATAATTTTAGCACAACTCAATTAAGTTATATCACACTACACTAAGTCACAAAAGGGTAAGTTAGCAAAGGTAATGGGTTATCCAAATTAGTGTGGCCTAGAATGAACAAAGGTTAGCAACTATAGGGCTTCAAATCATTATGATTTGACCAAATTATTTATATTCCCATTAAGTAAAATCATGGAGGCAAGTTTGTCCTTGGTTTGGTAGTTCTGTGATATTAGGCCTCTTCAATGGTTTCAATTTAATAGTTAGCAATTAATACATGTGGAGGATCGATATAAGTTGTAATTGTGGCATCTATTTTGGTGTCCTTAGTGCATTCTTATTTCTTATCAAACATTGCACAAGCCTTCTTGGTGCCTTTCTCTTGCAAAACCAAGGATTCATCATCAAAATGTCCATACCACTAAGGATAACAATGCCACTTCCTTCCACTATGTTAACCCTCCATAAGTGGGAATACATAATTTTTTTCAGACACATCATTTATCACCATTGCAAGCCCAAGATCACAAGTCAAAGCATTGTAAAAAACCATGTTAATCCATGTATTAGGCATCCCAAACCTAGTGTCTTGCATTTTAAGTTTGTATTCATTATGACTGGTCGGACCATGCCTCGTCCCTTAATAGCTTCATCTTGGTGATCCCATCCCTAATCGGATTGGAGGACCTTGGGATGCTTTTAATGAGGACTCATGATTCTATGGGAACTTATCTTTCTAGGGGTGATCATCGATGTATTGGCCAATCCACTCTGCATCAAGGTGCACCTATGTCATTCCACATGGTTTCACGTCTATAGAGTTTGTATGTGATCATTCCCTTGGTTCAACATTACTCATTATAGCTCTCATATCATAGTAATCTCATTTGTCAAATTTCACAGTTCCTAATGTAGTTCACGTTTCCTAAAGAAAAATGGTCTGGGTGGTCAAAAATTCAACACAAGCTCAAATTGTAGAGCATGAATAGAAGATTGCATGCCATGTGGACTTTTTCCAATCCGAAGATTTGGTGGCTAGTAGTAGTCTGGTAAAACTTGGTCAATAATACAAGAAATGTTTCCAAGGGATTTTTAAGTGAAGCGTTAGGAAAAAGCATGCATGAATTGCATAAAAATTGATCAATTCAATGATACGAAGGAAACCTATGTGTTAAAATTTGGAGACTAATAGCAGTGGTGGAGATTAGGCACAAGGGCAACATGACATGGCAGTCAAATTGATGATGTGGAAATGTCCTAGCATAAATGAGGAAAAAGAGGTAGACCCAGTATAGATTAAGACATGTTGAGCAAACCCGGGTTTCAATGGGTTGAATCTTTGCAGATATACCATAGTGGACCCAAGCAAATTCCTAAGGGAATATTCAATGCCAAGTCAAAATCAAAAAATAGTTGTTGGGTCAAATCTAGATTTTGTAACCAAATTGGACGAAGAAGTTGGAAGATGGACTTATTAACTAGCCATTACAACTAATTTTTTCTAAAGAGCCAAAGTTGTTTTCTTTTGATTAATTTACACTCTTTTATGTGGAGAAGTTGACTCACTCATGGACAAAAACTGCTAGGTGTTAAGGGAATCATGATATACTTCAGTTTTTTACCATTGAAGACCATTTTCAAAGGGAAATCATGAATTATTTTGGGTTGTGTGGACAAATTCCACCCACTAGGGAAATTCAAGTTATTTTGTAATATTTTAAGAAGAAAAAAATTGCTAGGTCCCCAATTGTGGAAAACTAGTAATATTTTAATGAGGAGAAGTCAACTAGTCATTAACTAGTTGTTAGAATTTTTTCTATAAAAGGCTAGACTCTCCTCCATTGTAATAATTGTTGATCATTTGAGACAAGTGTTATCACAAATAAAGAGCTCATTTTTGCAAAATTTTGTAATTCTTTACAATTGTGGGATGGTTATTCCTTGTTATTTTTCTTGTTATGGTTATGGCTTTTGGGCATACTTTATAAAAAAAATATAATTTGTTTATGCATATAAGTAAATATGTCCAAAGACTAATCATCTATGTTATTGAAGAGATAGTACGCTACATGGACACAAGTGACTAGGGTTTATTCTACTTGTTTGATCTTGCTTGCAAGTGAATCGATCCAAGGGTTTGGACTACTTCAAAGGAAGGCTTCATTATTCCAAGGATCTGAGAAAAAATTAGCAATACAAAATATAACACTTTGTAGCGCATTTTGTATTGCTATATTTTACAAGGTTGTTATCTCAGGCATACCACATTCATCAATATTCTCAGATTCATGTTGCAAATGGTAGGAGGATATGGATGACATATTAACGCATATATCCCCTTTATCATCATGGAAATATCACGGCAGTACAAGGTGATTGTACCTAGGGAAGAACCACAACCCCCTTTCAAGGTCCCGAGGATATTCTTGAAATCCATGGCTCCCAAGAGACTCTTCTAGATGGGCATCAAGCTTCTCTTGGTTATTGATGACATTATGACTACTTAGTTGAGGATCATCATTGTGAAACATGTAGAAAAGGCCCTTCCAGTGAGCCATGAGAAGTTTTCATAATCTTCAAATATGGAGTCACTAGGGTGAATTCAAAATGCCTTGAGAGATTCCTGCTTCACCTTGCAAGCATTGAATTTGAGGCTTAATGAAGAACAAGGGATTCGTTCTTCCAATGCATTTGCCAAATAAGGATCTATGTTGTTGTATACTGACCTACTTTACAAAGGAGTGAAGCTGTCTCTTCAGATTCACAAAGAGAAACACTTGCTTCATCCCCATCAATAACACCAAAAATGTTGCCCTAAAATCTAACAGGGATTGGAGAGGGTCACCCTACAAGGCTATTACTATACCAAGAGAAAACAATGGGTAATGTCCCATTGTCACCACATCCAAAGTCCCCGTTTTCACCAATGGGGGGATAATTGGTATGTATATGGGTCACCTAATAGGTATTCTAAAGTTTGAGGTGCAAGGTGACTTGAATCATCCCATGGGAAAGACCCAAATTTAGGTTTTGGGTTCCCTTTATGAAGAGGAGGAAATTTTCTTTCCTTGTAGAGGCCTAAAATGGGAAAGATATGACCTAGGGTCTAATTTATTGGTTGAAATTTGGGATGACCCAAGGTCATGATTCCTAGAAAGAGTTCCCAAGAACGGTTTCCAACAAGAAAAAGGCACATGAAACCCTCAAGAAACCCCCAATTTAAAGTTCAATCCAAACTAGGGTTTTACCCTAGGGAAAAGGAATTTATGGACGAAATTGAAGTGGATGTCCATCAAAAGGAAAGATTTTGTGGCAAATACTATCCTCTTGATGTTTAGGCTCTCCAATCTCAAGAATGCTTACTCCCTAGAAATTTTCACCAAGCCCTAGCTTGGATGCTTGGCCTTAAAGGGGTCAAATTATGTAAAGAGGAAAAAAAAGAGAAAAATTATGGATGAAAAGTGATTTGATCACCAACAAAGGATGGCCAATTCCTAGCTCCTTGGGAGGATGGAGTCTATGAGTTTATTAGATATTTAAAATTTGTTAAGGAGGAAGGATAATTCATGCCCTAACACCAAAAACCATAGTGATTACCTATGCAATGGACTAAGAAGTTTCATGAGAGAGCTAATCAAAGTTCACTGCTAGGATTAACATTCGCATGTTATTCATGAGTAATGCATGCAATAATGATATCTAGATTTTATCCAATATATTTTCAATAAATTAGGACACAATGAAAAAACCCTATATTTAATATATACATACATTAGACATAAAAAGAATATTTATATAAAAAAAATGCTTAATAACATGCATGAAATTTCATCCAGTGATCCAAGGCAATATCTCAAAAGACAAGCGAGTAGCTCCAAATATCAAAATGCATTCATAGATCTGATTTCCTCCACAAGAGAAAGAGGTTGAAATATCCAAGTCCAAGTGATGATGTTAAATACAACAGTCCTCTCCTATATTCATATGAGGTGGAATAACATCTATTTTAGCCTAAATCCCCCAAGAAAAAAAGTTATGTCATAATGATAAATTGGGTCATAAGTTGACCCACTAGCTTAGACAATAAACATAATAATTTCCTCACATGTGTGAGCCCTAGGGAAAGATATGTTGACATCATCCATGTGTTAGGCCCTTTAGGGCATGTATTAGTGCTTATGGGTTCCAAACGTGGTGTAGGAGCATCTAATATTCATCCTCTAAAGATTGGCCCTCAAATATCTGTTAATATCCCTCTTTGGACCTTAAAATTGATCTTGGGGAAACAAAGGTGGTCTCGTGGGTCTCCAAATTGTCATAGTGTCAATATATGCTCCAACATTAGGGGATTCCAATGTGTTGCTAGCTATCCCATGTCTCAAGGGGTGAGACCATCCTCATCTAGGCCCTAGATCAGTTGCCATCCCTCATGAATTGTTAAGTCGGCTAGGGGCTTCCTAGGTCCAGGTGCTTCATCCAAAAAAGTAATTAAATGTAGGGCAAAGTGCCAAAATGTTGTGGGTGTTGAAGCTACCCAAGGGTGTGTATGATGCTTTGTTGTTGCTTGGAGTCCCATGGCTCTCAATGCTTCACCTATGGGTGTCAATGTGCTTCTCTGGAGGCTTAGGCCCTAAATAAGTTTCCCAAGTCATGGCTATGGAAGCACCTAACAATCACATCATAAAGCGTAGCAAGCAAAAAATCATTAGGTACAATAATTATTTTTTCATCTAAGTGAACCAAGACTGAGAGTAAAGGACCATTTGACATTTCAAACAAAGATTACCTTCCAAATTTGGGGTTTTCAACTTGTTATCACTCAGGTTGTTCCCTAAAGTTTTAAGAAAGGGAATATGGCCGAGATAACCACAGACCAATCTTTTAGATATAGGTTCTAGCCAATCTGCATCTAGAGAGGGCTCTCTCTTTATAATTTAGCTTTGTTTTGAATTATGTTAGGCTAGTTATGAAGTACAAGGGTTTTGTTTTGTGTTTGGTTGGAGGAATGGAGATTCAACAGAACAGTGAGGTAAAACTGAAGAGTTTCAGTCCATTGGGCATGATGGAGTCAAAGGAGGATAGCTTCCTGGATTGGGATTCTGAAGAGAGAAAGGTGTCATAGAGCAAGGTACTCAAACATGGAACAATTTTTAGGTTGAAATCAGATGGAATGGGGCCAATGGGTGAAGGGCAATTAAGAATCCTTCATCATGTTGACAGAGGGAAAATCGATGAGTACTGTTAAGGAGCAGTTAAGAATTCCTTAGCAAATATTCAAGATGAAAGAATCAGGGGAAACATGAGCAATTAAGAATTCACTGTTTATTCTAATTCTGAAGAAAACATTGATAATAACAAAGACTGAACACAGAGTGCAATCAAGAAAATTCTGAGTTATTCTTTCTCTCTATTATTCAGATCATGAAACATAGATGATAAAACATAGAAACTGTAAAACACAAGTTAGAAGGGACTTATTGATCCATAAGATGATTCAAGAATTCTATAGCATGGTCCTTAGCAGCAATTCCTCATTCCGTAAGCCAGACAAAAAATGGTTCCAACAGCCTTTTATTCCAAAAAACTTCAGAATTACAGCAAAGTCTAAGAATGCGTCCCAATCAACCAACCCGAAATACTTCGTTTGGGGGGGTATTTATACAAAAACATCAAAATATCTTACATAATATATGATAGAAATAATATCTGGGGATCATTAATGCGTTTTACAAAGATAGAGACAAACAGTCTCGAAAACAGGGGAACAATAAATTGATGTAATAAATTTGATGTTGTGCTGGTTGTTCTGTCTTTATGAGAAGTACTAGAGGTAGGTGTTGCGAGTCGGCTCCCAGCTATTTTCCGTTGATACTCTATACTGGTTACTCTGCCTTGGCCGAACTTTCTTTGACCCTGATGTGATGTGCTTTGACCCGCATGAGTGTGATTCATTCCTGTTTTCTGCATTATAGTGGATGGTCCGAAATTTTCAATTGACCAAAGATAAGTTTATAGGATTTCTAACATGCTTTTCCACCACTCCGGTCCTAGTAATTTATGTCTCTGCAACTTCCTCAGAGTTTTGTCAGTCTCTATGTACCTGAAGAAATTAGGTGGGATGGTGAACAGATGCTTCACCTCGTGCTCTATGTAGAACAAATTTTCCAAGCTATCATAAAGGGCTTGGCCAGATGGAAGTGCCTTCTCTCCTGAAGTACTTGAAGATGCATTAGTTTGGTCAACAGCATATGTATTCAATTTATATACATAGTCTTTATGTTTCATCAGACGATCATTACTTCCCAAAGGACTTGGCAAACCTTTTTGATGCAGGACTATAAACTTTTCTGTGAAAGAATTAATCTCTACCTGCATGTCCTAGCATCTTCTATCCAAATTTTGCATTAGAGTTCTCATGGTTAGAACTCTCTTGATGTCTAGAATGGCACCTGTTCAATCTCTAACTTCCAGTTATTCACTGGTCTTGGTGTTCAAAAAATGTATCAGTCAGTTAGCTTGCTCAGGCATCTGTCCCAATAAGGCTCTTGTTTTTTGAATCTCCACTTGGGCCACTCTTATCAAGTCAATCTGCTCATAAATGGTTTGAATAGACCTCCATACATCACTAAGGGATTGAGTGATGTTGGTCCACAAAATTCTCCTGATTTCTGTTAGAGGTTTATGCAGAGATTGGTCCTTTTCTAATGCTCTCACCTTGTTCTCCAATGTTTTGATTTCCCTTTTTTTCTCTACCACATTCGTCTTGGATTTATCATAACTCTGTTCAAACTTTGCCAATTTTTCTTTGACTTGCTTCAATTCTAACACTTGGAGTTTCAATTCCTCCATGGCTTTTATTAATTGCTCTGTGCTCATACTTGTACGACTGCCTGGTGATGTTGCTCCTGTGATAACCTTTGTTGTTGATGCTGGAATAGTGGGAGGCAATGTTGTTATAAGTGTGGAGGGGGTAGTAGTGACTGTTGGAGCTACTTCAGGTGGCTGGGAGGTCGACTCTCCCTGCTTCTCTTGTAGAGCTTTCTCCAATGCCTGCTCTATCTCACTCAATCTTTCATTCAGTCTCATGAGCAGGTCCATCATGTCCTCTTCAGATTTCTTCTGCACAACATCTGCATCTATGGATGCATGGAAGGAGGCATTTTGAGTTGTTTTCTCAATGCAGTGATGTCCTCTTCTTTCTTCCTCATTAGTGCCTTTATGCCTTTGGCATCTTTGGGATCATGTCCCAATTCAATGATAATTTCTTCCAAGGATTTGATCATGTTGTCCTTTGCTAGAGAAGAAGCTTTCTCCAAATCTAACTGAGCAGAGGTATTGTTCAAGGAATTTTGCAATTTATGAGTTATCATAGCTTTATCAGCTAGTGTGGAGTATACCATCTCTCCAGTCTATTTATGCAGCTCAATCTGGTCTATTGGATGAATGTCCTTGGCCAAAACCTCCAGATTTGTCCTAATGTAATCAGTTGTTGATTGTGGTTGCTACACCTTGGGCTTGAAATAACTCATGATCATTTTACCCTCCTTAATGTCATAGGCAGACATCAATCTTTGATGTTTTGTGGGGGCCATTTTAAGATATTGATTGTAAATCTGTAGCCTTAGTGGGTTGTTTCTAGCCTTTATCTCTGTGAATGTTCTTTTGACGTCAGAGGTCTGCTTACTTGGTGGCCTAGTGGATGAAACTTCCACACTATGTTGCCTTTCTAGCTCCTGCCTTTGTGAGCTAGTTGATGTTTCCACCATCGGGGATGTCTGCTGGCTGGCTATCTTTTCTCCTCTTAAACTTTCAGTTGTTTCTTCAAAGATTTCCTCCTCTGATAGAGGATCCAATCTTTGCCTCTTTACACCAGGCTGTTCTGTAGGTCCAGTGATGGGTGTGGCCTCTTCTTTGTCTCTTTTCTTGCCTTTTTCCTCATTCAGAGGAGTTTGCAACGCTGGTATCTCTGGTGCTTTGGTTTGGACTGGAGGAATTTGCTCCTAGTGATCAGTCATTGCTTGTTGCTCCGTGTCTACCACTTCCTTGCCCTTAGAAGACCCTGTAACTGGTGTGCTGGTTTCTTGTACAGTTTGTTGTGAAGTTCTAGCAGAGGATGTACCCACTCTGGCTTGTTGAGGCAGCTTGAAAGATACCTATTTTTTAGAGGGGAACAGTGTAATTGTAGGTTGACCAACGAGCTGCGGAGCAGGACGCTGGACTTTGTTTGGCCGAGTGGCAAACTGTATGCTCGAGCAATGAACTGGACGTAATTTGCATGAAAGTAGTTCGCAAAGAGAAATGGACGAAAATGACATTTCCTCGACTTTTTTAACAAAATTTGGCTTTCGCGGGGCTTTTTGGCACTTTTTGGTCGAATGACGTCATCGGGATCTGACGTCTTGTTGTGACGCAGGGGTACGGGATGGTGACTCGGCAGTGAAGTGGCGGTGACATCAGCGGGCGCGGTCAGCGGGAGGGCGGTAAGCGGTTTCACCCCGCACCGCTCATCGGCCAGAGTGGTTTGGGGCGGCGAGGCAGCGAGCACGGCGGGATGGCGACACATGTTCCCAGTACAGCGGCAATACTGCCGACTCCCCGGGCGGTAAACTTCAGCGGCGGAGAGCCTTGCGATATGATCGATGAGTGGGCCCAGATCTAACGACTGGTGGTTAATGGCGCTGGCGGAGGGTTACGGCGCGGGGGCCCATGTAATTAAATCATCGTTTTAATGTTTTTTGGGCTTAATATGATTGGTGGCGGGGTGATTTGTTAATCAATTAACGTGGGGTTAATTGATTCCAAAACAATGCGCAGGGGATGGTTATTATAAGGTTTTGAATAAACATATAATTCTATTAAACAATGACATATGACTATAGCTAGCCAGGGCGGAAATAATAAAATTTGGGGTTTTTATTTATATATATAATACGGGAAGGGGAACGAATATAAGGGATTCATATAATAATGTTAACAGTCAATATGAATCTATGAAAAATAGGCACTAATTTATAAAGTTCAACAACTTAGGCTAAGGGAACGAAAGGGTTTTACCCAAGAAACGTGGCTTCTTTGCCTAAAGTAAGAATGTGGTTTTACTTAGGCTTTTTCATGAAATGAGATGGAGTGATTTAGTGATATTAAGTAGATCTCAACATCCTTGGGGGGAGGTTAGTAAGTGATTTTGGGAGGTGTGAAGGGAAGTTAGTCATGCCTCACTTGATTTGTAACCAAACAGTTGCCATGGTACTTATGATATCAATAAGATGAACATCTTTGAGAGACAAAATTATTCATAAGCATGCTTCTGCAACACCAGAATTACCTACCCAGCCTACAGTACCTAAAAAATTTTCTTCCTTTTTCATTGGGTGCATTTGAACTGGAAAACCCTCAATAATCTTCTTTTCTCTGTATGATAAGCTTATCTAAATCAACACTTGTAACTTCCAAGGGATCAGATTTAACTGTTGAGCTCCTTTGCTTCTCTACCTAACTATTTATTTGCCAAGATTAAACATTTTGGAAAGATTTTATTCTCTATCACTAAAACAAGAAATCGAAACATGAACTAGCCAAGATTAAGTTGTTTGGCTATTCATCAATTGCAGCATGAAGTTCAACAAACTGCACATGAAACTTTATTTATAGAACATGAAATGGTAGTGGCATTTGGACTTGCACACTTTCCTAGTCCTTTTTCTTTGGGGTTCATTTCTTTCATTTTTTCTTTTTGACCACTTATCTTTTCACCCTTTGATTTTTCTTTTAGGGTATACCCTCTTTTGATTTTTCAATTTTTTTTATTTTTTCAAAATATGGAAAACCTTTGCAGCGGGGAAAGGATGAACATATTAGGGATTTTAACTAGTCAATCATGAAATATGACACCTATTGGTATAGGAGCATAACACAACTCACAATGGTGTTACTTCCTTAGGTAGTAATGGCTAAAGTACAACCCTATTAGGTGTTTCTAGCCACCAAGGGGAAGTGACATTTCCTTAGTCCACCCTTCAATCAATAGGTGTTATGTGAAGAATGATGACAAGTGTCATGGTCGAAGGAACCAGCATGATGGGGACCCACATCCTGAGAGTATAGATGTGAGGAGGGAGAAATCGTGGATGCATGGGTTACCGACCTGGCCTTTGTTTTTCCACCCCTCTTGTGCACCTTTTACTTTTTCTTAATTTTCCATTGTTTTATTGCTTGCAGCTCAAAGGGTTAGAGCATGCTTTGTATGATGTATAACAGTTGTATTACCAATTGACGATAAGGTAGTTCATTGCCCATCAGGGTTGGGAAATGCAAGGGTTCATTTCTTGAGGTAACACAACAACATGTGCTTAGGACTCGGGTGATGGCCATAGGGGTGAGGTAGAGCTCATGCTAGGTGTTTTCCCATGTGCTAAAGTGAATGTCCCAGCCATATTTAACATTTTAGTATTATTTGTTTTATTTTTCTTGTGGCCAATATATAATTTTTTGTTTTCTTTTAGCTACATCAACCTCCTAGGGCAACTTCCATGTTATGCAACCAGCTCACAAAATAGAAGAAGAGATAGATCAACAACTTCAAAATTAGCCTCTTCGTGGGGGAAACCTCTTTTACAGGAAACAAATGAACAATTCTTGGATGATTCAAAACATAAAACCTTCTTTCTATATTTTGGAGTCTAAGGGGTCACAATATAATCAGAGTCGACATAACAATAATAATGTAAGGAAGCAACAATAACAATAGTGGGCTTCTATGGGGCAAAATAATAACAATATGGGGGCTGCATGGGCACAACAATAACAATAAGGAGGCTACACTGACAACAACAATGAGGTAATACACTAGTATTATAGGGACCTAACACACCCCTCTCCTTCAAAAAAGTGTTGGCCTCGACACTTGAGTAGTTCTAGATGCTTCTATATAAAATTCTCACCCTCCCATGTGGAATCTTTAGCGGGGAATTTCTTCCACTTGATGAGATACTCTGAAATTGATCGATTTCGTAGTTGTCGAGTTCTCGTTTCCGTGATTGCTTCATGTTCTAATATGATTTTTCCTTCCTCGTCAAGTTTTGGCAGTATTGTTTGAACTGGGAGCTTGTCACCTATAACCTTCTTTAAGCATGAAACAAGGAAAACTAGGTGCACTCGGGAAGATGCAGGAAGCTCCAATTTGTATGACATAGTACCAATCTTTTGCAACAGCTTGTAAGGACCATAATACTTTGGTGATAGTTTATTATCCTTCTTAACTTGCTTGAGAGACATTTGTTTGTATGTTTGTAGCTGTAAAAATACCCGGTAGCCTACATCAAAAAAATATTCGCTACAATGTTGATTTACCTATTGTTTCATTCTATTCTGCGCTAAAGTGAGGTTATCCTTTAAGAGTTGGAAAACTTGTTGTTGGTGCTCGATGTGATCTTCCACTACTTTAACCTTTGAATTTTCTCTTAAATATGATGTGATGTGTTATCACTTAGATTTTTTCCTTAGAAGTTATCAAAGAAGGAATAGTCTGAGGTAACCACAAACCTAATCTTTTAGACTTGGGTTCTAGCCAACCTAAGTCCAGAGAGGGCTCTCTCTTTATAATTTAACCTTGTTTTAAACACGATTTCAAGCTAGTTATTAGTGTTCAGGATTGTTTTGTTTTGATTAGATGGTGGAATTAAGAAGACAGATGGGCAGAGCAAATATTTAGGCCATTGGGCTATGGAGTCAATCAAGAATGGCTTAACTGGATCTGATCTATCACTAAGGTAAGAGTCGACAGGGCAAGCTAGCACAGCAAAAGCAAATCTGTAGGTTTAAATGGATGAAATTGTCATAACCAGGGCAAAGGGCAATGAAGAATCCTTAACCGAGATTAAGATGAAGAAAGGAAGGATGATTAGTAGCAAAGGGAAATGAAGAATCCTTTACTATGGATCAAAAGGGGGGGTAAACTACAGAAGTAAGGGAGCAATTAAGAATTCCCAGACCAAGGCAGTTTAGTAGAAAACATAAACTAAGCAAACAGTTAAAACAGAGAGAACTTAAGCTAATTCTAATGATATCATTCCTTGTTTGCTTTACAAATTTAATAAGAAACACATATGAATATTCATAACATGAAGAGAATACAATATTTAAACACGAAGAGATGATACTTATTTGTTCCAACTGTGCACAAGAATCCAATGAAATGTCCTTAGCTTTATTTCATTTCCAGCAAAACCAGTCCAGTCTTGAGTACAATAGCTCCTTGGCTCAAAAATAAAATGTCTACAAAAATGTATTTTAATCCACACCTAATTACTTCAATTTGTGAAGTATTTATACAAAAATTGATACAAAATATCTCATAACCATATGAGAATTATTCTAGGAAATAGAAAATATCTTCAACACGAAGATAGAGACAGATGGAGAATTGTTTTCTTGTTGTCCCTTTTATTGTGACTGTGTTGGCTGTTGTAATTCGGATTTGGCTCTTTCAGTTGCTTTGTAGTTGTGTGCTGGAATCACTTTCTATCTTCTACCTATTGATACTCTTTACCTGTTCTACTTTGATCATGGTTTACTTGTTTTACCTGGCAGCCATGTTTTACCATGTAGATTTACTACAGTAACTTTATAGTAAATCTGTAAGTTTTGTCCACCATTCACTGTCAGGTAATTTCATCCTTATCATTTTCCTGTATATCTCGTCAGCTTCTATATATTTAGCAAAATTTGGCTTGCTTGTAAACAAGTGCTTGACTTCATGTTCTATGTAAAATAGATTCTCAAGACCATCATATAGCACCTTTCCAGTGGGCAAAGATTTCACCCCTAAAGTACTAGCTTGGTTTCTGGCCAGCTTGTTTAATCTTTCAATGTAATCTTCCTGGGTCATCAATTTGTCATGTATTACCATAGGACTAGGAAGTCCTTTTTCTCTTAAGATGCCATACTTTGTCATAAAACTGTCAATGTCTGCTTGGATGCTCTGACACCTTTTCTCCAAATTGAGCATTAGGTTCCTCTTAGTAAGAACCTTCTTTATTTCAATGATGGTCGTTGTTTTATCATCAATTTCTAATTCATCCAGCTGGTACCTATTTTTGTTGTTTAAACATGTGATCGATTGACTGCCTTCTTCAGGTTTATCTCCCAATTCTTCCACTGTCTTGTGGATTGCTTCTGTGGCCACTTTGACTAATTCAGTCTGTTCAAAAATAATTTGAATAGATGGCCAAACATCATTGATGGAATCAATGATGTTGGCCCACAGAATTTCTTTCATGTCTCCTAATGGTTCTTGCAATGTTAATTCCTTTTCAAGGAATTTTATCCTTTCTACAATCCTTTGGTTCTTCCGAGCTTCTTCTTTCTATTGTATTTGTGCAAGTTTACAATTGGTCTCTAAACTTGACACTTGTTCTCTAAGTTACTTAAGCTCAATGGACTGGATGCTCATTTCTTCCATGGCCTTGATCAATTTTGCAGTCTTTTCTGTTGGTGTCTCTATGCTTGTTGATGTACCTATGCCTATTGATGTACTTGTAACTGGCAATGCAGTAGCTGGTGGAATTGTTGGTGCTAATGCAGCAGCCAAGGTGGAGGGCACTGTTGTGGAAACTGTAGGTATTACAGTGTGAGGAGTGGTGGCCAACTCACTCTGTTTGGACTGTATTAAATTATCTAATTCTTTTTCAGTTTCCTTCAATTGTTCATTTAACTTAAGGACTAGGTCCATAAGCTCTTCCTCCTTTTGTGTTTCCAACACTTCAACTATTTGAGGATAATGTAGAGGAGGAATTTTAAGCTGCTTCTTCAGTGCAGCTATATGGTCGTTTTTTTCTTGGTGAGCCTTTCTGCAACCTTCACATCCTTGCGATCATGTCCCAGTTCTATGACCAAGTCCTATAAGGACTTTATTCTGGTGTCGTTGGCTTGTGAAGAGACCTTCTCCAACTGGAATTGTGCTAATATATTATTCAGCAAATTCTAGAGTTGGTGGGTTGCAATTGCTTTATTGGTCAAAGTGGAATAGACCATTTCACCAGTTTGCTTATGTAACTCAATTTGGTCAATAGGATGGATATCCTTGGCCAATACTTCAAAATCTGTTTTTAGGTAATCTGCCATTGATTTAGGTTGTTGTGTGGTTGGCTTCAAAAAACTCATCTACATTTTACCTTCTTTTATGTCAAAGGCTGACATTAGCCTTGTTTGGTTTGTTGGAGCCATTTTCAGGTAATGTGCATAACTTTGCACCTTTAGCCTTTCATTCCTTGCTTTGATTTCCTTGTATTTCTCTTTAATATCTTGGCTCTGTCTAGAAGGAGCCCTGAAGGAGGATACTTCCACGCTCTGTTGCCTTTCCAACATTTGAGCTTGTGAGGTGGAAGGTTCTTGTGTACCTCCTGAATGTGTGTTCTATCTGCTTTTTATTCTTTCTGCACTTGTAGTTCCTGTTGTCTCCTCAATATACTCATGCTCTGAAAATGGATTCAGCCTTTTCCTCTTAGCATAGGTTTGGTCAACAGGTCTGCTGGAAGGAATGGCCTTCTCTCTATCTCTTTTGAGGTTCCTCTCCTCATTTAGAGGAGTCTACACAATAGGAGGATTGCTTATGATTTGTTCTGTTCGAGCTAATTCCTCTGAAATATCAGGTTGTTCTGATTCCTCTAGCTGCTCAGAAAGTCCTGGTTGCTCTGATGGCCCTGCTTTTGCTCTCTACCCACTATGTCCCTGTGATTGCCTCTAAGATTAGGACTCTCTTGGCACCTGTACAAATGAATCATCATCAAGTCTTCTGTCTAAATCTATCAATGCATTATCAACAACAACCTTTGTACTATCCCGATCTATAAAATTGTTTTCCACCCATTCAGATTGATTAGCATACTGTTCAATTTCAGGGATCCTATGGTGGATGTAAGGAGATAATTTATTCTTTTGTCTCCTATTACAAATGAAGTCTAAGGGGTCATAATTCCATATAAAACTCTATTTCAGTTTCAACCTTTGGAGGATTTCATCTGCTTCCCTACTATTACATATGAATGGGCCAAGTTGATCCTTTATCCTAAGTTGAGCCTTCTTCTTGGCTTTCACAAAATGCACCTCATCTGAATTGATCATTTGTCTGTAGTACTCCAGGGCAAATAATCTCATAGGGAGGTATCTAGGCAGTTTGTAGGGAGCCAGCTCACATCCATAGATTCTGATTTCAGTGTGGTTTTGGTACAAGTACCAATCCCCCACTTTATATTGCTTAGACAACTATAGGACCCTCCTGATGTCTGCACTGATTCTGGGGGGAGGGCTTCCTAGCAGCATAGTTGTCACAGGGTACACAAAGAGATCTATGAAGTCGGTATAAGAATATTGAGAGTCAAATTGATGGATTAATGAAGTCCAGAAGATCACTGATCTGGGGTTGCCTTTGGTATCAAGCTTTTGGAGGGCGATTGGAAATCTATCAGCTTGATAATACAAGAATAAATGATATAGAACTGAGGAATATTTAAACACTCTTTCATTTTCCAATCTCATGAATTGATCATGCATTTTGTCAGCAATAAACTTAGCATAGTCAAACATGATGGCTGGTGGTTGGCCAGGAGAGTAGATGGACATAAAGGATATTATGATTTCATCAACAAATTCACTTGTGGTGTAGCCTAGCACACTGGATATCATGTCTATGATGTCTCGGCCAAGGTTGGAGAATATAGTCCACAGGTAAGGGGGAGAATCCTTTGGGGTGTATTGTTCTTCTCTGATGAAGGTCTGGAACAACCAAGCAATTCTGATTGAGGTGAGTGTAGGGCATCTGTTCAACATATCTCAAATGGAAAGAGGAGTAAGGCTTTTGCTTGGCTGTAATTGTATCATTTCATTAATAGATTCAGCAGTGATGGTAAATAGAATAGACTGGTTAGGGGTTCTCACTACCCTTTAGATGGGATCATAGTTCATGTGGCAGTAATGTACAATCTCTAGGAAAATATGAACTCTAGGGAACTGGTACTTGGGTAAGCCTGATTCGAAAAGTCCAATGAGGTTGCATGATTCAAGTATTGGTCTCTGTAGTTGTAGAATAGTTTCAAAGGGGATTTTGAGATAGAAGTATCTTTAATCTAGAAATATTTGTCTGCATGTGGGAGATGGTCTAAATCCCTGTGAGGAGTTGTAATGGGCATGATATTCAATGCAATTGGGGCATCCATCCTTGGTTCTTGTGGATTCAAGGATGGGGGCAAATGGTTTCAGAAAATTTTGGGAAAAACTGGTTTAATTCAGGTATTTTGAAGTCACTAGGCAACTTATTTCACTAAATTACTTAGTATTTGGAGCAATTTAGTTCAGGTTTGGCAAGAAAATAGGGTTTCTCAGTGAAATTGGGGTAAATACCTGGTTTCGGCTGTTGAACGGAGTAATGGCGACTGTGCACTATTTGCAGGAAGCGCACGGGTCTGCAAGGTGGTCTGGAGTTCGCAGGTTTAGTCAGTTGACGGTTGGTAGCAGGTTGACGGTTTGAACGTACTTTGTGCTTTGCATGAAAGTCAGAATGTTATTTTTCATGATAAAATGAAAAAACTATAATTTTTTTGTTTTATGCATAAAGTCAATGACTTTGGTGGGTACATTGGGAAAATGATAGTTGGTGCCAATGGGGGATGTGATGTTTTGGTGCGTAGCGGAGGTGGTAAGTGGAATCCATCGCACTGCTTTTTGGGATAAGTGGTTTTGGGGGGAGGCCGCCCAATGCCATTCATCGGGCGCCACGCAGCGGTAGGGTGAAAAGTGAAAACACTCACATCAGGCGGGTAAAGGTCGGCTTTCAAAGGCCACCCGATATGAGTGTCAACTGTTAGATCTGAAGGGGTTAGATCGCACGTTGATCGGGATGGTGATTTGATCAGAGGCTTAATGGAGGGGTCGGACGGGGTTATAATGGGTGGAAGGTTTAATTAATGAAGGATTATGGCGGGTTAATGAAATCGGGGGCGATTTTATTGGTGGAACAGGCTATTAATTAATCATTGGTTGATTAATTAACCCTTTTTATTTGGCGGAGGGTTATGGTTCTTAATTGGCCGTTGATCGACTAATTAATCCATTAATAATGTTTTTTAATAAGGCTTATGTTTCAAACCTTGGGGGAGGGATATTATCATAAGGGTTTTTAATAAAATATACGGGAAAGGGGTGTTTTTGGGTTTTAATACATATAATTAAAATTAGGAGTTAATATGACATGAAAGTGGAAAATGGATTTTGTGCTAAGTATAATGCGTTTGAAATTTATTTACATTTTCGCATTTAAACATTATAACTTAGGCTAAATGCATATTTGTGGGTTTTTGTGAAAAAAGGGTTTTGCATGGGGATAATTACTTTCCCTAGGAAAATAGTGATTTTACCTTAGGAAAAGGGATTTATTAGATGAAATGGATGAATTATGGAGGGGGTGAATGTTGGTGAGGGGGTTTTAGTACTTAGACCCTATAAGTTATTGGGCCGAGGGACCGGTCCCTCTAGAAGTCAAAGAAATGCTCTGAGCCCCTTTAACTTAAGGTTTTAGGTACTTTTGACTTTACTTATGGGAAATTAGTAAAATTAAAGGTGATATGAATGGGGAAATTAATCACTTGACTTTGTGTAAATGTCCAATTATCATCCATACTTTAGAAACTTGATGATGAAGGTAAATGATATGATCTTAACTAATCATTCATCAAAATTCTGCAACCAATCAACTACTTACCCATCTACTCATCCTACCATTTCCTCTACTCTTTATTAGGGTGAACTTAAGCTGGCAAACCCTTATCAAACATTTTTATTTTCTTTTACACTAAAAGTCTATCTAAGTCTATCCTTATTACATCCAAGGGCTCAGATTAAACAATTGAGCTCCTTTTATTGCTTCTACCTATCTACTTATCTGCCAAGATTAAACAGTTTGGTCATATTTTATTCTCTATCTCTAAGCATGAAATTCAAAACATAGAATAACCAAGATTAAACTATTTGGTTACCATGGATTGTGGAATGAATAACAAGCTGTACACAATCATTATTATGCATAAAAATAAATAGTAGTGGCATTTGGACTTGCACACTTTCATGGTCTTTTTCTTTCTTAGGGTTCATTTTTTCATCTTCTTTGACCTTTTTTAATCTTTTTGTCCCTTGATTTTTATTTTGTGACATACCCTCTTTACATTTTTTAAATTTTTTTTATTTTTTGAATATGGAAAACATTTGCAGAAAGAAAAGGTATGTACATATTACAGATTTGATCTTAGCCATTCAAAAATTATGACACCTATTGGTATAGGAACATAACATGATGGACGATGGATGATATCCATAAAGTGCCATAAATGGGGTCATTTTTGTTGTAGTATGGAAGGAAGTGTTATACCAGCATTCAACCAGAGGTAACCACTTAACCCATTGTGTTTGTTTATCAGATACAAAGCAACAAAGATATCCTTCCAAACATTATTCACTATCTCAGTTTTCCCATCAGATTGAGGATGATAAGAGGAGCTATGAGCTAATTGAGTACCCAGACAAGAAAATAATTTTGTCCAAAATTTTCCGGTGAAAATGGGATCTCAGTCAATTACAATAATCTTTCGTTTCCATGTAGCTTTTGAATTATTTCCATAAATTTAGTAGCAACTATATTGGCTTTAAATGGATGATATAATGCACAAAAGTGTGCATACTTGGTAAGTCTATCAACTACTACCATGATGACACTCTTTCCTTCAGACTTGGATAAACCTATGATAAAATCCATTCAAACCTCCTCCCAACGTTGACTTGGAATAGATAAAGGTTGTAACAGATCTGAGGTCTTAATTATCTCAACTTTATTTTGTTGGCAAACCAAACATTCCACCATAAACTTTTGAATATCATATTTAAGGCCATCCCAAATCAAATCCTTCTTAACCTTGTGGTAAGTTTTTAAAAACCCTGAGTGCCTTCCTAAGGGAGAGGTGTGCAATTCCAAAAGAATCTTTTGTTTGAGTTGGGAATTCTTACAAAGGTATAAGTGATCTTTGTACAATAATGAATCATTTTTCCAACTAAATGTATCAGATGTAATGGAATCTTGCTGCAACTTTTGAATTAGTGCCCACACTTCTTCATCATTCTTCCATTCATCTCTTGCTTCGGTTATCCAATTCGATTGGATAATAGAAATGGCACAAAGCAATGCTTCCACATCCTCATCCTTTCTTGAGAGTGCATCTGCAACAACATTTTGCTTCCCTTTTTTGTAGATGAATTCAAATTCATAACCCAACATCTTTGTGACCCATTTTTGTTGCTCTTATGAAGATAATTTTTGTTCTAAAGAGTATTTAAGACTATCATGATCTTTTTTACCTTGAAGTGTCTTCCCATTGCCATAAGTGCATGTAGTATTGCCAACATTTCCTTCTCATAAATAGCTTTGTGTAAATACTTTCCTTTGATTAGACGACTTTCAAAAGCAATGGGTCTTCCCTCTTGCATTAAAACATCACCAATTCCATTTCCTGAGGCATCACATTCCACAATAAAGGTCTTTGTGAAGTTTGGTGTAGTTAAGACATGTGCTTGGCACATTGCCTCTTTAGGATGTTCAAAGGCCTTATTTGCTTCTAGAGTCCAATAAAATGTATCTTTATTCAGTAATGTTGATAGAGGTGCTTCTATTCTCTCATAATTCTTAACAAACTTGCAATAATACCATGTCAACCAGAGAAATCCTCACAGATGCTTTATGGATGTGGGGATTTTCCATTCCTTAATCGCTTTAATTTTGTTAGGGTCCACCTTAACACTTTCATGAGATACAATATGACCCAAATATTCCACCTCCTGTACTCCAAAGAAGCATTTGGAAGTTTTTGCATATAACTATTTCTTCTCCAATAGTTTGAGCACCCTGTCAACATGTTGAACATGATCCTTCCAAGAATTGTTGTAGATTAGTATATCATCAAAAAATACTAACACAAACTTTCTAAGGAAGGGTTTGAAACTAGAATTCATCAAAACTTGAAATGTAGAAGGTGCATTGTGTTGACGATGATGGACCTGCCAAACATATATGAGGACTTCTTACCGGTAAGAAGTCCCAATTAGACCTCAGATCGTTTGGTGTGGGAGTCCCAGTAGTGGGTCGTATGGTAATGCCTTGACCGCAATTTCGCACAAAGGAAAGTAAGATGTCCCTCTTGGTAGCAAGGGTGTGACCGTTGCAGTAAGTCAAGGAAGGTGCATGAGAGGTTCTAACACATGGGGGTTGAGGTGAGTGCGCCCCTTGGAAGCCTGTTATAGCACGGAGTTAAGAAGGGAACACACGAGAAAAGATGCATCATAACATGGAAGGAAATTTAGCTAGCAATCCAAAGTGATGGTTAAACCAACAGCACATTTCAGAAAGATTCATAAATACATACACATAAAACATTATACATGCATGCGTAAGGAAAAAAAATACATATATCATTTAGAGTAAATAGATAGCTAAAATACAATACAACATATGCATGAAACATGTTGTCTCTTGTTATATTAAAAAGTGTAAGTTCCAGTAATACAATACATCCATTTCCAACCACTAGTTCCGATAGCCGAACATTACAGCCATAACCACCTGCTCCTCCAAAGAGATATACTAGCTCTGCACAGTGGAGAAGTTAAGGCTCGTTACAATACTGTCCAAGCACTCTCCAAGATAGTCTTATCAGAAGCTTGGTTGACCAAAAGCATATACAATGAATTATGAGGGAATATTTATAGAAAATGGTGGGGTGGCCCTTGACATTCCCCTTTGTGACAGTTAATCTACCCTCATGATTCTTCATCTACTCTATGACTGTTACATCCAACTATCGACACTTGAACTTCCACTTGACAAGACATTACATACATAATACACATGTACCCATGTGAGACAAAATGGCTTCAGCAAGCCATGTAAGACATCACTAACACTCAGAACATTGCGGTGAGACCAACTCTTTGACATCCTTGTCATGGTTTATGGTGGCGAACTAATGCCAAGCTTGGTCCTCCCTGATGGTGTCTGTGCACTCAATGGTGAAATATTGCTAAAGTGAACTCTTGCCTCAATTGCATCCGGGTACACCGATATGGATCCTCCGTCCAACTTGTCTAATAGCATGTGCATGGTTGTCCTAGGTGCGACCAAACCACCAACATGTTGATGCAGTGTTTCTATATTGATCTCCAAGCATGTGTTGATGGTCGTGCGCATGAACTTGTCAAAATACATGTTCAGCTCTAGTTGGACTTGCTTCTTGCCTTCGCTTTGGTGAGTGTGCCAAATGTGTGGGATCGCATGCATACGCACAATGACATGCATGCTGCTGAATTCCCTTACATGCGATCAACAACACTACTCACCTTGTCTACTCTGTGCCAGCTACTAGGATGGATCCATAACTTGTACAAGCGCAGTTTCATACGTTTGTGCATGTTGCTCCCCCTACTGTACTTGTTCTTGTTGTAACTCATTCTCTCGTCTATGTAGCTCCTATTCTTCCTTGAGTTGTTGCTCCAATACATGCAACTCCTTCTCTATTCCGTTCTCTGGCTTTGTGCGATCTTCATGTCACACCATCACCTCATAGCCTCAATCTCCAAAGTTGCTTTCGTCATGAGTGGATCTTCTTTGAACTTGCAGATTTACTCTACATCTATGCTATCAACAACCTTCCTCTTACATTCGTCGTGTGCAGGTGTTCTACCTTCTATTGCTGCTAATGGTGTTGCTCGCTGTGATTTCATTTCCATTGATCTTGATATCCTTGTCCATGAACAACTTGACATCTTCATGGATAGGCAAGTTCATAGACACTTGATCGACTACATCCCCAGTGGCGCTCTTAACAATGTCTTTGACTCTGCTCTCCTGGAAGCCATTGTACTTATGCTGCTGAGAGATAAACAAACACTTGTGATGCCTCGAGAAATAACAACACTCATGGTAAGCAGTTTGTCAGTCGAAAACCAAAAAAAACTTGAGGACTGACTTGCAACATACCTATGTGATTGAATGTGAAGGTTGCGCAATTTCCACCAGGAGATTGGGATACTAACTACCAAAACCGTGCAAGGCACAGTCCGGGCTATCAAGAGGCTCACTGACTGCTAGAACTACGGAATGCACATTCCATCCTAGCCTGCTGAGGACTAAAACTGCGCAATGCACAATTTCAGTCAACAATGACATGCAACCATTAAACTGCATTGCGCAGTTTTTGGGGCCAGCAGGACACTGCCTCCAAGAAATGCATAATGCAAGCCCGGAGGTCAGTCTTGGGTTAGACTTGCACAATTTCTGGAGGGAAGGAAAAGCCTTCGCTTACAAAAATGTACAGTGTTAGCCGGGAAAGGCATGGTCTGGGCCAAGGCAACCCAATCCAGCCGACTGGCAATTGAAAACACGAGAAGTCTAAATGCATGTTGAAATGAGTGAAAACGAGAGTGAATGATCATACATGCAAACAACAAGTGTAGGATTCAGAAAATGGGAAAGAATGCATGTGTGTGAAGCAAGTCGTTGTAACGGCAATCGTCCATGCAAAAATAGTGTCATGCATGCGACAATAGTGAGATGTGAATGAAAACTGAAATGGTGCTTCTACAAGCTAACATATATCAAAATGACAGAAAGAGCTCACTAAAATCAAGCATACATCACTCACACAAAGCGAAACACAAAAAGTGACAGAAACGCAATGCAAGACATGAAAAGCAGGCTTACCCCAAAACAACTGAGTTGAATGTGTCGACGACTCCTAGATGCAATGTGGGATGTCAGAGCTGCAAGGTCGATGTGAGGAATGAGCTCTGCAGTGTCTGGTTGATGAATTTTGATAAAATCGAGGTTGTGACACACATGCCACAAATCTAGGAAAAGCGACACTTGGTGAGAGGTTTCTGAAATGATCCTTGCATGTAACCTCTAGCTGCTAAAAATAGATCCCTGAATCAAGGGATTCATTTGCATGTTGCCTTGGGAGAAGCAGTCCATGCATGCAAATCATTTTTACTCGGTCCTGTAGGGAACCGGTCAACCTAAAGGCACATGCAATGGTCTGCGAGCATGGGATGAAAATCTGCGCAGTTTCTAGGCTGAGCAGAGATGGTCGTCCCAGAGGGATTACGGAATTTCTAGGAGGAACAGTTAATTGTCTCCTAGGATTGCAATTTTTGGGCTGATCAGCTATCCTGGGTCAGACCTCGTAATTTTATCAAGGAAGCCTGCCTGTCTGCCTTGCGCACTTTCTGAGCCCAGTACACTGCCTTGAGTCAGACCTCGCAATTTTCTCAAGGAAACATGTCTGACTGCATGTTGCAATTTCTGAGTTGAGCAGTTGTCCTAGGTCAGACCTCACACTTTTCTTAAGGAAACCTGTCTGAATTTATTGCACAATTTATGAGAGGAACAGGCTGCCTCACTGGATTTATGAAATTTTTGCTAGCTGTTGGGCTGGTTGTCCCAGAGGGATTACGCAATTTCTGGGAGAAGCAGGTGACTGTTGCCCAGAATCACGCAATTTCTGGGCTAAGCAGCTGTCCTAGGATGAATTACGCAATTTTTGAGAGGAAGAATGTCAGAAAGAATTGCGCAATTATAGAGCCTAGCTGGGTGTCTAGCTGGTTTGCACAATTTCTAGAGAGAAGGCTGGTTCCCCTCCAGAATTGCGCAATTCCCAAAGGGAGCTGCTCAACCAGCAACTGATGCTAAGTCCCGAAAGCAGTCTGTGAAGGGGGTGGAACAAAATTGCATGCACAGGCTAACAAGACTTTATGAAATAGCTGAAGCTGATGTGCTTGACAGTGTAAGAAATGTTGTTGAGGATGGTCGATAGGGAGTCTCCAAAATGAAGCTAAGGCAAAATTTTGGAGGGTGGTTGTAGCTGCTACAACACTTGGCGACACACTGGTAGAACTCCAACTCTCTAAATGGACGTTGTTCATGAAAAGCAAGTCTAACACCTCCGGAAGTATTGTTCAGTTCTTTGGTCATCTTGGTTTTCACACTTGCTTGATTGTAAGATGTAGCATCTGCCAGGCCCTTGGTCAGTCGACACACATTCCAAGCCAATCCAACATAATCATTTTGATTGGGGTTAAGGGGTATATTGGTGCACAAGCAGTATAGTCATAAGAGTTTTAGTTTCATCTCTGGTGTTGCTCCACTGCTAGCAGGCTTGGACAGTACCCCGATGGAGTCACGCAGGAACACAAGCATCGCTTCGCTGCCAGCGAGCTTGGTCAGTACCCCGACGAAGTTACTTGCATCACCTCTCTGCACAAGAAGCCTTTCTCTTCTTTCGCCTTATTCATTTTTCTTTTCTTTTTTTCAATTTTTTTTCATTTTTCATTTTCGTAACTGTACATAGCACTTATTCGTTTGAGAGGCGAAAGACGGATCTCGACTTATTAAGAGAAGAAGAGGTTGTTCCTTCAAAAAAGTAGTTTATATATACCTCTAACGTGCTTGTTAAGTTTTTCCCCCTCATCTTACTCTACTTGACTGAGCTGACAAGGATTAACCCAAAAACAACCGACTAGAGTAGGTGATACTAGTTCGTGCGCAAGCGTTGTGTTTTCACAAAGGTTCATTTTGAGCGATACGTATTTTCCATTGACGTATCATGGACTGAAAGTAACAAGTTCTTCATGAGAGAGAGGACAACAGATAACCAAATTTTGATAGTTGTACAAGTCCTCTTGTACTTTACCCAGCTTGTTTCAAGAGTCACACATGGTCCATGTGAAACTAACCTACGAACGATAGCAAGTAAACAAACAACAAAAAAAAGCAGAAGCAGAAGTAAATGCAAAATAAAAGTGAGTAAGAAAATAAGTGAGCAAACAAAAAAGAAAACCAAAAAAACAAACAAGCATGCAACCAAGCAAACTGAAAGAAAACACTACTCCTACTCCTAAGCTAACGGTGCATGGGCCTGATCACGTGAAGTGATATTTCCAATGCAGCCACTGATGCATTAGTTGACCCATGTTGGTGAAGTCATGGTTCGCGAACAAGACATCTATGCGAACCAACAAACAAGAAAGATATAATAGTGAAGACAAACACACTCCGAGTTTACAAGCGTCCACAGAACAAAACTTAGTGAAAGCACATGACATGCACTCTATGGACTTGCCATGGTGTTGTGATACACTACGTGTAGATGTTGAGTGTATGCATTCTCTTGATTGTGATATGCAAGAAAACGTGAGAAAGGTAGACCACTTATGTTGTGCAAGTGTGCTTGTTGTGTAAGATTCCTCCAGTGTGTGAGTGATGGGATCGTGTAGTTTAAGTGGAGGAAGTGAAATCTGGGTATTTGGTTGATCTTGGAAACAAAGCAAAGAGTGATGAGGAGCCTTGAGTGTTTGAACAATTTCCTGACCGAAAGTGAAACCAACCTCAGGACAGTGAGGGCTTGACATAACCATCAGCTCGGGCTGAAGTGCCTCGAAAGTCTACAAGGTTTCGACTTCGTTGGCAAAAAGATCATCGTAGACCAGTGTCTTAGATAGATTAACAATGATTGATTCAACATCGTGATCGAATGAGGAAGTAGAGAGATCACGACAACCAAGATCAGAAAATTCAGGATGTTTGTTAGGATCCTCATGATTTGATGAGTCATGCAAAGGGGTAGATGAGAAGCAAGGATGTTCACCCTCTTTGTTTTCAGAAATGACAAATGACAGATTGGACGGATTTCTAGAGGAAGATGTGTCCTCTCCGCACTGTAATGACAGACTGATATCTGACGTGTCCTATGAATGATCGGAAGTAGAAACATTCGTAAATGAGTTTTCACAGAGGAAATCAGCAGTGGAAAAATCACAAGGGATGTTAGGATAAAGCAGGTGAGGTGCAGTTGGAAGGGATTCATCCTTCACGGTGGGTTCTTCTTTAGATTCTTGCACACACTCATCATGAATGATGGTGCAGGTTGGATGCATAACACCAACTCCGTTGACAACTTGATCCTCGTTCATAGCAAGTGAGGAGTCTGTTAACACTCAGGTTGTTCCCTTTGACTCCCAAGGGAATACGGCCGAGGTAACCACTAACCAATATTTGGGTCACAGGTTCTAGCCTACCTATGACCAGAGAGGGCTCTCTCTTTATGATTTAACTTTGTTTGTATAATATTTTAGGCTAGTTATGATGCTCAAGGTTTTGTTTTGAAATTTGCTGGATGATGACTTCAGTCAAGATATATATGTGCTTACCAGGGTGTTCTAGGCCATTGGGCATGGAGTCAGTGATGCTTAATTTGTTTGATGTGTCTGTGTTGATACAATAGTGATGCTGCAGAGCCAGATAAGTGTCTAAGAAACAATTCTTTAAATCTGTGATTGAGTGTGATGTAATCAGGGCATGAAAAGCAGTTAAGGATCTTTCAACAACCTGATATGGAGAACAGTGGGAATATTATTTAGAAGCAGTGAATAATTCCTATATAACATTCATATTTATAGAATTAATGTAAGCATGAGCAATTAAGAATTCATGTTCATGATTAATTATGAAGAAAACATTTTCAGCAATAGAGATTGAGCACAAGGTGTAACCAAACATTTCCTGTACTATTCCTTTTCTCTATTGTTAGATTAGTGAAACATGTGTATGATTCAAGCAAATATAAGAAGACAAAACATAGATTGAGAAAACTTATTGTTCCATTAGACAGCACATGAATTCTGCAACAGCACGCATAGCATCACCAAGACGTCAAACATTCAGGAAATCACTGAGCTTTTCCAGCCTCTTGCATTAGATTATCTGAAAATATACATTTGCCTCAGAATGAAAATCACCAACCCCTCATACGTTGCCAGGGGAGGTATATATACATAATTTACATCAGAAAATATCTAGCTGATGAGTAAATGTTTCATTAATATCGTGCCAACTCCTGGAGCATTGTAGCTGAGAAAGTAAATGTTGTAGTAACTCCCAAGTGCCTTAGCTGTCAAAATGGTCAGAGAATGTTGACTTTGTGACCGTTGGAGTCGGCTGAAGATGTGCTGCCCAAAATTTGCGTATTTCTTATCTTTTGGCTTGCTGTCGCTGTCTTTTGCTGAGTCACCCTTTTCGGCTGCCTTGTATGCTGTTCAGATTTTGCTTTTTGCTTTTGGCTGAGTGGAAGCTGACTAGGACAAAACTGCTGAGTTTATTGAGGTAAGAGTTGTAGCATTGCCTGCCACCAGTCTTCTTTGGGCAGCTGGTGCCTTCGAATTTTCACCAATGTTTCATCTGCCTCTGTATATCTGTAAAAATTAGGAGGAACCTCAAAAAGGTGATTGACTTCATGTTCTATGAAAAACAGATTTTCAAGTTTATCATATAGGCTCTGCCCTGTTGGTGGCCCCATTTCCTCAGAAGTGCTGGCAGATGCAGTGATTTGATTTTCAATAAAAGTTGTCATTCTGGTGGTATATTGCTCACGAGGGAGCAATCTTCCTGTGCTGGTTAGTAGGCTGGGCAATCCTTTTGCTTGCAGTGCTCCCATTTTGAGCTTGTATTCATCTACCTCAGCCTGTATTTCATGGCATTTTCTCTCTACAGTCTGCACAAAATTCCTGAGAGTCAGCACCTTTTTAGCTGTGAGGACAACATCTGTTCTGTTAACAATATTGATGGCTGCTAGCTCCTCCTTAGTTTGATTGTTCAGAAAATTGATCATTCTATTAGCCTGCTCAGGCCTGTTTCCCAGCACTGTTCTGGCCTTCTGAATCTCGATCTGTGCTTGGCCAATTAATTCCATTTGTTCATGCACAGTCTTAATTGACTTCCATTGTCTAGTAATGGATTGGTCAATTCGGGCCCACAAAATTCTCTTGATTTCTGCCAGAGCACTTTCTAGCTTGAGCTCCTTTTCTAAGGCCTTTATTTTGTCTTTGAGGGCCTTAATTTCTCTAGACTGCTCTGCTACAGTCATCTTTGACTTGTCATATTTGGCCTCTAGTTCTGCCAACTTTTCCTTGGCCTGCTTAATCTCAGTAGCCTGGAGCTCCATCTCTTTGATAGCCTTTGTCAAATCTTCCATGTTTAAACTGGACTCTGGAGTTGTTGTTGTTGTTGCTGCTTCTGTTGTTGCTGTAGTTGTTACAGGGGCTACTGCTGCCTCTGTAGTTGTTGCAGTGGTTGAAGTAGTTGGAGGAGCTTGGGATGTGGATTCTCCCTGCTTGTCTTGCAGTGCCCCTTCTAGCTCCTTTTCCAAATCAAGGACCTTCTGATTGAGCTGCATTATTAGATCAAGTTGCTCATCGGCCTCCTTTTCCTTCTGCAATTCTGTTGTTTGGGGGTGCTCGGTGGGCAGCAGTTTCAACCTTTTCTTCAATGCATTAAGATCATCTTCTTTTTTCTTCATGAGGGCCCTCACGCCCTTTGGGTCCTTAGGATCATGTCCTAGGTCTATGATGATGTCCTCTAGTGATTTAATCCTGTTGTCCTTGGCCATGGAGGACATTCTCTCAAAATCCAACTGAATGTTGGTATTCTTCAATGATTCTTTCAATTCATGGGCCATTGTGGCCCTGTCTACCAAGGTGGCATAGACCATTTCTCCCGTTTGTTTATGCAGTTCAATCTGGTCCATGGGGTGAATGTCCTTTGCCATGACTTCCACCCTTGTTCTTACAAAATCTGCAGCTGATTGAGGCTGCGGCACCTTAGGTTTGAAGTGGCTGAGGATCATTTTCTCCTCTTGTATGTCATATACAGACATCAACCTTTCTTGCTTGGCTGGTGTTGCCTTGAGAAACTGTTTGTATACTTCTATTCTCAGCAAGTCATTCTGTGCCTTTATTTGTTTGAAGGAAGCCTTGGTGCTTGAAGGCTTCTTGCTCTGCTGAGTGGAGGAGGACACCTCCAAGCCAAGCTGTAATCCCTGCTCCTGCTGAAAGGAGCTTGTACCCGTTTGTTGGCTGTCTCCCCCTTCTTTCCTTGGACTGTCAAGGACTTCTTCACTTATTTCTTCTATCACTGGGGAGTCAACCTTTTGCCTCTTGGCCTCAGGTTGCTGGGAGGATCCACTAGCAGGAGTGGACTCTTCTCTGTCTCTTTTCTTACCCCTCTCCTCATGTGCAGGAGTCTGCAAAATAGGTGCTATAGGTGGTTCTGTTTGTGGTGGAGGGGTCTGCTCTTGTTGCTGCCCAAGTGAGGAGGCAGGTTGTTCTTTTACTGTTTCTTCTTCAGCACCCATTATTCCTTTACCTTTATCTGTGCCTGATGTTGTTGTAGAGGGCGCCTGGGTGGCTGGTGCAGTTGTTGTAGCTGAAGTCCCTTCTCCCACTGGATGTGGTTGCTTGAATATTACCTGCTGCATAGAATCCAAGTCAAGAGTTTTTTCCAAATCCTTGACATTCTTTTGCATTATCTCTTCTTCAGTTAGTTTCTCAATTAATGTATCTTGCAGCCATTCTTGCTGATTGGCATACTGCTCAATATGTGGATATTTACAATGCTCATAGCCTAGCAGCTTGTACTTAACCCTCCTGGCACAGATGAAGCCTTCAGGGTCATAAGGGACCCACCGGAAGCTTTTTGAGAGCTTGTACTTGTCTTTGAGGATTTGCTCAGCATCTTGCCATCCCTCTTTTTTGTTCATGATGAAGGGGCCCAGGTGGTGCTTAAACTTGAGATGGGCTTTCTTTTTAGCACTGTGGAAGTGGGTGAGGTCAGAGTGAATGAGCTGCCTATAGTACTCCAAGGCAAACAGTCTCATTGGCACATATTTTGGGAGCCTGTATGGACAGAGCTCGCAGCCATAAATTCTGATGACTGTATGATCTTGGTATAGGTACCAATCACCTATTTTATAATTTTTGGAGAGCTGCAGAGTTTTCTGTATTTCAAATGACACTCTGGGAGGAGGGGACCTCATCAATAAGCAAGAGACTGGGTATACAAATTGATCAATAAATTCACAATATGAATATGGTGAATTTTGGACTTGGTGAAAGACAGATGTCCAGAAGATAACAGATCTTCTTTCTCCTCTAGAATCCAGCTTCTTAATATGGCATTGAAAAGCCTCGGACTGGTAGTACATGAACAAGTGGTAGATGTAAGATGAATACTTGAATATGCCCTCCCTGTCTACTTTGAAAAGCTGCTCATGTATCTTGTTGGCTATGAATTTAGCAAAATTATATTTGTAGGCAGGAGGTTGGCCTGGGCTATAAGCAGCTAGTAATACCAGCACTGTCTCATCAACAAACTCACTGGTTTTAGAGCCCAACACATAAGCAATCATGTCCAGCAGAAGTTTGCCTACATCAGTAAAGTGGACATACAAGTAGGGAGGTGGCCCTGTGGGCTGGCGGTCAGGCCTCATAAATGTCTGGGTGATCTTCTGAATGTCAGCAGTGGAAAGCTTGGCACCTGTATCCAGTAGATAGTTCATGGAGAAAGGAAACAATAGCTGAGTTTGTTTGAAGTTGAGCATCTGGTTGATGGACTCGGCATTAATGTGAACGAGGATGCTCCCATATGGAGACTTGACAGCTCTGTGATTTGCATCATAATTCTCAGCACATAGGTGGATAATCTCTGGAAAAATGTTGACAGATGGGAGGAAGTAATAAGGCAGATTAGATTCCCATATCCCATATGTATCATTGTTGTTCAAATAGTTATCTCTCAATTCCCTGAAGGTCTGCAAATGGTTCCTATCACCCACAAAGTCTTGAATGAGGAAATCTCTGTCAGCAAGAGGCAGGGACTCCAGCTCTTTATTTGGTGGATTCATGGGGGCAACACTGAGAGCTGTGGGTGCAGGAGCAGCCATTGTGTAGTTTCTGAATGTTACAAGGTAAGTGTAATAGCTTGCAAGGATTTTCTAGAAGTCAATTGGCAGATTGAATGCAGGTGCTAGATATGTTCTTCAAAGAGGAATAGGCAAGCTAGGCAGGCTTGCCTCTGCTCTGCTTTGGTAAATTCATAGGGATTGTGAATAATGAAGATGAATTGCAGAGGGGGGAGGGGGTGGGGTATAATTATAATTTGATAAAATTTGGTCCTTCAAGTATGTACCTGGCAAAAGGGAACAATGCCGGGCGATTGGGGGTCAATTTGCGAATTTAAGGCCGCGGATTATTGTTGTAACATCGAATTTTGGAGCAGGGGGCAATGCAGGTTGTTTTAGTCCAGAATTGACTAAGAGACAATCTTTAATTTGGGAATTACTAGGTGTTTAATGGACAATATTGCAGAGAAATGGCATAAACATGGGTAAAATAGGTGAATTCTGGCAAATACCTGGATAAACGATGCCGAGAGCCTCCGGGTCGGACAGTGGATGAACAATGCAGCTAAACAGGTGAGTTGCGGCGTCTGTAGCTTTGAATTTCGCGGCTTGGAGGCAAATTTCGCAGTGAACAAGTAAAACGGCGACTGTGTCTTTTTGGAGTGAAAATGACATAAAACGGCTCTTTTGCGCGTTTTTAACGACCATTTTGGAAAATGCGGGCTATTGGCGCTTTTCCGCCGATGACGTCAGCATGACGTCATGGCGGGCCCGGGTACGGAAGGTGACGTGGGTGCTGAGCTGGAGGCCAGCATGGCAGGACACAGTGGCGGATGTGTGGGGTGGCAAGGTGATGTGGAGGGCCACGAGGCACGGTGGCAGGGGCCGGTGATATGACGTCACGATGACGTGGGGGTGACGTGACAGAGGAGGCGGTAAGAGGGAAGGCGGTAAGCGGTCTCCCCGCACCGCTTTTGGGAGAAGGCGGTATCGGGGAGGGGGGCTCCGAACACCTCCGTCGGCTGCCACGCGTCCAGCGTACGGGAGCAAAACCACCCGCTCCCCGGACGCTAAACCGCGGCAGGTTTAAAACTCAAATCGCCCGCCCACCGTTGGATTGAGGGAGGCGGGAGATCAAGGGCTGGCGGGCGCCCCGACCCATCGTGCAAGTTAGGGTGGGGACCCGCCAGCGAATATAATATTCGTTTAAAATATTTCGGGTTGAAACTTTAGGTTAGGGGGGTTTTTCGTGGGTTTTGGGGTATGCGGGTTAATCTGCTGGGTTTAGAAAAACATATGAATATTAGGTTTGAGAGGGGGGAAAGGGGTTTCTCATGAATTTTTTCGGAAAAAAGGGTAAATGAGGGTTTAGTATAGGTTATTACTCTGACCAGAGGTTAGAGTAATCCCAAAGCAGGGTTGACTATAGTCCCTGGTGGGCTAATGTCTCCCTTAGAAGTGTTATTTAGCTATAATGCTAAAGGGGGGATATTTATACATTGCTTGGGGTTTTATACACCATGGTGTTATAGTAATAGGGAAAGGGGAACATAGGGGATTTAGTGTAGATAGAGTTAGTAGTTAGTATTGGAGGGGAATGTGAATGGGAAGTGATAGATACTAAGCTTTTTAGGAGACAAACTTAGTTAGGGAGTAGATCAAAATGAAAAGAATTTTTACACAGGAAATGTGGCTGCTCTTCAAAGAGAGAAGTCATTTCTGACATGAAATTTTTACAAATGAGGAGTATAAGGAGGACTGATCAGGCAGATCCTGCAGTGCTCATGGGGAGGTTAGTAAGAAACTTTTGAAGGGGATGAGGGAAGTTAGTGATGGTTTAGTAGTTTGCCAAATAGGCCATTGCTCTTGCCTTTCTCCTGCTGGTGACAACATTGTGATTTTTTCCAAGTGATATGCTTAGATCTTGCTTTCTGCAACCTTCAACTGCCTACCCTGCCTAATATGCCTAACATTTTTTCTTCCTTTGGATGGGTGCACTTGGCCTTGCAAACCCTGATAATTCTCTTTTCTTTTTGTTGCCCTCCTATCTAAGTCTACCCTTATGACTTCCAAGGGCCCAGATTAAGCAGTTTGGCTCCTTTATTTCTCTATCCACCTAGTCATCTGTCAAGCTTGAACTGTTTGAACAGGTACTTCCTCTCTAGTCTACAACATGCAATTTAAAACATGGTGAGGCCCAGCTTGAGCTGTTGGACCACCCATCAAAGTAGTAGTGGCAATTTGGACTAGCCACTTTCATGGTCTTTGTTTGGGGTTCATTTCTTTTATTTTTTCTTTGACCAATTCATTTTCTTACCCTTTGATTTTTCTTTTAAGGCATACCCTCTTTACATTTTTTAACTGTCTGCTTCCTTCACAAAAATGGAACCTTAGTAGCATGGAAGGTGAACATTTTTGGCACTTCCACTGTCAATCATGAGAGATGAAAACCTATTAGTATAGGAGGCTAACAGAGTCCAGAATGGAAGAACACAAGACAGTACAATCCGGAGGATCAACAAAACACGGGAACAGAGGTTGAGGGAATGAAACCATGTGACAACCAACAGGCTTGCAAACCAAAACTGTCCAGATCTCAAGAGCAGGTGGGGTGGGAGGATGTGACAATTCAAAATATGTGTGTGCATGATCTCCCACATCACTCTGCAGTGGTGGAGTTGTTTGATGAGGTGAAGGCGAATAGTCACTTGTGACAGCAACTATGCCTGCCTGTGATTACGCAGCTCCATCACCAAAGTGTGTTGAGCGGGGTTCGAATATGTGAAGAAGATACTCAAATCTCCCATAAATAAATTCCCAATCAATTTCATCTTTTGGAAATCGATATGCAAGATTACAAAAGCGTGTGTAAAAATGATCAATGGATTCATCAGGTTCTTTTCGTAATTTCAAAATTTCTTGATCGAGTGCTTTATGGTTAAAGTGATTGAAAGCATGGTCTATCTCTGTGACCAGATGAGCAAGAGAATGAATAGATCGGGCAGCATGGCACACCAGTGCATTAGGTGCCCTCGAAGCATGTAGATGAACAACGCGTATGTCATGTATTCTTCAAATATTCTATGTCTTTCGCATGAGCCTACAACACTGACCGCATGCCTAACCAAGGTTACGTGGCCTCCACAATCATATGTTTTATGTGACAATTTATCCAAGAGCTCTTCCGAGATTATGAAGTCATTTCCATAAGACATACACTTTGGAAGAGAAACTCTATAGTTAGTCATGATAGATATGTAGAGATTCAAAACAAATGTGAGGACTCATCTTGTCATCTGGCCCTACTTCTAGCGCCAAAATGTTGACGGTGTTGGACTCGCCAACATGTAAGGGGATCTCCCCGGTAAGAAGTCCCAATTAGACCTCAGACCATTTGGTGTAGGAGTCTCAACAGTGGGTGGTACGGTAATGCCTTGACCACGATTTCGCACAGAGGCAAGTAAGATGTCCCTCGTGGTAGCAAGGGTGTGACAGCTGCGATAATTCAAGGAAGGTTCATGAGAGATTCTAACACATGGGGGTTGAGGTGAGTGCACCCCTTGGAAACCTATGATAGCATGGAGTTAAGAAGGGAACACACGAGAAAAGATGCATCACAACATGGAAGGCAAGTTAGCTATCAATCCAAAGTGATGGTTAAACCAACAGCACATTTCAGAAAGATTCATACATACATACACAGAAATAGCTATACATGCATGCATAAGCAAACAAATACATATATCATTTAGAGTAAACAGATACCTGAAATACAATACAACATATGCATGAAACGTGTTGGCTCTTGTTATATTAAGAAGTGTAAGTTCCAGTCATACAATACATCCATGTCCAACCACTAGTTTTGACAGTGGAACGTTACAGCCACAACCGTCTGCTCCTCCAAAGAGATATACTAGCTCTGCACAATGGAGAAGCCAAGGCTCATTACAATATTGTCCAATCTCTCCCCAAGATAGTCTTATCGGAAACTTGGTTGACCAAACCCTATACAATGAGTTATGAGGGACTATTTATAGCAAAGGATGGGGTGGCCCTTGACATTCCCCTTTGTGACAATTCATCTACCCTCATAACTCTTCATCTACTCTATGACTGTTACATCCAACTATCGACACTTGAACTTCCACTTGACAAGACATTACATACATTCTACACATGTGCCCAGGTGAGACAAAATGGCTTCAGCAAGCCATTCAAGACAACACTAACACTCGAACTGTTGTGGTGAGACCAATTCTTTGACATCCTTGTGATGGTCAATGGTGGCGAACTAATGCCAATCTTGGTCATCCGTGATGGTGTCCATGCACTCAATGGTGACATCTTGCTAAAGCCATCTCTTACCTCTATTGCATGCCAGTACACTAATATGGCTCATCCATCCAACTCATCTAATAGCATTTGCATGGTCGTCTTGGGTGGGACCGGGCCGCCAACATGTTGATGCAGAGTGTCTATGCTAATCTCAAAGCATGTGTTGGTGGTCATGCGCATCAACTTGTCAAAATACATGTTCAGCTCCAGTTGGACTTGCTTCTTGTTTTCGCCTCGATGAGTGTGCCAAATGGGTGGGATTGCATGCATGCGCATAATGACATGCATGCTTCTGAATTCCCTTGCATACGATCAATAGCACTTCTCACATTTTCTGCCCCATGCTAGCTGCTGGCATGGATCTATAACTTGTACAAGCACAGTTTCATCTGTCTCTACATGTTGTGCCCCCTGTTGTACCTGTTCCTTCTGTAACTCATTCTCTCGTCTATGTTGTTCTTGTTCTTCCTTGAGTTGCTGCTTCAACACATGCAATTCCTTCTATGTTCTGTTATCTGCCTTCGGGCGATATTCATGTTGCGCCTTCACCTCATAGCCCCAATCTCTAAAGTTTCTTTCATCATGAGTGGATCTACTTTGAACTTTGTTAAATTATGGTATGTTCTATGCTTATAACAGTTTACTTCTTTTTCTTATTATATTCCACCTATTAGCAATCACATGTACATAAAGTAAAGTGCATATAGAACATTAAACGATCGACAGAAAACAAGCCAAGACAAGAGACACAAGATGTGGCGGCTAGCCAGGGACAAACCTCACAATGTGTGGGGAAACCCTTTGATCAAATCTTCTTTTATCTTCAATAATTCAGCAGAGAGAAATAGTACAATAAATCTGATTCATATCAGCAGTAGCAAACCCTAGATCAGTAGCATCAGCATTAGCGGCTTCATTATCAAACTAGGGCAGACCATATCTCACAAACCGACAGTCAGATTGACTTCATTCCACCACCAAAAGTTTCAGCTTCCAGAGGAGGTTCATATGAACCTACAGTGTAGTTCAGATGAGGAGATCTTCTAGGCCATGCAGGTCAACCTTTGCTTCTGCAGTTGCAGCTTCAGTTTCAGCAGTTTCCGGCTTCAAACTAGGGCAGTCGATATCTTGCAAACCGTTCGTCGGATTGACTTCATTCCACCACCAAAAGTTGCAGCTTTCTAAGTAGGTTCAGACGAACCTACAGTGCAGTTCCAAAGAGGATATCTTCTAGGCCACGCAAGTCAATCTTTACTTCTGCAGTTGCAGCTTCAGTTTCAGCAGTTTCCGGCTTCAAACTAGGGCAGTCGATATCTTGCAAACCGTTCGTCGGATTGACTACATTCCACCACCAAAAGTTGCGGCTTTCAAAGGAGGTTCAGATGAACCTACAGCGCAGTTCCAAAGAGGAGATCTTCTAGGCCACGCAAGTCAATCTTTACTTCTGCAGTTGCAGCGTCAAATTCAACAGCTTCCGGCTTCACATGTGTGAGAGAGAGAGACCCATTTCAGCGCAGTAGAGAAGAGACTCATATCTGCGCAGTAGAGAGACAGATATGTGATGAGATGAGTGAGTCTAAATAAGGAAGAGTCCTCTTATATTTATACAAAACATTGGTGGGTGAATAGATGCGACTGTTGGGCTTCTGGGCCTACATGAGTTGTAGGTCGACTTGATAATAATTCCATAATCAAAATAAATTCATATCTCCATGAATACTTATCGGAATCGGATGATCTTTATATCAATCCTACACCTCTCGACGAGAGGAATCTTAATAAAAATATTATCAGCCATGAATAATATGACCCACATGAAGTTTTGCCCTGGTTGCCAATTTTAACACTCCCTCTCAACCATGGAGAACTTCATCTGCAATCTGTCTATCGGTCGTTACTATTCATCCATCAAATGCACTGCCTTGTACAGCCTGACCCTTGCCTGCTCTGCTCTATTTTGCCTATTTTGCTTTGTCTTATTCTGCCCTGCATAGATCTACACTGTTTTGTTCTGTTCTGCTCTGCTCTTGCATTGTTCTGTTCTACTCTGCTTTTTTCCGAATTATGAAGAAGAAGAAATGATCGAGGATGTATCATACTGACTCAAAGTCAGTCTCAGAGTATGTACCACTGGTCCCAGACTAGTCTCAACCAACCCAAAGTCAGCATCATAGTGAGTACAACTCCAATGGTCCCAGACCAATATCATCCTCCACTGACTCAAAGTCAGTCTCAGAGTATGTACCACTGATCCCTGACCAGTCTCAACTGACCCGAAGTCAGCATCATAGTATGGTACAACTCCTACCACTGGTCCCAGACCAGTATCATTGATCCCAGATCAATGGAGGTCATCCTAGCGTAGGGAGTACGGTAGTTACAACGATGCGTCCATCGGTACTACTATGGTCCCTAACTTCATTTCCCTGCTCATTGATCAGATGAGAGGTACTTCCCATGAGTCCCAGACTGCATGGGTAGGATGCCTCGACAGGAGAACTAATCAATCTTGTCCTCACAGGAGAACACATCAATCCTGCTACAATTGCCATGGAGAACACATCAATCCAGGCCTCACAGGAGAACACATCAATCCTGCTACAATTGTCATGGAGAACACATCAATCCTGCTACGATCGCCGTGGAGAACACATCAATCCAGGCTGCCATGGAGAACACATCAATCCAGGCCTCACAGGAGAACTAATCATCCTGCTACACAGGAGAGCGAATCATCCTGTTCCACAAGAGAGCGAATCATCTTGTCCCACAAGAGAGCGAATCATCTTGTTCCAGTGTGCACCACCAGGGGAGGGTGAGTCACCTTGTGGTCATATGTTGCTCCAGTAGGAACCGCAAGCCCTCAGAGCTCCCAGAGCTCAATGTATGAAACATGCAGGACCCTTGTACAAGGGTTTCTTGCCGACTCCAAGTCATTTGGGAAAATCATAGATTAGATCTTTCCCCAGGGCTTTGACAAGGTGTATCAACCTGCACATCATCTTAATGCGATGGAGCATCCTTGCTCATCAAATTATCATATCCTAGATGATGTCTATCTGCTGGAGCAATCGACGAATACGGGATTCCTCAATAATCGAATCCCACCTCTGGTTGTTATAGAGAATCACAGTGGTATCCAATGTAAATCCAAACAGCTCACTGAAGAGCTTTCGCAACCAGACTGCCTCACACGAGGTCATGCTAGCAACAATATATCCTGCTTTAGCGGTGCTCAAAGCCACCAACTTCTGCTTCCTGCTCATATAGGATATCGAAGCCGATCCCAAGGTGAAACGACACCCAGAAGTGCTCTTACGGTCCACCACACTGCCTTCCCAATCAACATCAGTATATCCAAGTAGTCTCACATCTCTGGCAGTGTATCTTAATCCATGAGAGATTGTGTCCTGAAGACATCTCAGAAGATTCCTGGCATCAATTCAGTGAGGCTCAACCAAATATGAGCTCACAATGCTAACTGCAAAACATATGTTCAGATGGAGGTTCACCAAGAACATCAATGCGAATGAGTTTTTGAAACTCAGAGGTATTTCCCAAGTCTGGTCCGACATCACTACTATATAACTTCTAAAAGTTAAGATCCTCGAGGTAGTCACAGGCTTGTAGTCCATCATACCGAATCTTTCCAATATCTTTACCACATATTTTCCTTGAGATAGGAAAATTTCCCTTGGCTTCTGCCATACTTCAAGTCCTTGGTCCTTTATTTCAAATTCAGAAGCCAGCTCCCTCTTACATTTGTGAATGAGAGGGTCTACACCTGTTAGAAAGAGGTCATCCACATACAACACTAGTATGAGAGGCTTGTCATCTTCAACCTTAAAGTAAAGGTTAGGAACGGCTTCACTCCTAGTGAATCCCAACTTCATCAAGTAGCTATCGATCCTCTCATACCATGCTCGGGGTGCTTGCTTCAGCCCATAGAGAGCCTTCTTCAACCTGCATACATGAGATTTTCAATCATAAATCTCAAATCCTTCGGGTTGCTCCACGTAGACCTCTTCTTTGATCAAACCGTGCAAGAATGCAGTCTTGACATCCATCTGATGTAGGTTCCATCCTTGTGAAGTGGCAAGGGCTATGATCGAGCGGATGGTCGTAAATCCGGAAATAGGTGCAAATATCACATCATAGTCTATACCTTCCTTCTGGGAGAAACCATGAGCAACAAAACGAGCCTTATACTTTTCCATACTTCCATTTGCTGCATGCTTTATCTTGTAAAGCCATTTTGAAGTAACAATTGTCTTGTCTAGGGTCTGGGAACTACTTCCCAGACATCATTCTCCATAATAGACTCATATTCTATGGTCATAGCATCCTTCCATAGTTAATGCTTGATGACATCTGAGAATGAAGAAGGTTCATTTTGTATGATCGTGCTCATGATGGTCAGGTATCCCTGATACCTGTTAAGTTCCTTACTTTGATGGAAGGTTCCTCAGGGTGCAGCATGTCCTTCAGCATCATCAAGTATCCCCCTAAGCCATGAAGGCCTCTTCCTAGAATAGGAAGGCTCATGTAGATGAGGATCAATCAGATCCATGGGTTCTTCTACATCAGGCATTGATTCATCATCCTTTTCTTTCGGTTCCCTGGTGTCGGCTTCTTAAGAGCTCCTCAAAGTTGGAAGATTGATCACCTTGCTGAGAGCCATATCTTCGTCAAAGGTGACATCATGACTAATTATGACTTCCCTTTGACCGGCTACATAGATTCTATAGCCTTTAGTATTTTCACCATAGCCCACGAAAATTCCCTTCTTTCCAGATGCTCCCAATTTATTTCTTTTCTCTTTCGGCACATGAAAGTATATAGGGCTTCCAAAAATTTTAAAATGAGAAACATCAGGTTTCTTACCAGTGAATTTTTCTTCAGGAGTCTTGGAACCCAATGCTTGATGAGGGCATCGATTTTGCACATATACGACAGTGTTTGCAGCTTCAGCCCATAGAAACTTTGGAAGTCTTTGATCATGTAGCATGGCCTGAACAGCTTCCATCATCGTGTGGTTCTTCCTTCCCACCACACCATTCTACTCAGGAGTATGTGGTGTAGAAGTCTCCCTCTTAATGCCAACCTCAGGTATGCCTGAGTAAACCAATTGTAATATATCGGAGGTCTTGCTTTGGCTTGAGGGGAATGGTCCCCATCCCGAACATACACCTTCTTTCTCTACTTGGAATTCAGGCATCCCTGTTACCATCTGCCTTACATCGGGTAGAGCTTTGTAATGAAGGTGGGCAAACCTCCGATGCCAAAGTTTGGACTGAAGCATTGTGTCACAAGACATGACACCTAGTGGACTTCCACCGACTTGATATAAAGAATCAACTCGAAACCCAAGAGTGAAAGCATCTTTAACATTATTGTTCCAAAAGAAGTAGGAGGACCTTTAGGCAAGGGCATTTCCTGCTCTTCTACCCTTGTTTGTTCTTGAATGCATCTAGCCATTAATTCCTCAAAACTAGGAATTACATTATTGTTCAGAAGAGTAGTCCTGAACACATACCATTCAGATGGTAATCCTCCGAGAGTTGTGAGTGCCATTTCTCTGTCAGTAATGGTTTCCCCAATAGATAGGAGATCGTTCTTGATCTCGGTGATTCTTAAGAAGTATGCTTGCATACTTTCATCTTTACCCTTCTTGATTTCCCTCAACTTATTTCTAAGAAACAAAACTTGATTTGCATCATTAACTTTAAATAAACTCACCAGTCTGTCGTAGATTTCCTTGGAGGTGTCTAGATCAGAGATGTAGGCCACCAAGCGCTTGTCGATAGAGTCCCGAATGATCTTCTTTGTTTTGACTTCTCCATTTTTCCATTTGTTCCAGGCAGCAGCAGATGCATTTGATGAAGGCTCAACAATATTGCCTCTTACATGGTCCAGCACTCCTTGATCTTCAAGGGTTAGATCGATAGACATCTTCCATCCGTGATAGTCAGCTTTCTCATGGAGCTTGTCTTCGGCATGAAAGAGTGTTGAGGACCCCATAGTTCTTTTAGGATAGCCTTGCCAATCTTCTCTTCAATGATTACTCTTGCTCTTGCTCGAGCTTTGTCTTCACCTCAGCTCTGATACCATGTTAAATTATGGTATGTTCTATGCTTATAACAGTTTACTTCTTTTTCTTATTATATTCCACCGATTAGCAATCACATGTACATAAAGTAAAGTGCATATAGAACATTAAACGATCGACAGAAAACAAGCCAAGACAAGAGACACAAGATGTGGCGGCTAGCCAGGGACAAACACCACAATGTGTGGGGAAACCCTTTGATCAAATCTTCTTTTATCTTCAATAATTCAGCAGAGAGAAATAGTACAATAAATCTGATTCATATCAGCAGTAGCAAACCCTAGATCAATAGCATCAGCATTAGCGGCTTCATTATCAAACTAGGGCAGACCATATCTCACAAACCGACAGTCGGATTGACTTCATTCCACCACCAAAAGTTTCAGCTTCCAGAGGAGGTTCAGATGAACCTACAGTGTAGTTCAGATGAGGAGATCTTCTAGGCCACGTAAGTCAATCTTTGCTTCTGCAGTTGCAGCTTCAGTTTCAGCAATTTCCGGCTTCAAACTAGGGCAGTCGATATCTTGCAAACCGTTCGTCGGATTGACTTCATTCCACCACCAAAAGTTGCGGCTTTCAAAGGAGGTTCAGATGAACCTATAGCGCAGTTCTAAAGAGGAGATATTCTAGGCCACGCAAGTCAATCTTTACTTCTGCAGTTGCAGCTTCAGTTTCAGCAGTTTCCGGCTCCAAACTAGGGCAGTCGATATCTTGCAAACCGTTCGTCGGATTGACTTCATTCCACCACCAAAATTTGCGGCTTTCAAAGGAGGTTCAGATGAACCTACAGCGCAGTTCCAAAGAGGAGATCTTCTAGGCCACACAAGTCAATCTTTACTTCTGCAGTTGCAACTTCAAATTCAACAGCTTTCGGCTTCACATGCGTGAGAGAGAGAGACCCATTTCAGCGCAGTAGAGAAGAGACTCATATCTGCGCAGTAGAGAGAGAGAGAGATGTGATGAGATGAGTGAGTCTAAATGAGGAAGAGTCCTCTTATATTTATACACAACGTTGGTGGGTGAATAGATGCGACTGTTGGGCTTTTGAGCCTACATGAGTTGTAGGTCGGCTTGATAATAATTCCATAATCAAAATAAATTCATATCTCCATGAATAATTATCGGAATTGGATGATATTTATATCAATCCTACACCTCTCGATGAGAGGAATCTAATAAAAATATTATCAGCCATGAATAATATGACCCACATGAAGTTTTGCCTTGGTTGCCAATACATGTTCAACTCCAGTTGGACTTGCTTCTTGTTTTCGCCTCGATGAGTGTGCCAAATGGGTGGGATTGCATGCATGCTTCTGAATTCCCTTGCATGCGATCAATAGCACTTCTCACATTTTCTGCCCCATGCTAGATACTGGCATGGATGTATAACTTGTACAAGCACAGTTTCATCCGTCTCTGCATGTTGTGCCCCCTGTTGTACATGTTCCTTCTGTAACTCATTCTCTCGTCTATGTTGTTCTTGTTCTTCCTTGAGTTGCTACTTCAACACATGCAATTCCTTCTATGTTCTGTTATCTGCCTTCGGGTGATATTCATGTTGCGCCTTCACCTCATAGCCTCAATCTCTAAAGTTTCTTTCATCATGAGTGGATCTACTTTGAACTTGCAGCTTTGTTCTGCCTCTATGTTGTCAACAACCTTCCTCTTGCATTCATCGCGTGCAGGTGTGATGCCTTCTGTTGTTGTTGATGGTGTTTCTCGTTGTGATGTCATTTCCATTGATCTTGATATCCTTTTCCATGAACAGCTTGATGTATTCGTGGATAAGCAAGTTCATAGACACTTGATCGACTGCATCCCCAATTGCGCTCTTAACAGTGTCTTTGACTCTACTCTCCTGGAAGCCATTGTACTTGTGCTGTTAAGAGACAGACGAACACTATGATGACTAGAGACATAGCAACACTCGTGGCAAGCAATCTGTCAATCGAAAACCAAAACAAACTTGAGGACTGACTTGCAACATACCTATGTGATTAAACGTGAAGGTTGTACAATTTCCGTCGGGAGCTCGGGAGACTGACTGCCAAAACTATGCAAGGCACAATCTGAGCTATCAGGAGGTTGAATGACTGTTGGAACTGTGGAATGCTCAATCCATTCTGGCCTACTGAGCACTGAAACTGCGCAATGCGCAATTTTGGTCAGTAGTGACACGCAACCAGTAAACTGCATTGCACAGTTTCTGGGGCCACCAAGACACTGCCTCCAAGAATTCCGCAATGCAAGCCTGGAGGTTAGTGTTGGGCCAGACTTGCGCAATTTCTGGAGGCAAGGCAAAGCCTTCGCTTCCGAAAATGCGCAGTGCTAGCTGGGCAAGGCATGGTCCGGGCCAAGGCAGCCCAGTCCAGCCGACGGGTGACTGAAAACATGAGAAGTTTGAATGCATGGCGAGATGAGTGCAAACAAGAGTGAATGATCATACATGCAAACAACAACTGCAGGATTTATAAAATAGGAAAGGATGCATGTGTGTGAAGCGATACGCCACACCGTCAAACGTCCGTGCAAAAACAGTGTCATGCATGTGACAGCGGTGAGATGCGAACGAAAATTGAAACGGTGCTCCTACAAGCTAACATACAGTAAAATGACAGCAAGCGCTCACTGAAATCAAGCAGATAACACTCACACAAAGTGAAAAACAAAAAGCGACAGAAACACAATGCAAGACATGAAAAGCGGGCTTACCCCAAAACAGTTGAGCTGAATGTGCCAACGACTCCTAGATGCAATGTGGAATGTTAGAGCTGCAAGTTCGATGTTAGGAATGAGCTCTACAGCATCCAGTTGATGATTTTTGATAAAATAGAGGTTGTGACATGCATGCCACAAATATAGGAAAAGCGACACATGGCGGGAGGTTTTTGAACTGATCCTTGCATGTAACCTCCAGCTGCTAAAAATATATCCCTGAATCAAGGTATGCCTTTGCATGTTGCCTTGGGAGAATCATTCCATGCATGCAAATCAGTTTTACTCGATCCCAGAGGGAACCGGTCATCTGAAGGCACATGCATTGGTTTGCGAGCTTGGGATGAAAATATGCGCAGTTTCTGGGCTATGCGGAGATGGTTGTCCCGGAGGGATTGCATAATTTCTGGGAGGAACAGGTGATTATCTCCTAGGATTGTGCAATTTCTGTGCTGAGCAATTGTCCTGGGTCATACCTCGCAATTTTCTCAAGGAAGCATGTTTGTCTTCATTGCGCACTTTCTAAGCCCAGCAAGTTGTCCTGAGTCAGACCTTGTAATTTTCCCAAGGAATCCTGTCTGACTGCATCTCACAATTTCTGAGTTGAGCAGTTGTCTTAGGTCAGACCTCACACGTTTCTCAAGCAAGCATGTCTGACTGTATTGCGCATTTTTTGAGAGGAACAGGTTGCCTGGCTGGATTTGTGCAATTTCTGCTAGCTGCTAGGTTGGCTATCCCAGAGGGATTGCGCAATTTCTGGGAGAAGCAGGTGACTTTTGCCAAGAATCGCACAATTTCTAGGCTGATTAGCTGTCCTAGGATGAATTGCACAATTTTTTAGAGGAAGATTGTCAGGAAGAATTGCGCAATTCTTGAGCCTAGTTGGGTGTCCAGCTAGTTTTGCGCAATTTCTGGAGGGAAGGCTAGTTCCCCTCCAGAATTACGCAATTCCCAGAGGGAGCTGCTCAACTAGCAACTAATGCGAAGTCCCGAAAGCAGTCTGTGAAGCGGGTGGAAAAAACTTTCATGCATAGGCTGACAAGACTTTATGAAACAGCTAAAGCTGATGTGCTTGACAGTGCAAGACATGCTGTTGAGGATGGTCAGTAAGGAGGCTCCAAAACGAAGCTAAGGAAAAATTTTGGAGGGTGGTTGTAGCCGCTACAAAACATTGGTAAGGCCAAAAGGCACGACCAGAAATTCATAATGACCCTCATGAATTCTAAATGCTATTTTCGGAATGTCTTCAATCTTCATTCTTATTTGATGATATCCTAAACGAAGATACAACTTGGTGAAGTAAATTGCTCCATGTAATTCATCCAATAATTCATCAATGATAGGAATGGTAAATTTATCTTTAAAAGTGATCTTGTTGAGCTCCCTATAACTCGAACACATGCACCATGATCCATCCTTCTTATCCACCGATATTACTGGAGTGGAGAAAGAAATTGGCTAGGTTGAATTAGACTAGCCTCTAGAATTTCTACAGCCATATGTTCAAATCACTCTTTTGTGCATATGGATATTCATAAGGCCTGATGTTTGGAGGAACACTCCTAGAATCAAATGAATAGCATGATCATGATCACGAATAGGTGGGAGGCCTATGGGAGTCTCAAATACCTTGGAATGATTGTCCAAGACTTTTTGGAGATCTGGAGAGTTAGATGATTTCGATGTTTGAACCTCTAGCGAACATAATTGTGCAATTATGCCATTTTTTCCTTTCTTTATAATATTTAACATGCCATTAGAGTTGATTATTTTTCCTGGTTTCCCTACGATACCCCTTAATTTCACTTCCTTTCCTTCCCAAAAAAAATTCAAGAGAAGTTCTTGAAAATTAAAAGTTATTGTACCCAAATATTGTAACCATTGAACTCCTAATACAACGTCAGTGCCATCCATTGGAATGGAAAGCATTGGAATATTCAATACATATTCTCCCATGGATAGCTTGATATTATGAAACTTTCTAGAGCAATTTAGGGTTCCTCCATTTGCAACCATCACTTGGCACTCTAGTGTTGGATATAGGAAGCAATTCAATTCCTTGACTATCTTACAATGAATAAAACTATGGGTCTACCCGAATCAATCAACACTATTACCTTTTTCTTCTTGATATCTCCTTCTATGTTAAGAGTTTGAGGAGTGGTAATTCTTTCCAATTCATTACAAGATATGGTTGGATTCATTTCTTCTTTCTCTTGGGTTGGTTCCTGGTGTATATCCTCTTCTTTTGACGTTTCTTGTTCATTTTTTTACTCATTTTCACAATCTATGTAAAATAATTTCTTCTTAGCACACTTATGACCTTTAGTATATTTTCTATCACAACTGTAACAAATCCATTTTGCTCTTTTTTCATCCAATTGTTGTGGTGTCAACCTCATTGGCTATGGAAGGCTAAGATCAACAACACTTCCATTTTTATAGTTGTAAGTGGTAGGCTTCTTTGTTGCCATAATTTTGCTTCAATTTTTCTTGCCAACCTGAATGCCTTCTCCAATGAATTAGATTCCCAAGGGTGAACTTCATGGTGGATGTTATCCTTTAAATTCTCTATGAAGACATCAATCCTATGCTCCTCTGGAATATAATTTACCCTTATATTCAATTTTTGGAAGTTATCAATGTGCTCCACCATTGGACCCTTTTGTTTAATATTTATCAATTAGCTAAAGAACGTGTTGCTCTTTCTATCCTCATAATGTGTTATCATTTCCTCTGTAAAAATTGACCAAGTGACAATTTTTTTATGAGAACAAAGCCATCGATACCATACAAATTGATTGGGTTCTAAATATAAAGTTGCAATGCATACCTTTTGTGTGTTTTGCACATTATGGAGATCAAAATATTGTTCCATCTATAGTATCCATGTTACAGGTTCCTTGCCATAAAACTTCCCCATATCAATCTTTGGAATATGGTGGGTATTCAATCCAACATTAAATTTTATGAAATCATGATTAACATTTCTTTTGTTCTCATCATGAGTTTCATCTAATGCTTTTTGGCCATTAAGAAGCATTTCTTGTAGCAAATTTGTCAAACCTTGTGTCAAACCTTCCATGTCTGCTTTTAAACCATTCTTCAAATCTTCCATTTTTCCTTTCATTTTTTCTTCTATACCATCCATATTAGCTTCCATACCATTCTTCAAACCATCTATCTTAGTTTTCATTTCATTTTTGGTTACTCTTTGCGAGAGCGAAATTTTGTGCGCTTGGTCTCGTAATTTTGATATATCATGTTGCATTTCTTCCTCTCCTTCATGTGTCACAGTAGAGATTTTGAGTTTCTTACTAGTTGTTTCCATTTTCTTTCTTCGAGGCATCAATTAATGATAAATATGCTTCACTATGCCATTTGAATCGCTTCAAACCAATTTTTCAAACAAAACTTATGCAAGGTTTTAAAACTACACACCCTTTTTTCCACTTTGTAGGAGCTCGATATTGAATCTGTTGTATCTCTATAATTTCAGATCTCCAAGGTATTAAATTTTATCTTGTGGTAGCCCTCTGATTCTTCTTTCCAACCCCAGAAGTCAGACCAATATTGGATTCTTCAGGAAATAATTATGCTCGTCTCCCACGATGACCTAATTATAGATTGGTTTAGTAAAGGGACCTTGTAACGAGTGTCATGTGTCATTGTTTTGGCCTTCAGCCCTGAAATCACTACACGGCAAACTAAAGTATGTTCACTTTCAACCACTTTTTACATAATTCAAATATGATGTCTGAAACAAAAGTTATGACAATTTTCCCTAGGTCACCTGTTTGATACAGAATTTTGGATCCTGCAAAAACCCTAACTTCCCTGGACCATATCTCTGAAAATATAGCGAACCAAGATCTAAAAATTTTACAAGAAGTTTACCAAGATTTCTTCTCCACGTGGTAAAAAAATCATCTTTTGAAGCATCATAGAAAAACGTTATAGCGAAAATTCCAAGATGACCTGTTTGAAGAAGCAAAACCCTAGAATCCCAAGCTCTAATACCAAATGTTATGCAACCAACTCATAAAATAGAAGAAGATATAGATCAACGACTTCAAAATTAGTCTCTCTGTGATCCAGGTGGATGTTGGTGGCCACCCACCTATCCCATTTGGACTCCCACAACTGTCTCTTTCAGTTTTTCACTTTCCTTAATTATAGTGCAGTTTACTATTTTTAACAGTTTTTCGGGCCCTAAACTTCCGGAGCCGTTTTGAGGCCCTAAACGACGTTTTTTGGGAAATCCACGGCCATTGATTTTTTTGATAAAAATCGTCTTTTCCGTCGTAGTCCTCGGAGAGATCTTTCCAACGGGCTGTCATGTGCGTCAAACGGAGATAAGACGACGAATTCGCGACCCCGGGAAGTTGGCTGTCCAACTCACCCCAAAACGGGGCCCACAATTTGGCGTTTCATCTTCTAGGGTTAGGTTTTGGAATGTGAAGGGTTTTCCATTGTTTCTCAATAATAAATAGGCCTTCGAGCCTCATTGTAAACATAGTTCGAAACAGTTCAAAGGCATGTAGCCGACACATCTCTTCTCAGAGATAAGCTACCATCGCCCTAGCTGGGTTATTTCTATTTGTAAGCATATTTCAGTATTCTCCATTAATGAAATGAAGTATTATTTCCGCTGCATCTCTGTCTTTATGGTTATCGCATCTCTGTATTTATGGTTATCTCTGTAATCTATTGCGTTCCTGCTTAAATCCGGATCAGTGGTATCAGAGCGGTCTGCTTTTTCTTTGTTTTTCTTTGCATGTCCCCAACGAGGTCGGGATATAAGGAGTTAGGGCTTGAATTGGTTGAACCTTTGCAAGACCAGCCTCGCAAATCTCGACGACCTCCCATGGCGGATGAGAAGAAAGACGAGGGGGCAGGAGATCCTATCAGAATCTTGCTCGAAGAAGCCCTTGAGCGGCAAAGGAACGCGATGATGGATAGCTTTGCGCAGTTCCTTCAACAGCTACCCAGAGGCGACGCATCGACTTCCAACAGCTACTCTGGAAACGCCACACCATTTAAGGTACAAGTTAATTTTGAAATCCCCATATTCGAGGGTCAAATAGACGCAGATGTCGTAGATAAATGGTTAAATCTGTTAGATGGGTATTTTTCTATTCATGAATTTTCAAGTCGAGAAAAGATTGTTTTCGCTCTTCTCAAAGCAGCCCCCCACGTCAAGGACTGGTGGGAAACATACTGCGAGCAGAAGGATGAAAGTACAGGCTCATTGTTTTCAGCCGCACCCACTTGGAATGACTTCCGGGATGCCATCAAGGAGCAGTACTACCCTGTCAAAAGCTATGAGGACAAATACATCAAATGGACCACACTGTGGCAGGGACGAGACCAAGATGTGCCAGAGTTCACAAATATTTTTCATACCCTTCGCACACAGTTGGGTATCAAAGATTCTGAGCTGCATCTGGTACTCAAATACCATGGCTGCCTACACAGATACATCTAGGAAGAGATGGAGTTCTTGGACATCTCCTCACTCGGCACAACATACCGATACGCTGTTAAAATCGAGCAAAAGTTCAAACAGAAGAAGCGAGATTTTGGATCTGCAAATCCAAAGCCCAAAGGAAAAAGCCAAGGCGGGGTGACCCAAGACAACTCGTCAAAGCCGCAAGAAAAGAACACCACCACGAAGTCGAGGAAGGACACAGGAAAGTGGTGTGAGTTCCACAAGAGTCCCACTCATAACACAAGTGAGTGTCAGACCAAGCAGTCGCTAGTGGCCGAGTTGAAGGCTTCCGAATCAGATGCATGTTCCGACTCTGAGTCAGAACCCGACAAGGGGAATGACAAAGGGAAGCAGATCATTGATGCGGATCCCAGCGCCACTGTTGCTACTGCCAAGATCCAGAAAAATGAGCCCAAAGATACAGAGGAGGGGGAATGTCTTTTCCACTCACAGATGTGGGTGAAGGGTTCGCCGCTGCAATTCATTGTCGACAGTGGCAGCCAAAAGAACCTCATTTCAGCAGAGGTCGTGAAGCGGTTGGGCCTATCAACTACACCACACCCACAGCCGTACAGTATCGGTTGGCTTCACGAAGGACGAGATCTTAAAGTTCGCTAGCAGTGCTGCCTTCCCTACAGCATCAAGCCCTTCCTAGACGAGGTATTGTGTGATGTTACACCTCTGGATGTTTGTGATGTACTATTAGGCCAGCCATACTTGTGGAGGCGACATGTTGTGTATGAGTCAAGGCCTTGCGCTGTCATTATTTCTTTGGATAATTCATTATACAGGATACCAGAGGTAGCCCCACCTACTACCACCTCTTTGATCACTGCTAAGAAAGGCAGCAAGCTCATCTCACAGACTAGGAAATTTATTTTCTGTCTGGTTCGCTCCCAAAGTAAGGGGAAGATCATTGCTACATCCATGACCCCCACGAAGGGTTCCTCCACACAGCAGCAGCAACAGAGGGATACAGTCAGAACAGAACACAGGAACAACTTCTTCTCACCGACGGGGGTACCACACAAGTTTCAGGTGGGGAACAAAGTTTGGTTGCTGTTAACACCCAGGTTGTTCCCTATGACTCCCAAGGGAATACGGCCGGGGTAACCACTAACCAATCTTTGGGTTACAGTTTCTAGCCAAACTGCAACCAGAGAGGGCTCTCTCTTTTTGTCTTTTGTCTTTGTTTTCTTGTTATTTTAGGCTAGGTATTATGCTCAGGTTTTGGTTTTAAATTGTGGTTGGAAGACTTTTCTCAAGGCCTAAAGTGTAATGTTCAGACATTTAATTTCATTGGGCAATGGAGTCTGGAAATATGAAGTATTTGGTATGTTCTGAAGGTGATGTATGGTCTGCTAGGCCTATTATGTTACCACGAAACAAATATAATTTCAGGTGATGAAAAGTGTTCAGTTCATGGAGAGCAGTTAAGAATTCTCCACAAATGCTGTTGATGAGAAAGTGATAGTTATCACTCAGGAGCAAATTTGAATTCCTGAAAGATTAAAATCACTGTGAAAGATATATCCTGGAAATGTAGCATCTAAGAATTACATTTAAACAGGTTACATCTGAAGAAAAAACATTTATAAATGACAGAGATTGAGCCCAGGGTATTCCATGAATAAATCCTGAGTGGCTATTCTTTTTCTGTGTCAATAGTCTTTGGAAACTTAGAAAGAAACATGGATTGCAAGAGATTTAAACATATAACAAAGAGATACAATAGAAAACTTATTGTTTGTGAGAAAACACAGGAATCCAGCAGACTTCAAAACACCAGGACGCATCCAAACGCTTCACGGTTTCATAAATTCCATCACTCTGTTTTATTAAACTTCTGGAAAGATTACATCAGAAGAATTTCTTCAGAAGAAAATACAAGAGTATCTGATCAACCAACCCCTCAAACTAGTGCGAGAGGCATATATATAACGTTTTACAAAAATATCTAAGGCGTTGAGTCATCTGAGAAATAACTGCTTCACCAACTTTGCACATTACATCAGAAAGGAAGTTATTGCTGCTTTGATTACAATCATAAATGCAATGTCAGAAGATATTTTAGCTTTGGTAATCCAACGAGTCGGTTGGAGTGACCGGCATTAATGATAGATAATGCGTCCTTCGAGCCGTTCTGTTGTCTTTCTTTGTCCTGGACACCTGTAGTTTACTCTTTTCCATTGCTGGCCTCAAGGTCTGCTGAGTTGGCTCAGCCTTTACCTCAGATGCTTGCTGACTGTGCTGAACTGTACTGTGTATGACAGTTTCAGATTTTGCTGTAATCAAAATTTGGTGGACGGCTCCCTTTTCATAAAATCTTTTGAATTGTCTGTGTCCACCATGCCTGCGTGGGTAGCTGATGTCTGAGGATGGCTTCCATTGTCTCCTCTGCTTCTGTATACTTGTAAAAATTTGGAGCCACATCAAATAAATGATTAATCTCATTCATTATAAAAAATAAATTTTCTATCTTACCATAGAAAGCTTGCCCTGTAATAGGCCCTGTTTCTTCAGAAGTGCTGGCCTTTTCATTGATCTGTGTGGAGGCAAAAACATTTACTCTCTTGGCATATTGTTCATGGGTAAACAACTTCCCTCCGCTGTTCAGTAAGCTAGGGAGTCCTCTGTTCTGCAGTACCTGGAACCTCTCCATGAACCTGTTTACCTCTGTCTGCATATCCTGGGTTCTTCTTTCCAATGTTTGCATCAGATTTCTTAAAGTAAGAACCCTTTTGATCAGCTGAATAGTCTCAGTTCTATTGGTGATTCCAATAGTGGCTAACTGAGAACTTGTCTTGTGGTTGAGCACATTGATCATTCTGGTGGCAATTTCAGGCATATTTCCCAATAAGGCTCTTGCTGTTCGAACTTCTTTCTGTGCCTTTGGGATGAGCTCCAGTTGCTCATGTATTGTCTCAATATATTGCCATTGATTTGTGATGGATTGGCCAATATTAGACCATATCATTGCCCTGATTTCAGATATGATTTTATCTAGCTTGAGCTCATTCTCAAGCTCCTTGATCCTGTCCTCGAGGGCTTTGATTTCCCTGCCCTTTTCTGCCACCTCTCTTTTTGTCTTATCATGCCTTTCATTGACCTTGGCCAGCTTTTCCCTAGTCTCATGCAGCTTTGTCATTTGAGCTTCCAGGACTTGTATCTCATTCTTCAGCTTTTGCATATCTAGGCTCTGGGCCTGCTCTGTGATTGTTGGTGCTGCTGAAGTAGATGTTGCTGTCTGTTCAATCTGTTGAGGAGGATGAGCAGTGATAGGAGCAGTTTCCTCAAGATTGATGACCGGGGGAGGCTGAGAGGTCTGACCCTCTTCTCTTTGTTTCAGTGCTGTTTGCAATGCTGCTCTTGCAGCCTCTGATTCTCCCAATTTTTCTTGTTCTTGCACAAGTTGCTTATAAAGGGAGATCAATAAGGTTGTGGTATCCTGCTCATGTCTTTGCTGAGCTACCTCATCTATTTGAGGGTGAATGGTAGCTGGGAGTTTGATCTTCTTCCTTAAGGCAGCCATGTCAGCATCCCTCAACTTTAATATCTCTTGTATTCCTTTGAGGTCTTTGGGATCATGCCCAATCTCAATGATTATGTCTTCCAAGGACCTTATTCTGTTGTCCTTTGCCTGTGATGATGCCCTCTCCAATTCAAGTTGAGAGGCTGTATTATTGAGGCTGCTCTTTAGCTTGTAGTTTTCTAGAGTGGTGTCTGCCAAGGAGGCATACACCATCTCACCAGTCTGTTTGTGCAGCTCAATTTTATCCATTGGATGTATGTCCTTGGCTAGGACCTCCAGGTTGGTTCTTAGATAATCTGAGCTAGATTGGGGCTGCAATGCTGTTGGCACAAGATGGCTCATGGTCATTTTGCCTTCTTGCACATCAAAGGCAGACATCAATCTTTGTTGATTAGAGGGAGCCATCTTTAATAGATGATTGTACAGCTGTATCTTGATGGGCTCACTCCTCCTTTTGATGTCTATAAATTGTTGCTTGATGCTTACTTCTGCTTCTCTTTGCTGGCTGGAGGAGCTGACCTCCCCTCCCATAGTTCTGTCCTGTTCCTGCTGGAAGGAACTAGCTGAAGCTTCTCTGCTGGGTGGGCCCATTCCCAATGCTTGCCTTATTGTTACATCCTCTTCAGGGAAGTCATTCAGCCTTTGCCGTTTTTCTCCCTGGTTTATTGATGATGTCAGGGGAGTTTCTCTATCCCTTTTTCTGCTTATGTCCTCCTTCTGTGGAGTTTGGAGGATCGAGGTATCAACTGTAATTTCAGGCCTAGGAGGTACTCTTTGTTGAGCCTGTTGCTCGGTGGTAGTTGGAGTATCAACCATTCTTTCTTGCTGTAAGGGCTGCTGTTCTTCATGTGGCCCTTCTTCTTGCTGCATTTCTTCTTGTTGTTGTTGTTCCTGCTGCTGTACTTCTTTATCTGCCTGCTCTTGAGTCACTTGAGGTGGCTGCTCCTTGCCATGAAGTGATTGTTCTGCCTCCATTTCCTTTTCTTTACCCTTGCTAGATGTCTTTCCAGCAGCTCTTGTAGTTTGCTGTTGGGCAGTTGAGGAGGATGCAGCTGCTCCAATTTGTGTGTTCGGAAGTGAGCTTACCTGTGAATAAAACTCAAGGTCAGCCATTTTCTTTATATTTCTTAGAGCTCTTTGATTTAGCTCTTCTTGAGTAACAGCTTCTTCTAAAGTCCCTCTCCTCCATTTGCTTTGGTTGGCATGTTTTTCTATGTGAGGGAGACTGCAATGATCATAAGCAGACATTTTGTATTTGAGCCTCCTCATGGTAATGAAGTGGTTGGGGTCATAGGGTTTCCATAAGAAGCTGGTCTTAAGACCAAGGCCCTCAAGCATTCTATCTGCTTCCTTCCACCCTTCATCCCTTTCGTTATAGAGGAAATGGCCAAGTTGATTTTTGACCTTTAACTGTGCCTTCTTACCTTTCCCTGAAAAGTGGAACATATCCACATAGCCGAACTGCCTGAAGTATTCTAAAGCAAATAGCCTCATAGGCACATATCTGGGTAGTCTAAATGGAGGCAACTCACACCCATATATTCTGATGACGGTGTGGTGTTGGTAGAAGTACCAATCCCCAATGCTGTATGCTTTTGACAAATGCAGGAGTCTTTGCATCTCATCTGTCAATCTGGGAGGAGGTGAGCCCAATAGCAGAGTCATGGCTGGATGGATGAAGAGATCAATGAACTCACAGTAGGTGTATGGAGAATAGAAGCTGCAGTGAAAAACAGATGTCCAGTACACTACAGATCTCAGATTGCCCTGTGCATCCTCTCTCTTCATTGGGAAGGAGAACTTCTCATGCTGGAAGTATAGGAGCAAATGATATATGTAGGAGGTGTATTTAAACACCCTTTCTCTTGACAGGTTCATCAACTGCTCATGCATCTTATCTGATATGTATGTGGCATAGTCATAGCAGACTGGTTTTTTGCCTGGAGAAAACATGAGCATCATGTGTAGAACAGTTTCATCCACATACTCCACTGAGTCATATCCCAGGATGGGACTGATCATGTCAACAAGGTCCTGGCCCAATTGGTTGAGGTAGACATAATTGATGGGAGGACTTTGTACAGTGTCAGATTTGATAAATAGCTGGTTAAACTTTGTAATCTGGGCCTCTGTCATTCTGGCTCCCTGTACTATCAAATCAACTAGTGATAGAGGGACCAGCTTCTTATCTGTCTTGAACTGCAACATCTCCCTGATGGCTTCAGGGGTAATGAGAAACAGAATTGTGCCTGAAGAATCAAGCACTGCCCTCTGGGATGCATCATAGTAGTCAGCACATAGGTGGATGAGCTCAGGGAATTGGTTGACCTGAGGAAGTTTGAAGATTGGGAGAAAGGAATCCCAAATTCCCAAGATGTCTATCCCATTTTCATGTTTGATTTTTATTTCATTTAATATTTGGATATGGAACCTGCTCCGGCTTAGCATTTCTTCTGATATTTTATAGTCTAGGTCAGCTAACGCCTTCCAGTCCAATGCTCTGTGAGGGGCATTCAGAGGAGCTACATTGAGGGCTATGGGAGCCACAAGGGGATCCATGGTTCTTTTTGGATTTTGCTCTTTAAGGACTGGTGTTACTATGCAGAGTAACACAAAAGAAGCTTCTTCTGAGGAAAATGGGAATTTCTGAGGACAAAGGGTGAATGAGAAAGGTTGCAGCAATTGAAATACTGCTTTTAACCAAATAGAACAGGAGCAGCAGTGAGCAGACTGTGTTTTTGTGGTAAATTTGTTTCTCGCAGGTAGCTGGTTCACAATTGCGCGAACCAGTGGGGAATTTACACTCAATTTGCCCAATGCGGCCTTATAAACGTGTAATGGTAGCTCTGGTTCGGTGTGAATGCTGGTACAGTGGAGTTTTAATGGTGAAATTGGCGTTTTAAGGTCTGCTCACAGGCTATACCCGGAATTCACGGAAAAATGGACTTGCAGAGTGAAAATGGAGAATACCTGGTGAATTTCGTCGGCTTAAGCTTTGCTAATGAGCGAGTGATGGGCGCCTGGCGGTCTGGAAGTTTCTTCAACAGGCTGGTGCAGGTTTGAACGTAAATTTCATGCAGAACGAACAGTGCAGCTTTTGCCCAAAATAGCAAAAAACGCGAATTTTTGGTCTAAATATGGATTTTAGTGATTTTGGCGCGTTTTTGTGCTGACGTCAGCATGACGTCATAGGTGGGGTCAGGGTCGGATGACGTCAGCATGACGTCATCAGGCCAGGTGGCGGGCTCTGATTGGTCCACGGGGATGGTGAGGTGGCAGGACAGGTCGGCCAATGGTTGAGCGGAAAGTTGACGCGACGGGACAGGTGGCAGTGACGTGGGGATGACGTAGTGCAAGTGGAATGGGGAAACCGGAAACCGCCGGCGGTTTCATATCGCACCGCTTACGGTACGGTGGCGGTAAGTGTCAGTTGTACCTCCGATGAGCCGTGGAGGGGACGCGTGGCTGCCGCATGACGTAGCCAAAATACGGCCGTCGGAAGATATCGCCCGGATAGAGGATCTGCTCCGATGCAGCGATGGCCGTCAGATCTGGGGGAGATGATCGGATGGCTATCGGAGGGCTGACGTGATAGGGGGATAGGGCGGGTAACCAACGGTTGTCGGAAAGGGTTCGATGCCCTGAGAGCTGTTGGATCTTCAAGTTTTTTGATCGGAGGGTCGTCGGGAGGACGAAGTGATAGACAGGTAAGGGAGGGGGCGGGGGTTATTTTATTATTTACCCCGGGATCTGTGCATGGGCGGAGAATTTTGGTATAGTGGGTTTTCGTGAATTTTCTGTGGAAATGCGCCCGCCCTTTGAACTTTGGGTAAAGGGAAAAAATGGGTTTTTCGTCAATTTTTAACAATTTGAAGCGGGTAAGGGTAGAAACAAGGCTTTTAGGAGGTTTTTTATGCAAAATGGGGGTCAAAAGTGAGAAAAAGGATTTGTAAAGGGGAAAGGGGGTTTTGGTTTAGGCTTATCAAGATGACCAGGTGTCATTTGATCCCTGACATAGGACTTATCGGCTATAATACCAGGGGGGGGGTATTTATATAAGATTTGGGGTTTATACACCATGGTGTTAATAATATTAGGGGAAAAGGTGATATAAGGGATTTATATAGTAGAGTTAGGGTTAATATGGATAGAGAGTGAATGAGGGGGAACAACACTAAGTTTATTTGAAACTTACTTAGTTTTGAGAGTAGATCAAAATGAAAAGATTTTTAGACAAGAAATGTGGCTTCTAAAGATTTAAGAACCACCATGAAACCACAATCTCTTCCATGAATCTCAGCTGATGAGGGGATGTTAGAAATGAAATGGGAGGGGAAGGAGGGAGGTTAGTCATGCTTCCTGCTGCAACTTGATGAAGAAGAACACCTTTTCAATTGATTGACTTTGCTTTGATAAACACAGTTACCACACCTGCAATGGTAGGGATAACCTTTCTGCAACCCCAACTACTTACCCAGCTACTTGCCTAGCATTTTTTATTTCTTCTTGGAGGGTGCACTTGGACTTGCAGACCCTTACTTGCCTTTTCTTTTCTTTGGCTTTTTTCTTTTGCTTTTTCTATCTACTTCTACCCTTATCTCTTCCAAGGTCCCAGATTAAGCTGTTGGAAGCCTTTTCTTCTCTACCTGAACTACTTGTCTGCCAAGATTAAGCAGTTTGGACAGACTCCTTTCTCTATTCTATAACTGAAAATTGAAAGCATGGCATGATCCAGTTTAGACTGTTGGACCATCCATCAAAATTTGAAACAAGGTCATCAAGATTGAAACACTTTACACACCTTGTGTTCTCTAGGAAATATGGGATCTTTGTGAAATCAAAGCAGAGCATATTTGGACTTTCCCTTGCCAATCATGAAATATGAAACCTATTGGTATAGGTACCCAACAGTTGCATCGACAGAAAGGATGCCTTACCAGAACCCATCAGAAGCTCAGGCCACTCCGACATGGTCCTTACACCAGTACCAAGGCTACGGGCAACAATGCTTTGAAGCAAAGCATTCCTCCATTCCTTTGCTTGCACCGAGTGTTCAATGTGGACCGTCGTCGACCATGCTTCCCACCATTTCTGGACACATTAGAGATTACAGAACAACTCACCAGAGACCCAGCTCAGCAGAAGCTTCCTTATCTCAGGGAGGAACTCAACGCAATGGGGACCATTGCTTCCTAAGGGGGGAGGAATGATCCAGGTGGATGTTGGTGGCCACCCACCTATCCCATTTGGACTCCCACAATTGTCTCTTTCAGTTTTTCACTTTCCTTAATTATAGTGCAGTTTACTATTTTTAGCAGTTTTTCGGGTCCTAAACTTCCGGAGTCGTTTTGAGGCCCTAAACGACGTTTTTTGGGAAATCCACGGCTAACGATTTTTTTGATAAAAATCGTCTTTTCCGTCGTAGTCCTCGGAGAGATATTTCCAACGGGCTATCATGTGCGTCAAATGGAGATAAGACGACCAATTCGCGACCCCGGGAAGTTGGCTGTCCAACTCACCCCAAAACGGGGCCCACAATTTGGCGTTTCATCTTCTAGGGTTAGGTTTTGGAATGTGAAGGGTTTTCCATTGTTTCTCAATAATAAATAGGCCTTCGAGCCTCATTGTAAACACAATTCGAAATAGTTCAGAGGCATGTAGCCGACACATCTCTTCTCAGAGATAAGCTACCATCGCCCTAGCTGGGTTATTTCTATTTGTAAGCATATTTCAGTATTCTCCATTAATGAAATGAAGTATTATTTCCGCTGCATCTCTGTCTTTATGGTTATCGCATCTCTGTATTTATGGTTATCTCTGTAATCTATTGTGTTCCTGCTTAAATCCGGATCACTCTGAGGGGGAAACCTCCTTTAGATTACACAAATTAACAATTCTTGGATAATTCAAATGACAAAACCTCATTTCTATATATAGGAGTCTAAGGGGTCACAATATCATCAGAGCCGACATAACATTAATAATGTAAGGAAACAAAATAACAATAGTGGGCTTCTATGGGGCACAATAATAACAATATGGGGGGCTACATGGGCACAAAAATAACAATAAGGGGGCTACATTGACAATGACAATGAGGGAATACACCAGTATTATAGGGACCTAACGTTCCAGGCCCCACCTGTTAATTTGGAAACTTAGGGACGAATTCCCTCATTTGGACAACCTTCCTCATCTAGAGAAGACCTTTTTTTCCTTTAGAAGATTTTAATTTGGTCAAGGAAAAAATATATTTTAAATGTGAAAACCCACAAGTGCACAAAAGTATAGGTCTCCTTAAAGGACAAATTGGGTCTCCAAGGAAGCAAAGAAATATAAGAGAAGACAACCTCATTTCGCATCACATCAACTCATTCATTCTTCTCTCTCTCTCCTCTTGTGATTAGTTCATACATCTGAAATTGTAGAGCTCTCTCTCACATGTGCAAAGGAAAGGAAGGACAAGTTTGATTTTCTATGTTGACTTTCTGCTGGGAGAGTTTGTCTAGTCATTTGCCAAGTTTGACTTGGTGTTTCGACCTCCTTTGACTTGGAAAATTTTTATTCCTTGAGGCTGAGTTTTTTTGTGGAGAAGCCAAATTTTTCTGGGCACTTTTGATTGTTGCTGACTGTTGACTTTGACCTTTGCAATCTGAAGTTTGACTGCATAAATTTTCTCTCTTCGTTGACCAGGTTTGATCGAGTTGTTTAGAATTGTTTTGACTTCCTTTTGACCAGCAAAGGAGGCTAAGTATTTTGACGTTTGACTGAGTTGATTGGGAGGTTGTTTGACCGTTAACTTATGAATAGTTAGGGCATCATTTGATGTTGTTGACTTTGACCAAATTTGACTTTTGGGCTCATCCCTTGAAGTTTTGGATATTGCTTGTTGGAAAGCCAAATTTGTTGACCTTTGACTCTTGGATGGTGAATTTCATCATTGTACTCTCTTTGTTGATAATTTTATGACAATCTATTAACAAGAAAAATTTGAAAGGACTTTCCCCCCTTGTGGGGTTTTAAACTAGTCTTTAACCAAATTTGGTCTCTTGTTATTTCTCTTGATTGTCCTTTATTGTACAAAGTGAATGTAACATCATAGAATAGTGGAAAATTATGTTATTCAATCAACTCAAAAAAATATAGATCAATGACTTAAAAGGTATCATCTTCGAGGGGGAAACCTTGTTTACATTACATAAATGAACAATTCTTGGATGATAGAAATGACAAGACCTCCTTTGTATATAGGAGTCTAAGGGGTCACAATATAATCAGAGTCTACATAACAATAATAATGTAAGGGCACAACAATAACTATAGTGGCCTTATATGGGGCACAACAATAACAATATAGGGGCTACATGGGCACCAAAATAACAATAACGAGGCTACAATAACAATAAGGAGGCAACATGACGATTAATTTAGAGAAACCTTAGATTTTTAGTTTTTTCTCCAAGAAAAACCTAGTCAATGCTTTGTGGCTACTAACCTAGACAATCCCTTCGGCCCCTTCGGCGGTCGCCACTAGCGCGCTAGGCCCCGGTCAAACTGCGCCCTCGCCCTCTCCCATGGCGGAGCTGAACCCGATCCATGACGCTCTCTCATTCAAAGACATTGTTATTGGTCGCCCTCATGACCAAGAATCATTATTCACCAAGCTAGCCTCCAACACAACCTTCCGCCCTGATGGAGAGAAACCTAAAAATAAAGAAACAAGGTCAGAGAAAGGAAAAAATAAAAAGACACATTCAGCAAATGGAACCACCTCTTCCAACCCCTCTTTCGTAGAGGAAAACACCACAAAGGGTCAAGGGCAGCAGGAAGAACAAAGGAAAAAAACAAGGAATAACTACAACCCCATAGCCAAGAAAATCCCGAAGCTAGAAATCCAGGACTCAGGAGTGGCGGTCTACAGAGAATACATGCAAGAACATGTAGTCATTTGCAAATTCATGGGCATTTGGCCGACAGAGAAAGCCCTGAACTGGTGGATACAAAACAAATGGACACCTAAGGGGGAAATCAGACTCCAGCTGGGCTCTAAAGGCTTCTTCATAGTGATCTTTGACCTCTTAGAAGACAAAGACAAAATCTTCAAAGGAGGTCCTTATTTCTTCAACTCAACAGGCCTATACATGAGATTTTGGAAGGACAACTTCACACCAGAGAAGGACTTCACAAGAGTTCCAGTCTGGGTGCGTCTCTACTCCTTACCAATGGATTACTGGGCTCCTTCGGTCCTAAAAGGCATAGGAGACCAGCTGGGGGAGTATATAAAAATGTCTGAAGGAACCAGAAACGGACACTATGTTTCCTATGCCAGAATATGTGTGTATATAGATGTCTTTGGAACCTCCCAAATGCAATATCATAGATGAAATTTGGCTATAAATTATAGACTATGAACACATCCCCTTTAAGTGAAAGAAGTGCCATGAGCATAGCCATCTCTTTAGAGATTTTCCTCTAAATAAAGCCCCTCAAAATGTTGATCATGCAAGAAAGAAAAAAGACAGTGAAGGATACATCAGAGTCAACTCTAGGAACAAGAACAGCAGGAAAAAGACCAATCCCAAAAAGGATCAGCAAACTGTGGTAAATCAGAACCAATTCGATGCCCTGCTCAACATACAAGAACAATCGGATCCAAACTACCCAATAGGAGATGAAGTAGGAGAAGAGGAGCAGATCAAAGCAAACATGGAACAAGAGGATAGAGATGCAGATCATAGCAACAGGGAAAATGAGCACTCACAAGAGGATACTGAAATGGAACAAATAGTGACCGAGGAAACACTAGAGGAGAGTGCCATAGAAGAAGCATTGGAAGGGGTAGACCTAGCATCCATTGCAGAAGAATGGAAGATAAATGGAATAAATGCAATCCTAGAACACCAACTTCAAAAAATAGAAGGGGCTTACCTCCTCCAAGAGGATCTAAAACTCAAAGCAGTCCACCCCTCACAGGAAAGCAATGCATCAAAAGGCATCATGGCTAACATTCCAGCAGGAGGGTACAACCCTAAAGGACCAAGTTGAAAAAGAGGCAGAAAGACCACTAGCCAGCTCCTCCAAGAACTGGGTGCCAAGCTCATCAATGAAGGAAAGGTAAAATCTTTGGCCCTAACCCCCTCTCCTTACCTATGAATTGCATTTCTTGGAATATAAGAGGACTAAATAGTCCTGGAAAGAAAATTGGGTCCCTATAATACTAGTGATTACCCCATTACTATTGTAATACCTTATTAATATTGTTGTGCCCCTATTGTGCCCATATTTTTATTACTGTGCCCCATAGAATCCCTCTATTGTTATTTTTGTGGCTTTATATTATTATTGTTAGGTCAGTTGGGTTATATTATGACTCCTTAGACTCCTATATATAGAAAGGAGGTTTTTTCATTTGAATCATCCAAGAATTGTTCATATATGTAATGTAAAGGAGTTTGTCCCCTCGAAGAGGCTGAATTCTAAGGCATTGATCTATCTTTTCTATCTTTTCTTGAGCTGGTTTCATAACATTTGGTATCAGAGCTTTGGATTCTAGGGTTTCGCTGCTCCAAACAGGTCATCGTGGCATTTTCGCTATAACTATTTTCCTGCGACGTTTCAGAAGCTAAAAAAAAACCCATTTGAGAAGAAATCGCGTTGAATCTCGAGTCCGAATTTCAGAGCTTTTCGCACTATATTTGCAGAGATATGATCTGAGGAAGTTGGTCTTTTTGTAGACTCCTGAATTACATTCCAAACAGGTGACCTGGGGAAAATCGTCATAAATTTCTCTCTGAGCATCGGATTGAAATTTTGTCGGAAGTTACAGAAAGAGGACAGACTATAGTTTCTTGCGCATATTTTTCAGAGCCAAAGGTCGAAACAGTGACTCGTGGCACGTCGTACAAGTTCGCTCTACTGAACTAGTCTATAATCAGGTCATCTTGGGAGATTGTGCATAACTCTTCCTTGGAGAATCCAATTTGGATTAGACTGGTGGGGTTGGAAAGAGGACATAGAGGGCTACTATAGGTCACAATTTCAGAACTAGATGATCTGAAATTGCAGAGATACATCAGATTCAATATCAAGCTTCTACAAAGTGAAAAAAGGCGTGTAGTTTTTTTAAAATTTTTGCATAAGCTTGGTTTGAAAAATTAGTTTGAATCGGTAATTGATGCCCCGAGGAAAAAATAATGCAAACACCTAGTAAGCAACCTGAAAGCTCTAGCATGACTCATGAAAAAGAGGAAGAAATGCAACATGATATATCAAAATTACGAGACCAAGTGCAACAAGTGTCACTTGCACAAAAAGCAATAGAATCTACGATGGATGGTTTAAGGAAAGATGTAGAAGCTAAGATGGATGGTTTAAATAAAGGTGTAGAAGCTAAGATGGATTGTTTAAAGAGAGGCGTAAAAGCTAAGATGGATTGCATGGAAGCTAAGATGAATGGCATGGACGCTAAAATTGATGGCATGGATGATAAGATGGAAGAATTGAAGATAAATATGAATAAGTTGCTACAAGAAATGGTCACTAATGGTGAAAGGGTAGTAAAGGAAACTCACGATGAGAACAAAAGAAATGTTAATCATGATTCCATAGACTCTAATGTGGGATCAAAGACCCACCACATTCCAAAAATCGATATGAGGAAGTTTGATGGCAAGGATCCTGCAACATGGATATTACAGATGGAGCAATTTTTCGATCTCAATAATGTGCAAAACACACAAAAGGTACGTATTTCAACTTTATATTTGAAACCAAATCAGTTTGTATGGTATCAATGGCTTTGCTCTCGTAATCAAATTATCACTTGGGCAATTTTTACGGAAGAATTGACAGCACATTATGAGGATACAAAATGCAACACTTTTTTTAGCCAATTGATAAGTCTCAAACAAAAGGGTTCAATAATGGAGCACATTGAGGAGTTCCAAAAATTGAACATAAGGGTAAAAAATATTCCAGATGAGCATAGGATTGATGTGTTCATAGGGACTTTAAAGGATAATATCCAACATGATGTTCGCCTTTGGGAACCTGATTCATTAGAGAAGGCATTCAGGTTAGCAAGAAAAATGGAAAGAAAAATTATGGAAACCAAGAAGCATACCACTCACAACTATAAAGATGGAAGTGTTGTTGCTCCTAGTCTTCCACAACCTATAACGTTGACACCACAATAATTGGAAAAAAAAAGAGCAAAAGGGCTTTGTTACAATTGTGATAGCAAATACGCTAAAGGTCATAAGTGTGCTGAGAAGAAATTATTCTACATAGATTGTGAAGAGGAAGAAGAAAAGGAGCAAGAAAGGTCAAAAGAAGAGGATATACTCTAGGAACAAAGCCTAGATAAAGAAGAAATGAATCTCTCAAACCATCAAGATAGAAGGACAAATCAGGAAGAAAAAGGTAATAGCATTGATTGATTCAGGAAGTACCAACAATTTTATTCATTGTAAGGTCGCAAAAGAATTGAATTGCTTCTTATATCCAGCACCAGAGTGTCAAGTGATGGTTGCAAATGGAGGAACAATAAATTGCTCTGGAAAGTGCCATAATATCAAGCTATCCATGGGAGAATATGTATTGACTAGCCCAATGCTTTCCATTCCAATGGGGGGTGTTGATGTTTGTATTAGGAGTCCAATGGCTACAATCCTTGGGTACAATAGCTTTTAATTTTCAAGAACTTTTCATGAAATTTTATGTCGAAGGAAAGGAAGTTGAATTAAGGGGTATTGCAGGGAAACCAGGAAAGATAATCAGCTCTAACAGTATGACAAAGCTTCTAAAAAAGGAACAAAGAGGTGTAATTGCACAATTATGTTCGCTAGATGTTTCCACATCAAAATCATCTATTTCTCTAGATCTCCAAAAAGAATTGGACAATCATTCCAAGGTATTTGAGACTCCCAAAGGTCTCCCACCTATTCGTGATCATGATCATGCTATTCATCTGATTCCAGGAAGTGTTCCTCCAAACATCAGGCCATACAGATATCCCTATGCCCAAAAGAGTGAAATTGAACGTATGGTTGCAGAAATGCTAGAGGATGGTATAATTCAACCGAGTCAAAGTTCTTTCTTTGCTCCAGTAGTATTGGTGCACAAGAAGGATGGATCATGGCGCATGTGTCCGGATTATAGGGAGCTCAAAAAGCTCACTATTAAAGATAAGTTTCCCATTCCTGTCATTGATGAATTACTAGATGAATTGCATGGTTCAATTTACTTCACCAAGTTGGATCTTCGTTCAGGATATCATCAAATCAGAATGAAGACTGAAGACATTCTGAAAACAGCATTTAGAACTCATGAGGGTCATTATGAATTTTTGGTCATGCCTTTTGGCCTTACCAATGCACCTTCAACATTTCAAGGTTTGATGAATTCCATTTTCAAACCATTCCTTAGAAAATTTGTGTTAGTATTTTTTGATGATATACTAATCTACAGCAAGTCTTGGAAGGATCATGTTGAACATGTTGATAGGGTGCTACAACTATTGGAGGAGAAACAATTATATGCAAAAATATCCAAATGTTTCTTTGGAGTACAAGAGGTGGAATATCTGGGTCATATGGTATCTCATGAAGGAGTTAAGGTAGACCCTAGCAAAATTAAAGCCATTAAGGAATGGAAAATCCCCACATCCATAAAGCATCTGCGAGGATTTATCAGGTTGATGGGGTATTATCAAAAGTTTGTTAAGAATTATGGGAGAATAGCAACACCTCTAACAACATTATTGAAGAAATATGCATTTTCATGGACTCCAAAAGCAACAAAGGCCTTCGAGCATCTTAAAGAGGAAATGTGCCAAGCACCAATCTTAGCTACACCAGACTTCACAAAAACTTTTATTGTGGAATGTGATGCTTCAGGAAATGGAATTGGTGTTGTTTTAATGCAAGATGAAAGACCCATTGCTTTTGAAAGTCGTCCAATCAAGGGAAAGTTTTTACACAAAGCTATTTATGATAAGGAAATGTTGGCAATACTCCATGCACTTAAGAAATGGCGACCCTACCTAATGGGAAGACACTTCAAGGTAAAAACAGATCATGATAGCCTTAAATACTTTTTAGAACAAAGATTATCCTCTGAAGAGTAACAAAAGTGGGTCACAAAGATGTTGGGTTATGACTTTGAAATCATCTACAAAAAAGGGAAGCAAAATGTGGTGGTAGATGCACTCTCAAGAAAGGATGAGGATGTGGAAGCATTGTTGTGCACCATTTCTATTATCCAACCAGATTGGATAAACGAAGCAAGGGAGGAATGGAAGAATGACGAAGAAGTGTGGGAACTTATTCAAAAGTTACAACAAGACTCCAGTACGTCTGATACATTTAGCTGGAAAAATGATTCGTTATGGTACAAAGATCGCTTATACCTTTGTAAGAATTCCCAGCTAAAACAAAAGATTCTTATGGAATTGCACACTTCTCCCTTAGGAGGGCACTCAAGATTTTTAAAAACTTACCACAGTGTTAAGAAGGAATTTTTTTGGGAGGGCCTTAAATCAAATATTCAAAAGTTTGTGGCGGAATGTTTGGTTTGCCAACAAAATAAAGTTGAAACAATTAAGACACCGGGTCTATTACAACCTTTATCCATTCGAAGCCAGCGTTGGGAGGAGGTTTCAATGGATTTTATCACATGTTTACCCAAGTCTGAGGGAAAGAGTGTCATCATGGTGGTAGTTGACAGACTTACCAAGTATGCACACTTTTGTGCATTATCACATCCATTTAAAGCTAGTACAGTTTCTACTGCATTTATGGAAACAATTCAAAAGCTACATGGAAACCCAAAGATTATTGTAAGTGATAGAGATCCCATTTTCACTGGAAATTTTGGACAGAATTATTTTCTTGTCTTGGTACTCAGTTAGCTCATAGCTCATCTTATCATCCTCAATCTGATGGGAAAACTGAGATAGTAAACAAATGTTTGGAAGGATATCTTCGTTGCTTTGTATCTAATAAACAGACACAGTGGGGCAAATGGTTGCCTCTGGCTGAATGGCGGTATAACACTTCCTTCCATACAGCAACAAAAATGACTCCATTTATGGTACTTTATGGATATCAACCACCATCCATCACATCATATTTAAGAGAAAATTCTAAGGTTCAAGCAGTGGAACATCACATCGAACATCAACAAGTCCTCCAACTCTTAAAGGATAACCTCGTGTTGCCACAGAATAGAATGAAACAACAAGCAGATCAACATCGCAGCGAAAGAACTACGGCTACAACCATATAAGCAAATGTCCCTCAAGCAAGCTAAGAAGGATAATAAATTATCACCAAAGTATTATGGTCCGTACAAGGTGTTGCAAAAGATTGGTACTATGGCATACAAATTGGAGCTTCCTGCAGCTTCTCGATTGCACCCAGTTTTCCATGTTTCATGTTTAAAGAAGGTTATTGGCAACAAGCTCCCAATTCAAACAATATTGCCAGAACTTGACGAGGAAAGAAAAATTATATTGGAACCAGAAGTAGTCACAGAAACAAGAACTCGACAGTTACGAAATCGATCAATTTCGGAGTATCTTATCAAGTGGAAGAACTTATCCACTGAAGATTCCACATGGGAGGATGAGAATTTTATACAGAAGCATCCAGAACTACTCGAGCATTAAGGACAACACTTTTTTGAAGGAGAGGGGCATGTTGGGTCCCTATAATACTAGTGATTACCCAATTACTATTGTACTTGTATCCCTTATTAATATTGTTGTGCCCCTATTGTGCCCATATTGTTATTACTGTGCCCCATAGAATCCCTCTATTGTTATTTTTGTGGCTTTATATTATTATTGTTAGGTCGGCTGGGTTATATTGTGACTCCTTAGACTCCTATATATAGAAATGAGGTTTTGTCATTTGAATCATCCAAGAATTGTTCATTTATGTAATGTAAAGGAGGTTGCTCCCTCGAAGAGGCTGAATTCTAAGGCGTTGATCTATCTTTTCTATCTTTTCTTGAGCTGGTTTCATAACATAATCCTGAAAAAACATAATCTTGTTTGGCAATCCTGACATCCTCCTTATACAAGATACCAAACTTAATTCGGCTCACTCCACTCTCCTTCATAAATCCTGCTTCAAGCCTTATAGCTACTTAGCCAACTCAACCATAGGTTATGTGAGAGGAATTATGACCTTATGGAAAAATTTGAAGTTCGACCTCATCTCCTCTTTGGCAACCCATCACTCTATTACTTTTGTCCTGAGAATCATTGGTACTAAGGATAGAATCTGCATAACCAATATCTATGCCCCCCACAAGGTGATAGATCAAATCAAGATGCTTCAATGCATCTCTAATCTACTCCATTCCATTCATTTTCCTTACAAAATCATTGTTGGGGACTTCAATATGATAACAAATCTGGAAGAAAAGAGGGGAGGAATCTGAAAACTAGACAAGGACTCAGATGCTTTCCTTTCAACTATCGAAAGTCTCAATTTCATCGACATCCCCACAAGCAATGGCACTTTCACCTGGAACAACCGAAGAGGAGGTGAATGCCAAATAGCCTCCAAGCTAGATCATTTCCTCCTCTCGGAAGAAGCATACCTAACCTCATGGGAAACAGAGGCTCATATTCTTCCGCAAGTGGGCTCTGATCATTGGCCCATCTCTCTTAAGTTTCATATCTCCACTGGTCCTAAAAACAAGCCTTTTAGATTCGAGGCCTTCTGGTTGGATCACCCGAAATTCCTGGACAAAATGAGGCATTGGTGGAATAACTCACCTAATAGATCCGACAACCTTCCAATGGAAACTAAAACATATCAAAGAGGAAATTAAAAAATGGAATAGAGAATCATTCGGCAATATCATCACAAAAAAAAAATGGAGCTTAACATGGAGCTCCTCCAACATCACATCATTGAAGAAGGGATCATAGACCACAACAAGCAAGAAGAGAAAAAATTACAACAAAATTGGGAGGAAAGAGCCATTCAGGAAGAGAAGCTATGGCAGCAAAAATAAAGAATAAGCTGGCTAAAATGTGGGGAAAATAATATTGCCTTTTTCCACAAATCGATGATACAACATAGAAGAAACAACAGAATTCTGGCTCTAAAAGACCGAGAGGGACACCTCATTCACTCTTAGGAGGATATGGAAGAAGAGTTAACTCAGTACTTTAGCTCTCTTCTCAAGGAGCCAAGGAATGACCAGGCTGAGGATATTAAAAAAATTACCAAACACATTCCCAAGATCCTCACTGAAGATCACAATAAAATGCTCTTAAGAAAAGTTTCACTCCAGGAAGTGGAGGATGTTGTCATGAGTATGCCCAATGGTAAAGCCCCGGGACTGGATGGTTTTACCATTGATTTCTACAAATCCTACTGGCCTATCCTCAAATTCGAGGTCCATGCCCTTGTTGAAGAATCCCGCATTCAAAAGTTTGTCCTAAAAGCCCTCAATTCCACGTTCCTCACTCTGCTTCCCAAAGGTGACTCTGTAGACTCCCCAGACAAGTTTTGGCCCATATCCCTCTGCCATGTCATTTATAAAATCATGTCCAAAGTCTCAGCCAATATTCTGAAATCTATCTTTCCTCTCCTTACCTCTCATCATCAATCAGGCTATGTGGAAGGCAGCAAAATCATGGATAGTATCATCCTCTCCCATGAACTAATCCACTCTCTCAACTCGCAAAATAAAATTGGCATGATGATTCAATTAGACATGTCTAAGGCCTTCGACAAGATAAGTTGGGCCTACATGAGAGAAGTTCTAGCAGCTTATGGGTTCCACAAAGAGAGTATCAAATGGATCATGGCAATGGTGTCTGGAGCATTCTTCTCCATCCTCCTGAATGGCTCCCCCACTCTGCCCTTCCACCCCTCCAGTGGCATCAGGAAGGGGGGCCCAATTTCTCCCTTTCTCTTTGTTATCATGGTTGAAGGGCTTAGTCGCTCCATATTGGTAGCCTTGTCAGAAAATGATCTTTCTGGTCTCCAACCTCATGCCTCTGCTCCTCCCTCCATGCACCAACAATTTGTGGATGACACCCTGCTTATGGGGCTCCCGACTATCAAAGAAGCTTCCTCCTTCAAGACCATTATGTCTGACTTCTCAGCGGCCTCTGGCACCTCCATCAATCCTGAAAAATCTAAATTGTTCTTCTTCAACACTCCTTTTCCTATTCGAAGAAACATTTCTAGAATCCTTGACTTCCCCATAAGCTCTCTCCCCTCCAAATATCTAGGGGTTCCCTTGACTGACAGGCCACTGGCCCAAGCCACTTGGGAAGCTTTGATTAATAAATTAGAAAAGAGGCTAGCCAATTGGACCTTCCGATCACTCAATCTAGTAAGTCGTCTTGTTCTTGTAAAATCAATATTACAGGCGATCCCACACTACCTATATTTGGATTTGGTTGCCCCAAAAGTGATCTCCAATGCAATCAAAAATATGCAAAGGAACTTCTTATGGAGAGTGTTTAGTTAATTTAGTGTGTCCTAAATTACTACATAAGTTATCAATCCAGGAGTCGTAAACTGATGAAGTGTGGTGCACTGTATGTGCAAGACAACCTCTTTCTTACTTTATTGTTTTCAGTTTTTATCTTATTTTGGGGTTTTGTTCTTATTGGTCTCCTAAAGTGTTTAATGCAAATGAAATCATAGTCTAAGGTTTCAAGAATACATTTAAATATCAAGTATGGATGTAGAATTGAAGACAAGGTTTATGCCTTTTATGGTAATTTCCAAACATATCACTTCAAATTTCTCAAAACATGTTATTTATAAAATCAGAACTTGAACAAAAGTGTAAACATGCAGCTACATAAATTAAGCAAAAGATGAAGTACTGAAAATTAGGTTACTGTCTCCGTTGTCCATCTAATTACAGAAATAAAATCTAAACTACTGCACTCAAAACCAAAAAGCAAGGAAGCCAGAAACTAGTCACTAATTTCACCCATAATCACAATATTTCGTCAATTAACTTCTAAAACGGGGTTAGGCTAAAGACACCGGAAATATCATCATATGGCATGAAAGAATGACAATTAAACTATCTACTTGCAGACTAATGAAAGAAAAATCAATTACTTCACCTACAATCACAATAGCTCGCCAATTAACTTCTAAAACGGGGTTAAGCTAAAAGCACCAAAGATATCATCATATAGCATGAAGAACTGATATCTAAATTATCTAAAAGCAGTAAACAAATCTCACTAAAATAAAAGCATAACAACTAGAATTAAAAGCTAAAGTTCAGCAGAGGAAGCAAGTCTCAGATCACCACTTGATGCAAAAACTATATTAAAAAGCTCAAGCATAGCCTATCTTGAAATGCACTGATCAATGTTAGTGGAAAATATAACAATGCTGCAAAAACATGTACAGGAGTAAAACGATTAATACCATAAATGAAACATGAGAAATGTACAGTTCAAATAAGAGAAAACAAGCATGAAAAACTATACAAATGAAAGAAAAACCTCAGCCAGCAGGGGCCCTCTGCACAGCCTTGGATTAATACAATGTCACTTCAAACCACGCTTTAAAAAATCATATGAAAAACAGAGTTTTTGTATTATGAAACAGAGGATATGTCTCTCAGTTACACAGCAAAATAACGCTAAAAAAACAGCATCAAGACTAACTACTTGCATTGCAAACGCTTATATTTATAGAGGAAATAGATAACTGTCTTTTCGAGAAAAATATTCAGCAATGGACACGTAAACAAGTCAGAATCTGAAAGTTCAGCCTCTTGGTTGCCATAAACATTAAAACTACGCAAAGTGGAAGTTAGATTGCGTTATGGAAACGGCTTGCAAATGGCAAAAATGGATCCATGAATCCAGGAACAGTTTCGGACTTTTTCACGTGCTGGAACAGAGTCATAGTTGACGTAGGACTCTCTGTTGACCATCCTTTAACCAATGCCTTTCTTCACGAATTTTGCTAAGCAGATAGGACCTCGTCCATGTGTGGATTGTTTCTAAGCTATCCATGTGTCTCGTTTCTCCTGTCGACACCTGTAACCTACAGAACAATGGAAACGGCTGCAGAATTGTGAATTAGCTGCGGAAAGTGGCTACATTCCGTAGCTCATGAACAAAATCTAAATCAAATAGCACACACAAGGATATAGATTGAAAATCACTCAAATGCACTCCTGAAATCAATATGTAACAACTTTTGATAGCTTATGAGGCACTGATGTGGAAAAATAGAAGAGAAAAGGTTTAGGAAAATATGTAGAAGAGAGGTAGTTTTGGGGCTCAACATACCCCCACTGTGAAGATGTTGCATGTCCTCATGCAACCAAAACTGTGATTATCCTTCCTTCAATTCATCTACTCTGAGACTTCTGCTACTACATCTAACATTTTCTTCTTCTTCCTTGGTGTCACTGTCATCGTAGGCTTCATCATAAGGCACCTGTATTTGAGGTTGATGAGGGCTCTGCTTAACCTCCTATTCTTCTTCTTCAATTTCCTATTTTTCTTGTGCCACAATCCTAAATGCAGCATGGTATTTTCATGGATAATTTTGTCCAATTTGTTTTGCTCTTTCAATGTCTCATTTTCCCTTTGGATATGTTTGTTTAAGACTTCCAATTCATAAACTTCTTGTTTTAATAATTGTATCAAAGTTTCCTGAGCTATACCAGGCTAATTAGATGAATTTCCATGTTCTGTTGCAGTCTTTTCCAATGATTCAATAAAATCATACATGTGTTGTTGAGTTTGATCAATTTCTGGTGTGGTCTTCCTTGGACTGATTTCAAAGTCTAATTGAGGAGAAGGAGAATACTGTGGACTATGACCAAGAGGAGTGATTTCTGGTGACTGATGTGGAGTTTCACCTCCCAGGTCTATGAAGTGAGCTCCTTTGATTTGCATTTTCTTCAATTTGCCCTTTAGTCTAGAGCTCCTTCTTAAACCCTGTGAGCTTGTATCTCCCTTTTCTATACTCTGTTTCTCCTTTCCTTTTTCTTTTTCCTTAGCTGACTGTTCCTTAAGATGAATTAGTCTCTCAGAAAGTACTTGTTCTTCTTCTAAAGAAGGTTCTGGGGTCTGATAAATATCTTCAACATTTCTTTTCCCTTTCTGTTTTACTTGTTTTCTAATCTCAATCAATGTTTCAGACAACATTTCTTCTTTACTGGTTTCCTTGGTTATACTAGTAGGAGTATCTTGGATGTTTACATTTGTTCTTTTTCTCCTACTTTTTCTTGTTGAGCTTCCCTCAGGCATTTCAGGTGGGTCCTGGAAGAAATTCCTAATTAGGAATTGTTCCCATGTATCCTTCCTTTCTTTCAATTGATTTTCAACCAGAATTTTAATAAGGCCATGATGATAGAGATGAGGCTCCACATCATCTAGATTCTTTTGCACAGTGGTAGACATTTTTCTCAAGCTACTCAACAAGAAATAAGGAAGATTGATGGTTTCACTCTCCAAGAAATTCATTAATAATCTTATATGGTACATGTACATAGAGCCATACCTTCCTTCACACGTAATGAATTTCTGAATTATCAATAGCAGACTAGTCCATTTTTTCCTTTAGGGCTGAAACAGGAATTCCTCGTTTAAAAACGGATATGTCCATACCTGGGTTACACAGAATGACCCTCCAGACCTTTTCATCGAAGTCCTTATTCTTAAACCATCATTCTCCTTCTTGTGGAAGCTCTGTTGCTGCTGCAATGGATGACTCTGTTACCGGGAATCTGATATCCCCAATTTCGACTTCCATACCGTTGAAGGATCTTGCAAACGTCTTTGTGACTTCCTTATTATGACCCTTGAACTTCTGAATAAACTGCAACCATCTTGCTTTCCTTAACGTGCTCTTTAGTTGTGGATAACCCTCCATAAATTTAGCTCCATCAGGCTCTGTTCTTACTAGAAGACCCATTCCTCCTTCTTACTTCGAAGATACCTCTGTAAATGATGGTTTCATAGGAGCAGAATGATGATATGAGCGGAGAATGGAAGAGGGTTGCAGAGAAAACTAGTGGTTACAAAGCGGGAAGAATACAAAGCATGCAACGAGAGTGGGTTCACGAAGCAGAGATCTGTGTAAACAAACCCTGAACCAAAAATCATAAAACTTAGTGTGAAAGTGTGGAGATAGAGTAAGACTAGCGAAACTGAATAGAGTTTGAAATAAAAGGTTGCGGAGTGGACGTTGGTGGGTTCATAAAATGACTGTGGAGTGGAGCGTCAGAGGAAGAGAGCCGTGGTCAATTGGCTCACGTCTACATGATTAGTCGTTTTAACAAGTGTGATGCAGAGTACGAGTTAAACTTGGAAGAGGATTATGAGACCGTTAGAATTTGATGCGGAGGACATGGTGGAGTTAAGGCGGCTATCAAATCAAATCATTACACATTATGGAGCTTGTGATTTACGAACTATACAAATTATGTGTTTAAAATGCTATTTGAAAATGATTTTGCTCATACCTTGAAATCATACCACTTCCGTTTGCTAACTTTTGATTGGCTGCCTCTGTAGGTGCTTTTAGGTGCTGACATCTTCAAAAGATTTTCCTCTTCCATACCTGCATCTTGCTTTTATCATTATTTGGCTAATCACTTGACTGTCACTGCAGAGTAACAGAGAATTAGCTGCGGAATCAGTGTTCAGCTGCGGAATCAGAATTCGGCTGCGGAAACTGACATAGTGAATAACATATGACTTGGCGAAATGAATGGAGATGGATGAAAATGAAAGATGATTGTATGAATGATATATGGAAAGATGATTATAAAGATAAAATGAAAGAAATTTATTGATGGAATGTGGTGGCAAGATTGGAATGAAATAAAATGGAATGGAATGAAACAACTATGAGTGAAATGAGAGATTTTTTTTGGAAAATATAGGGCGTCAGAAGCTTCTTATTTTCGCTATGTATTTTCTATATAAGACTGTCAATCAGTGACTGGTTTTCAGGCTTATACTTTTTCTTTTTTTTAGATGATGATGAAAAGAACAAAGACTATGCTGGTGGAGAAGAATGATTCTTCTTCACCGGCCTCATTGCAAAATTATCTTGAAAGATTTTGATAAACTCGTCCTTTGAGAGTGGCTTATGATAGATCTTCAATCTATGACCATTCACAATGAGAGGATTTTGATGCTCATCAATTGTTTTGATTCTTACTGCTCCATTGCTAAAAACTTTTTCAATCTCATATGGCCCAAGCCAATGAGTCTGAAATTTACCTTGAAAATCTTTGAACTTGGAATCAAATAGCAATGCCCAATCTCCTTCTTGAAACTTTTTGTCCTTGATGTATTTGTCATGCAACTTAGCTCTTTGATGTTGAACTAAATCATTTCTTTGAATTGCTTCTTGTCTGATCTCATCTAGTTCATTCAATTGCTCCAGTCTATGCTTTTGGGCTTCTGATAGATCCATTCCCAATTGAACTGCCATCTTGAAGGTCTTAACTTGGAACTCAATGGGGAGCATAACTTCCTTCCCATAAACAAGTTCATAGGGAGTGTGTCATGTTGTGTTCCTCCATGTAGTTCTGTAGGCCCATAAGGCTTCATGAAGCCTTTCTGCCCAATCTCTTCTATGTAGATGAACAGTCTTGGTAATGATGCCTTCAATTACTTTGTTTGTGGACTCCACTTGACCATTTGCTTGCGGATGATAAGGAGTGGATTTTCTATGCTTGACCTTGTACTCTTCCATAAGTTTCTCCATCATTTTGGATGTGAATTGACTTCCCTGATCTATCACAATTTCTCTTGAAACACCAAAGCAAATAAAAATATCCTCATAAAGAAAATTAACAACTGAATTTTCAATAGCAAAAAATAATGCTTTGGCTTCTACCCATTTAGTGACATAATCAGTACATACCAATATATACTTTTTCTATTTGAATGGAGGATTAATAGGTCCAATGAAGTCTAAAGCCCATTTTTCAAAGGGTTCGATGAGTACCTAAGGTTGTAATGGCATCTCATTTGAAGAGGTAGGTTTCCCTACCCTTTGGTAGCTGTCACACCTTTTGACATATTATTTTGCATCTTTGAAGAGGGACGGCCAATAATATCCTAAAGAAAGGATTTTATAAGCTGTCCTCTTGTCAACAAAGTGTCCACCATATGGTTCATCATGACATGCTTTGAGAATATCAGGCATTTCATCTTCCCTAACACATCTTTTGATCACAAAGTCTGGCCCTGTTTTAAACAATTCATTAGAAATCCATGAATATCTTGAACTCTCTTGAATAATATTTCTTCTTTCACTAGGAAATAAATATGGAGGTAGTTTTCCTGTAACCAAATAGTTAGTCATATCTGCAAACCAAGGAGTTTTAGTAGTTACTGCAAATAAGTATTCATCAGGAAACTTATCCTCTACAAGGGAATCTTCTTTGATATTCTGAATTCTAGAGAATAAATCAGCAATTATGTTTTGTTTCCCTGGTCTATCTAACACAGTAATATTGAATTCCTGTAAAAGTAGGAGCCACCTTGTAACTCTGCCATTAGTAACAGGTTTGTTCATTAGATATCTAATTGCAGAATGATCAGTATGAATAAAAGTTTCATAGCCTGTTATATAATGTCTGAACTTATTAATTGCATGAACAACAGTTAAGAACTCTTTTTCAGTCACAGTATAATTCAACTCAGTGGGAGTCAAATTTTTACTGGTATAGTAAATGGCATAAGGAACCAAATCTTTTTGTCCCAATACAGCTCCTAGAGCTGTATCTGAAGCATCTGTAGAAATATGGAAAGGAAGTTTCCAATTTGGTCCTCACAAGATAGGTGCTTCAAATATTCTTGTTTTCAAAGCTTCAAATGCCGATTGGAAATCAGAACTCCATTTGAATTCACAGTCTTTTGTAAGCAGTTTGAAGAGTGGAGATGCTATTTTGGTAAAGTTTTCTATAAATCTTCTATAATATCTAGTAAATCCTAGAAAACTTATAACATCTTTTTGACAATTTGGAATAGGTAACTTGGAGATGACTTCAACTTTTGATTTGTCTACTTTAATCACATCCCCTGAAATGTGATGTCCCAAAATAATACCTTCAGTAAACACCATAAAGCATTTTTCATGGCTTAATGAAAGTTTTGTTTCTTTACATCTTATAAGGACTTTTTCGAAATTTTCTAAGGCTTCTTCAAATGTGTTACCATAGACTGTAAAATCATCCATATATACCTCTACACAATCATGGATTAGATCAGAAAAATTTCTAGTACTACTCTTTGGAATGTTGCTGGTGCATTACATAATCCAAAAGGAAGCACTCAGTAGGCAAAAATTCCCCATGGACAAGTAAATGTGGTTTTATTCTGATCTTCAGGTGCTACCTGAATTTGATTATAACCACTAAAACCATCCAAAAATGAAAAGTACATTTTGCCTGCTAATGTATTTAATACTTGATCAATAAAAGGCAAAGGAAAGTGATCCTTCAAGGTTGCTTTATTCAATTCCCTGTAATCAATGCACACCCTCCATTTACCATTCTTTTTGGGTACTATCACCAAGGGAGAAACCCATCAGCTATCTGAGATTGGGTAAATGAAGTTCACATTGAGTAGTTTTTGGAGCTCTTCTTTCACAATCTCCCTAAGATTTGGATTCATCCTTCTCTGAGGTTGTTTGATTGGTCTACTGTTTTCCTCAATATAGATATGATGGATGCAAGTCTTAGGGTCAATACCTTTCATATCAGTATACTCCCATGCAAATGCAGCAGAATGCTTTTGCAAGATTTTGGTTAGCTCTTCCTGTTGTAACTTTTCCAAATTTTTGTTAATATTCAATGTTTTACCTGGAAAAATTTCAACTGCAGAACTGCCAAACTCTTCCATAGAGTAGAGAGACATTTGCCTTGATGACAAATATTCAATATCAGAATCTAACTGAAATTGTGTGTGATCATATTCTGAAGATGTTTCAAAATTTTCTAATGTATTCAAGATTTGACTATCTTCACTAACTTCAGAGAGAGTAAAGACAGGTTGTATAGTATCTTCATCATCGACCCATTCACTATCTCCTACTTCTGTAATTGCTTTTACTGGAGGATACAAAGTGAATTTCTTTATTGAACTACCATCAGAAAGTACATGTCCCCAGATCTACAACTAATAAAAGCATCAGCTGTGGCTAGGCAAGGTCTTCCTAGGATGAGTGGGTGCCCTCCTAGATTACTCTTGGGAGTCAAAATCATGAAATCCACTATATATTCTCAAGAATCTAAGGAGACCGAAATATCTTCTAGTACACCATCTGGTTTGATTATTGATCTATCTGCAAGTTGCAGTAAGGTAGGTGTAAAAAGAAGATTAGGAAGTTTAAGTTGTTCCATAGTCTGTCTACTCATAATGTTTATAACAGCCCCTAAGTCAATCAATGTATTTGGAATTTCTATCCAATGTGTCTTGACAATTGGACTACCTGGATCCACATATTTCTGTATGGTAATCTTTCCCATCATGATATCTGTTATTTTTCCTACCAGGTGGATTTTTTTTGTGTCTCTTGGTTTCCTACCTGGTCTTTTGATACTCAACTCCTTCACTATTTTTGCTAGAATAGGAATCTCTCTAATGGCTTGTAGCAAGGGAATCTTGATACAGACATTCTTTAATTCATCTAGGAAATCATAATTAGGAAACAAGATTTGTTTTTCCACCCCCTTATCAATTTGTAATCTTTTAGGAAAAGGAGGTATGGATGTAGATACAAGTTGCTCAACTATAGGAGTTGTGGGGGTTGACTCTTTTTGTTTTTCTTTTTGAATGGTTGGGTTTTGAAGGGATGCTTCTTCAAAAAATTTATTGACTTTCAGAGAATCCTCCTCAGAAACATCTTGCTCTTGAACATCTATAGAAGGTTTTTCCTTTTCTAAAATCCTACCAGATCTAAGTTGAACATCATTAAGATCTAGAGGAACAATCATGTAGGTAGGAAATTGTTGTCCTTCTACCATGTAAGCATTCTGAGGGTTTTTGTTGTTGGGATTTGGTAATGGCTGGGCTGGTAGTTGATTTGGCTTCTGTTGAAATGGAAGCAAGAGTTGAGGATTTTGATTTTGTTGAGGAGGTTGTTGTTGTGGAAATGGTAATGAAAGTTGTGGGCTTTGATTTGGAAGTTGTGGATTTTGTTGTTGATTTTGTGGAATAGGGTAGCCTTGATAAGATGGAGGATATTGATAATATTGAGCAAATCTCCCATAAGGATTTTGTACCCCTTGTGCCCATGATTGAGATTGATACTGATTTTGAGGTTGGGGCCAAGGTTGTTGCCAAGAATTCCAATTTGGTGGGGGCTGAAAATTCATAGGATTGTTAAATCCTTGATTTTGTTGCCCTTGCCAAGGTCTTCTTGAAAGAAAACAAAGAGATTCTACTGAATTTGGGTCCTCTTGAAAGAGATCTTTGAGTCCTGGGATTGAAGGACAATCGTTGGTCTCATGACTTTCTGAGCAAATCATACATGTTTCTACAACTTTTGCATCCAAGGGACATTCCCTTAGAGCATGTTTCTTTCTACATTTTGGGAAAAATATGGCTAAGGCTGTTGGGCCTCACAATGGTCCCTATTTTCACTCCATTATTCACCAATATCTTCACATTTTACCTTCATGTCACCTCCATTCCACCTCCACATTATTCCATTTACCTCATTATTGGGTTATAACTATGCTTTTCCAAAGTTTATTAATTCTTAACATTTTTAAGTGAATTTATGGCTAAACTTTATAAAATAATATGCTTATACTTATACCTAACAATTAGAATGAGTTTGTTGACATGTGTAGGTACAAAGGAAGCTTCCAGGGCACTTTTATGTGGCCTTGAATGATCAAATTCGAATTTGATAAGATAAGCCTCATGGAAAAGATCATGGAGAAAATCATGGACCTCATGGAGGAGATCATGGAGGATAGGGTTATGTGTCTAGATGGTTGAGAAATGTATGGAACTAAAAGAGAGATTAGTGGATCATCATTATGAGTTTGTTATCTCATCCTATTGTATAAATAGGAGTACCTCCTCCATTCCAAAGGGAGGACTCTTAGAGCATTGTATCCAACTTATGATGGAATAGAATAAAGCTTCATTTTACATATATTTCCATTATGTAGTTTTAGATTTAATTTTCCTTAATGTAGTATATGGAATAATTTGTCTTGTTCTTAAGAGAATTGAGCTCACTCTAAAAGGATGAGAGAAACATTTTATTTCATATCAGATCTTATTTCATTTACTTTGTTTAGATGTTTGAGGATTTGTTTGTGATTGATGAATGAGTTTTAAATTAGAATCTAATCAGCATATGAGAGGACAACTAAGGGTCTAAGTTAGGCTCTCTCTCTCTATTTGATTTGTATGATAATTGAAATTCATTCTTTTGCTTTTATGTTTCAAGTATCATATGAGGAGATACCAAGAGTCTAAGTTAGGCTCTCTCTCCATTGATTTATATGGTAATTGAAATTCATTCTTTTGTTTTTATGTTTCAAGTCATTTCATTTCTTATGCTTATGAATGAATCTTAGTTTAGTTTGGATTAGTACATGAGAGGACAATCAAGAGACTAAGTTAGTCTCTCTCTCTACTTGAATCTGAACAACAATTAAAGTTCATTCTCTTGTCTTCATTTCAAGTTTTTAGTTTCATGTAATCAATGATTTCTCTATGATACTGTAGGGAAGGACAACCAGGACCTCCTTAGTTAGGAGCCTCTTCCCTTGCATATTATATTGAATCGTAAATAATTTAGCTAGACATAGAGTTAGTTGCCTACTCCTGCATATATTTTGGTGGCATCATCACAAGCTTACGAGTTTCCCTGGTTGATAATTTAATGCAGCAATTTAAGCCCAATAAATTGCCCAACATTTTGGCGTCGTTGCCAGGGATGGTGCTAAGGGATTAGGCATTAGAATTTAATTCAGTGTTTATTTTTCTTTAGATAAAATAACTTGTGAGACCTGGTGACAGCAGGATCTTCATAAGGGAATTCATGTTTGAGTTTTTTGATGATTTAGTGTTTAGCTAGTTTTAAATTTTGTCTTTTCGAAAACACCCCCCGCATGAATAAAAACAAATCAAGTGATTAGTATGCTCTCTTCCTGCGCTTCGTGCGATCAGGAAGATCAGAAAATCTATTGATTTCGTTCGAATAAAAATACTCTTGCTGGAGAACTAATTTGCAAAAAGACAATAAAGAATTTTGTGAATGAAAAAAACATCTTTAAATTTTTTAGATGAAATTTAGTTTTTAGTTTTAGATTTAAAAAATAAAAAAAAATTAGTTTTTAATTTTAGATTTAAAAAAAAAAAAAAATCCATAAAATAATAATAATATATGTATCAAATATACAAATATTATTATTAAAGAAAAAAATTAACCATTTTCTTTGTTTTTGTTTTTTTAGATATTTAAAAAAAACTAACCTTTTTTTTTTTTTTTTAGATATTTAAAAAAAAATGCAAAACATTAATAAAAAAAGTAAAAAATAAAAAAAATTAACCATTTTTTTTTGTTTGTTGTTTTTTTAGATATTTAAAAAAAACTAAAAAAAAATTAACCATTTTTGTTTTTTTTTTGTTTTTTTTTTATATTTAAAAAAATATAATATATAAAAAATGCAAAACATTAAATAAAAACCACCGAATTCGATCAAATGGACCGAGAATGGGACTGGGACAATTTTCTCTTGTTGCAGGCGTTCATGGCTATTGCGGCGCATCATTTCTCCGTGACATGCCTGCGTGGAACGCAGGAGAGCTGATTTTCCTTGCGATTTTGCACATGGGGCTAGCCGAGGCCTTGGATTATTGGGTACATCGTGCGTTTCACATTGTGGATATCCATCTGAATCTGCGACCGATTTTCCAAACTGCCATTTCCATATCTGACCAAGAAGGCCCCCAATCCATCCAGTGCGCCGGCAATTCTTCTTCGACAAAATGGAGAAATCACTTCTACCTGTAGATTTTTGAGGACTTTTTGTGTGTGTTTATTCACTTTGTCAGGCTAGGGATTTTCATATACATATTGCAGCAGAGGCTTGTTGTAATTCGTGAAGACGATACTTATGGTAGAGATCAATCGCATAAAGGAAGAGAATCAGAAGCTCAAGTCCATATTGACGCAGATGACTCACAAATATAACGACTTGCAAAGGCATGTCAGGTATTTGCTGAAACAGCGAAAGGGCGTTTATGGAGGCCAGATGCTTAATCTAGATCATGGACGCGATGAGCTGTTGGAGACAAAGTCTATTAATATCGACTCCGGCCAGGCAATTTCGTACCAATTTGATCAGTCTTCCGATTGTCATGAAGGAGATGGGGAAAAGGAGAAGAAGAATGCTGAACTTATGTACAATCACCAGCTGCCTTCGAAGATAAATTATGTGCAGTCTGCACAGATAGAGAAGGGAAACAATTTGTCAATGGATGATAGCCCAACTTGCTGTCATGAGTCGTCTCAGCGAAAAAGGCATCAGGCCCCGAGCAAAATCTCTGGCCAATCATAAGAAGCAAGAGAGCAGATTGTTTGGAGTGGATCTCGCTCAACGCTGCAATAATTTCGGCCACGAGGAATATTTGGTAAATACAGTTTTAGGAGGAGAAACCAGTGCAAATAAAAAACGAAATAACGAGATGCCAGAGATGGCGGGTTCCATTTCCAAGAAAGGAAATAAAGAGATGACAGTGATAGATGGTTCCACCCAGGGCTCTAAAAGCTGCGTCTTTCCTTTCTACGATTCTGATGCACTGGGAGGCCATCAGAATGCGGTTAAGAATCAGCGAACTGCAATCAGATCGAATCCCATTCTGAGTACCCTGCCAATAACTAATTGCTTTCAGTATCTTGTCGTGGGACAACAGCCTGCTCATGTTATATTTCATTCCAGCTGCAAACTTTCTCACAATTTCGAGTTCCAGAGAGTGGAGCTATCAAATAACCGGCCTCACTTGAAGCAGCGGCCACAAAACTTTAACGATCTCAAATTTTTGTCAATCTCTATGTCTTCTCTGAAAAAGGCCAGAAATGATAACGAATTGGTGTCGACATCTTTACGTTCTACGAAAAGGGCCAGAAATGGAGATGTTCAAGAGCATAATACAACACCCATAGTTACCCTAATTAGTAAAAAACATGTGGATCTTGACTTATCTTTGCATCTTTGTTTCCTATCGGGCTATTCATATGAAGGACGAGACTTACATCATGGACAATGTTAAGGAAAAGCTATGCTTCGTTTCACTCGATGTCGCCCATGACCTTGAAGTGGCCCGGATACGAGGAAATGAAAATCTTATTAGAAGTACATATGTCCTTCCTGATGGTATCAAACATAAGCGGGGTTTTGTGAAAGATCCAGAAAGGGGCCCGAAGATATCTGTCTCTACAAGAGAAAGGAGCACTGCCAACAGATTCACAAGAGAATTCAAGAGAGCATGATATTTCTCAAATTGTTGAGATTGTAGAAGATAAAAAGGATGATGCTTCCATTAGAAATGAAGAATTGAAGTTGACTATGAACGGTTTCTTGTTCCAGAAATGCTTTTTCATCCTACTGAACTTGGAATGAACCAGGCTGGCTTGGCAGAACGCATTGTGTGGGCTATTAAGGCCTGCCATCCTCATCTTCACCCAGTACTTTTTTTTCAAGCATAATTCTGACTGGTGGGAGCTCACTTTTTCCACACATGAAAGCAAGGCTGGAACAGGAACTGCGGCCTCTTGTTTGTGATGACTATAAAGTAAAAATTGTGACACAAGAAGAGCCAATGTTAGGTGCATGGAGAGGGGGATCATTATTGGCAGCCAGCCCTGAGTTTGAATCTCTATGTGTGACAAAGGCATGTTATGAAGAAATTGGATCTGCAAGATGCCGGCGGTGTTTTATGCAATCTTTTGTTGTGGTCAATCTTCTCAAATGATTACTCTGACACAGTTTTTTACAAATTCTGGATCGATCGGGACCGCCGACTCTGCCTTTCAAATTGCCTTTGAGGCTGATCCAGATACTAGAAATGAGGAAGATTTGAAGCCTCTTCAGGTTGCTGCTGCCAAGGGAAATCATTTAGATCCACCATTACTGCCGGCGGTTGGGAGCTTGGGCGCGAGTTTTGCTTATGGTTTGTTGTTTTTTTAATATAGTTTATTTATTTTTTTATTTATTTACAACTTTAAAAAAAAAACAAAAAAAAAAATCTTAAAAAATCAACATAAATAATAAATTAAAAAAATTATTTTTAATTTGTTATTTAAAACAACAACAAAAAAAAAATAATAATGCATATTGTGTGGGGCTTTGTAATTAGTTTTTTTTCTTTATAATTTAAAAAAAAAAAAACGAATATAAAAAAAATCAATAATAAATTGAAAACAATTGTTTTTAATTTGTTATTTAAATAAAAAAAACATTGTGTGTTGATTTTTTTTATTATTTTATTTAAATAAAAATAAAAAAAATATTTTGTGTGTTGATTCATTTAATATTTTGGATAATAAAAAAAATCAAAACACAAAAGAATTTTTATTTTTATTTTTAATTAAAAAAAATTTCTTTTTTTTTATTATTGTATTTTTAATTAAAAAAAAAATTATTATTGTATTTAAAAAAAAAAAAAAACTAACTTCTTTTAGAAATTTTCTTTATTAAGATTTGATAAATAAAATTTTGTTGATTATTAAAATATTTCAACTTAAATAATAAATTAAAACATTTATGTTTTTAATTTATTGTTTAAAGAAAAATCTAAAAAATAAATAAAATCAACATAAAAAATTATGTTTTCATTAAAAAAAAAAAAAAAGATTAAAAAAAAATTCACAAAATTCACACAGCTTTGCAAATAAAAAAATAGGATACTTGGAAACACATTTCGAAAATCGATTGGAGGATTCTCAAGACGATAATTATTTCGGATAGCTTTTAGTTGGCATTACATCTTTCTGTTGTATGCTTTATGATAAACTAATATGCAGGACAGAATTGCCAAGCACATGAGTTATCTGACACAAACAGGGAGTATTATTTTTCACGGTTGTTTTTAAGAATGGATTGAAATTGATATCATGAATTGAGTTACTTTCACCACTTTGATTTTTCTTAAATCTGTTTTATTTGGTATGAAATTTTTGCGTAAGAATCATGAAGGAAATGCGCAATTCTTCTTGAACAAACTTATGTTTTCTTTCTGCCAAGTTTTTTTTCACAGGTTACAGGATAACAAAGTGATCATTCAGGAGATTACATTGTGATGACAATTAGCCTTCAGAAGACTAAATTCATAAAAAAATATGAAGACAAATCCATCTCCACAACCACTACCTTCCACCTCCCTTTCTGAAAAAGATTTTGAATTCTACCAATTGTACATCCATAAAGCGTGACACTTCCATATCCATTTTTCACAACAAGAGTTTTTATTCATACACCATGCATTTTCCTAGTCATTATCATTCCCCTTCATTTCCGCCAATAAAACCCTGCTTGAGTCAAAGTCCTAGAGTCTACGTATCATTGAACAAACACCTAGAGGCTTGCATGGCTTAATGGCAAGTACTCTTGCAAATGAACAATGGGAGTACATTAATATCCCTTGTTCGTTGGATCTTGTAGGTGACTCGACTACAACAAATTTATTCGTACCTACAAAGATGTGTTAGGCATCCTGACTCCCATTGGAATCAATGGTGGGAGCTCTTGTGTTGGCTAGGGGCATTCATTAATGGCCACTAAGTCAACAACTTCTTGCTATGTTCGACATCGACACATTTAATCACATAGTAAGATTTGTGCCATCGAGCGTTGAAGACTTGAAGACCCATATTTTGTAGCAGATGAAGCCAATTTCCTTTCATCAGTTTGTCATCACTTGAGGACAAGTCAATCAATAAGGCTGGGAGGGAAATGTCACTTATATATTTTGTATACCTTCCAAGCCTTATAGATTTTCAGCCATATTCAGCAGACTCATCAGATTCATCATCCAGCAGCAGAGGATCCAGCAGCAGATACGACTTTCAGCCATGTTCAGCAGACTCTTCAGATTCATCATCTAGTAGCAGAAGATCCAGCAGCTGAACATGCATGATTCATCCACCATTTTCACAACCAAGTAAGGAGGACTATGAACGACATTTTTGCAACCACACGTGCACAACTCTCATCCATTTTTGGAAGGGTAAGTTAAGGTATGATATTTTCTAACTTTTAACCATTAAATTCCTTGAAAAGTTAGAATAATAATTTTTGGATAAACTTCACTTCCTTTTCCCTTCCTTTCCCCATTTCACATAACTGCCCAAACCATCTGTTTAAGGGGAAGGATACATTTACATACATGCTTTGTCACATTCATATCCACAGTCATATATCACATTCTAAACCCCACTTACCTTCAAAATATATTCACTATTACATGATCATACAAATGGCTTTGACAAAAGTATTTAAAAGATAATTGGATGCCAATACAATCATGGTTGTTACACAAGAACCAACCATGATGCATTCCTACAAAAATACTCTACAACAAAAATCACATTATCAATATGCAAAGATCATACATTGAATGCAACAAACAAAATATGGTTGAAACACAAGAACCAACCAAGTTGTAATTCATCAAAATAACGCTTTGCAAAAGTTATGTAAATGATATCATGCAGAGTTTAAGCCAAAGCTCAAGTACCAAAAAGTAATGTAATAGATTGCATGAGGACATGCAATACCTTCAGTTTGGGGCAGATGTTGGGCCTCACAATGGTCCCTATTTTCACTCCATTATTCACCAATATCTTCACATTTTACCTTCATGTCACCTCCATTCCACCTCCACATCATTCCATTTACCTCATTATTGGGTTATAACTATGCTTTTCCAAAGTTTATTAATTCTTAACATTTTTAAGTGAATTTATGGCTAAACTTTATAAAATAATATGCTTATACTTATACCTAACAATTAGAATGAGTTGGTTGACATGTGTAGGTACAAAGGAAGCTTCCAGGGCACCTTTATGTGGCCTTGAATGATCAAATTCGAATTTGATAAGATAAGCCTCATGGAAAAGATCATGGAGAAAATCATGGACCTCATGGAGGAGATCATGGAGGATAGGGTTATGTGTCTAGATGGTTGAGAAATGTATGGAACTAAAAGAGAGATTAGTGAATCATCATTATGAGTTTTTTATCTCATCCTATTGTATAAATAGGAGTACCTCCTCCATTCCAAAGGGAGGACTCTTAGAGCATTGTATCCAACTTATGATGGAATAGAATAAAGCTTCATTTTACATATATTTCCATTATGTAGTTTTAGATTTAATTTTCCTTAATGTAGTATATGGAATAATTTGTCTTGTTCTTAAGAGAATTGAGCTCACTCTAAAAGGATGAGAGAAACATTTTATTTCATATTAGATCTTATTTCATTTACTTGTTTAGATGTTTGAGGATTTGTTTGTGATTGATGAATGAGTTTTAAATTTGAATTATGCATATGAGAGGACAACTAAGACTCTAAGTTAGGCTCTCTCTCTCTATTTGATTTATATGATAATTGAAATTCATTCTTTTGCTTTTATGTTTCAAGTATCATATGAGGAGATACCAGGAGTCTAAGTTAGGCTCTCTCTCCATTGATTTATATGGTAATCGAAATTCATTCTTTTGTTTTTATGTTTCAAGTCATTTCATTTCTTATGCTTATGAATGAATCTTAGTTTAGTTTGGATTAGTACATGAGAGGACAATCAAGAGACTAAGTTAGTCTCTCTCTCTACTTGAATCTGAACAACAATTAAAGTTCATTCTCTTGTCTTCATTTCAAGTTTTTAGTTTCATGTAATCAATGATTTCTCTATGATACTGTAGGGAAGGACAACCAGGACCTCCTTAGTTAGGAGCCTCTTCCCTTGCATATTATATTGAATCGTAAATAATTTAGCTAGACATAGAGTTAGTTGCCTACTCCTGCATATATTTTGCTGGCATCATCACAAGCTTACGAGTTTCCCTGGTTGATAATTTAATGCAGCAATTTAAGCCCAATAAATTGCCCAACATTTTGGCGCCGTTGCCGGGGATGGTGCTAAGGGATTAGGCATTAGAATTTAATTCAATATTTATTTTTCTTTAGATAAAATAACTTGTGAGACCTGGTGACAGCAGGATCTTCATAAGGGAATTCATGTTTGAGTTTTTTGATGATTTAGTGTTTAGCTAGTTTTAAATTTTGTCTTTTCAAAAACACCCCCCGCATGAATAAAAACAAATCAAGTGATTAGTATGCTCTCTTCCTGTGCTTCGTGCGATCAGGAAGATCAGAAAATCTATTGATTTCGTTCGAATAAAAATACTCTTGCTGGAGAACTAATTTGCAAAAAGACAATAAAGAATTTTGTGAATGAAAAAAACATCTTTAAATTTTTTAGATGAAATTTAGTTTTTAGTTTTAGATTTAAAAAAAAAAAAAAAAAAAAAAAATAGTTTTTAATTTTAGATTTAAAAAAAAAAAAAAAAAAAATCCATAAAATAATAATAATATATGTATCAAATATACACATATTATTATTAAAGAAAAAAATTAACCATTTTCTTTGTTTTTGTTTTTTTAGATATTTAAAAAATCCTAACCTTTTTTTTGTTTTTTTAGATATTTAAAAAAAAATTCAAAACATTAATAAAAAAAAATAAAAAATAAAAAAAAAAATTAACTATTTTTTTTTGTTGGTTGTTTTTTTTAGATATTTAAAAAAAAAAAAAAAAAACTAAAAATAAAATTAACCATTTTTGTTTTTTTTATATTTAAAAAAAATATAATATAAAAAAAAAGCAAAACATTAAATAAAAAACACCAAATTCGATCAAATGGACCGAGAATGGGACTGGGACAATTTTCTCTTGTTGCAGGCGTTCATGGCTATTGCGGCGCATCATTTCTCCGTGACATGCATGCGTGGAACGCAGGAGAGCTGATTTTCCTTGCGATTTTGCACATGGGGCTAGCTGAGGCCTTGGATTTATTGGGTACATCGTGCGTTTCACATTGTGGATATCCATCTGAATCTGCGATCGATTTTCCAAACGGCCATTTCCATATCTGACCAAGAAGGCCCCCAATCCATCCAGTGCGCCGGCAATTCTTCTTAGACAAAATGGAGAAATCACTTCTACCTGTAGATTTTTGAGGACTTTTTGTGTGTGTTTATTCACTTTGTCAGGCTAGGGATTTTCATATACATATTGCAGCAGAAGCTTGTTGTAATTCGTGAAGACGATACTTATGGCAGAGATCAATCGCATAAAGGAAGAGAATCAGAAGCTCAAGTCCATATTGACGCAGATGACTCACAAATATAACGACTTGCAAAGGCATGTCAGGTATTTGCTGAAACAGCGAAAGGGCGTTTATGGAGGCCAGATGCTTAATCTAGATCATGGACGCGAGGAGCTGTTGGGGACAAAGTCTATTAATATCGACTCCGGCCAGGCAATTTCGTACCAATCTGATCAGTCTTCCGATTGTCATGAAGGAGATGGGGAAAAGGAGAAGAAGAATGTTGAACTTATGTACAATCACCAGCTGCCTTCGAAGATAAATTATGTGCAGTCTGCACAGATACAGAAGGGAAACAATTTGTCAATGGATGATAGCCCAACTTGCTGTCATGAGTCGTCTCAGCGAAAAAGGCATCAGGCCCCGAGCAAAATCTCTGGCCAATCATAAGAAGTAAGAGAGCAGATTGTTTGGAGTGGATCTCGCTCAACGCTGCAGTAATTTCGGCCACGAGGAATATTTGGTAAATACAGTTTTAGGAGGAGAAACCAGTGCAAATAAAAAAGGAAATAACGAGATGCCAGAGATGGCGGGTTCCATTTCCAAAAAAGGAAATAAAGAGATGACAGCGATAGAGGGTTCCACCCAGGGCTCTAAAAGCTGCGTCTTTCCTTTCTACGATTCTGATGCACTGGGAGGCCATCAGAATGCGGTTAAGAATGAGCGAACTGCAATCAGATCGAATCCCATTCTGAGTACCCTGCCAATAACTGATTGCTTTCAGTATCCTGTCGTGGGACAGCAGCCTGCTCATGTTATATTTCATTCCAGCCGCAAACTTTCTCACAATTTCGAGTTCCAGAGAGTAGAGCTATCAAATAACCGGCCTCACTTGAAGCAGCGGCCACAAAACTTTAACGATCTCAAATTTTCGTCAATCTCTATGTCTTCTCTGAAAAGGGCCAGAAATGATAACGAATTGGTGTCGACATCTTTACGTTCTGCGAAAAGGGCCAGAAAAGGAGATGCTCAAGAGCATAATACAACGCCCATAGTTACCCTAATTAGTACAAAACATGTGGATCTTGACTTATCTTTGCATCTTTGTTTCCTATCGGGCTATTCATATGAAGGACAAGACTTACATCATGGACGATGTTAAGGAAAAGCTATGCTTCGTTTCACTCGATGTCGCCCATGACCTTGAAGTGGCCAGGATACCAGGAAATGAAAATCTTATTCGAAGTACATATGTCCTTCCTGATGGTATCAAACATAAGCGGGGTTTTGTGAAAGATCCAGAAGGGGCCCGAAGATATCTGTCTCTACAAGAGAAAGGAGCACTGCCAACAGATTCACAAGAGAATTCAAGAGAGCATGATATTTCTCAAATTGTTGAGATTGTAGAAGATAAAAAGGATGATGCTTCCATCAGAAATGAAGAATTGAAGTTGACTAATGAACAGTTTCTTGTTCCAGAAATGCTTTTTCATCCTACTGATCTTGGAATGAACCAGGCTGGCTTGGCAGAACGCATTGTGCGGGCTATTAAGGCCTGCCATACTCATCTTCACCCAGTACCTTTTTTTCAAGCATAATTCTGACTGGTGGAAGCTCACTTTTTCCACACATGAAAGCAAGGCTGGAACAGGAACTGCGGCCTCTTGTTTGTGATGACTATAAAGTAAAAATTGTGACACAAGAAGAGCCAATGTTAGGTGCATGGAGAGGGGGATCATTATTGGCAGCGAGCCCTGAGTTTGAATCTCTATGTGTGACAAAGGCATGTTATGAAGAAATTGGATCTGCAAGATGTCGGCGGTGTTTTATGCAATCTTTTGTTGTGGTCAATCTTCTCAAATGATTACTCTGACACAGTTTTTTACAAATTCTGGATTGATCGGGACCGCCGACTCTGCCTTTCAAATTGCCTCTGAGGCTGATCCGGATACTAGAAATGAGGAAGATTTGAAGCCTCTTCAGGTTGCTGCTACCAAGGGAAATCATTTAGATCCATCATTACTGACGGCGGTTGGGAGCTTGGGCGCGAGTTTTGCTTATGGTTTGTTGTTTTTTTAATATAGTTTATTTATTTTTTTATTTATTTACAACTTTAAAAAAAAAACAAAAAAAAAATCTTAAAAAATCAACATAAATAATAAATTAAAAAAAAATATTTTTAATTTGTTATTTAAAACAACAAAAAAAAAATAATAATAATGCATATTGTGTGGGGCTTTGAAATTAGATTTTTTTCTTTATAATTTATAAAAAAAAAAAAAAACGAATATAAAAAAAAAAAAATCAATAATAAATTGAAAACAATTGTTTTTAATTTGTTATTTAAATAAAAAAAACATTGTGTGTTGATTTTTTTCATTATTTTATTTAAATAAAAATAAAAAAATATTTTGTGTGTTGATTCATTTAATATTTTGGATAATAAAAAAAATCAAAACACAAAATAATTTTTATTTTTATTTTTAATTAAAAAAAAAAATTCTTTTTTTTTATTATTGTATTTTTAATTAAAAAAAATTATTCTTGTATTAAAAAAAAAAAAAAAAAAAACTAACTTCTTTTAGAAATTTTCTTTATTAAGATTTGATAAATAAAATTTTGTTGATTTTTAAAATATTTCAACTTAAATAATAAATTAAAACATTTATGTTTTTAATTTATTGTTTAAAGAAAAATCTAAAAAATAAATAAAATCAACATATAAAAAAAAAAAAAAAATTAAAAATTAAAAAAAAAAAATTATGTTTTCATTAAAAAAAAAAGAGATTAAAAAACAATTCACAAAATTCACACAGCTTTGCAAATAAAAAAATAGGATACTTGAAACACATTTCGAAAATCGATTGGAGGATTCTCAAGACGATAATTATTTCTGATAGCTTTTAGTTGGCATTACATCTTTCTGTTGTATGCTTTATGATGCACTAATATGCAGGACAGAATTGCCAAGCACATGAGTTATCTGACACAAATAGGGAGTATTATTTTTCACGGTTGTTTTTAAGAATGGATTGAAATTGATATCATGAATTGAGTTACTTTCACCACTTTGATTTTTCTTAAATCTGTTTTATTTGGTATGAAATTTTTGCGTAAGAATCATGAAGGAAATGCGCAATTCTTCTTGAACAAACTTATGTTTTCTTTCTGCCAAGTTTTTTTTCACAGGTTACAGGATAACAAAGTGATCATTCAGGAGATTACATTGTGACGACAATTAGTCTTCCAAAGACTAAATTCATAAACAAATCTGAAGACAAATCTATCTCCACAACCACTACCTTCCACCTCCCTTTCTGAAAAAGATTTTGAATTCTACCAATTGTACATCCATAAAGCGTGACACTTCCATATCCATTTTTCACAGCAAGAGTTCTTATTCATACACCATGAATTTTCCTAGTCATTATCATTCCCCTTCATTTCCGCCAATAAAACCATGCTTGAGTCAAAGTCCTAGAGTCTACGTATCATTGAACAAACACCTAGAGGCTTGCATGCCTTAATGGCAAGTACTCTTGCCAATGAACAATGGGAGTACATTAATATCCCTTGTTCGTTGGATCTTGTAGGTGACTTGACTACGACAAATTTATTCGTACCTACAAAGATGTCTTAGGCATCCTGACTCCCATTGGAATCAATGGTGGGAGCTCTTGTGTTGGCTAGGGGCATTCATTAACGGCCATTAAGTCAACAACTTCTTGCTATATTCGACATCGACACATTTAATCACATAGTAAGATTTGTGCCATCGAGCGTTGAAGACTTGAAGACCCATATTTTGTAGCAGATGAAGCCAATTTCCTTTCATGAGTTTGTCATGAATTGAGGACAAGTCAATCAATAAGGATGGGAGGGAAATGTCACTTATATATATTGTATACCTTCCAAGCCTTATAGATTTTCAGCCATATTCAGCAGACTCATCAGATTCATCATCCAACAGCAGAGGATCCAGCAGCAGATACGACTTTCAGCCATGTTCAGCAGACTCTTCAGATTCATCATCTAGTAGCAGAAGATCCAGCAGCTGAACATGCATGATTCATCCACCATTTTCACAACTAAGTAAGGAGGACTATGAACGACATTTTTGCAGCCACACGTGCACAACTCTCATCCATTTTTGGAAGGGTAAGTTAAGGTATGATATTTTCTAACTTTTAACCATTAAATTCCTTGAAAAGTTAGAATGATAATTTTTGGAAAAACTTCACTTCCTTTTCCCTTCCTTTCCCCATTTCACATAACTGCCCAAACCATCCGTTTAAGGGGAAGGATACATTTACATACATGCTTTGTCACATTCATATCCACAGTCATATATCACATTCTAAACCCCACTTACCTTCAAAATATATTCACTATTACATGATCATACAAATGGCTTTGACAAAATTATTAAAAGATAATTGGATGCCAATACAATCATGGTTGTTACACAAGAACCAACCATGATGCATTCCTACAAAAATACTCTGCAACAAAAATCACATTATCAATATGCAAAGAACATACATTGAATGCAACAAACAAAATATGGTTGAAACACAAGAACCAACCAAGTTGTAATTCATCAAAATAACGCTTTGAAAAGTTATGTAAATGATATCATGCAGAGTTTAAGCCAAAGCTCAAGTACCAAAAAATAATGTAATAGATTGCATGAGGACATGCAATACCTTCAGTTTGGGGCAGATGTTGGGCCTCACAATGGTCCCTATTTTCACTCCATTATTCACCAATATCTTCACATTTTACCTTCATGTCACCTCCATTCCACCTCCACATCATTCCATTTACCTCATTATTGGGTTATAACTATGCTTTTCCAAAGTTTATTAATTCTTAACATTTTTAAGTGAATCTATGGCTAAACTTTATAAAATAATATGCTTATACTTATACCTAACAATTAGAATGAGTTTGTTGACATGTGTAGGTACAAAGGAAGCTTCCAGGGCACCTTTATGTGGCCTTGAATGATCAAATTCGAATTTGATAAGATAAGCCTCATGGAAAAGATCATGGAGAAAATCATGGACCTCATGGAGGAGATCATGGAGGATAGTGTTATGTGTCTAGATGGTTGAAAAATGTATGGAACTAAAAGAGAGATTAGTGGATCATCATTATGAGTTTGTTATCTCATCCTATTGTATAAATAGGAGTACCTCCTCCATTCCAAAGGGAGGACTCTTAGAGCATTGTATCCAACTTATGATGGAATAGAATAAAGCTTCATTTTACATATATTTCCATTATGTAGTTTTAGATTTAATTTTCCTTAATGTAGTATATGGAATAATTTGTCTTGTTCTTAAGAGAATTGAGCTCACTCTAAAAGGATGAGAGAAACATTTTATTTCATATTAGATCTTATTTCATTTACTTGTTTAGATGTTTGAGGATTTGTTTGTGATTGATGAATGAGTTTTAAATTAGAATCTAATCAGCATATGAGAGGACAACTAAGGGTCTAAGTTAGGCTCTCTCTCTCTATTTGATTTATATGATAATTGAAATTCATTCTTTTGCTTTTATGTTTCAAGTATCATATGAGGAGATACCAGGAGTCTAAGTTAGGCTCTCTCTCCATTGATTTATATGGTAATCGAAATTCATTCTTTTGTTTTTATGTTTCAAGTCATTTCATTTCTTATGCTTATGAATGAATCTTAGTTTAGTTTGGATTAGTACATGAGAGGACAATCAAGAGACTAAGTTAGTCTCTCTCTCTACTTGAATCTGAACAACAATTAAAGTTCATTCTCTTGTCTTCATTTCAAGTTTTTAGTTTCATGTAATCAATGATTTCTCTATGATACTGTAGGGAAGGACAACCAGGACCTCCTTAGTTAGGAGCCTCTTCCCTTGCATATTATATTGAATCGTAAAAAATTTAGCTAGACATAGAGTTAGTTGCCTACTCCTGCATATATTTTGGTGGCATCATCACAAGCTTACGAGTTTCCCTGGTTGATAATTTAATGCAGCAATTTAAGCCCAATAAATTGCCCAACATTTTGGCGTCGTTGCCGGGGATGGTGCTAAGGGATTAGGCATTAGAATTTAATTCAGTATTTATTTTTCTTTAGATAAAATAACTTGTGAGACCTGGTGACAGCAAGATCTTCATAAGCGAATTCATGTTTGACTTTTTTGATGATTTAGTGTTTAGCTAGTTTTAAATTTTGTCTTTTCAAAAACACCCCCCGCATGAATAAAAACAAATCAAGTGATTAGTATGCTCTCTTCCTGTGCTTCGTGTGATGAGGAAGATCAGAAAATCTATTGATTTTGTTCGAATAAAAATACTCTTGCTGGAGAACTAATTTGCAAAAAGACAATAAAGAATTTTGTGAATGAAAAAAACATCTTTAAATTTTTTAGATGAAATTTAGTTTTTAGTTTTAGATTTAAAAATAAAAAAATTTAGTTTTTAATTTTAGATTTAACAAAAAAAAAAAAAAAAAACCATAAAATAATAATAATATATTTATCAAATATACACATATTATTATTAAAGAAAAAAATTAACCATTTTCTTTGTTTTTGTTTTTTTAGATATTTAAAAAAAACTAACCTTTTTTTTGTTTTTTTAGATATTTAAAAAAAAAAATGCAAAACATTAATAAAAAAAATTAACCATTTTTTTTTGTTGGTTGTTTTTTTTTTATATTTAAAAAATATAATATAAAAAAAATGCAAAACATTAAATAAAAACCACCAAATTCGATCAAATGGACCGAGAATGGGACTGGGACAATTTTCTCTTGTTGCGGGCGTTCATGGCTATTGCGGCGCATCATTTTTCCGTGACATGCCTGCGTGGAACGCAAGAGAGCTGATTTTCCTTGCTATTTTGCACATGGGGCTAGCCGAGGCCTTGGATTATTGGGTACATCGTGTGTTTCACATTGTGGATATCCATCTGAATCTGCGATCGATTTTCCAAACGGCCATTTCCATATCTGACCAAGAAGGCCCCCAATCCATCCAGTGCACCGGCAATTCTTCTTAGACAAAATGGAGAAATCACTTCTACCTGTAGATTTTTGAGGACTTTTTGTGTGTGTTTATTCACTTTGTCAGGCTAGGGATTTTCATATACATATTGCAGCAGAAGCTTGTTGTAATTCGTGAAGACGATACTTATGGTAGAGGTCAATCGCATAAAGGAAGAGAATCAGAAGCTCAAGTCCATATTGACGCAGATGACTCACAAATATAACGACTTGCAAAGGCATGTCAGGTATTTGCTGAAACAGCGAAAGGGTGTTTATGGAGGCCAGATGCTTAATCTAGATCATGGACGCGAGGAGCTATTGGGGACAAAGTCTATTAATATCGACTCCAGCCAGAAAATTTCGTACCAATCTGATCAGTCTTCCTATTGTCATGAAGGAGATGGGGAAAAGGAGAAGAAGAATGTCGAACTTATGTACAATCACCAGCTGCCTTCGAAGATAAATTATGTGCAGACTGCACAGATAGAGAAAGGAAACAATTTGTCAATGGATGATAGCCCAACTTGTTGTCATGAGTCGTCTCAGCGAAAAAGGCATCAGGCCCCGAGCAAAATCTCTGGCCAATCATAAGAAGCAAGAGAGCAGATTGTTTGGAGTGGATCTCGCTCAACGCTGCAATAATTTCGGCCACAAGGAATATTTGGTAAATACAGTTTTAGGAGGAGAAACCAGTGCAAATAAAAAACGAAATAACGAGATGCCAGAGATGGCGGGTTCCATTTCCAAGAAAGGAAATAAAGAGATGACAGCGATAGAGGGTTCCACCCAGGGCTCTAAAAGTTGCGTCTTTCCTTTCTACGATTCTGATGCACTGGGAGGCCATCAGAATGCGGTTAAGAATGAGCGAACTGCAATCAGATCGAATCCCATTCTGAGTACCCTGCCAATAACTAATTGCTTTTAGTATCTTGTTGTGGGACAGCAGCCTGCTCATGTTATATTTCATTCCAGCCGCAAACTTTCTCACAATTTCGAGTTCCAGAGAGTGGAGCTATCAAATAACCGGCCTCACTTGAAGCAGCGGCCACAAAACTTTAACGATCTCAAATTTTTGTCAATCTCTATGTCTTCTCTGAAAAAGGCCAGAAATGATAATGAATTGGTGTCGACATCTTTACGTTCTGCGAAAAGGGCCAGAAATGGAGATGTTCAAGAGCATAATACAACGCCCATAGTTACCCTAATTAGTACAAAACATGTGGATCTTGACTTATCTTTGCATCTTTGTTTCCTGTCGGGCTATTCAAATGAAGGACGAGACTTACATCATGGACGATGTTAAGGAAAAGCTATGCTTCGTTTCACTCGATGTCGCCCATGACCTTGAAGTGGCCAGGATACCAGGAAATGAAAATCTTATTAGAAGTACATATGTCCTTCCTGATGGTATCAAACATAAGCGGGGTTTTGTGAAAGATCCAGAAAGGGGCCCGAAGATATCTGTCTCTACAAGAGAAAGGAGCACTGCCAACAGATTCACAAGAGAATTCAAGAGAGCATGATATTTCTCAAATTGTTGAGATTGTAGAAGATAAAAAGGATGATGCTTCCATCAGAAATGAAGAATTGAAGTTGACTAATGAACAGTTTCTTGTTCCAGAAATGCTTTTTCATCCTACTGATCTTGGAATGAACCAGGCTGGCTTGGCAGAACGCATTGTGCGGGCTATTAAGGCCTGCCATCCTCATCTTCACCCAGTACTTTTTTTTCAAGCATAATTCTGACTGGTGGGAGCTCACTTTTTCCACACATGAAAGCAAGGTTGGAACAGGAACTGCGGCCTCTTGTTTGTGATGACTATAAAGTAAAAATTGTGACACAAGAAGAGCTAATGTTAGGTGCATGGAGAGGGGGATCATTATTGGCAGCCAGCCCTGAGTTTGAATCTCTATGTGTGACAAAGGCATGTTATGAAGAAATTGGATCTGCAAGATGTCGGCGGTGTTTTATGCAATCTTTTGTTGTGGTCAATCTTCTCAAATGATTACTCTGACACAGTTTTTTGCAAATTCTGGATCGATCGGGACCGCCGACTCTGCCTTTCAAATTGCCTCTGAGGCTGACCAAGATACTAGAAATGAGGAAGATTTGAAGCCTCTTCAGGTTGCTGCTGCCAAGGGAAATCATTTAGATCCACCATTACTGCCGGCGGTTGGGAGCTTGGGCGCGAGTTTTGCTTATGGTTTGTTGTTTTTTTATTATAGTTTATTTATTTACAACTTTAAAAAAAAAACAGAAAAAAAAAATCTTAAAAAATCAACATAAATAATAAATTAAAAAAAATATTTTTAATTTGTTATTTAAAACAACAACAAAAAAAATAATAATAATGCATATTGTGTGGGGATTTGTAATTAGTTTTTTTTTCTTTATAATTTATTAAAAAAAAAAAACGAATATAAAAAAAATCAATAATAAATTGAAAACAATTGTTTTTAATTTGTTATTTAAATAAAAAAAACATTGTGTGTTGATTTTTTTTATTATTTTATTTAAATAAAAATAAAAAAATATTTTGTGTGTTGATTCATTTAATATTTTGGATAATAAAAAAAATCAAAACACAAAATAATTTTTATTATTATTTTTAATTAAAAAAAAAATCTTTTTTTTTATTATTGTATTTTTAATTAAAAAAAAATTATTATTGTATTTAAAAAAAAAAAAAACTAACTTCTTTTAGAAATTTTCTTTATTAAGATTTGATAAATAAAATTTTGTTGATTTTTAAAATATTTCAACTTAAATAATAAATTAAAACATTTATGTTTTTAATTTATTGTTTAAAGAAAAATTTAAAAAATAAATAAAATCAACATATAAAAAAAAATTATGTTTTCATTTAAAAAAAAAAAAAAAAAAAGATTAAAAGAAAATTCACACAGCTTTGCAAATAAAAAAATAGGATACTTGGAAACACATTTCGAAAATCGAATGGAGGATTCTCAAGACGATAATTATTTCTGATAGCATTTAGTTGGCATTACATCTTTATGTTGTATGCTTTATGATGCACTAATATGCAGGACAGAATTGCCAAGCACATGAGTTATCTGACACAAACTGAGAGTATTATTTTTCACGGTTGTTTTTAAAAATGGATTGAAATTGATATCATGAATTGAGTTACTTTCACCACTTTGATTTTTCTTAAATCTGTTTTATTTGGTATGAAATTTTTGCGTAAGAATCATGAAGGAAATGCGCAATTCTTCTTGAACAAACTTATGTTTTCTTTCTGCCAAGTTTTTTTTCACAGGTTACAGGATAACAAAGTGATCATTCAGGAGATTACATTGTGACGACAATTAGTCTTCCAAAGACTAAATTCATAAACAAATCTGAAGACAAATCTATCTCCACAACCACTACCTTCCACCTCCCTTTCTGAAAAAGATTTTGAATTCTACCAATTGTACATCCATAAAGCGTGACACTTCCATATCCATTTTTCACAGCAAGAGTTCTTATTCATACACCATGAATTTTCCTAGTCATTATCATTCCCCTTCATTTCCGCCAATAAAACCATGCTTGAGTCAAAGTCCTAGTGGATCATCATTATGAGTTTGTTATCTCATCCTATTGTATAAATAGGAGTACCTCCTCCATTCCAAAGGGAGGACTCTTAGAGCATTGTATCCAACTTATGATGGAATAGAATAAAGCTTCATTTTACATATATTTCCATTATGTAGGTTTAGATTTAATTTTCCTTAATGTAGTATATGGAATAATTTGTCTTGTTCTTAAGAGAATTGAGCTCACTCGAAAAGGATGAGAGAAACATTTTATTTCATATTAGATCTTATTTCATTTACTTGTTTAGATGTTTGAGGATTTGTTTGTGATTGATGAATGAGTTTTAAATTAGAATCTAATCAGCATATGAGAGGACAACTAAGGGTCTAAGTTAGGCTCTCTCTCTCTCTATTTGATTTATATGATAATTGAAATTCATTCTTTTGCTTTTATGTTTCAAGTATCATATGAGGAGATACCAGGAGTCTAAGTTAGGCTCTCTCTCCATTGATTTATATGGTAATTGAAATTCATTCTTTTGTTTTTATGTTTCAAGTCATTTCATTTCTTATGCTTATGAATGAATCTTAGTTTAGTTTGGATTAGTACATGAGAGGACAATCAAGAGACTAAGTTAGTCTCTCTCTCTACTTGAATCTGAACAACAATTAAAGTTCATTCTCTTGTCTTCATTTCAAGTTTTTAGTTTCATGTAATCAATGATTTCTCTATGATACTGTAGGGAAGGACAACCAGGACCTCCTTAGTTAGGAGCCTCTTCCCTTGCATATTATATTGAATCGTAAATAATTTAGCTAGACATAGAGTTAGTTGCCTACTCCTGCATATATTTTGGTGGCATCATCACAAGCTTACGAGTTTCCCTGGTTGATAATTTAATGCAGCAATTTAAGCCCAATAAATTGCCCAACATTTTGGCGACGTTGGCGGGGATGGTGCTAAGGGATTAGGCATTAGAATTTAATTCAGTATTTATTTTTCTTTAGATAAAATAACTTGTGAGACCTGGTGACAGCAGGATCTTCATAAGGGAATTCATGTTTGAGTTTTTTGATGATTTAGTGTTTAGCTAGTTTTAAATTTTGTCTTTTCAAAAAAACCCCCCGCATGAATAAAAACAAATCAAGTGATTAGTATGCTCTCTTCCTGCGCTTCGTGCGATCAGGAAGATCAGAAAATCTATTGATTTCGTTCGATTAAAAATACTCTTGCTGGAGAACTAATTTGCAAAAAGACAATAAAGAATTTTGTGAATGAAAAAAACATCTTTAAATTTTTTAGATGAAATTTAGTTTTTAGTTTTAGATTTAAAAAATAAAAAAATTTAGTTTTTAATTTTAGATTTAAAAAAAAAAAAAAAAAAAAAAAAAAAAAAAAAAATCCATAAAATAATAATAATATATGTATCAAATATACACATATTATTATTAAAGAAAAAAATTAACCATTTTCTTTGTTTTTGTTTTTTTAGATATTTAAAAAAAACTAACCTTTTTTTTGTTTTTTTAGATATTTAAAAAAAAAAATGCAAAACGTTAATAAAAAAAAATAAAAAATAAAAAAAATTAACCATTTTTTTTTGTTGGTTGTTTTTTTTTATATTTAAAAAAATATAATATAAAAAAAATGCAAAACATTAAATAAAAACCACCAAATTCGATCAAATGGACCGAGAATGGGACTGGGACAATTTTCTCTTGTTGCAGGCGTTCATGGCTATTGCGGCGCATCATTTCTCCGTGACATGCCTACGTGGAACGCAGGAGAGCTGATTTTCCTTGCGATTTTGCACATTTGGCTAGCCGAGGCCTTGGATTATTGGGTACATCGTGTGTTTCACATTGTGGATATCCATCTGAATCTGCGATCGATTTTCCAAATGGCCATTTCCATATTTGACTAAGAAGGCCCCCAATCCATCCAGTGCGCCGGCAATTCTTCTTAGACAAAATGGAGAAATCACTTCTACCTGTAGATTTTTGAGGACTTTTTGTGTGTGTTTATTCACTTTGTCAGGCTAGGGATTTTCATATACATATTGCAGCAGAGGCTTGTTGTAATTCGTGAAGACGATACTTATGGCAGAGATCAATCGCATAAAGGAAGAGAATCAGAAGCTCAAGTCCATATTGACGCAGATGACTCACAAATATAACGACTTGCAAAGGCATGTCAGGTATTTGCTGAAACAGCGAAAGGGCGTTTATGGAGGCCAGATGCTTAATCTAGATCATGGACGCAAGGAGCTATTGGGGACAAAGTCTATTAATATCGACTCCGGCCAGGCAATTTCGTACCAATCTGATCAGTCTTCCGATTATCATGAAGGAGATGGGGAAAAGGAGAAGAAGAATGCCGAACTTATGTACAATCACCAGCTGCCTTCGAAGGTAAATTATGTGCAGACTACACAGATAGAGAAGGGAAACAATTTGTCAATGGATGATAGCCCAACTTGCTGTCATGAGTCGTCTCAGCGAAAAAGGCATCAGGCCCCGAGCAAAATCTCTGGCCAATCATAAGAAGCAAGAGAGTTGATTGTTTGGAGTGGATCTCGCTCAACGCTGCAGTAATTTCGGCCACGAGGAATATTTGGTAAATACAGTTTTAGGAGGAGAAACCAGTGCAAATAAAAAAGGAAATAACGAGATGCCAGAGATGGCGGATTCCATTTCCAAGAAAGGAAATAAAGAGATGACAGCGATAGAGGGTTCCACCCAGGGCTCTAAAAGCTGCGTCTTTCCTTTCTACGATTCTGATGCACTGGGAGGCCATCAGAATGCGGTTAAGAATGAGCGAACTGTAATCAGATCGAATCCCATTCTGAGTACCCTGCCAATAACTAATTGCTTTCAGTATCTTGTCGTGGGACAGCAGCCTGCTCATGTTATATTTCATTCCAGCCGCAAACTTTCTCACAATTTCGAGTTCCAGAGAGTGGAGCTATCAAATAACCGGCCTCACTTGAAGCAGCGGCCACAAAACTTTAACGATCTCAAATTTTTGTCAATCTCTATGTCTTCTCTGAAAAAGGCCAGAAATGATAACGAATTGGTGTCGACATCTTTACATTCTGCGAAAAGGGCCAGAAATGGAGATGTTCAAGAGCATAATACAACGCCCATAGTTACCCTAATTAGTACAAAACATGTGGATCTTGACTTATCTTTGCATCTTTGTTTCCTATCGGGCTATTCATATGAAGGACGAGACTTACATCATGGACAATGTTAAGGAAAAGCTATGCTTCATTTCACTCGATGTCGCTCATGACCTTGAAGTGGCCAGGATACCAAGAAATGAAAATCTTATTAGAAGTACATATGTCCTTCCTGATGGTATCAAACATAAGCGGGGTTTTGTGAAAGATCCAGAAAGGGGCCCGAAGATATCTGTCTCTACAAGAGAAAGGAGCACTGCCAACAGATTCACAAGAGAATTCAAGAGAGCATGATATTTCTCAAATTGTTGAGATTGTAGAAGATAAAAAGGATTATGCTTCCATCAGAAATGAAGAATTGAAGTTGACTAATGAACGGTTTCTTGTTCCAGAAATGCTTTTTCATCCTACTGATCTTGGAATGAACCAGGCTGGCTTGGCAGAACGCATTGTGCGGGCTATTAAGGCCTGCCATCCTCATCTTCACCCAGTACTTTTTTTCAAGCATAATTCTGACTGGTGGGAGCTCACTTTTTCCACACATGAAAGCAAGGCTGGAACAGGAACTGCGGCCTCTTGTTTATGATGACTATAAAGTAAAAATTGTGACACAAGAAGAGCCAATGTTAGGTGCATGGAGAGGGGGATCATTATTGGCAGCCAACCCTGAGTTTGAATCTCTATGTGTGACAAAGGCATGTTATGAAGAAATTGGATCTGCAAGATGCCGGCGGTGTTTTATGCAATCTTTTGTTGTGGTCAATCTTCTCAAATGATTACTCTGACACAGTTTTTTACAAATTCTTGATCGATCGGGACCGCCGACTCTGCCTTTCAAATTGCCTCTAAGGCTGATCCAGATACTACAAATGAGGAAGATTTGAAGCCTCTTCAGGTTGCTGCTGCCAAGGGAAATCATTTAGATCCACCATTACTGCCGACGGTTGGGAGCTTGGGCGCGAGTTTTGCTTATGGTTTGTTGTTTTTTTAATATAGTTTATTTATTTTTTATTTATTTACAACTTTAAACAAAAAAACAAAAAAAAAATCTTAAAAAATCAACATAAATAATAAATTAAAAAAATATATTTTTATTTTGTTATTTAAAACAACAAAAAAAAATAATAATAATGCATATTGTGTGGGGCTTTGTAATTAGTTTTTTTCTTTATAATTTATAAAATAAAAATAAAAATAAACGAATATAAAAAAAAATCAATAATAAATTGAAAACAATTGTTTTTAATTTGTTATTTAAATAAAAAAAACATTGTGTGTTGATTTTTTTTATTATTTTATTTAAATAAAAATAAAAAAATATTTTGTGTGTTGATTCATTTAATATTTTGGATAATAAAAAAAATCAAAACACAAAATAATTTTTATTTTTATTTTTAATTATTGTATTTTTAATTAAAAAAAAAAAAATTATTATTGTATTTAAAAAAAAAAAAAAACAAACTAACTTCTTTTAGAAATTTTCTTTATTAGGATTTGATAAATAAAATTGTGTTGATTTTTAAATATTTCAACTTAAATAATAAATTAAAACATTTATGTTTTTAATTTATTGTTTAAAGAAAAATCTAAAAAATAAATAAAATCAATATATAAAAAAAAAAAAAAAATTATGTTTTCATTAAAAAAAAAAAGATTAAAAAAAAATTCACAAAATTCACACAGCTTTGCAAATAAAAAAATAGGATACTTGGAAACACATTTCGAAAATCGATTGGAGGATTCTCAAGACGATAATTATTTCTGATAGCTTTTAGTTGGCATCACATCTTTCTGTTGTATGCTTTATGATGCACTAATATGCAGGACAGAATTGCCAAGCACATGAGTTATCTGACACAAACAGGGAGTATTATTTTTCACGGTTGTTTTTAAGAATGGATTGAAATTGATATCATGAATTGAGTTACTTTCACCACTTTGATTTTTCTTAAATCTGTTTTATTTGGTATGAAATTTTTGCGTAAGAATCATGAAGGAAATGCGCAATTCTTCTTGAACAAACTTATGTTTTCGTTCTGCCAAGTTTTTTTTCACAGGTTACAGGATAACAAAGTGATCATTCAGGAGATTACATTGTGACGACAATTAGTCTTCCAAAGACTAAATTCATAAAAAAATCTGAAGACAAATCCATCTCCACAACCACTACCTTCCACCTCCCTTTCTGAAAAAGATTTTGAATTCTACCAATTGTACATCCATAAAGCATGACACTTCCATATCCATTTTTCACAGCAAGAGTTCTTGTTCATACACCATGCATTTTCCTAGTCATTATCATTCCCCTTCATTTCCGCCAATAAAACCCTGCTTGAGTCAAAGTCCTAGAGTCTACGTATCATTGAACAAACACCTAGAGGCTTGCATGCCTTAATGGCAAGTACTCTTGCCAATGAACAATGGGAGTACATTAATATCCCTTGTTCGTTGGATCTTGTAGGTGACTCGACTACGACAAATTTATTCGTACCTACAAAGATGTTTTAGGCATCCTGACTCCCATTGGAATCAATGGTGGGAGCTCTTGTGTTGGCTAGGGGCATTCATTAACGGCCACTAAGTCAACAACTTCTTGCTATGTTCGACATCGACACATTTAATCACATAGTAAGATTTGTGCCATCGAGCGTTGAAGACTTGAAGACCCATATTTTGTAGCAGATGAAGCCAATTTCCTTTCATGAGTTTGTCATCACTTGAGGACAAGTCAATCAATAAGGCTGGGAGGGAAATGTCACTTATATATTTTGTATACCTTCCAAGCCTTATAGATTTTTAGCCATATTCAGCAGACTCATCAGATTCATCATCCAGCAGCAGAGGATCCAGCAGCAGATACGACTTTCAGCCATGTTCAGCAGACTCTTCAGATTCATCATCTAGTAGCAGAAGATCCAGCAGCTGAACATGCATGATTCATCCACCATTTTCACAACCAAGTAAGGAGGACTATGAACGACATTTTTGCAGCCACACGTGCACAACTCTCATCCATTTTTGGAAGGGTAAGTTAAGGTATGATATTTTCTAACTTTTAACCATTAAATTCCTTGAAAAGTTAGAATAATAATTTTTGGAAAAACTTCACTTCCTTTTCCCTTCCTTTCCCCATTTCACATAACTGCCCAAACCATCCGTTTAAGGGGAAGGATACATTTACATACATGCTTTGTCACATTCATATCCACAGTCATATATCACATTCTAAACCCCACTTACCTTCAAAATATATTCACTATTACATGATCATACAAATGGATTTGACAAAAGTATTTAAAAGATAATTGGATGCCAATACAATCATGGTTGTTACACAAGAACCAACCATGATGCATTCCTACAAAAATACTCTGCAACAAAAATCACATTATCAATATGCAAATATCCTACATTGAATGCAACAAACAAAATATGGTTGAAACACAAGAACCAACCAAGTTGTAATTCATCAAAATAACGCTTTGCAAAAGTTATGTAAATGATATCATGCAGAGTTTAAGCCAAAGCTCAAGTACCAAAAAGTAATGTAATAGATTGCATGAGGACATGCAATACCTTCAGTTTGGGGCAGATGTTGGGCCTCACAATAGTCCCTATTTTCACTCCATTATTCACCAATATCTTCACATTTTACCTTCATGTCACCTCCATTCCACCTCCACATCATTCCATTTACCTCATTATTGGGTTATAACTATGCTTTTCCAAAGTTTATTAATTCTTAACATTTTTAAGTGAATTTATTGCTAAACCTTATAAAATAATATGCTTATACTTATACCTAACAATTAGAATGAGTTTGTTGACATGTGTAGGTACAAAGGAAGCTTCCAGGGCACCTTTATGTGGCCTTGAATGATCAAATTCGAATTTGATAAGATAAGCCTCATGGAAAAGATCATGGAGAAAATCATGGACCTCATGGAGGAGATCATGGAGGATAGGGTTATGTGTCTAGATGGTTGAGAAATGTATGGAACTAAAAGAGAGATTAGTGGATCATCATTATGAGTTTGTTATCTCATCCTATTGTATAAATAGGAGTACCTCCTCCATTCCAAAGGGAGGACTCTTAGAGCATTGTATCCAACTTATGATGGAATAGAATAAAGCTTCATTTTACATATATTTCCATTATGTAGGTTTAGATTTAATTTTCCTTAATGTAGTATATGGAATAATTTGTCTTGTTCTTAAGAGAATTGAGCTCACTCGAAAAGGATGAGAGAAACATTTTATTTCATATTAGATCTTATTTCATTTACTTGTTTAGATGTTTGAGGATTTGTTTGTGATTGATGAATGAGTTTTAAATTAGAATCTAATCAGCATATGAGAGGACAACTAAGGGTCTAAGTTAGGCTCTCTCTCTCTATTTGATTTATATGATAATTGAAATTCATTATTTTGCTTTTATGTTTCAAGTATCATATGAGGAGATACCAGGAGTCTAAGTTAGGCTCTCTCTCCATTGATTTATATGGTAATTGAAATTCATTCTTTTGTTTTTATGTTTCAAGTCATTTCATTTCTTATGCTTATGAATGAATCTTAGTTTAGTTTGGATTAGTACATGAGAGGACAATCAAGAGACTAAGTTAGTCTCTCTCTCTACTTGAATCTGAACAACAATTAAAGTTCATTCTCTTGTCTTCATTTCAAGTTTTTAGTTTCATGTAATCAATGATTTCTCTGTGATACTGTAGGGAAGGACAACCAGGACCTCCTTAGTTAGGAGCCTCTTCCCTTGCATATTATATTGAATCGTAAATAATTTAGCTAGACATAGAGTTAGTTGCCTACTCATGCATATATTTTGGTGGCATCATCACAAGCTTACGAGTTTCCCTGGTTGATAATTTAATGCAGCAATTTAAGCCCAATAAATTGCCCAACAAAGGCATCAACTTTTGTTTTCTGCTTGTTTTGGATTTTGAGGGTGTCTAGCTATTCACTAAGGCTCCTTAGAATGTCAGTTTTGAACTCATCAAGCATATTTCCAATCTCTGCCCTACTTACTGTCCCAGTTGCAAATTTGTTTGCTCTAATAAGAGAAGGATCTCTAGGCCCTTTTCCAGTTTTAGATTTTCCCCTTGAGAGATGGACATATAATTCTGCTATGTCATGTAGTGGAAGTTGAGAAATGTCTCCCTTCCCCATCATGTTTAAAATATCAATCCATTCATCTCTAATGACTTTCAATAGAAGGGCTTTCAAGGTTTCCTCATCTAAATTGTTCATTTTTTCTCTCTTTAAGTTGTATTGAAATCTTTTAAGTAAATCCTCCAAGTTTTCATCCTCTTTTTACATCATTTTGAATACCTCATCCTTATGATTATTAGGCATACAATAATCCAGATATCTATCCAAAAATGTTTGCCTCATATCAATCCAAGTCCTAATAGATTGAGTAACTAATCCCATGAACCATTTCAGAGCAGCCCCTTTCAATGTTGAAGAAAACAGTTTGAGTTTTTTAGAGTCTTCTAAATAGTCATAGGTTCGGATTAAGACGTCAAACTCAAATAGAAATGTCTCTGGATCCTCACTTCGCAATCCATAAAATTTTGGGAGGACAGATGGTGAAATATTATTCATTGTTGTATGGGTTTCCTCATCAACTACAGGGAATCCAAATGAGTTATCTCCTTCCCTATTTCCCCTATTATTACCTCTACCTCCTCCATTGTTACCTCTACCACCACCTCCATTATTTCCTCTACCTCTGCCTCTACCCCCTCCTCCAAATAGTGAAAATTCTCCATCTTGTACTTCTTCTGCCATGATAGTTTCCTCAGAGTCTTCTGGTTCTTCTATTAATGGCTAATAAGAGAGAGTCTCTACCTCTTCTTCTTCTCTGGGTGATTCTACTTCTTTTACTTCAATATGTTCCCCTATAGAGGTGAAGAAGTGTTCTTCTCCTAGATCAGATTTAGTAGATAGTGTGGGAGAATCTTCTAATTCAGTTGCTACCCCTTGAATTCTAGGAATCTTAAGGCTAGGAGTATGAGTCTGGGATGGAGGTGTATCTTGTCTATGCCTTGAAGTTGTTGGAGTTGTAAAAATCAAACTTTTGCCCCTAGCTAGAAACCTTCCCCTAGAATCTCTTGTTCTATGCATGTCATTTTTTTATTTTAATGATTTTTTAGTTGGACTAATAATCCTTTTTCTGATCTTCCAGATCACACTAGGTGCAAGAAGAGAGCATACTCAAGAAATTATCGAACTAATAACTCTCTTTTTTGATCCTCTAGTTCACACTAGGTGCAAGAGGAGAGCATACTTCAAGAAATTATCAGTTTTTCCTTAATTTTTTTTTATGTAAGAGATAGGCTACCTAGTTACACTTCCCCGACAACGGCACCAAAATGTTTAGTCAATTTAGTGTGTCCTAAATTGCTACATAAGTTATCAATCCGGGAGTCGTAAACTGATGAAGTGTGGTGCACTGTATGTGCAAGACAACCTCTTTCTTACTTTATTGTTTTCAATTTTTATCTTATTTTTGGGTTTTGTTCTTATTGGTCTCCTAAAGTGCTTAATGCAAATGGAAATTCTAGTCTAAGGTTTCAAGAATACTCTTAAATATCAAGTATGGATGTAGAATTGAAGACAAGGTTTATGCCTTTTATGGTAATTTCCAAACTTAGCACTTCAAAGTTCTCAAAACATGCTATTTATAAAATCAGAACTTGAACAAAAGTGTAAACATGCAGCTACATAAATCAAGCAAAAGATGAAGTACTGAAAATGAGGTTACTGTCTCTGCTGTCCATCTAATTACAGAAATAAAATCTAAACTACTGCACTCAAAACCAAAAAGCAAGGAAGCTGGAAACTAGTCACTGATTTCACCCATAATCACAATATTTTGTCAATTAACTTCTAAAATGGGGTTAAGCTAAAGACACCGGAAATATCATCATATGGCATGAAAGAATGACATTTAAACTATCTACTTGCAAACTAATGAAAGCAAAATCAATTACTTCACCTACAATCACAATAGCTCGCCAATTAACTTCTAAAACGGGGTTAAGCTAAAGGCACCGGAGATATCATCATATAGCATGAAGAACTGATATCTAAATTATCTAAAAGCAGTAAAAAAATCTCACTAAAATAAAAGCATAACAACCGGAATTAAAAGCTAAAATTCAGCAGAGGAAGCAAGTCTCAGATCACCACTTGATGCAAAAACTATATTAAAAAGCTAGAGCATAACCTATCCTGAAATGCACTGATCAGTGTTAGTGGAAAATATAACAATGCTGCAAAAACATGTATAGGAGTAAAACGATTAATACCATAAACGAAACATGAGAAATGTACAGTTCAAATAAGAGAAAACATGCATGAAAAAATATACAAAACGAAAGAAAAACCTCAGCCAGCAGGGGCCCTCTGCACAGCCTTGGATTAATACGTTATTACTTCAAACCACGCTTTAAACAGTCAAATGAAAAATAGAGTTTTTGTATTATGAGACAAAGGATATGTCTCTCGGTTACAACAGCAAAATAATGCTAAAACAATAGCATCAAGACTAACTACTTGCGTTGCAAATGCTTATATTTATAGAGGAAATAGATAACTGTCTTTTGGAGAAAAAATTTCAGAGATGGACACGTGAGCAGGTCAGAATCTGGAAGTTCAGCCTCTTGGTTGCCATAAACATTAAATCTATGCAAAGTGGAAGTTAGATTGCATTATGGAGATGGCCTGCAGATGGAAAAAATGGATCCATGAATCCAGGAACGGTTTCAGACTTTTTCACGTGTTGGAACAGAGTCCTAGTTGATGTAGGAATCTCTGTTGACCATCCTTTAACCGATGCCTTTCTTCACGAATTCGGCTGAGCAGATAGGACCTCGTCCATGTGTGGATCATTCTTGAGCTGCCCATGTGTCTCGTTTCTCCTGGCGACACCTGTAACCTACATAATAATGGAAATGGCTGCGGAATTGTGAATTAGCTGCAAAAAGTGGCTACATTCCGTAGCTGATGAATAAAATCTAAATCAAATAGCACACACAAGGATATAGTTTGAAAATCACTCAAATGAACTCCTGAAATCAATATGTAAAGACTTTTGATAGCTTATGAGGCACTGATGTGGGAAAATAGAAGAGAAAAGGTTTAGGAAAATATGTAGAAGAGAGGTAGTTTTTGGGCTCAATAGAGAGGTGCAGAGAAAAAATAGAAATGGGCTCTAGTTGCATGGGAAAAAATATGTAGGCCCAAAAAATATGGTGGCCTGGGACTCAGGGACACTAAGCTCCTAGGGAAGGCCTTGGGAGCTAAAACTCTATGGAGATGGATAGAAAATCCCAATTCCCCTTGGGGAACCCTATGGAAAGAAAAGTACGCTCCCACCCACTCTCAAGAGAAAATAATAAGGCTCAATGGTAGCATTAAAGGTTCGATAATATGGAATCAAGCGTGGGAGAATCAGGCTATCATCCAAAAACACAGTTTCTAGGAGATTGGTAATTGTTAAAATTGGCAACTAAGGCCAAACTCCATGTGGATCATATTATTTATGGCAGCTGATATTTTTATTGGATCGCTCTCATTGAGAGGTGTAGGATTGATCTAAAGATCATTCAATTCCGATAAGTATCTATGAAGTTATGAATTTATTTATGTTATGGACAAATTGTTAAGTCGGCCAACAACTTATGTAGGCTCAAAAGCCCAGCAGTCATGTCTATTCAACCTCTACGTTTTAGTATAAATAGAAGAGGACTTCAAGTCATTTCTATACACACTTGGATCTCTTCCTCTCTCTACTCGTCTTTGGGTTTTAGTAGGAGGAGAGATCCTAAGGAAAAGTCGGAAAAGCCAGAACTGCTAGAAAAGCCGGAAAAACCGGAACTCTCGGAAAAGTCGAAATAGCCGGAAAAGCCAGAAAAGCTGGGACTTCCAAAAAAGCCAGAATAGCTGGAAAAGCTAGAAAAGCCGGAACTGCCGGAAAAGCCGAAACTGCAGGAAAAGCCGGAACTGCTGGAAAAGCCGGAACTTCCGGAAAAGCTGGAATTGCCAGAAAAGCCAGAAACACCGGAAAAGCTAGAAAAGCTAGAAAAGTCGGAAATGCCATAAATGTCGAAACTGTCAAAACTGCCGAAAAATCTGGAACTGTTGGAAAAGCCAAAACAACCGAGAACTGCCGAAACAGTCGGAGCATCTGTCTCCGAAGGAAGGCAGCATGATGTATGAGATCATGGGCAACATAATAAGCAGCATGATGATATGGGCATGGACAACATAATGATGCATGATGATATGAGCATGGGTAGCATAATGATGAATGAGATCATGAGCATGGGCAGCTTAATAATGAATAAGACAATGGAAGATGCAGCATGATGAGCAGCATGAAGATGAGAGCAGCTCAGTCATCAAGTTTCATCCAATGTTTTAAAACTCTGACTAGGTCGAGGGTCGACTCCGACTCCGACTCTGACTCGATATCGACTCGGCCAACTCGATTTCAATGACTCGGTCGTTGTAAAAAATACATTAAATAATTTTTTTTTATAAAAAAACATAATTTTAAAGATTTTCATTCATGTTTCCAAACACACAGCATTATAATATAGATGGAAGACAACATATGATCAAAGTAGGCTCATGAATATATCCATTATCTCAAAATGGAACCCAGTGCACTGTCCAATACATACACAATGATGATATAGAGATCAAAACAAAAACACATAACCAAGGAGGCTAGAAATGGCCTCTACAACAAAAGTTTGTGACCAGTACTACTAGCTACTGCTAGAGTTGCCAACATCATCTGGCTCATTGTTACTTGGGAGCAGGAGCGAAAGCAAGGAGCGAGAGCGAAAACTGGAGCAGGAGCGACATTTTCAGAAGGTCCCAGTTTGGTAGCGAATCCCGGAGGAGTTCGACAACCAATGTCACTAACATCAAGGTACATAGAGGGATTGGTGCTCTTGATGAAATACTAGTTCCATACCCTAATACATGACAAAATTCAATGGAAACATTGCAATCCCCCAATCCTGAAATCTTGAAAAACTAATAAGTCTATTGGATTTTGAATGAAATCTAAAATTCTACTTTCTCGATATGAAATCCAATGAAGCCGGAACCACTCTCAAACATCCGGAGTAATTTCATGGTAATGTTAAAAATTTAAGTAAAAGGATGAAAATGAAGATTAAGGAGAATGTCACTTTCACTTTAAGAATTTAACGTTACCATGAATAACATATCAATACTATGGATTAGAGTGGGTTAAATAGGGTTTGGGAGAGGGGAATGGACCCCAAATAGCACTTAACCAATTTTTAAAACAACTTGGAGTCCCCAACACTCAGCAAAATCTTAAAAAATTTTAAAAATATATAACAAAAACGTTGTTTTTGGGGTTTACTAGCTGCATGAACTGACCCACCCAAGTAGTTACGAATCCGGCCGAGTCGGACGAGTTATGACTGACTTGGCCGAGTCATGCTATAACTCGGTTAAGTCAGTCATAACTAGGCCAACCGAACCGTTTTTTCTACCGAGTTGAAAATTCTTTTTTTCTGGCTCAGACCAACACGACGAGTCGGTTCCAAGCCGGCCGGATCTTGAAACAATGGGTTCATCACATGTGGTAGTACAGCAATGTGTCACACGATAATGTGCAGCAAATAGACGAGATGCAGCACTGTGATAGGTGAATGAGTCACCTTAGAGGATCAGTTGAAGCAATATGTCTTCAACTGATCTCATGCCCATATCAAAAGTCAAAGTGATTGATTTCTAATGTAAATGTACTATCTCTCTCACTTTCTCTGCTGAACTTTGAAGAACATAAAAGAAGAATTGATCAAGGGTTTCCCCACATTGTGAGATTTGTCCCTGGCTAGCGCCACATCTTGTGTCCTCTTGTCTTGGCTTGTATTCTGCGATTTATATTTATGTTCTATCCACAGTTTACTTTATGCTAATATGATTTCTAATGTGGAAAATAAATAGAAATAAATTGCTCTAGCATAGAACATACCTAAATTAACATGGTATCAGAGCTGAGGTGAAGACAATTCCCAAGCAAGAGTGAAAGAGCAATCACCAAAGACAATAGGGACAAGACAAAAGGATCAATGAGTTCCACATCTCTCTTCTAAGTTCGCTAAGGGTGAAGTGGAAGCAGAGAATATTATCAGAATGGCACAACGGAAGATCACTTCATTGGGAAGTTTAGATCTAAGGGTGGAAGGAAAGGCAGATGCCTTGGTTGCAATAAGTTTGGCCATCATGCAAAGGAGTGTCCGAATAGCAGAGACACATCTCTTGATGAAGATAACAATCATTCCAAGGAAATCTTCAATGATCAGAGGAATCTCGTATTCAATGATTGCTCCAATAGATTTTGAGTCTATCTTAGGTGATCTGATTTGCCATACGTCTAACAAGTTTTCTTGAAAAAATATATAGAGTTTGCAGGCTCCCCAACCCTTGGGCTCCAAGTTCACAGACAGTGAGCATAGACTGACCTTGTTTGGGCTTTGGGAAATTTATATGATTTTCTTACTTCACTAAGGCTGTGGTTAATATCCATCTTTCCAATTACATCAAGCCATTGTCATTGTTAAAAAAATTATTCTTCAAAAAATCTTTCAAGCATTGTATGTTTGTATATATTTTGTAAATTATTTTTTTTAATAATTTTTGTAGAATAATTTTTACCCTTGTTTTGCAACTATTTGGGGCTTGGGGTTTATTTTCAGTTTTTGTTTATATTGGGGCTTTGGGTATTTTTATTTTTATTTGTGCAGGTGGGATCCAAGCTATTTCAAGAAGATTTGCCGGGGTTTGAGCTAGATCTAGGCCCTTATGGGTAAGATTTAGTCCAATTTTTTTGCAAATCCAACATCAAGGAATTTTGTAGTGATTTGGGCGATTATTGAAGATCTAAAGCAAATAATAATTTCTGAGGGTTTCAAACTTTTTTTAGGGCCTTTAGGCCCAATGTCTTCCCCTCCTATCCTAGTTTTCTCTCTAGTCTTAGGCCACAGGCCTATTTTGGCCTTTCAAGCCCTAGCGTAGCCCCTTTGAGGCCTGTCGTCATCTTTTTAGGGCCTTCCAGACCTGGCCATAGGCCTTTGTGACCTCTTTCCTACCTCAGCCGCCCTCTTTCTCCTTTCTTCCCTACCTATCTCCCTCCTTTTCCCCTTCGACTCCCTCTTTCTCCCAGCTGCAGCCCCTTTAGGGCTTGCAGCAGGCCTTTAAGGCCTTGGAACCCTAGGTTGTAGGCCTTAGGGCTTCTTCCAGCCCCTTAGCCCCTTCTTTCCCTAGGCCGCAACCCTCTTAGGGCTTGTGGCAGCCTCTAGAGTCTAAGGCCTACTTCCCCTTTGACCGCAAGCCTAACTAGCCTTGTTCCCTAGTCGTTGCCTTTCTTTAGCCAATTGTTGGCATTCTAGCCTTCTTCTTAGCCCTTCGTTGCCTTCTTTCCATCTCTGTTTGGGTCATTTAACTTTTGAGCTAATTATTTGTTTCTTGCAGCAGTATTGGGCACAAATTTGGTGGTTGCAAGTAGGAGAAATTGTGGGCAATTACTCTATCTATCTCCAAGGCCTCAAGGCCTAAGGGTTCGATCTCTAAACCCTGTTGTCCTCACTGTTTTCTACAGCATGATAATTACTTCCTAAATGTGGTTAAAAATCCAAAAATCCATATATGTGACATATAATTCATCTATAAGTTATCTAAACAAATTTACAAAGCATTGCATGAATTAGGCATTCATTATTTGGCATAAATCTACAAGTTTTGATCACCGTTATCTCTAGTATAAAATGCATCATAAGTTCTACTATAACAGTGATATTTGCATAAAAGAAAGGCTAAACTCATTTCAAGATCTTGTGTTGGCAAAATTGGTTTGACATTTGGGTTTCTATTGCTCACATTTTGCATGGATAGACATCTCATACTTTGCATCTAAAGAGCTCTCAATTAAATTTACTCACTGCAGTTGTAAATTACACTTATAGCTCATTGAATATCATAAGAACATAAGTAGCATAAAAGCATACTCTTGATTATGTTCTAATTGCTCATTGTGGAAAGGATTTGCTTATGTTGTTTAATGTGCTAGCATTTGACTTTGGAGCTAACATTGTGTTCTCTTGTGAAAGTTACACTTTACACTAATAATCTCACTCCCTAAAGCACATTAATATCATAATTTTGTTAAATACTTGCCTAAGTGAATAAGTCTAAGAATTCATTGATATTGGTATCTATTGTTTCCATCATTCTAATTGGCATAAGATCCTTGGTATTATTGTCATTCTTGTTTCATTGCTAATATCTATTTGTGAATGATAACTTTACATTGGCATTTAAGATCTAAGAGTTCTTAACTTGAAGACTTCCTAATTTAATTGAACATCTCTTGAATAATTGGCATTGAGCAATATTGATATATCTTGGAAGGCTTCCAATTGTATAAGAGCATTGATAATCTTGTTGTCTCTTTTGAGTAATCATCATTGGCATTTTGAATCATTGGCTAATTGTTCTAAGATGCTAGTACCTAAGGGGAGGTATCATTAATCAAGTCTTTGCTTGCTTCTCTTTGGCCTCTTTCCCACAACGTACTATAGAGACTAACTTCAAAATAGTTAATACGACGAATACACCTAGAATAGGCATCTAATTAAAAGCAATCAAAATCCTGCATTTCACCTACGTCATAGGATCTACATTTCATCTAGGATAGTTAAGACTTCATCAAGCAATGGTTGTTCATCCGATCACCTGTTTCATAATTGATCTAAAGCAAGTAAGTTGACTCCAAAAGGCACTGGTCTCATAAATAGTTTAATCTAATCTCTAAAAACTTGCTAAAATCAACCAAGTGGCTAGGCCATTCAATTATGTCTCTCAGACTTGTTGGTTGCCAACAGGTCTTGCATTTCCATCTTCCATATGGACTACCTCCTATAGCCTGTTGTTGGAAGATTGCTATAACAGAGTGGGCGGGGATTCAGAGTGGCATGCCTCGTCCTGAGTTATTGTCGCACTATGCCTGTACAATCTGAGCTACAACAATATGTGTTGAAAAGTGTAACTAGGTTTGGTCTTCATAATGACATGTAATTATGATTTTATGTAAAGAGATGTAAAGAAGAAAAATAAAATATTGTAATGCTTGCATCATGGATTTCATGAGCAAGAGATTTTATTTTTGAGTCAAGGCTCCCACGGAGAGCCTTTAGGAATTTTGTCATCTAGTAATAAAAGAATAAAAGAGTCATTATCATGTAAAGAAGTGATGTTACACATTATAAAGAGTCACACTTGTCTATGTAAAGTAGTCCTCCAAGACCGTGTCACTAGCCCTCTCCAAGTCGGCCTACAATGAATGAAGAATCTATAAGATGAAGTCGGCTTTTGTCCAAGAGATCATGTTGGCCTAAGCGTCATGAAAAACCGTGTATATATGGCCTCATTTGAAAGGCATGAATTTGGTCAAGCAAATCAAGTAAGAAGTGCGAGATAGCCTCTAGAAGAAGTCTCCATATCAACGAAGCAAAAAGAAGAAGAACGAAGATACTCCAATTTCGGTTTTGGGTTAGCTTGTCTTCCCACATGCGAAGAAAGTAGAGCCGAAGGTATCCAGAGGAAGTCGAAGTAGCTAATGTCTATTGTATGGGTGTAAGGCCTGTATGGGTGGAAGGAGCCGAAGAAGAAAATATTAGGGTTTCGGTGGTAGGGCTACTAGCTTACAAGAGAAGGTCGAGGACTAAGGTAGCCGAGACCAAGAAGAAGAAGAAGTCGATGACCAGAAGATCAAGGAAGCTGAGAGCTAGAAGGAGAAATGCAGTTTGAGACTCTAGAATGAAGTCGACAAAGAGAAGAGGTAAAACATCAACGAGGCTAATGACAAGGGTCTTGGGAGGACACTAAAGTCAAAGGTATTTTTCATGGTCTTGGTATTCATCAATTAAAGATCGATAAGAAGAATTCCTGATTGGGTTTTCCTCTCAAAGAGTGAGAGGTTTTGGCCTTGGCTGATAAGCCTACATACTGTGTCTCTTGTCTTTTATTGTTTATTTGGTAATTGTCTTGATGAAAAGAACACATTGATAATATAACAAAGAGAAGATCATAATACAAGAAGTAAAAGAATATCACAAGCAATTATCAAGAAGAGAAATTTCTTAATCATTAATGCATTAGATTCTCAATAATACGGAAGTCTGAAACATCAGCTTCTTACCTGTGAAAGCTTCCTCTTGTGTAACTCGTCCATGAAACTTGTGTGGATTCATGTTCTACATAAATACTGCAGTGTTGCATGCCTCTGCCCACAAGAACTTAGGCAGTCCCTGATCATGCAACATGGCTTTGGCTACTCCAACAATTCTGCGGTTCTTTCTCTCAGCCACCCCATTCTGTTGAGGGTTATGAGGTGAAATCAACTCTTTATTAATGCCCTTCTTCTCACACAAGTCCTTGAAGGCATTGGAGACATATTCTCCACCATTGTCACTCCTCATTGCCTTGATCTTCTTCCTGGTCTAGTTTTCTACCACTGCCTTAAACTCCATGAACTTGGTTAAGACCTCGTCGTTCTTCTTCATAAAAAATATCGAAGTTTTTTGAGAATAATCATCAATTGAAGTAACATAATAGCCATGTCTCATAACGGATGAAGAAGAGAAGGGCCTGCATACATTTTAATGCACCAGCTCCAAAATCCCTTTGGCTCTGTTGTCTCGCCCTGAAATAAGTCTTGGCATACTTGCCAAGCGTGCATCCCTTGCACACTCCATTCTCGTCAAAGATGCATGTTGGTACTCTTGTGGCTATTTGTTGAAGAATCTTTAGCACCCCATTATGAAAGTGTCCCATGCGCCTTTTCCAAAGTTCACCAACATCTCTACCCTGCTCACCACTTGCCTTACTGCTCAAGGCTATGCATGTTTCAACTTGCAACTTCTAAAGGTTCTTCATCCTCATACCTATCTACTTCACTGACCCAAAAGCTAAGTGTTTGAGGTACGCCTTACCTCTGCTGAAGATGACATCATATCCCTTGTCCTCAAGGGTAGCTACTGAAACAAGGTTCTTCTTCAAGCCTGGAACATAGATGACATCAGTGAGATGGAGAGGGCTCCTAGACTCCCTCTCAAAGATGACAATACCCACTCCCCTAGATGCATACTTTCCATCATCTCCTAGCTTGATTTGAAACTACATGTCCTTCTCCTTCAACTAGCTGAAATACTCCTTGTTCCTGGTCATGTGGAAAGACGCTCTAGAATCAATATACCACGTGCTACTCCCTACTGAGCTTGCCATGCAAGCTATCAATGAGAAATACTTCTTGAACTAAGAAGCAAACCCATTTACATCATCAGATGCAATCACATGATCCTTGCTAGATCTCTTCTTTTGACTAAGACACTTAGTAGCATAGTGCCCAAACTCGTGGCAATGGAAACACTTGATCTTACTTAGATCCTTCTTCTTCTTCTCGCCCTCCTAGTAGGAATCAGACTTCCCTTTGCCTTTCTTTCCCTGAGCTTTGCATGTCGGAGCAAATTTCTCCTTGTCCTCTATCTTTGCTGATCTACCATCTCTGGTCCCTCTCTGGATCTCTTCTTGAATGCAGTTAATCCATAACCTTTCCCAACTAGGAAAATTTTCTTGGTCACTGACAACATCCTAGAAACTATACCAAGACTTATGAAGTCCTAATAGAGCAAAACTCACAAGGTCACTCTCTGGTATAGTGACACCCACACCACCTAGGTCATCTCAAACTTGGGAGAACTTCGAAAGATATGTGACGACAGGATCTCCTTTGCTCATTTTGATGCTCCTTAGCTTCTCCTTGAGAGCTAGCTTCCTGACATCACTGATACCTTGAAATGGATCCAAGATGGCTTTGAACATCTCATATGTTGTCTTCTTCTCATGGAGATGAGGAATGTTATGATCTTTGACCCCCTCTAGAATAATCCTTTTTCCCTTGATATCATTATTAGTATGTTGGGCCAACTGTTGGGGATCTTGTGGTGGCAGTATAATATTCTTCACAAACTCTCCCACCCCATTATTTTCCAACACTATTTTGATCCTTTCCTTCCATGAGGAGAAGTTAGATGCTCCTTCTAAACATTGATCTACTCTCGGTCCTTGGTACACCATACTCCTTGTCCAAAGAATTGTCCTTCACAAACTAATCTGTGTTCTTCACAAATCTAATCTTCTTGGTGCTAATATTTATGTTGTTCTCTTCTCTAATCCCATGTAGTTTTTCCACGAAATTCAGCAGTTGTTATGATGAACAATTTGAAACTAACTTCGTTTCACCGAGACACATAATTTCTCTACTCTAGATAAGCAATGAAACAAAACATATAGATAAAGAACACAATAACACAATGATTTTTCTTGGAAAACCCACTTCTTTACTGTAGAATTTATTGGTAGAGTTTGAGCATTAGATCTCTTACAAGGCAATACTGTCACTAGAAAATGTTAGTTTTTGGTAGCATCGGAAGTGCTCTAGCCTTGAAAAATTGTGGAGAGACTAAGGCACATGAGTTCTAAAGAACCCAGAAACCGTTTGGTGAAATTCCACCCGTATTGTATTTTATTAAAATAATTAATATTTTTAATGGGTTTCCTAAGTCTAAACTTAGGGAAATTAAAATATTAATGGGTATTAATCAAAATATGGGTGAGAATGATCTAGAAGACGGATCAAGTCATGTTTTAATCTTAGCCGTTGATTAGAGACTTAATCTCGGCCGTTGAAGTCTCAACAGGAAAATTATAAGAAAGAGGCTTGGGGTTCATTTAGAAACACACAAAGAGATTGAGGAAATCGATTTTCTAAGGTGGGAAGTTCTCAGGAGGAAAGTTCATTGGGGAGATCTTGCAGCAGAGGGGCAGTGAGATTCCGGGAGGAATTTCCAAAGAATACAAGTTAGAGAAAGGACAGAAAGATGTTTAGAGGAGGGCTACGCTGGCCTACGTAGTCTTGACGTAGAGGCAGCGCAGTCAGTGTGGGGAAGTCGAGTTTCTACAGAGGGAATTCGAAGTTCAGGTGTCGAAAGCCAGGGTGTGAGATTGGAGGCAAGAAAGTCGAATTCTCAGCCAGCAGAAGATCTAGAGCATAGAGGCAATGTAAACCCAGGAGGGATGACGCAAAAACTGCCTAGGGTGACGCAGTTTGACACAAAGTTTATCAGAAGATGATGTAGAGCCTCCCAGAGCTGAGGATCAGTCATTAATTCTCCAATGACATGGTGAGATTATTTCACCAGTCTTTTGTCTAGTATTTTCTCTGTAAATAATTTCTAGTTGAGCATCTTAGATTTGTATTCAAAATTTTCTCCTTCATAATAATAAACCCTCAGAGCTGTTGCACTAGTTTTCTCAAATTGGGTTTTTCCAGGGACTATTTAATCCAAAAATAATTGTATCCTATGTATCTTGTTCTTTACTCAGTTTCCTTGTTTCATGTAATCAAATTTAAGTAGTGTAGGCTGCAAAAGAAATTTGCTTTAGTATTTAGAAGAATAACTTGATGAATGTAATTAAAATCAAGTAGGTGAAGTAGATTCAAATTTTCTACAGTAGGGGTTCCTTGATGATTAGGAATTTTCACAGAAAACACACTTGTTCTCTCTTCTTATACTTAACTTGAAACACCCTACAAGCAACCTGACCCAACTCCTACTTCTTTGCGCAGTCTCTGCCCCTATTTTCTTGCACGGGAAATCTTCTATTTCCTAGCACAAATTGGACCCCTATTATTTAGGAATTTCCTTCTTAATCTTAGCACAAACTTGCAACAAGAATGTCTCTCTATCGCAATGTATGGCTCCTCCAAAATATGCTCTCTCTACAAGAAGCTCTCCTCACACAAACTCATGCAAACAATAATGATACAAACTTGTTCCTTTATTGTCCTTTTATCAATTCGACCCATACTATATCTGGCGAGTACAAACTTAGAACATGAGTTGAGTTTGACTTGTTAACTAAGTCAAACTAACTCTCTAACTCGTCCTTGCCTTAGTTAGAAACTAAAGCTCCCACTCATCCTCTTCTAAATTTGAATTGGCACTTGGAAGTCCGCTTAACTATCCCTCCAAATCTGCGCATGAATAAACCATCTCCACGAACTTGTCCTATTCACCACGAACTTGTCCATGGTAAAAGGAAGACTAATTGTGGTATTTCTTGACTAAGGAACGAGTCAAGAAGACCTTCCACGCTACCATTTTCAACACCTTTATGAAAGATCTTTCAAGTAACGAAAAAATGAGGGAAATTTTGGGGTATTTCTGTGTTTTCTTTTCCTTATTTGACAACCTCCTATTCAACCTACCCTTACAGTGGACCTTACAAACATGAAGTGTGACTCCCCTACACCTACACTCCAAATTGGTGGCCTATGACCTTTATTTCATGGCTAGAAGAGAGGTGTTGCAGTCCAAAAAGGATGCTTTTTCTTACAAGTTACTATTAACCTTGTTTCATTCCAATGTTACATTTATTGTCTTGTTGAATTTATTGTTGAGGTTCTGGACTATAACTTATCACCATTGTCAGAGAAGATATTGGGAAATAAAAAATATACAACAATATATTCATTTTTTCATTTTTTTAAGCATCTAAAGCAACAACATCGAACAAACATATTGCTACATAAATATGAAAATAACACTGATATAAGATGTATATGATGTCAAGTGTTGCATCACAAATTGACACTGAAATATGATTTGTACTTATAAGATGATACAAGATCACACCAAGCAAAAATAAATGTATCTCATGGGATGAATCATGGCAATGGAAACAATTGATTTCCCCTTGTTTGCTTGATGGAAAATGATCATAGTATACTCAGAGCTCAATGCCTTAACTCATTTTTGCAACTGAGGTTAAAAGACCAAGAATTTGGTTAGAAGGTGAGATCAGTGTTATAAAGATTGAACTGGACTGACTGATTTAGACTGACCTGATTGTTTTGATCTTTCCCTGGGGCTCTAACAAAGTGTAGCGACCTGTACATCATCTCAGTGCGATGGAGCCTCCTTGCTCATTGACTTACCATATCACAGATAAGGTAGTATCTGATGTCTATCTGTTGGAGAATGTTGGAAATAATACTGAGAGGGGGGGGTGAATCAGTATTATTAAGTTAGATATTTTCTTTTTCAACTTCAGATCATATACGCTACTTAGGTTAATACAAACAGCGTATATATGCAACTACAGATAAAGAAACCCGTGTATATAAAGCAGACTTATTATTTGATTTATCTTTCAGATGTCAATCATTAATCTGTGAATCAGAAGCAAATAAACAGTACCAGAAACAGTGAAACAGAGCAGAAGACAGTCACACACAAGAACACAAGATATAAGGAGGAAACCCAATGTGGGTGAAAACCCCCTGCTGCAATTCGTCTCTATCTTCTTTTTAATTAGAAACTTCTCTTTACAATGTTTTGTACTGGTGCAGACTTTACCAGTACGTAGGCTACAACCTGCAGAGAGCTACAACTCTCTCTCGTTCTCCAGCTTTCCTAGAAAGGAGCTCCAACCCCCTTAGTTCTTGTACTAGCCTTGAGATACTAGTACGCAGGCTCCTACCTGCAAAAGGCTGCAACCTTTTCTTTGCTTTTAGGGACCTCGTTTCATTAATTTTCAGACTGGATCCACAAGTAACATCAATCAAACATCAAGAATTTCTGCATCAACCAAACTTCTTTTCACCAATCAAAGCTAAATCAAATAAACCCTTCTCTGACCGTTGTACCCAGTACACAGTAACTATAACCAAACACCAAATTCTAAACCCAGAACTCTGCAGCAATAAATTAGAAGCAGCTAGAGCATAAATCAAGATATGCACGCTACTTCACTATTCAGAAACTTGCGAGTATACGCTTCTGTACCACAACCAACCTGCGTATACGCTTCTTTCACTTACAAAAAAAGCGTGTATACGCACCTACACTTCACTGAACCTGCGTACAGATCTATAAAGGATAATTCATTCTTTTAAACATTCAGTCATTGGTTAACCCAAATTATTAGATTTATAGATCAAGTGTGCGCCACATATAACAGATCAAAATCATACAGAGATACCAATGTTCAAGCCTTGAGATTTTGATCCATCAATAGACCTTATCCTTCTTGCGCTCAGGTTCCTCCTTCCTTTAAATCCAAATCTGCACCATAATCCAATCACCAGAATTCCAGATCTAGCATAACATCAGATATTCAATAATTCAGATGGTGATCGTGCCTAATGATCTCCTCCCTCTTTTATAGTGCTAGGCCTTTCTCAATACCAAGGTCCAAAACCATAACAAAACAATACCAAGGGCCAAATACTTGGGATCAACACACTTGTTGAGATACCATGGTCCAAAACCATAGGTTCAAATACCAAGGACTAACTACCACAGACCAAAAGTAAGTTCTCCAACATATAAAAGCTTTTCTTTGCATGAAAGTGCGTGTATACGCATACGCACCTTTGAAACGTCAAACCCGCGTGTATACGCGTCTTTGTCTAGATGAACCTGCGTATATGTCTTTTCCTTCATTCTGAAAGCCTGAACTGAGATCTGTTACCAAAGAGAGTTGCCATCAAGGACAACACCTGTGCCATAGCTCCAAACCTGTGCCATAATGCCAACAATCTCCCCCTTTGGACTTGATGGCAACCCAAAATCCTCAAAGTCATTCTCCCCCTTTGTCATCAAGGGCAAAGGGTTGTGCTCCCCCTGAGTACATGCTAAAATTTCTGCCCTGCTGTGCTGACCATGCTCCCCCTGACTGTAGGCAAGATCTGCAAAAGATGTTCTTCAAGAAGAACCATGACTTATACATTATAAAAGACCTTCCTATCACCAAAAGACTCAATACATACATCCATCACCCAACCAAGTGGGGATACATCAGAAAATTACATATGACAACCAAGTTCATTACATGTTCATCCCAGGCATAGTGGGGAAACCAAGATAGGCTGTTACATGACCTTGACACCATAAAAGAGATACCACAAAAGAGATACATGACATAGAGACGAAATAACTAGAACAAGACTTATGAAAGTCATAAATAACTAACAGCAGCAGCATCTGTCAATCACAATTCAGATCAGTAACCAAGATTTCCTTCTGTTCTCCCTCTGCCTCTACTCCACCTAAAACCAACAACAGCTGTGAACTAGAACCAAAAGCTTCTAAGATAATGCCAACAATGCATTATTAGAAGATTATCTGCTCCCCCTGAACCTGTGCCAGATGGTCTCTATCAGATCCATATCAGACTCTCTCCAACCAGAGTCTGTCCTTGCTGATTTTCTTTAGAACTCCATATACGCGACTACACCTGCATAAATTGGCGAATGTACGCGGATCTTCCTCATTCAACTCGCGTACACCCATTTTCCCTGAAACAGACACGATTTAACAGCAAGATGATGCATCAACTACTCCCAGCTTCTGTCTGAGGTATTCAAATGTCTCCCTGGATAGTGGTTTGGTGAGAATATCAGCAACTTGTTCCTTAGAAGGAACATACTCCAATTTGACCTTTTGTTCCAACACTTGTTCCCGGAGAAAGTGATACTTGATCGGTATGTGCTTGGTCTTTGAATGCATGACTGGGTTCTTTGAAATGTTGATTGCACTTGTATTATCACATAAGATGGAGATAGGTGGTGTACAAGTGATTTGAAAATCCTGCAAGGTCTGCATCATCCAAAGAAGTTGAGTGCAGCAAGATGCAGCAGCCACATATTCCGCTTCAGTTGTAGATAAAGCAATCGAACTCTGTTTCTTGCTGAACCAAGATACTAATCTGAAACCCATAAAGAATGCACCATGTTACCGGGAAAAGTGTCTATTAAGAACTGCTCTATCCCACTAAGGTGTGACAGCTGCCTTAGAAACAAACAAAGAAAAGCTACTTTTGTTTTTCGTTTATGAATTATAGATAGAGATGAACAGAAAGACCAACCTCTGTCTTGCGCCAATCTCCTGATTTGATCCTTCTCTTCTTTGATAGTCCTCAGCTACCTGCTCCCTTGCACGCCCAGCTTCACAAAGTACCTGTAAGATCATAGAAGCATAGCACTATACAAAGACATGGATCTATAATCATAAACAATCTAGGGTCAGATGTAAATTGACCATACAAATGTAACAAGCATCAATGACACAAAAGCATGGAGAAAAACTCAAATAGCTTTTATTGATAAACAAGAAAAGAGCCAAGAGGAGTTACAACCGATTGTTCTGACCCAGCATCAACCTCCCAGCAAAGAAGCCCCTCTTCACCTCAAACAAAGCTTAGATCACCCAACAATCTGATGTTTGTCTCAAGAAACCAACAGCAATTCCTTACAATATGCAAAATTCCAGCCTCTGGATCTCTGGGATGAGGGATCCATATATAGATATCTGTAAGGGGGATGAGTCAGCTTGTGATTTGATTAGTGTCTTCTCTCTGATAGTTCTTGCTTCCACTTGGAGACTGATGGCCTCTTACTCATCCTTGGTCAAATTCAGTGAGGCAAGTGTCACAGGAGAAGATTCTGGAAGCTTCCATTGCCTCTCCACCTCGCGGAATGACACTGCCATTTGTCATTTCTCGCCCATCGCACCCCACATAAGGGACTTTTGAAATGCAACGCACCCTCACAGTGTATTTGGGTGAGATGCAACGCACTTAGCCAATGGAGCAGCTGCAATGATCCTGTTTTGACCAATTCTGAGCAGTTTCTCATGGAGAACTTCTGGGAGAAGCTGTAATCTGTTGACCTTGTTCCTTTAGGGGTTAGAACAACACTTTTAGGGACTTAGGAGCCCTTGGTTTATGGACATTTCATGCTTGGGGTTGTAGGGCCCAAAAATGTCTATAACAGTTGCCCCCTAAAGTATGAGGCCGTTAATCTTTTGGTGTCGGGTGAAATGCTTTATTATGAGGATCCGAAGTTCTTTCAATGCTGAGAGGAGACCTGTAATAAGATACAATACAATACATTATCTTCATACTATTTTCATGATCTAGCTGAGGCGGGCATTCCCATGCTCAGCTTTATAAATTCATTTTCATGTACATAGGACAAACAATTGTCTGAGTGTAGACTGATGATTCTGATAGAGCCATCATCCTTTTGAGTGGATGATTATCTGTGCAGCAATCATGTACATTTAATGTCTTTATTTCCCTGAATATATATCGCAGCCCAGATGGATGAAACTAGATTCGGGGTCTTCAATCTCGTCCGAGCTTCACTCGAAGTACAAGTCGATCCATGTGAAAAATGTTCTGAAGTCGAACATGGAAAGACATCGCTTGATTACCAGTCAATGATGTAAACTGTTAACAAGCGCGAGAGAATCACCGATAATGATAATGACCCTCAAGGTACTGCATTACAATTCACGTGGTGTGAATAAAGGACTTGGCGTCGAACACCACGCAAAATCTTCCAGTCGAAGGCCATTGATGTAAACCTGTCGTCGGAAGTGAGAAACTTGCCATTGAGGCATGCAAGCTTCAAAGTACTGAATGGGGTGTTCCTAGATCAACTTCTTGGATAATGAGCTGATGTCGACAAGAAGTGATCTGTCACAGGAGGGCCTTAATGAATCCCACATCAATGACACAGAATGGAGCAAATGATTTTAATGGAGGTGAAAACGATCTGGTGATATAAGGTTCAGGGTGGTGGTCATGAAAGAATGGAGTATAATGTATGGTAGTGGGTGAGACACAGGTGAATTCTCTGAATGACTTCTCTTGAACATATCAGTGACACTAATGTGATGGATTGGTAGCATTAACCCCAAATGTGGATGGTATGGCGTGACCATGGTGATGTGACCGGTGAATGAAACAACCCAACCCGACTCGGACACGAAGTGGAAGTGTCATGTTCAAGAGCGACTTGCTACCAACAAAGTTTTCTTCAAGTTTTCTTCCCAATTTTCCCTAGTCATTGCTGACCAATACCTCTTTATTTTTGTCAAGCTTGAGGAGGATAACATATGCTTGTTCTATAATTTGCCCTTCGAGCAAACCCATTGCTATGTTTTAACGAGCCTAGTGATAGTGAAACTCGTTCTCGTCTATAGACAAGTTTGTCACTATTAATCTTTTTAACGAGTTTAACGACAAAGATAACTCGTTCCTCTTCAATTTTAGAGAGTCTGAAAAGGAACGTAAAGGTAACTCCAAAATTTCTTTTTCGTCATCTAATCCCTTAAGTCCGAAAAAGTATAAAACAATACAGAAGGGATGGATTTTCGATACTTTTAACGAGCCGAACAAAACAAGTGCTCGATCTTTTTGTGCAATAATACCTCAGGTCCAAAAAGATTAAAATCTAGAGGAGGGATGGCACTTCCTGTCCCTTTAACGAGCTCGAGAGGCCAATGGCTCGGCAATCTTTTCATATTTTACGAGTCAGTTGAAAAGAGCTTAAAGGAGACTCGTCTTCTGAGGAACGAGTGATAAAACGGGTAGCAGCTGATTCCAGGTAAGGTTTGGAATTTTCCAATCACGGCAGTGTCACAAGGATGGCTAGTGAAATCACTCTTCGCAACTGTTCCTCAAAATGGGTAAACAATCAAATGGAGGTGAATGATCGGCCAATGAAAAAGTGGAGGTGACGGTGCAAACACGACCAAGGCTTTAACGGCTGAAGTACTACATTCACAATGGTTATTTACCGGGGAATAGTTCATTTTTTAACGAGCTTAAACGTGGGGGGGAACATTTTCTCATGTCTTATGTTTATTTTTTAACGAGCTTGAACTATGTGCTAAAACTGCTCGATTGAATGGTCCCTTTTTTATTTTACCATAAATAGCTTTGGTCTTTCAAAGACTGTACTGTATTTTCAAATGTTTCATCAAACTAGTCAGAAATGAACAATATATGCTTGAAAATGAGTTAGAACACTAATATTTTACTTTGAACTACTTAGAAAGTAATGAAAAAGTGTTTTTACCTCTCATTTTACCATTTCATTTGAACTTTGGTTCGTTGGAGCTTTGGAGGTGCTTTCCCCCTTTGATTTTCATCAGTTGATTTCGGTAGATTCTGTGGACGATTCTCGGCGCTGTCTAGACCAGGTAGGAGCTAAACCTGAGCTCTTCCATTTCATGGTTTCCATTTTACATTCTGAGCTTGGTTCCTAGTTTTTCTGAGCCCTTGGGGTTTGAAAAACTCATTCTGCTTTCAGTGCACCCTCTGTGTATTGAAAAGTGCGTTGAATGTTGGCCTGTCCAAAGGCTATCTGACATTCAACACATCCAAAACACTGCTGTAGGTGCGTTGGGCGCAGAAAAGGAATTTAATGCACAATTTTTTATGGAAATTTTTCCTGTTTCTTACCAAAATCAGGATCTAACTCCTCTCTTGTTTTTTTTTCAGAGATCTTTGGAGTAAGATGACCATTACATGGCGAGAACGTGAGCATGAAGAAGAAGACATGCTTGCCCTACATGATCCGGTTACAATAAATGCACTGCGGAACTGTGGCTTGCTGAAGTTCTTCCGCATTTCTAGCATGAGACAGCAGATCAACTTACTGCAGTATTTGCTCAATGCTTGGGATCCTACCAACCAGGTTTTCCAGATCAGGGGAAAATCTATCCCCTTGACTGTAGTAGACATCTATTTCTTGACTGGCTTGTCGAGGCGGGGTACCCCCATCTCTTTATCAGGTTCGGCCCAAGGAGGCGACTCTGTGAGAGATTATGTTCGCCGGTACTGCAGAGAAGGATATCAGCTGAGTAAAGACGGCAAGATCATCATCCGTGATGTCACTGACAGGTCCCTCAGGACTATTTTGTTTACTTTTGGTAGGATGGTCGGTGGTGCGGCTCTTCATGTAGCCAACCAATCTTATATGCAGTATGCCTTGGAATGCCTCCAACCGAAGGTGTTCAACTGGTGCGACGCAGTACTTCTTGTGATGAAAGAACAGTTGACCAAGATAAAGAGCGGGAGGTTGAAGAACTTTGGGTATGGTTCTATTTTTACCGCCTTTGCCTTGGAGAAGACACCACTGATGCAGCCGCAGTATATTGCACTCGATTTACCTTCCCCTACTGAACCACGTATGCAGAGATGGGTTGACCATATGTCTAGGCATGTCGGTCAGTCTCAGATTTCATTTTCTGATACCTTCTTCAGGTGGTTTGATCGTCAGGAGATGGTTTATTCTGAGTATCCATACACGGGCATGGACTTCCGGGGTGATCCGGATTTAGTACTACCGGATGGCGAATAGTGGGGTGCCATTGGTAAAATCTTTGACCATATTCTTGTTTATTGTTTTTCATTTATAATGTCCTTGTGCTTTATTCTATCAAGACTTTAATCAAACTCATGTGTACATGCAGATGTTGGTCTTGTTCGTCCAGTAGTTCGCCTAAGAGTACCAGCAGTCGCCCCAGCAGGAGAGGCCGTCGGAAGGGCTATCCTTCGTGACCTCGATGTGGCCGAGACTCCCACAGCATTACAGGAGCAGGTTGAGGGCCTCACTCTTGGTATTCTAGATGTGAGGACTGACGAGCTACCTTTGAGGTTACAGCAGCATACTACTGGTGTGCCAAGACGATGGACTCGTCTCTTACGGATGATCGCACAGGCTGTGACTTGCTATCACGAGCATCATTAGACTAGGGTGCCCCCTAGCATTTTGAGTTTTTGGGTCACTTGACCGATTTTGTCTTGGTTACAGAACATTATGTGTAAACCATAAACAGTTATATATATATTTTTGATTTTCGGAGTTTTATTTTGGTTAAGTTACATGATCCAAATGCAAACATTGATGGTATGTTTCTTTTTATAAATGTTGCAAATGTCTATCTAACACATAATTTGCTAATGAGTCAGTTAATGTGTTTAAGTTTATGGAAATATGTTGATATTGAATAAAATCAAATTGTCTTTCCAAAATCTTAACCCTTAGGAACATGCGATAAATAGCTGGGTTTCGGACGGAATATATACCCGTGAGTTGTAGTATTACAAGTTGTGAGTCTAGCCTGACAATTAGTCGGCGTATACCATGTGTGATGGCATCAGAGAGAAGTTCTATCAACGTGCTATATTCAGCGATGTTATTTGTTGATCGACCAATACATAGCCCTCTGAAACTTACTAACTCGCCGCTTGGATCAAAAATAGCCCAGGCTGCGGAAGATAGGTTCCGCGAACTACGACTCGCTGCGTCGGCATATCCAACACATGACTCCAATAGGTTTGACATCCGCAACAAATGTAAAAAGTGGATTACTTGACCAAAATAAACACTTTAGCGAAAACAAAAACATAACAAAAGCATACAGGTTACCATTACGCATAGTAACGCTTGAGGTACAACCCATTACGAGGTTGCGCCAGTGGAATTCTGTCATAATCCATTAACTCATAGGCTCCTTTTGCTAACACTCGTTTAACAATATAGGGGCCCATCCATAAAGACTTAAATTTACCTGCTCCCAATTTATCGAATTCTTGGTCGTAAAGTAAGACTAAGTCACCTTCCAAGAAGACACGGGGTTTGACATTTTTATCGAACTGCGCCTTGACTCGTTTCTTATGGGCTTTGTTAGCCAAAGCGACATCACGACGAGTTTCATCCAATTGGATTAATTCCAAGAAACGAGCTTATTCTTCTGAAGTTCCGGGGAGGAGATCAATTGCGAGTTTGAGAGACGAGATTTCGAACTGGATTGGTAAAACTGCTTCCAGGCCATATACCAGTTGGAAAGGTGTAAACCCGGTTGCATTCCTTACCGATGTTTGGTAAGCCCACAAAGCTGAGTACAGGATTAGGTGCCATATTCTTTTGTGAACTCCAATCATCCTTTGCAGCATGCGCTTTAGGACCTTGTTGATTGCTTCAACTTGTCCGTTGGCTTGCGGATAATATGGAGTAGAGCTGTTGTGAGACAACCCTAGTTTGGCAGCTAATTCGACCATCATGTGATTGCGAAAATGCGATCCATGATCTGTGACTATAGCCTGTCGTACGTCGAATCTGGCGACTACATGATTGAAAAAAAAGAGGGCAGCTGTTTCACCAGTATTATCTAATGTAGGCATCGCCTCGGCCCATTTGGTAAAATAGTCAACCGCGACTATGATATACCCATGCCCCCCGGTCGAGGTGAGGTTACATGTCATGAAATCAATGCCCCATTTGGCGAATGGCCAAACAGCCACTATTGGCTGCAGAGGTGTGGGTGGTCTTAGCTTTATTTGAGGTGAAGAGGGGCTTCTTTGCTGGGAGGTTGATGCTAGGTCAGAACAACCGGTTGTAACTCCTCTTGGCTCTTTTCGTGTTTATCAATAAAATCTATTTGAGTTTTCCTCCATGATTTTGTGTCATTGATGCTTGTTACATTTGTATGGTCAATTTACATCTGACCCTAGATTGTTTATGATTATAGATCCATGTCTTTGTATAGTGCTATGCTTCTGTGATCTTACAGGTACTTTGTGAAGCTGGGCGTGCAAGGGAGCAGGTAGCTGAGGACTATCACAGAAGAGAGGGATCAAATCAGGAGATTGGCGCAAGACAGAGGTTGGTCTTTCTGTTCCTCTCTATCTATAATTCATAAAGGAAAAACAAAAGTAGCTTTTCTCTGTTTGTTTCTAAGGCAGATGTCACACCTTAGTGGGATAGAGCAGTTCTAAATAGACACTTTTCACGGTAACAAAATGGCGACTCCGCTGGAGTCGCCATTTTGTTACCGGGAAAAGTGTCTATTTAGAACTGCTCTATCCCACTAAGGTGTGACATCTGCCTTAGAAACAAACAGAGAAAAGCTACTTTTGTTTTTCCTTTATGAATTATAGATAGAGAGGAACAGAAAGACCAACCTCTGTCTTGCGCCAATCTCCTGATTTGATCCCTCTCTTCTTTGATAGTCCTCAGCTACCTGCTCCCTTGCACGCCCAGCTTCACAAAGTACCTGTAAGATCACAGAAGCATAGCACTATACAAAGACATGGATCTATAATCATAAACAATCTAGGGTCAGATGTAAATTGACCATACAAATGTAACAAGCATCAATGACACAAAAGCATGGAGGAAAACTCAAATAGCTTTTATTGATAAACAAGAAAAGAGCCAAGAGGAGTTACAACTGGTTGTTCTGACCCAGCATCAACCTCCCAGCAAAGAAGCCCCTTTTCACCTCAAACAAAGCTTAGATCACCCAACAATCTGATGTTTGTCTCAGGAAACCAACAGCAATTCCTTACAATATGCAAAATTCCAGCCTCTGGATCTCTGGGATGAGGGATCCATATATAGATATCTGTAAGGGGGATGAGTCAGCTTGTGATTTTATTAGTGTCTTCTCTCTGATAGTTCTTGCTTCCACTTGGAGACTGATGGCCTCTTACTCATCCTTGGTCGAATTCAGTGAGGCAAGTGTCACAGGAGAAGATTCTGAAAGCTTCCATTGCCTCTCCACCTCACGGAATGACACTGCCATTTGTCATTTCTCACCCATCGTACCCCACAGAAGGGACTTTTGAAATGCAACGCACCCTCACAGTGTATTTGGGTGAGATGCAACGCACTTAGCCAGTGGAGCAGCTGCAATGATCTTGTTTTGACCAATTCTGAGCAGTTTCTCATGGAGAACTTCTGGGAGAAGTTGTAATCTGTTGACCTTGTTCCTTTAGGGGTTAGAAAAACACTTTTAGGGACTTAGGAGCCCTTGGTTTATGGACATTTCATGCTTGGGGTTGTAGGGCCCAAAAATGTCTATAACACACCACCACTTGTGCTCTTCCTGTCATCCACGCTTCCGGCCCAATCTACATCTGTGTAAGCATGAAGTGTGAGATCTGTATCTCTAGGATACCATAAGCCATAGTTTTGAGTTCCTTGAAGGTACTTGAAGATTCTCTTGACTGCCTGAAGATGAGTTTCCTTTGGATTTGCCTGAAATCTTCCAACTATTCCCACTGCATGCATGATGTCTGGTCGGGTACCTGTCAAATAAAGTAGAATTCCAATCATAGATCTGTAGGTTGGTTGATGCACTGCTGATTCATCATTTGCACTGAGGCTGCATCCTGTGACCATGGGGGTACATACTGGTTTTGCATCTTCCATGCCATATTTCTTCAAAATCTGCTTGAGAGACTTGGTTTGAGACAAGAAGATACCGCCTTCATTTTGTTGGATTTGCAAACCAAGAAAATATGTCAGTTCTCCAAGCAAAGACATTTCGAATTCTTTCTGCATCACCAAGGCAAAGCTTTGACTCATAGCTTCTTCAATGATGCCAAAGATAATATCATCTACATACATAACAAGTATTAGCAATTTGTCATTTTCAATTTTTATGTAAAGATTGCTATCTGCCGATCCCTTTGAAAAACCTTGTTGATGAAGATATTTGTCCAAACGGTAGTACCAAGCCCTTGGAGCCTGTTTAAGACCATAGAGAGCCTTTTTTAGTCTACATACAAGATTTGGATCATTCCCAAGGATGAAACCATCTGGCTGCTCAATGTACACTTCTTCTTCTAAGTCCCCATTCAAAAAGGTTGATTTCACGTCCATTTGAAAAACTTTGAACTTCTGAAAGCTTGAGAGAGCAAGGAACATTCAGATGGCCTCAAGTCTAGCAACGGGAGCAAAAGTTTCTTAAAAGTCTATTCCTTCTTGTTGAGCATACCCTTTACACACAAGTCTGACCTTGTTTCTAATTACTTCCCCATTTTCATTCAACTTATTTTTGAAGATCCATTTTGTCCCGATGACATTCTTATCTTTTGGTCTAGGAACCAACTCCCAAGTGTTGTTCTTTTCGATCTGCTCAAGTTCTTCATCCATTGCCTTGACCCAGCATTCATCTTTGCATGCCTCTCTTACATTTTGTGGTTCAGTGGAGGAGAGCAATGCCAAATAGCTTTAGGCTTCTGCAATTGTTCTTCTTGTTTGTACACCTGCTTGTTTCTGCCCCAAAATCTGAGATTCTGGATGATTCTTCTGAACGTAACTGGATGGAGTCTTCTCTTCTATCCTTATTTGCTCCTCAGGTGCCTCTTGAGGTTCTTCTTCATCATCTGTCTGATTTGGAGGGTAGTCTTCATCCTCTTCGATATTTTCATGATTTACTTGCCTAGGGATGTATCCTTTTTCATCAACCACTACATCAATGCTATCAACAATTCTTCCAATTCTTTTATTGTAACACTAATATGCTTTGCTGTGGGGAGAATAACCAAGGAGAATGCCTTCATCTGCTCTAGGTTCAAGTTTGCGAAGCTGTTCATCAGTATTCTTAATATAGCATTTGCTCCCAAAAATTTTGAAATGCTTTACCGAAGGAGTCTCACCATACCAAAGCTCATGCGGAGTTTGAGTGTTGTTCACTCGGACATTTGTTTTGTTGAGAATAACAACCACAGCAAATGCAGCTTCACCCCAGAAGGTTGCGGGAGTTCCAGACTCATCAAGCATAGCACGAGCCATTTGTTGAACCGTTCTGTTCATCCTTTCCACCACTCCATTTTGCTGAGGAGTCCTAGTTGTAGAGAATTCCCTTCTTATTCCATGTTCTTCGCAGAAATCGAAAAATTCATTTGAGGTAAACTCCCCACCTCCGGTGCCATAACCAGTGTTCATCATCCTTGCTCAAATAGCATTGTTGTTGTCCTTCTTCAAATATGTATAAATTATTTGGAGTTCTTCTATGTTTGATCACTGTTTTTCCTGTATCAAGATCACGAACACTACATCCATTTGATCGAAATATTAACTCGATTCCTTGATCGCACATCTGACTGACACTCAGAAGATTATGCTTCAAGCCATCAACATACAAAACATTTCCAGCTTTGACCTTTTCTTTCAGCTGAGCAGTGCCTTTTCCTTTTATGGCTGCAGGGGTATCATTTCCAAAAGAAACTTTCTTTCCCTTTTCTAAAGCAGTATATGATTCAAGTTTTTCTTTATCACCTGTCATATGCTTCAAACATCCACTGTCGATGTACCATAGATTTTCCTGTCCTTTTGCATAAAAGGCTATCCCACATCTTTCTGGTTGTGGTTCCTTTACTCTCCATGTTCTAGTGCTTGAGGCTTGTTCCTTTGTCTGCTGAAACCTGCTCCTACATTCAGAGTCTTCATGACCGAAGTTATTACAAATAGAACATTCAATTTCATTTTCAAGTGTCGAAAAGTTGTTATAGGTCCTTTTCGTAATCTCAGTCATACTTCTTTGTTTTTGAGCTTCTCTGGTCATGATTGTCTTATAGGAAACACATTGAGATGCTTTGTGACCAAAGTTATGGCAAGAGAAACATTGGCCATTGAGGAAACTTCTGCAATTATCAAATCTACCAGCCAAATGATTGTAATTTCTATTGTCATCCATTCTTGAAGCAAATTGAGAAGTTTTTACCTATGGCTGATTGTAGCTTTTGTTCACCCTTAAGATGGATTTCCCCTGGTTTACCTGGTAGTCTTTGTTTGTTCTTGATGTAATTCGTCCTTGTTTTACCTGGTGATCTTCATTAGGCTTTTGCTCATTCCTCCTTGCTGCATCAAGATAACTCCTTGAGGTGGATGCTTGAGATGTTTCTCCATTATAACTCAGACCTGTCTTGATTAGTGGAGAACGTTGTACATTGATAATCTCATCCAGAGTTTCAGATCCTTTAACAAATTTAAGATTAAGAGCCTTTGTTTTCTCAATTTCTTTTCTAAGGCCAACAATTTCACATTCTAACTTCTCAAGAGATTTTTCTTTTTCATCAAGTTGGAATTGCATAGTATCAATGATCATATCTTTTTCTTCTAAACATATTTTGAGTCGAGAAATCTCTTCATAAAAACCATCTACATCTATAGCGTCCATGTAATCATCATCTTCAAAGGCCATTAAAAGATTATAATCATTACCTCGTTCATCTTCGTCAGGCCATCACTGTCTTCATGAGTGTAGTAACTTTTCTTAGTTGCATTTTGTTTCTTGTTCCATCTAACAGGTTCCTTCCCTTTGTCAATCTTATCCTTGTGAGGACATTTGGTAGCATAGTGACCAACTCTTCCACAAGCAAAGCATTTGAAAGGTAACTTACCTCAGAACCGTCCAGTACCCCATTGAAGATTTCTGACAAAATTTGATTCTTCTTCTTCTTCTGACACATGTCCTGACTCATAGTACTCTCCTTTGCCTGAAGCCTTGAAGGCAGCTTCTCTCCTGTCGGATGGACCTCCTTTCCTCATTTCATAAGCAGTTAGAATTCCGTGCAGCTGTGACATTTTAAGGCTTTGTAGATTCTCTTTTTCTTCTATTGTAGAAACTTTAGATTCAAACCTAGGAGACAAAGATCTTAGAACTTTTTCAACCACAATAGCCTTTTTTATTTCTTCACCCAAATTTTTCATACAATTAACAATCTCATCTACGCGAAGAAAATAGTTAGCCACACTTTCATCATTATACATCCGGATATTTTCATACTGAATCCTGAGGGTTTGAAGTTTTGTTCGTTTTACCTGATCATCTCCTTCATAGCTCAGAACAATCTTGTCCCATATCTCTTTTGCGGATTTAAACTGCATTACCTTGACAAATTCTAATTGAGATAGGCATCCTAATAGAGTATTGACCACCTTTGCAGTTGTTTCATATTTCTTCTTCTCAGCCGCATCTGTAAGAGTTGCTGAAGGAAAAGTATACCCTGTATCTATGATATCCCAGACTTCTGTACCAAGAGATTGAAGATAGGCAGTAACTCTTACCTTCCAATAAACGAAGTTTGTCCCATCAAAAATCGGTGGCCTGATTGATGCTTCCCTCTCGTAGTTGCTCATGATGAAAGATCTTTCTTCAAGCGATCAAGCTTCTTCTGAAGAACCTACTCCAATACCAATTGTTGGAAATAATACTGAGAGGGGGGGTGAATCAATATTATTAAGTCACATATTTTCTTTTTCAACTTCAAATCATATACGCTACTTAGGTTAATACAAACAGCGTATATACGCAACTACAGATAAAGAAACCCGCATATATAAAGCAAACTTATTATTTGATTTATCTTTCAGATGTCAGTCATTAATCTGTGAATCAGAAGCAAATAAACAGTACCAGAAACAGTGAAACAGAGCAGAAGATAGTCACACACAAGAACACAAGATATAAGGAGGAAACCCAATGTGGGTGAAAACCCCCTGCTGCAATTCGTCTCTATCTTCTTTTTAATTAGAAACTTCTCTTTACAATGTTTTGTACTGGTGCAGACTTTACCAGTACGCAGGCTGCAACCTGTAGAGAGCTACAACTCTCTCTCGTTCTCCAGCTTTCCTGGAAGGGAGCTCCAACCCCCTTAGTTCTTGTACTAGCCTTGAGATACTAGTACACAAGCTCCTACCTGCAGAAGGTTGCAACCTTTTCTTTGCTTTTAGGGACCTCGTTTCATTAATTCTCAGACTGGATCCACAAGTAACATCAATCAAACATCAAGAATTTCTGCATCAACCAAACTTCTTTTCACCAATCAAAGCTGAATCAAATAAACCCTTCTCTGACCGTTGTACCCAGTACACAGTAACTATAACCAAACACCAAATTCTGAACCCAGAACTCTGCAGCAATAAATTAGAAGTAGCTAGAGCATAAATCAAGATATGCACGCTACTTACTATTCAGAAACCTGCAAGTATACGCTTCTGTACCACAACCCACCTGCGTATACGCTTCTTTCACTTACAGAAAAAGCGTGTATATGCGCCTGCAATTCACTGAACCTGCGTACAGATCTATAAAGGATAATTCATTCTTTTAAACATTTAGTCATTGGTTAACCCAGATTATTAGATTTATAGATCAAGTGTGCGCCACATATAAAAGATCAAAATCATACAGAGATACCAATGTTCAAGCCTTGAGATTTTGATCCATCAATAGACCTTATCCTTCTTGCGCTCAGGTTCCTCCTTCCTTGAGATCCAAATCTGCACCATAATCCAATCACCAGAATTCCAGATCTAGCATAACATCAGATATTCAATAATTCAGATGGTGATCGTGCCTAATGATCTCCTCCCTCTTTTATAGTGCTAGGCCTTTCTTAAGACCAAGGTCCAAAACCATAACAAAACAATACCAAGGGCTGAATACTTGAGATCAACACACTTGTCGAGATACCATGGTCCAAAACCATAGGTTCAAATACCGAGGACTAACTACCACGGACCAAAAGTAAGTTCTCCAACATATACGCACTTTTCTTTGCATGAAAGTGCATTTATACGCATACACGCCTTTGAAACATCAAACCCGCGTGTATACGCGTCTTTGTCTAGATGAACCTGTGTATATGTCTTTTCCTTCATTCTGAAAGCCTGAACTGAGATCTGTTACCAAAGAGAGTTGTCATCAAGGACAACACCTGTGCCATAGCTCCAAACTTGTGCCATAATGCCAACAGAGAAATCATTGAATACGGGATTCCTCAATAATCGAATCATTGAGTGCCACCCTAAAACCTTAAACTTCCATTTCCAAGATGGACACCAAGTTCTTCTTGCGATCAGCTACACAAAAGAGATTCCTCTATTCAATGATTCGATTATTGAGGAATCCTGTATTCAATGATTTCTCCAGTAGATAGACATTAGATACTGCCTTATCTAGGATATGGTAAGTCGATGAGCAAGGAGGCTCCATCGCACTGAGATGATGTACAGGTCGCTACACTTTGTCAGAGCCCCGGGGAAAGATCAAATTTGTGATTTTCCCGAATGACTTGGAGTCGTCAAGGGACCCTTGTAAAAGGGTCCTGCTTGTTGCATACATTGAGCTCTGGGAGCTCTGGGGGTTTATGGTTCTTACTGGAGCAACATATGACCATAGGGTGACTCACCCTCCCCTGGTGGTGCACGCTACGATAGGATGATTCGCTCTCCTGTGGACAGGATGATTCGCTTTCCTGTGGGACAAGATGATTCGCTCTCTTGTGGGACAGGATGATTCACTCTCCTGTGGACAAGATGATTCACTCTCATGTGAACAAGATGATTCGCTCTCTTGTGGGACAAGATGATTCGCTCTCTTGTGGGATAAGATGATTCACTCTCCTGTGTAGCAGGATGATTGATTCTCCTGTGAGGTCTGGATGATGTGTTCTCCATGACGATTGTGTAGCAGGATGATTAATTCTCCTGTGAGGTATGGATGATGTGTTCTCCATGATGATTGTGTAGTAGGATGATTAATTCTCATGTGAGGTCTGGATGATGTGTTCTCCATGAAAATTGTGTAGCAGGATGATTAATTCTCCTGTGAGGCCTGGATGATGTGTTCTCCATGGCGATTGTGTAGCAGGATGATTAGTTCTCCTATGAGGACAGGATTGATTAAGTTCTCATGTCGAGGCATCCTACCCATGCAGTCTGGGACTCATGGGAAGTACCTCTCATCTGATCAATGAGTAAGGAAATGAGGATAGGGGCCATAGTAGTATCGATGGATGCATCGCTGTATCTAATGTACTCCCTATGCTAGGATGATCTTCATTGATCTGGGATCAATGATACTGGTCTGGGACTAGTGGTAGGAGTTGTACCCACTATGACACTGACTTCGGGTCAGTTGAGGACTGGTCTGGGACCAGTGGTACATACTCTAAGACTGACTTTGTGTCAATAGAGTACTGGTATGGGACCAGTGGTAGGAGTTGTACCTACTGTTAGGCCCCTAGACTACTAGTGTAACCCCTTATTTTTATTAGTACAACCCCCTTATTATATTGATGTACCCATGTAATTCCCATATTGTTACTATTGTGCCCCATAGAAGCGCACTATTATTATTATTGTGCCCTTACATTATTATTGTTATGTCGGCTCTGATTATATTATGACCCCTTAGACTCCTACATATAGAAAGGAGGTCTTTTCATTTGTATCATCAAAGAATCATTCATTTTTGTAATGTAAAGGAGGTTGCCCCCTCGAAGAGGCTGAATTATAAGGTGTGGATCTATCTTTTCTATCTTTTTGTGAGATGGTTCCATAACATTTGGTATCAGAGCTTTGGATTCTAGGGTTTTGCTATTCCAAATAGGTCATCGTGGAATTTTCACTATAACTTTTTCCCTACGATGTTTCAACAGCGAAAAACAAAAACCCATTTGAGACAAAATCGCACTGAACCTCGGGTCTGAATTTTAGATCTTTTCGCACTATATTTGCAAAGATATGATCTAAGTAAGTTGGTATTTTTGCAAACTCCCAAATGACATTCCAAATAGGTGACCTAGGGAAAATCGTCATAACTTTCTCTCTGAGCATCGGATTGAAATTTTGTAAGAAGGTGCAGAAAGAGGACGAACTATAGTTTCTTGTATATATTTCTTAGAGCCAAAGGTTGAAACAATGTCACGTGGCACTTCATACAAGTTCGCTCTTCTGAAAAGGTCTATAATCAGGTCACCATGGGAGATTTGGCATAACTCTTCCTTAGAGAATCCAATTTGGATCAGACTGGTGGCATTGAAAAGAGGACACAGAGGGCTACTGCAGGTCGCAATTTTAGAACTAGAAGGACCAAAATTACAGAGTTATAGCCATTTCAATATCGAGCTCCTAAATCAAGAAAAGGCGCTAAGAGGAAGTTTGATGGCAAGGATCCGATAAATTGGATACGACAGATGGAAAAATATTTTGATCTACATGGTGTACCATTGTTACAAAATGTATGTATTGCATCTTCATATTTAGAACCGAATCAATTTTTATGGTATAAAGGGATTTTTTCTCATAAGCAACTTGTTACGTGGTCAATTTTCATGGAGGAAATGATAGCACATTATGAGGATACAAAGAGAAACACCTTTTTTAGAGCAACAACACAACAATTGGAAAGAGTAAAAGAGATTTGTTACATATTGGAAAGTAAAATTCTGGCAACAAGGAAGTCTACCCCTCACAACTATAATAATGGAAGTGTTGTTTCTCCTAGCCTTCCACAACCTACAAGGGTTACACCACAACAATTCGAAGAGAAAAGAGAAAAAGGGCTTTGTTACAATTGTGATAGCAAATGCACTAAAGGTCATAAGTGTGCTGAGAAGAAGTTATTTTACATAGATTATGAAGAGGAGGAAGAAAAGGATCAAGAAACATCAAAAGAAGAGTATATACACCAGGAACCAACCCCAGAGAAAGAAGAAATGAATTCGACCATATCTTGTAAAGCATTGGCAAGAATTACCACTCCTCAAACTCTCAATATAGAAGGACATATAAAGAAGAAAAAGGTTCAAGAAGTGAAAGATCACATCGAGAAAGAAGAAATGAATCCAACCATATCTTGTAATGCATTGGCCAGAATTACCACTGCTCGAATTATCAAGATAGAAGGATATATAAAGAAGAAAAATGTTCAAGAAATGAAAGATCACATCCAGCATCAAGAAATGAATCTGACCATATCTTGTAAAGCATTGGAAGAAATTACCACTCCTCAAACTCTCAAGATAGAAGGACATATCAATAAGAAAAAGGTTCAAGCAGTGAAAGATCACATCGAGCATCAACAACAAGTTCTCCAACTTTTAAAGGATAACGCCACTTTGGTGTAAAATCGAATGAAACAATAGGTAGATCAACATCATAGTGAAAAATGTTTTGATGTAGGTGATTGGGTATTTTTACTGCTACATCTCAAGCAACCTATTTATGAGAAGGAAATGTTGGCAATACTACATGCACTTAAAAAATGGCGACCTTACCGAATGAGAAGACACTTCAAGGTAAAAATGGATCATGATAGTCTTAAATACTTTTTAGAACAACTATTATCTTTAGAAAAACAGAAAAAATGTGTCACAAATATGTTGAGTTATGACTTTGACATCATCTATAGAAAATGGAAGCAAAATTTTGTTGCAGATCCACTCTCAAGAAAGGATGAGGATGTGGAAGCATTGTTTTGTGATATTTCTATTATCCAACCAGATTCGATAAATGAAGCAAGGGATGAATGGAAGAAGGACGAAGAAGTATGGCCACTTATTCAAAAATTGCAAAAGATCCCAATTCAAACAATATTGTCAGAAATTGAAGATGAAAGAAAAATCATATTGGAACCTGGAGCAGTCACAGAAACAAGAACCTGACAGCTACGAAATCAATCAATTTCAGAGTATCTCATCAAGTCGAAGAACTTACCCGTTGAAGATTCCACATGGGAGGACAAGAATTTTATACAGAAGCATCAAGAACTACTCAAGCATTGAGGACAACACTTTTTGAAGGAGAGGGGCATGTTAGGCCCCTATACTACTAGTGTAACCCCTTATTGTTCTTAGTACAACCCCCTTATTATATTGATATACCCATGTAGTTCCCATATTGTTACTATTGTGCCCCATAGAAGCACACTATTATTATTATTGTGCCCTTACATTATTATTGTTATGTCGGCTCTGATTATATTATGACCCCTTAGACTCCTATATATAAAAAGGAGGTCTTTTCATTTGTATCATCAAAGAATCATTCACTTGTGTAATGTAAAGGAGGTTGCCCCCTCGAAGAGGCTGAATTCTAAGGCATGGATCTATCTTTTCTGTCTTTTTGTGAGCTGGTTTCATAACACCTACTATGACATTAACTTTAGGTCTGTTGAGGATTGGTCTGGGACCAGTGGTACATACTCTAAGACTGACTTTGAATCAGTAGAGTACTAGTCTGGGATGAGTGGTGGGAGTTGTATCTACTATGACACTGACTTCATGTCGGTTGAGGACTGGTCTGGGAACAGTAGTACACACTCTGAGACTGACTTCGGGTGAGTGGAGAATGGTATGACACATTCTCGATCAATTCTTCTTCTTCATGGTTCAGTAGCGCTAAGTTGAGCAGAGCTGAGCAAAGTAGAGCAGAGCTAGCAGAGCCAGAAGAGCAAAGTAGAGCCAGCAGAGCTGAGCAGAGCAAACTAGAGCTAGCAAAGCTAAGAAAATTTTAGCAGAGCTAGTAGAGCTAAGCACAGCTGAGCAGAGCAGAGCTAAGCACAGCTGAGCAGAGCAGTGCAGGGCGCTGATGGCAGAGATAGTACAGTTGGACATATGGATCAGCGGATGGAGTTCTCCCTAGTTGAGAGGGAGTGTTAAAATTGGAAACTAGGGCCAAACTCCATGTGGGTCATATTATTTATGGTAGTTGATATTTTTATTGGATCCCTCTCATTGAGAGGTGTAGGATTGATCTAAATATCATCCGATTCCGATAAGTATTTATGAAGTTATGAATTTACTTATGTTATGGACAAATTGTTAAGTCGGCTAGCAACTTAGGTAGGCTCAGAAGCCCAACAGTCATGTCTATTCAACCTCTACGTTTTAATATAAATAGAAGAGGACTTCAAGTCATTTCTACACACATTTGGATCTCTTCCTCTCTCTACTTGTCTTTGGGTTTTAGTAGGAGTTGTCCTAAGGAAAAGCCGGAAAATCCAGAACTGCCGGAAAAGCCGGAAAAGCCGGAGCTGTCGGAAAAGTCGGAATAGCTGGAAAAGCTAGAAAAGCTAGAACTACTAGAAAAGCTGGAATAGTCAGAAAACCCGGGAAAACTGGAACTATCGGAAAAGTCGAAACTGCCGGGAAAGCCGGAAAATCCAGAACTACCGGAAAAGCTGGAAACACTAGAAAAGCCGAAAACGCTGAAAAATCCAGAAAAGCCAGAAACGTCGGAAACGCTAGAAAAGCTAGAAAAGCCGGAAAAGCTGGAAAATCCAAAAAAGCCAAAAAAAACCCAAAAAAGCCAGAAATGCTAGAAATGTTGGAACTGTCGAAACTACCGGAAAATCCGAAACTGCTGGAAAAGTCGGAACTACCAAGAACTGCCAAAACAACTAGAGCATCTATCTCCAAAGGAAGGCAGCATGATGTATGAGATCATGGGCAGCATAATAAGCAGCATGATGATATGAGCATGGGCAGCATAATGATGCATGATGATATGAGCATGGGCAGCTTGATGATGAATAAGACCATGGAAGATGCAGCATGAAGATGAAAGTAGCTCAGTCATCAAGGTTCAACACATGTGACAGTACAGCAAGGTGTCACATGGTAATGTGCAGCAAATAGACGAGATGCAGCACTATGATAGGTGAATGAGTCACCTTAGAGAATCAATTGAAGCAATATGTCCTCAATTGATCTCATGCCGATATCAAAAGTCAAAGTGATTGACTTCTATTCTAAATGTACTATCTCGCTCACTTTCTTTGTTGAACTTTGAAGAACATAAAAGAAGAATTGATCAAGGTTTTCCCCACATTGTGGGGTATGTCCCTGGCTAGCACCACATCTTGTGTCCTCTTGTCTTGGCTTGTCTTTTGTGATTTATATTTATGTTCTATCTGAAGTTCATTTTATGTTGATATGATTGCTAACGTAGAAAAGAAATTGAAATAAATTTCTCTAGCATAGAACATACCTAAAATTAATAGTAATGGAGACAAAGCACTCCTCCGAGAAGATGTCTGGTAGCAAAGGCCTGAAATTGACAAGGATCAATATCAATTAATTAAATCCGAAATGAAAAATAGAGGTAGGAGTAGGGTCTGTCATTATTGGAAACCTAGTGTAGAAGGGGACAGTTGGAGAGAATGGATTGAATAGAAAGACTGGGCTCCCCATATCAACCCTCAGGTTTGGTCTGAACTATCAACTGAACTCCAAAAGAGACAAATCCTCCACGACACCTCAGAGGACAAAATCTGTTGGGGCAAAAACATTGCTGGTCACTTCAATATTAAGGAAGCATACAAATACATAGCTGAACGTGATCAAATCCAACTAGACCCCAAATGGAATTCAATTTGGGATAGAAGACATGTTAGGTCCCTATAATACTAGTGATTACCACATTACTATTGTAGTTGTATCCCTTATTAATATTGTTGTGCCCCTACTGTCCCCATATTGTTATTATTGTGCCCCATAGAATCCCTCTATTGTTATTTTTGTGCATTTATATTATTATTGTTAGGTCAGCTGGGTTATATTGTGACTCCTTAGACTCCTATATATAGAAAGGAGGTTTTGTCATTTGGATCATCAAAGAATCATTCATTTGTGTAATGTAAAGGAGGTTTCTCCCTCGAAGAGGCTGAATTTCTAAGGCGTTGATCTATCTTTTCTATCTTTTTGTGAGCTGGTTCCATAACATTTGGTATCAAAGCTTTGGATTCTAGGGTTTCACTGCTCTAAATAGGTCATCATGGCATTTTCGCTATAACTTTTTTTTACGACGTTTCAGAAGCGAAAAACAAAACCCATTTGAAACGAAATCGCACTAAACCTCGGGTCCAAATTTCAGAAATTTTTGAGCTATATTTGCAGGGATATGATTTGAGGAAGTTTGTCTTTTTGTAGACTCTTGAATTACATTCCAAACAGGTGACCTGGGGAAAATCGTCATAACTTTCTCTTTGAGCATCAGATTGAAATTTCATAAGAAGGTACAGAAAGAGGACGGACTGTAGTTTCTTGTATATATTTTTCAGAGCCAAAGGTCGAAACAAGGACACGTGGCACGTCGTACAAGTTCACTCTACTGAAGTAGTCTATAATCAGGTCACTATGGGAGATTTGGCATAACTCTTCCTTGGAGAATCCAATTTGGATCAGACTGGTAGCATTGGAAACAGGACACAGAGGGCTACTGCAGGTCGCAATTTCATAACTGGATGATCTGAAATTACCGAGATACATCAGAGGCAATATCGAGCTCCTATAAAGTGAAAAAAGGTCTGTAGATATTTTAAAATTTTTGCGTAAGCTTGATTTGAAAAATTATTTTGAAGGAATTCAAAGGGCATAGTAGAGCATTATTATCGGTAACTAATGCCCGGAGGAAAGAAAATGCAAACACCTAGTAAGCAACCTGAAAGCTCTAGCATGACTTATGAAGAAAAGGAAGAAATGCAACATGATATATCAAAATTACGAGACCAAGTGCAACAATGTCACTCGCACAAAAAGTAACAAAATCTAATATGGATGGTTTAAATAAATATGTAGAAGCTAAGATGAATGATGTGGAAGCTAAGATGGACGATTTGAAGATAGATTTGAAGACAGGCATGGCAAATTTGAAGACAGATTTGACAAATTTTCTACAAGAAATACTTACTAATGGTGAAAGGGTAGTAAAGAAAACTCATGATGCAAACAAAAGAAATGTTAATCATGATTTCATAGACTCTAATGTTGGATCGAAGACCCACCATATTCAAAAAATCGATATGAGGAAGTTTGATGGCAAGGATCCCGCAACATGGATATTACAAATGGAGCAATTTTTTGATCTCAATAATGTGCAAAACACACAAAAGGTATGTATTGCAACTTTATATTTGAAACCAAATCAGTTTGTTTAGTATCAATGGCTTTGCTCTCATAAATAAATTATCACTTGGGCAATTTTTACGGAAAAATTGGCAGCACATTATGAGGATACAAAAAGCAACATTTTTTTTAGCCAATTGATAAGTCTCAAACAAAAGGGTTCAATAATGGAGCAAATTGAGAAGTTCCAAAAATTGAACATAAGGGTAAAAAATATTCCAGAGGAGCATAGAATTGATGTGTTCATAGGGACTTTAAAGGATAATATCCAACATGATGTTCACCTTTGGGAACCTGATTCATTAGAAAGGCATTGAGGTTACCAAGAAAAATGGAAAGCAAAATTATGGCAACTAGGAAGCATACCACTCACAACTATAAAGATGGAAGTGTTGTTGCCCCTAGTATTTCACAACCTATAAGGTTGACACAACAAAAATTGGAAGAAAAAAGAGCAAAACGGCTTTGTTACAATTGTGATAGCAAATACATTAAAGGTCATAAGGGTGCTGAGAAGAAATTATTCTACATAGATTGTGAAGAGGAAGAAGAAAATGAACAAGAAAGGTCAAAAGAAGAGGATATACTCCAAGAAAAAAGCCTATATAAAGAAGAAATGATTCCGACCATATCTTGTAATGCATTGGCTGGAATTACCACTCCTCAAACCATCAAGATAGAAGGAAAAATCAAGAAGAAAAAGGTAATAATGTTGATTGATTCAGGAAGTACCCACAATTTTATTCATTGTAAGATAGCAAAAGAATTGAATTGCTTCCTATATCCAGCACCAGAGTGTCAAGTGATGGTTGCAAATGGAGGAATGATAAATTTCTCTGGAAAGTGCCATAATATCAAGCTAACCATGGGAGAATATGTATTGACTAGCCCAATGTTTTCCATTCCAATGGGAGGTGTTGATGTTGTACTAGGAGTCCAATGGCTACAATCCTTGGGTACAATAGCTTTTAATTTTCAAGAACTTTTCATGAAATTCTCTGCGGAAGGAAAAGAATTTGAATTAAGGGGTATTGCAGGGAAGCCGGGAAAGATAATCAACTCTAACGGTATGACAAAGCTTCTAAAAAAGGAACAAAGAGGTGTAATTGTACAATTATGTTCGCTAGATGTTTCCACATCAAAATCATCTATTTCTCCAGATCTCCAAAAAGTTTTGGACAATCATTCCAAGGTATTTGAGACTCCCAAAGGTCTCCCACCTATTCGTGATCATGATCATGCTATTCATCTGATTCTAGGAAGTGTTCCTCCAAACATCAGGCTGTACAGATATCCCTATGCCCAAAAGAGTGAAATTGAACGTATGGTTGCAGAAATGCTAGAGGTCAGTATAATTCAAACTAGTCAAAGCTCTTTCTCTATTCCAGTAGTATTGGTGCACAAGAAGGATGGATCATGGCGCATGTGTCCGAATTATAGGGAGCTCAACAAGCTCACTAGTAAATATAAGTTTCCCATTCCTGTCATGGACGAATTACTGGATGAATTGCATGGATCAATTTACTTCACCACGTTGGATCTTCGTTCAGGATATCATCAAATCATAATGAAGATTGAAGGCATTCCAAAAATAGCATTTAGAACTCATGAGGGTCATTATGAATTTTTGGTCATGCCTTTTTGCCTTACCCATGCACCTTCTACATTTCAAGGCTTGATGAATTCCATTTCCAAACCCTTCCTTAGAAAATTTGTGTTAGTATTTTTTGATGATATACTAATCTACAGCAAGTCTTGGAAGGATCATGTTGAACATGTTGACAGGGTGCTACAACTATTGGAGGAGAAACAATTATATGCAAAAAGATCCAAATGTTTCTCTGGAGTACAAGAAGTGGAATATCTGAGTCATATTGTATCTCATGAAGGAGTTAAGGTAGACCCTAGCAAAATTAAAGCCATTAAGGAATGGAAAATCCCCACATCCATAAAGCATCTCGAGGATTTCTCGGGTTGACAGGGTATTATCACAAGTTTGTTAAGAATTATGGGAGAATAGCAGCACCTCTAACAACGTTATTGAAGAAAGATGCATTTTCATGGACTCCAGAAGAAACAAAGGCCTTCGAACATCTTAAAGAAACAATGTGCCAAGAACCGGTCTTAGCTACACTGGACTTCAAAAAAACCTTTATTGTGGAATGTGATGCTTCAGGAAATGGAATTGGTGCTGTTTTAATGCAAGATGAAAGACCCATTGCTTTTGAAAGTCGTCCAATCAAGGGAAAGTTTTTACACAAAGCTATTTATGAGAAGGAAATGTTCGAAATACTACATGCACTTAAGGAATGGCGACCCTACCTAATGGAAAGACACTTCTTAGTAAAAACGGATCATGATAGCCTTAAATACTTTTTAGAACAAAGATTATCCTCTGAAGAGCAACAAAAGTGGGTCACAAAGATGTTGGGTTATGACTTTGAAAACATCTACAAAAAAGGGAAGCAAAATGTGGTGGCAGATGCACTCTCAAAAAAGGATGAGGATGTGGAAGCATTGTTGTGCACCATTTCTATTATCCAACCAGATTGGATAAACGAAGCAAGGGAGGAATGGAAGAATGATGAAGAAGTGTGGGCACTTATTCAAAAGTTACAACAAGATTCCAGTACATCCGATACATTTAACTGGAAAAATGATTCGTTATGGTACAAAGATCGTTTATACCTCTGTAGAAATTCCCAACTCAAACAAAAGATTCTTATGGAATTGCACACTTCTCCCTTGGGCACTTTGGATTTTTAAAAACTTACCACAGGGCTAAGAAGGAATTTTTTTGGGATGGCCTTAAATTGGATATTCAAAAGTTTGTGGCGGAATGTTTGGTTTGCCAACAAAATAAAGTTGAAACAATTAAGACCCTGGGTCTATTACAACCTTTATCCATTCCAAGCCAATGTTGGGAGGAGGTTTCAATGGATTTTATCACAGGTTTACCCAAGTCTGAGGGAAAGAGTGTCATCATGGTGGTAGTTGACAGACTTACCAAGTATGCACACTTTTGTGCATTATCACATCCATTTAAGCCAGTACAGTTTCTACTGCATTTATGGAAACAATTCAAAAGCTACATGGAAACCCAAAGATTATTGTAAGTGACAGAGATCCCATTTTCACTGGAAATTTTTGGACAAAATTATTTTTTTGTCTCGGTAATCAGTGAGCTCATAGCTCATCTTATCATCCTCAATCTGATGGGAAAACTGAGATAGTAAACAAATTTTTGGAAGGATATCTTCGTTGCTTTGTATCTGATAAACAAACACAATGGGTCAAATGGTTGCCTCTGGCTGAATGGTGGTATAACACTTCCTTCCATACAACAACAAAAAATGACCCCACTTATGGCACTTTATGGATATCAGCCACCATCCATCACATCATATTTAAGAGAAAATTCTAAGGTTCAAGCAGTGGAACATCACATCTAGCATCAACAACAAGTCCTCCAACTCTTAAAGGATAACCTCGTGTTGGTGCAGAATAGAATGAAACAATAGGCAGATCAACATCGCAGCGAAAATTTTAGATGTAGGTGATTGGGTATTCCTACGGCTACAACCATATAAACAAATGTCCCTCAAGCAAGCTAAGAAGGATAATAAATTATCACCAAAGTATTATGGTCCGTACAAGGTGTTGCAAAAGTTTGGTACTATGGCATACAAATTGGAGCTTCCTGCAGCTTCTCGAGTGCACCAAGTTTTCCATGTTTCATGTTTAAAGAAGGTTATAGGTGACAATGTTGGAAATAATACTGAGAGGGGGGGTGAATCAGTATTATCTAATTCTTTTAATAAATCTTCTTTATTTGTTCTTTGAATTATTTTTGCATGTCAGTACCATAAAATAATGAGCATGAACAAAAGAAAACAGATAGTCACACCAAAGAACACAAGATGTAAGGTGGAAACCCAATGTGGGTGAAAACCACCTGCTGCAATATGTCTCTATCTTCTTTCAAATTAGAAACTCCTTTTACAATGGTTTTGTACTGGTGCAGTCCTTTACGAGTACGCAGGCTACAACCTGCAGAGAGCTACAACTCTCTCTCTCGTTTTCCAGTCTCTCCTGGAAGGGAGCTACAACCCCCTACTTCTTTTCTTACAAGGACCACTTTTCATAAATTTTCAAACTGGATCCATAAGCATCAAATGATCATCAAGTATAAGAGAATCACCGAGTCAACTGTAGTAACCAGATCAACAATAATAGGACCAAACCCAGAACACAACAATGATAAACAAAGATTTTAAGAGAAGTAAGCACCCTGCTCAACTGCTCGCCTGCTTACGTAAGCACCCTGCTCAACTGCTTGCCTGCTTACAGTACTCACCCTGCTCAACTGTTTGCCTGCTTACAGTACGCGCCCTGCTCAACTGCTCGCCTGCTTACGTACGCACCCTGCTCAACTGCTAGCCTGCGTACCTCACTCTGAGTCCATTGAATTGCCTGCGGACCTCCGCACCTACAACCCTTCTGTGCCTGCGTATGTACGCACCTGAAACGCTTCATTCCTGCGTATGTATGCACTTTTCTTTCACTGTACCTGCGTACCTTCGGGCATAGATGATTTCAAGACTTCAGAAATAACCCAGACAGTCAGATCTACAGATCTGAACATGCGCCGAAGAGATCTCAATCCATCAGTAGATTCGCCTTATTTAGATCTAGACATACTCCCAAGAGAGATCATAATATGTCAGATCTAGCCCTCATAAGATATTCAACCCAAAACATGCTCAAGCCAAATGATCTCCTTTGCTTTATATAGGAAAGCTCTTCCTTAAATCATGGATCAATACCACGAGCCGACACCATAATAACACAATACCGTCGGCTAAATACCAAGAGTAAAACATAAGAAAACCCCACATGTGAATTTCTTTGCCTTGAAATGTGTGCACTGGGGGTACGCACCTCCTGAACGGGATAACTGCGGGTATGTACGCACTTTATGTAACACTGACCTGCGTGTACGCACCTTATGCAAGGTGTACCTGCGTACCCGTTATTTTCTTCAATATTTGATAGTTGATCATCAATCTCTGCTGCTGACTTGAAGTACTGTGATCTATCACCTGAATGGGTTGCCATCAAGGACAACACTTTAGCCATAATGCCAACAGACAAGCTCCCAATTCAAACAATATTGCCAGAACTTGACGAGGAAGGAAAAACTATATTGGAACTGGAAGCAGTCACAGAAACAAGAACTCGACAGCTACGAAATCGATCAATTTTGGAATATCTCATCAAGTGGAAGAGTTTATCCGTTAAAGATTCCACATGGGAGGATGATAATTTTATATAGAAGCATCCAGAACTACTCAAGCATTGAGGACAACACTTTTTTGAAGGAGAGGGGTAGGTTAGGTCCCTATAATACTAGTGATTACCCCATTGCTATTGTAGTTGTATCCCTTATTAATATTGTTATGCCCTTATTGTCCCCATATTGTTATTATTGTGCCCCATAGAATCCCTCTATTGTTATTTTTGTGCCTTTATATTATTATTGTTAGGTTGGCTAGGTTATATTGTGACTCCTTAGACTCCTATATATAGAAAGGAGACTTTGTCATTTGGATCATCAAAGAATCATTCATTTGTGTAATGTAAAGGAGGTTGCCCCCTCGAAGAGGCTGAATTCTAAGGCGTTGATCTATCTTTTCTATCTTTTTGTGAGATAGTTTCATAACAAGACATTGGCCAAAAATTTCTATTTTCCTCTAGCTTGTCTTGCATAGGAAGATTCTAACCTAGGAAAATCTCCAAAAAAAAGGCTTTATTGGACCCTCCAGATGCCAACTTTGTCAGCAAGAGGAAGAAACTTCAAACCATATCTTGAACGAATGTCTCTATGTGACAAAAATTTGGGACTGGGTCTACTTAGTCTTTAAAGGATTAGATCAGGATCCCTCTTCCATCCTCAACACCATCTCTAACTGGCGCACTTCCTTCTCCTCCCATCCTCTGGTGAACAGGGCATGGAATCTCGTCCCAGGTATGGTTTGTTGGGCACTCTGGAAGGAACGTAACGCTAGAATTTTCTGGGGCATTTCATCTCAGGAGGAAATCACCTTATCTAAGCTGAAGAGCTCCATTCTAGAGTCGGTGGCCTCCTCCACTCTTCAGAACACCAACGGCCCTCCCAGCAGCTCAGATGTGATAATTCTCTCCATGCTAGATCTCCACCAAGTTAGCGCCCCTGAGATCACCTCTTTTACTAGAAAAGGAGATCAAAATGACAAATGGCTGCTACGAAGCTGGGTACTATTAATCTTAATTACAACGAGGCGACTAAAGGTAACCCAGGCCTGGCTGGTTTCGAAGGTGTCTTCAGGAACGCACACAAGGAAATTCTATGGATTTAAGAGGGTAATATTGGTTCATCAACTAATAACGCATCAGAACTTCATGCTTTGGAACATGGCATAACCATCACGAAAATCCACAAGCTAAGCCCTCTGATCATGGAAGGGGATTCAAATCTCGCCACTCAGGTCTGTAAAAAGCTCCAGTAGGGTATTGAAGTGGCCAAGGTCTCAGATAATTGGTGCTTAAATAAAATTATGCAGAGAATTAAAAACAACATAGACAGCATGGAAGGATTACATTTCCAGGCCATCAGAAGGAATGGTAACAAGCTTGCAGACAGGTTAGCCAACGAGGGGACAGCAAGGACCCTATGACTGAGATCCAGGTCATGGCATGATCTGTAAGAAAGCGATCTCCATCAGCCATGTGAAGCTATCAATGTCAAGGGCAACCAGAATAACGAACAATAATTGTTCGAGAATCATGAGTCACATCAAGGCTAGCTCAAAGTATTGGGAGGAGGATGGTACTAACACGTACACACATAGCGTCATCCTCGGTATGACAATTGTGCTGGATAATCCACCCATGACCCCTCTCTACTACGAGAACACCTCCCTTCTATCCCTATAGCCTGGTGAGGTACACTCTCCACCTCCTAACCCATGTACCTCCCATGCCTCTCCTTCTCTCCCCTTCCCTTAGCTCCACGCCCCCTCGAAGCCCTCTCGCCACTATTTATTTCCCCCTTACCCCTCTCCTTACTGGCATTCCCTCTGTTCTCTGGCCCTTCCATCTTTCCCCTATTCTCTATCTATTCCTTCTCTCTAGTCCCTCTACCTTCGTCATGGCCCCAAAGCGCTGCTCCAGCCTGGCTCCCAATCAGGGGTGCCGGCACAATAGAGTAGTCTCTCATTGGGATTCCTTGGGTTCTCTCCCCATTACCCACGTCGAGTCCTCTGTAAGACGCGCAGCTCTGAATTATGTGGCAGTTTTTAACCCAGAACCCAAGAGTGCATAGCCAGTCTCGAAGCTCAAGCTAGAGCTCTTCACAGAGATGTTCCCTCGGAGGAAGTTAATGCGGACTTCACATGGATACTTGACCCGGCTCTCATAAGAGTGAGAGAGAACCTCTATGTGCACAATTGAGATTTGGTGACTGTTGGATACCTATACCAATAGGTTTCATATTTCATGATTGGCAAGAGAAAGGCCAAATATGCTCTGCTTTGAGTTCACAAAGATCCCATATTTCCTAGAAAGCAAGAGGTGGGTAAAGTGTTTCAAGTATTGAGGACCTTATTTCAATTTTGTGGATGATTCAACAGTCTAATCTGGATCATGCCATCTTTCAATTTTGAGTTATAGAATAGAGAAAGAAGTCTGTCCAAACTGCTTAATCTTGGCAGACAACTAGTTTAGGTAGAGAAGCAAAGGTTCCCAACAGCTTAATCTGGGACCTTGGAAGAGATAAGGGTAGAAGTAGATAGAAAGGAAAAAGAAAAAGCCAAAGAAAAGAAAAGGCAAGTAAGAGTTTGCAAGTCCAAATGCACCCTCTATGGAGAAACAAAAAATGCTAGGAAAATAGCTGGGTAGGCAGTTGTGGTTGCAGAAAGGGTATTTTCACCATTACACATATGTCAAGAGGTGTTTTGCCAAGGCAAAATCTATCAATGGACAAAGTGGTTAATTCCATCATATTACAGCAAGGAGCATGACTAACCTCCCTCTCCCCCTTCATTTCATTATTAACATTCCTTTCTTTTAGCTGAGATTTATGAAGAGAGATCATGGTTTATGGTGGTTCTAGTTCATTCAGAATCCACATTTCTTGTCTAAGATCTTTTCATTTTGATCTACTCTCAAAACCAAGTCAATTTCAGATAAACTCAGTAAAATCCCCTTCATTTGCTCCCTTCATTCATATTAACCTCTAATTTTACTATATAGCTCCCCTATTTTACCCTTTCCCCTAATAATATTAACACTATGGTGTATAAAGCCCCAAATCTTATAAGTACTCTCTCCCCTTGGCATTATAGCCATATGTTCTTCAAAAGGGACCAAAATGACCCCTGGTCACTTTGGTGAACCTGTCCCATCCCATTCCCCCTTGCTGCAAGTCAAACTGCTCCTCAAACCACCATTTGCATTGGAAAACCCTTATAAAACCCTCTTCCGCCTTCAAATCCTTTGCAAAAGTTACCAAAGCCAAAAAACCCGCCTCTGGCGCATTTCCAAAGGTTAGCGCATTGTTTGTTTTAAATAATAAACAATGAATAAACAATGAATAAACAATGAAAAACCAATGAAAAACCAACAAAAACCCTCTACCCAAAGTTTTCCGCCCGCATACAACCCGAGCATCTTCCTGTTCCGCCCACCGTCGGATCAAGGCCCGAAGATCCGACGATCCACGTCAATATCGGAGCGGCTCCCACTGCTGTCCTTTACCGCCCGAGAAGGTGACGTTGCGTCACGTCAGGGCCTCTCCACGCGTCAAGCGCTAAGGTATCTCGGAGCCAGGCCTGACACATTCGGCGTCGTACCTAAACCGCCCCGAGAAGCCGTAACGGTTAACCTTAACCGTAACCGCTATGGTCCTAACCGCCACCTGTTTTCCGCCAACAAATCGCCACGTCACATCCACCTGTACTCGCTCCCGCTATTCGTCCACCTGGCCGCTGACATGGCTGCCACCTCATCGCCCCCTTTGACCAATAGTCTACCGCCACGTCACCCGATGACGTCAGCTGACGTCACCTCACCTTGACCCACCAATGACGTCATGCTGACGTCATCACTAAAAAGCGCCAAAATGGTAAAAAAGGTCCATATTTACCCAAAAAACCGTGTTTTTTCCTATTTTCACTACTGTCGCTGTTATTTTCTCTGCATTACCGTTTACGTTCAAATTTCCGCCAACCTGTTGATTTAACCTGGGCGACCTCCTCAGCAGCAACCGTGCACACCTGCGCAACCTCTGTTCGTCAATCAACAGGTATTTACCATTGTTCTGCCCTCCATACGACTGTTATTGAAATTTAAGTTGCTCAGAAAGCTAAAGACACCTTAAAACCACATTTGCACCGCCCATTTCCCTCTGCACGTCCACCATTGTAACTGTGAAGTCCAAAAAGCACCAGTCGAGCCATAATACCTGTATTTTCGCCCAGAAAGCAACACTCACTGCGTATTCTCGGCTAATTCCTAGTTGGTCTCAATTTACCCGCTAAAAGAGGACATAGTCAGACCTTAGAAAAGCTCTGCTCCCAAAACAAACAGTATTCCAACTGCTGTTGTGTAAATTCCCCTCTGGTATCCAAAATACAAACTGTCTTTACAGAAAATCACCTCTATTCTGTGTTGCTTCCATTTTGACTATTCACCTACAATTGTTGCACTTTGAAGAACTATGGAGACTCCTATTGCTCTAAATATCAAGCCCCTCAATGCTCCACACCAGGAATTAGCATGGAAAGCCCTGGGAGACATGGATTACCAAATGATGGACTGGTTCCCTATGGGAACCAAATACAATATCCAGATGATGAATGAGTTAAAAGCCCAGCACCTGAGTGGGGCAGACATCTTGGGAATATGGGACTCAAATTTGCCCATCTACAACCTTCCCCAAGTAAATCCTATGCCAGAACTGATCTACAGCTGCCAGGAATGCTATGACCCAAGCCAAAGAGCTGTCATCAGCCCCACAGGCTCAATCCTGTTCCAGATTACCCCAGAGAGTATAAATGGAATGCTGCACTTCCAAACTGCCAAGCAATTGACTCCCCTCTTTATACAGAATTTGATAAACAAAGGGACCAAGCTGTCAAATGACCAAATCATTAAAATCAATCAATTGTTTGTAAGACCAGGCTCTGAATCAGTCAGAACCCCTCCTATTGGGTATCACTATTTGAATGAATTGGGCAGGATGTTAGTGGATTTAATCAGTTATGTCCTAGGATTCAGGGGGATAGAGGATGTGGATGATAGCCTAATGGCAATGCTGTCTATATTCTCTCCTGGTAAACCCCCAGCTGTACATTATGACTATGCAACCTACATTGCAGATAAAATCCATGAGCAGTTTATGAACTTGAAGAGGGAAAGACTATTCAGGTATACTTCATATATATACCATCTATTCTTGTTCTATCAGCCAGCCACCTTCTCTGTTCCTTTGAAGCCACTCAATGCCCAGGGAATTCCAAGGTCAGTTGTGTTCTGGACTTCTGTTTTTCATCATACCTCTGTATCACCTTACACATACACTGAGTTCATTGACTTATTCATCCATCCAGTCATGACAGTATTGCATGGTACTCCTCCTCCTAGACTAACTGATGACATGAGGAAAATTCTCCATTTGAATAAGTCCTACAGCATTGGTAATTGGTACTTCTACCAAAACCACACAGTCATCAGGATATATGGCTGTGAGTTGAACCCATTTAGGTTGCCAAGGTATGTCCCCATGAGGCTTTTTGCCTTGGAATATTTCAGACAGTTTGGGAACTCAGACTATCTTCATTTTCAGAGCAACAACAAGAAGTCACAGTTGAAGGTAAGGAACCAGCTGGGTCCTTTCCTATATAACAAGAAAGAAGAGGGATGGAAAGAGGCAAACACTATCCTGGAAGGCCTCAGACTGCAAACCAGCTTTGAATGGATACCCTATGACCCCAATCATGCTATCTCCCTCAGGAGGATTAGATACAAATTGGGTAGCTATGCACACAAGAGACAACCCAAGATTGAACAGTATGCCAATGCATCAAATTGGGAAGAGGGTACCCTAGAGGAGGAAATTACTAATGAAGAGTTACTTGAGAGAGAGGCTAGAAATATGCAAAAGGAAGCTGACTTGGAAACTTGTGGACAGGTGCCCCTCTCCTACAAAAAGCAACTTGGAGCAGCTGATACATCATCTACAGCACAGCAGCAAACTGCCGAGAAAACACCACAGACAGCAAGCAAGGATAAAGGGAAGCAGGTGGAGCAGCCACCTCCATTGACAGAAGAACAAGTGGACACATTGCTACAGCAGCAAGAAGAGATGGAGCAGCAGGAACTTGGGCAGCAACAGGAAGAGGAACAGTTTAGTGAACAGCAACCCTTGCAGCAAGAAAAAGTGACTGATCCTCCAAGCTCCACTGAGCAACAGGCTCAGACAATAGTGCCTCCCAGGGCAGAAACTACTGTTGATACCTCGGTCCTCCAAACCCCACAAAAGGAGGACTTAACCAGGAAAAGGGATAGAGAGACTCCCCTGACTTCATCCATCAATCGGGGAGAGAAAAGACAAAGACTAAATGACTCCCAAGAGGAGGATATAGCAGTGAGGCGAGCAATGGGCATGAGCCCACCCAGTGGGGAAGTTTCAGCCAGTTCATTTCAGCATGAACATGATAGAACTATAGGAGGAGAGGTCAGCTCCTCCAGCCAGCACAGAGAAGGACAGTCAAGCATCAAACAGCAATTTATTGACATTAAGAGGAGGAGTGATCCTATTAAAATACAGCTGTACGATCATTTGCTGAACCTGGCTCCTACCAATCAGCAAAGACTCATGTCTGCCTTTGATGTAAGTGAAGGCAAGATGATCATGAGTCACTTCATGCCCACAACGCTGCATCCTCAATCTACCTCGGATTACCTAAGAACCAACATGGAGGTTCTGGCCAAAGACATACACCCTATGGATAAGATTGAATTACATAAACAAACTGGTGAAATGGTGTATGCCTCCTTGGCAGGTGAGACATTGGAGAACTACAAATTGAAGAGCAGCCTTGATAATACAGCCTCTCAGCTGGAATTGGAGAGAGCATCATCACAAGCCAAGGACAATAGGATCAAGTCCTTGGAAGAGGTAATTATAGAAATAGGACATGATCCTAAAGATGTTAAGGGTATCCAAGAACTCCTGAAGATAAGGGATGCAGACATGGCGGCTTTAAGAAAGAAAATCAAGCTCCCAGCCACCATCCACCCACAAACAGACGAGGTTGCCCAGCAAAGGCAGGAAAAGGATGCTACAGACCTGCTGGTATCCCTGTACAAGGAGCTGGTTAGGACTCAAGACCAGCTAGGACAATCTGAAGCTGCAAAGGCAGCACTACAAACAGTACTGAAGCAAAGAGAAGAGGGCCAACCCTCCCAGCCTCCTCCTGTGATAATTAATCTTGAGGAAGTCCCTCCAACAACTACTCCTCCTCCTCAGCAAACGGGAACTACAGCACCATCTACAGCAACAACTACACCAACACCAGGACAGACTCCCAGTCTGGATATGCAGAAGCTACAAGCTGAGATCCAAGTTCTTGAATCCCAAATGAAAGAGCTTGATGAAGTCAAGAAGACTTTGGCCAAGGTGAATGAAAAATTTGACAAAAGCAAGCAGAATGAAGCAACAAAGGAGAGAGAGATAAAAGCTCTAAAAAAGAGAATAGCTGAACTAGAAAAGGAGCTTGCACTAGAGAAGGTAACAGCAGAACTAAAAGCAGTCCTCTGGAGTAACATCGGTCGATCCATCACCAATCAGTGGCAGTACATTGAGACTATGGATGAGCAAATAGTACTCATCACAAAGGCAAACAAGGAAATACACAGAGCAAGAGCAAGCCTTGGCCACATGCCAGATGCTGCCAGCAGAATGGTCAATGTTTTAAATAACAAAACTAGCTCTCAACTAGCTGCCATGGGAATTACTAACAGGACTGAAACAATCTCAGTAGTTAAACGAGTCCTGACACTAAGAAGCCTAGTTGGAACACTGGAGAGGAGAACACAGGACATGCAGACTGAAATCAACAAATTCCTGGACAGATTCCTGGCATTACAGAACAGAGGCCTCCCCAGCATTTTAAGCAGTGTAGGAAGACTGCTCACCCTAGAAAATTACAACAAAAGGATTGATGCCCATGCAGTATCACAAATTGCAAAACAGCCCAGTACCTCAGCAGACACAGGGCCAGCATCAGGGCAGAATCTGTATGATAGGGTGGATAATCTGTTTTTTATTATGAATGAAATTGATCATCTGTTTGATACACCACCGAATTTCTTTAAGTATACTGAGGCAGATGAGACTATGGGGGCAATCATAAATCATCAATTGCCCACACAGGAAGTATGGAGGAATTTGACACAGATAATTTTGTCAGGCCAGAACCTGTAGCGCTAATTTTCTCCAGTACATGAGCAGTCATACGCAGGCACAATTTTGATGAATAAAATCTACAAGGAAGAGGCAGAGGCTGAGCCAACTCAGCAGAGCTATTCTCTCACCACAGCAGCAGTCACAATCACAGGTGACAAACGCAGCATACAGCGCACAAGCCATAAAGTCAAGTTCTCCAGCATTTAATCAAAGTATCTCAACCGACTCAGCAGATCCCAAAGGCCAAAATATCTTCTGACAGAACATTAAAGCGCCTTTATTTTGTATTCAATGCTGTAATAAATTTCTGATAATAATATCTCAAAGTTGGTGAGAATATTAAGTCTGAGATAACTCAGGACTCAGATATTTTTGTAAAAATCGCAAGTATATATTCACCCCTGGCAGAAGCTCAGGGGGTTGTTGTTATTTTCCTTCCGGAAGTCTCATTTGCTGTAAAAATTCTCAGAGAAATAATACAAAGGGAGAATGGAATTTCCAAAGCTTGGTGTATTTGATGCGTTGTGATGAATGGTGAATGTTGCAGGATTCCAGAGTGTTTCATAAAACAATAAGTTTTCTTAAATCTCTGTATTACATGTTTTCGAGTCTTTTGTTCTCTTTTGTTGTCTAAATATTTTACACTTAATAGCAAAGTAGAAGAATAGTTCCAGGATTTAATCACCGATTACCCTGAACTCAAACTGAGCTATTATCCATGTTTTCTTCAGATACAGTAAAAGAAGTGTAATTCTTAATTGCTGCACTTTAAAACTATATCTTTGCAGTGATAGATATTCCCAGGGATTCAAGTTTGCCCCTGAGACATCCATCCATTTCTCATAACCAGTTTGGTGAAAATACTTAAACATTTAGTGAAAATCCTTGAATGCTCTCACTGCTTGTTTTTCCTGTTCGTGTTATAAATCAAAATTTGTTCTATGAAGTATCCAAATGGCCCTGTAAGTTTCACCAGTTCATCTCAAGGTTTCTAAACACCTACAGCCATAGACTCCATTGCCCAATGATATTTAACTCTTTGAAAATTACATCACAAGAGATCTGAAAGAAATTCTTCAACCAAAACATAAACAAAACCTGTGCATAATAGCTAGCCTAAAACCCTATCATAAACAGTTACAAATCATAAAGAGAGAGCCCTCTTTGATCACAGTTTGGCTAGAAACAGTGATCCAAAGATTGGTTAGTGGTTACCCCGGCCGTATTCCCTTGGGAGTCATAGGGAACAACCTGGGTGTTAACATAATTGGCGACTCCACTGGGGACTTCTTAAAGATTTTTCAATTACTATCTATCTTCCAAAGCTACCATCAAGCCTGAACTAGCCAAGAGGCCTTAGGACTGTTTCTGTGCCACAGGAACAGCTTTAGGGAAGAGCTGATTAGGGAATCTTCATCCTAGCTTTGAAACATATATAGCCATTCCAAAATTTTCATCCAGTCCTTGCATATATAAACTTCTTGTATAAAGTTCTAAAAGAATACTTAGAAGCTGGCTCCCAAAAGAAACCCAAGGCACACTAGGGCAAACCCTGACCCTAATCAACCTATCATTGTTGATAATCCAAATATCATTCCAAAGAACATTAGGAGACAGCAAAAGCAGGAGAAGCCTGCCGATTCAGATATAATTTCAGAACAGCCTATCTGCATTCCCACACCCTGCAAAGTTCTGTTCCGGTCCACCCCTAGTTCCCCTAGTTCATCATCAACACCTCAAAGCCCTCCTCTCCCATCTTCGCCATCTGCACATACTCCCTCAAACAGTTCCCCGCTTATTACCCATCCTATTAACCCTGTTACACCTGTAATCCCAGTTGTCCCATTTGTTCCTATTAACCCCATAAACCCCATAAACATGGCTAACAGATATGCACCTCTGCAGATACCAGCCAATGCACCGGCTCTACCCCAAGACTACCAAACCAAAATCTCATTTTTTGACTCCCATGGCCCTTTGACAGCTGTCCAGCATGCTAAGAAGATGCAAGACCACTTTGAGACCTATGAAATAGATGATGACAGTGTCAGGATGAGAATTTTTGTTCAAAGCTTAACCGGGGATGTCAGAACTTGGTTTAGATCCCTGAATGCAAATTCCATTGCAACCCCTGAGGTCCTGTACCAAGAGTTTACCAACAGATGGGAGAAGAAGAAAGATCCTCTACACATACTCGGTGAATATAACACTATTAAAAGAGGTCCCCAAGAAACAGTTTTGGAATATTGTGCTAGGTTTAACAATGTATATAATGCTATCCCCCAGAACTTAAGACCCCCTCCTGATTTGGCCCTGTATAACTTCCCTGACGGTTTTGACTCTGATATGGCCTATCAGCTGAAAGAAAGAGATCCTCCAACCCTTGCAGAAGCTCAAAGAGTTGCAGTCACTGTAGAGGCCAACCTAATTGCCAAGAGAAACAGGGCAAAGCTGGAAAAGAAGGCTGGCTTCAGAGAAGAGCCCTCAGGTTTTGATCAAAAGTTGGATGCAATACTAAACAGCATGAAGAGACTGGGTGAGAGAGTGGAATCAGTTGAAAGAAAATCATCATGGGAAGCATCACAAAGCAACCCTCCTAGAAACCCAAATTTTAGGAGAACTCAGAACCCAAACATAGGAAAAACAAGTGTTGACCAAGATATCAGACCCCCTTTTCAAGAAAACTATGCAGAAACTTCCTCAGCCAATCAGCTCAATCAAGATCCTGAAATCAACTTAATGGGTCTGGATGGTAAAAGCCATGTTTTCTTAACACAAGAAGACCATGAGGAGGATGAAAGCAAAACATTCCAAACGAAATCAGGAGAATCCTTTGACTTTAAACAAGGATATGATACTGTTGTCTATGAAGTCCATAAACAATACAAACTAAGGAGTAGGACTGTAAATGTAAATCAGCCCGAAAAGATAAAGGAGAAACAGCAATCTAAAGAAACCTTAGTCACTGAACCTAATGACAAAACAAACTTGCCTACAAAAGAAGTAGTGGTTGAGGAAGTCACTGAATTACTGTCCCCACTACAACAGCCCATGGCAACCTCGTCCTCTCACCCTAACCCAAACATTACCCCTCAAGACATGAGTGTAAGGGGCAGGTTCCAAAATCAAGATGAAATCCAACAAGAAGATTTAATGAACAGAGAAAGGACTGCTACCCGTGACTCCAAAACCCAAGTTGACAAACCCTTTGACCTAGGAGCGGAGATTGGTAAGTTAAAGGTAGCAATTCCCCTCTTAGAGCTAGCCAAGCATGACATATATAACCAACAGATCAAAAAATCCCTTCAGCTCACCAACAGCAAAGATGATGTAAATGTGCTAGATGACACTCCAGAATTACTGTTTGGCCCAGAAGTAGACGGAAAAACAGTAGTCACAGGGGTTTTACCTTTTCATGTCAGCCTGCATGTTCATGATAAAATACTGCACAATGCAATGTTTGACTCAGGTGCCTCTCATAACCTTATGCCAAAAGCTGTCATGGAAAGATTGAACTTGGATATAACAAGGCCATACAAAGACCTGTTTTCCTTTGATTCTAGTCAAGTCAAATGTTTAGGCCTAATAAAAGATTTATGTGTGTCTCTGGTTCAATATCCCAACAAGACTATTCTAATGGATGTTGTAGTTGCTGATATCCCACCCAAATATGGGATGCTGTTATCAAGATCATGGGGAGCCAAGCTCCAAGGATCCCTGCAATTAGACATGTCATATGCAACTATCTCTGTCTTTGGGCAACCAAAAAGACTATACAGGGAAACACTCATGAAGTATATGGTCAGCAGTGAAGAAAAGCCTCAAAATTTTCCAATATATGCTGTCCATTCGGACATAGACTCCTTCATCCTCTTCAATGACAGCACAAGCCTCTCAAACAATGACATTAGGACCGAAACACTCATACAAGAGCAAAACACTGATCAAACAAGTAGCACCTGTCAAACTTCAATCAGCCCAACAATACACATTAACCCTCCTCTAGTTGTCAAAGATTGTCAAACAAGTGATGAAATTGTCCTAGAAAATAAACGGGAAAAGAGACCCCAACTCATGCTCACATTGCCATCCCATGAACAGAATCTTAAATCTTCTGTTCAGCAAGACATCCTGTGGGTCCTAGAGTTTGATGGCTCAGTCAACAAGTTAGGGGCAGGAGCTGGAGTATGGATACATAACAAAGAGAAAGGCTATGCAGAAGGCAGAGCTTACAGATTGAATTTTAGATGCACTAATAACATGGCAGAATATGAAGCTCTGTTCCTGGGCCTAAAGCTAGCAAAATCATTACAAGCACCCAGGCTCTCCATCATGGGGGACTCTGACCTAGTAATTCAACAAGTAAAAGGAAATTTTGTCACCAATGACAAGAGGTTGAGGTCCTACAGGTCTGCTGTAATTGAAATATTAGAGACCTTCTCTGAGTTTGTTATCACAAAAATTTCAAGGGGCCACAATCTCCATGCACACAGCCTGGCAACATTTGCCAGCACCTTCAAATTCCCATTGGAACCCAACAATTGTTTCACAGCAGAGGTCAAATACAGACCCTCTATTCCAAACAATGTCAAAGAGTGGCAAGTATTTGAGGATGACATGCAAATAAACAATTTTTTGACCTTGCAACAAGAGTTCACAGGATTAAATATTGATATTGATGGAGCAAGTCAACCACAAATACTGTTTCAACAGTCTGCTCACCCAATGTCACCTAGGACAGCAAAACAATTACTCAGTCCAACCATTTTCGACAATGAAAACATTCAGCAAATTCACCAAATTGACTGTGAAGAGGTGAGCAACGCTGAAGATGAAATCATACAACTCAAAGACAATTTCCTTCCAGCAGGCCTTACCCCACTAGAGGACATTTTTGACTCAAATGATGTCCCCAGAAAGCCAAAGATGCAGCCATTGGATGCAAGAGTTGAAGAATGCAACATTGGTACTATTGACAAGCCTAAAATAATAAAGCTATCTGCCTCTTTGCCCCCTGATCAAAAGCCCAAATACATTGATCTCTTTAAAGAGTTTCAAGATGTTTTTGCTTGGGGTTATGAGGATTTAAAGTCTTATGATACGTCTGTTATCCAGCATACCATTCCCCTCAAGCCTAATCAAAAACCATTCAAACAGAAATTGAGAAGAATCAATCCTGTGCTCCTTCCTTCCATTGAAAAAGAATTACAGAAAATGTTCAAAGCTGGTATCATAGCACCAATCAGGTTCTCTGAGTGGATTTCAAATTTGGTCCCTACAAGAAAGAAAACTGGTGAGATTAGACTTTGTGTAGACTTAAGGAATTTAAATCAAGTGTCACTCAAAGACAACTACCCCTTACCCAAAATGGATCACATTCTTCAAAGAGTAGTAGGGGCTTCAAGGATATCATTGCTGGATGGTTTCTCAGGTTTCAATCAAATCCTCGTACACCCTGATGATCAAGACAAAACTGCATTTACTACCCCATGGGGCACTTTCAAATATGTCAAAATGCCCTTTGGATTGAAAAATGCAGGGGCAACGTTTCAAAGAGCAATGGACATTGCTTTTGCAAAAGAGATTCATGACTTCTTGGTTATTTACTTAGATGATCTTACACCCTTTTCAAAGTCTGACCAAGAACACTTGAAACATTTAAGACAGATTTTCATAACATGCAGAAAATATGGCATTTCCTTAAACCCCAAGAAGTCATTATTTGGTTTAGAAGAAGGGAAACTTCTAGGACATATTATTTCAAAAGATGGCATAAGAATTGATCCAGATAGGATACAAGCTATCCTACAAATGCCTCATCCCAGGAATGTCAAGGAGTTGCAAGGATTTTTAGGGAAAATCAACTTTTTAAGAAGGTTTATCCCGAATTTGGCAGAATTAATCAGATTACTAAACAATATGCTAAAGAAAGATTCAAAGGTCAAATGGACTGTTGAAGCAAAACAAGCCTTTGAAAGTATAAAATTGGCCTTGACTCAAACCCCAGTGTTAACCAATCCTCAGTTTGACAGAGACTTTATCATTTTCTCCTTTGCCTCCCAACATACTATTGCTGCTGTATTATTACAGAAAGATGACCAAGGGAATGAGAAGCCTATTGCCTTCTTCAGCAGAGCTCTTAGAGATGCCCCCCTAAAGTACCAAATAATGGAAAAACAAGCCTATGCTTTGATCAAAGCTATTAAAGACTTTAGGATTTACATCCTTTACTCCCATGTTGTGGCTTATGTACCAAGTCCTATTGTCAAAGACATTCTCACCCAAGAAAACTTAGAGGGCAGGAGAGGAAAATGGATTGCCAATATACTAGAATTTGACATTGAAATAAAACCCACAAAGCTGATAAAAGGACAAGGTTTGGCCAAATTAATGACAGAAGCAAATTTCCAAGCCTTAGACATCAACCAACTGGACAGTGAAACAGAGCTGGCGACTCCAAAGATCAATGTAGCCTTTGAACAATCTCCTTGGTACTCTGATATCTGTTATGTGTTACAAAACCTGTGTGCTCCCCCAGGACTGTCCAGAACTAAAAGTAGGTTCCTAAAAATGAAAACATCTAAATTTTGTGTGATGGATGGAAATTTACTTTGGAAAAACCATGAAGGTATTTTGCTGCACTGTCTAATAGAGAATGAAACTAACAACATCATGCAAGATTTCCATGCTGGAGACTGTGGTGGACATTTGTACTGGAAGTCCACTGTGGACAAGATATTGAGGGCTGGTTATTACTGGCCTACTATGTTCTCTGATGTTAAGAAATTTGCAGCCTCATGCCACAAGTGCCAACTGTTTGAAGGCAAAAGACAGTTGCTGCCACTTCCTTTAAGGCCCATTGCAACAGAGAGACCTTTCCAACAATGGGGTTTGGATTTCATTGGGGAAATTCATCCCTCATCTTCAGGGCAACACAGATGGATTCTAACAGCAACAGACTACTTCACCAAGTGGATTGAAGCTGCCCCATGCAGACAAGAAAATGATTCAGTAATCATTCAATTTTTGGAAAACAATATACTGGCTAGATTTGGCTGCCCAGACAAGATAATAACAGACAATGCTGCTGCCTTCAGATCCCAGAAGATGGTGAACTTCTGCCATAAATTTCACATTACTTTGGGCCATTCTACAGCTTACTATCCTCAAGGAAATGGCCTTGCTGAATCATCAAACAAAAGTTTGATAAATATCATAAAGAAAGTGTTGGAAGAGAACAAAAAGAACTGGCATAAGAAACTAGTAAATGCTTTATGGGCAGACAGACTAACAACTAAAAGATCAATTGGGACCAGCCCATATGAGTTAGTCTATGGATTAGAGGCCAGATTTCCTTCATCACTAGGAGTGCCGGTTATGAAACTTCTGCAAGAGAGCCAAGCAGAGCCAAATGACATGCAAAGAAGGATTAACCAGATAATTGGTTTACAACAGACCAGAGAACAAGTTTTCAGCAGAGTGCAGATACTACAAGAGAAACTGAAAAAGGCTTTTGATAGAAGAACCAAAGCAGAAGATTTCAATGTAGGGGACAAAGTTTTAAAGTGGGATGCAAGAAGAGAAGAGAAAGGGAAACATGGAAAGTTTGACTCTTTATGGAAAGGACCATTTGCTGTCCAAGCAGTACAAGGTAATAACACCTACTTCCTCAAAAGTCTTACTGAAACTGACTTGGATGAAGGTCCTGTCAATGGCAGGATGCTGAAGCACTACTTTGACTGTTCGTTATGAGTGGAACCTAAGGATTCATTGTATATATACAGATGTACATATTATCTTCTGTTTTAGATTGTAAAAAGTAGTTTTCCCAAGTGATTCACCAACCAGCAAGAGGCTGATAGAATCAGAGGTCTTCCAAAAGAGAAACACACAAGTTTGACACATTTATGCAGCAGATTTCAAAGATTGAGATGGGCAGTCAAAGAACAAGGCAATCTGACCTGCTGTTCTTGGTCTTTCAGAAGAAAAACCATCCCCATGTGGAGCCACTGTTGGATACCTATACCAATAGGTTTCATATTTCATGATTGGCAAGAGAAAGGCCAAATATGCTCTGCTTTGAGTTCACAAAGATCCCATATTTCCTAGAAAGCAAGAGGTGGGTAAAGTGTTTCAAGTATTGAGGACCTTATTTCAATTTTGTGGATGATTCAACAGTCTAATCTGGATCATGCCATCTTTCAATTTTGAGTTATAGAATAGAGAAAGAAGTCTGTCCAAACTGCTTAATCTTAGCAGACAACTAGTTTAGGTAGAGAAGCAAAGGTTCCCAACAGCTTAATCTGGGACCTTGGAAGAGATAAGGGTAGAAGTAGATAGAAAGGAAAAAGAAAAAGCCAAAGAAAAGAAAAGGCAAGTAAGAGTTTGCAAGTCCAAATGCACCCTCTATGGAGAAACAAAAAATGCTAGGAAAATAGCTGGGTAGGCAGTTGTGGTTGCAGAAAGGGTATTTTCACCATTACACATATGTCAAGAGGTGTTTTGCCAAGGCAAAATCTATCAATGGACAAAGTGGTTAATTCCATCATATTACAGCAAGGAGCATGACTAACCTCCCTCTCCCCCTTCATTTCATTATTAACATTCCTTTCTTTTAGCTGAGATTTATGAAGAGAGATCATGGTTTATGGTGGTTCTAGTTCATTCAGAATCCACATTTCTTGTCTAAGATCTTTTCATTTTGATCTACTCTCAAAACCAAGTCAATTTCAGATAAACTCAGTAAAATCCCCTTCATTTGCTCCCTTCATTCATATTAACCTCTAATTTTACTATATAGCTCCCCTATTTTACCCTTTCCCCTAATAATATTAACACTATGGTGTATAAAGCCCCAAATCTTATAAGTACTCTCTCCCCTTGGCATTATAGCCATATGTTCTTCAAAAGGGACCAAAATGACCCCTGGTCACTTTGGTGAACCTGTCCCATCCCATTCCCCCTTGCTGCAAGTCAAACTGCTCCTCAAACCACCATTTGCATTGGAAAACCCTTATAAAACCCTCTTCCGCCTTCAAATCCTTTGCAAAAGTTACCAAAGCCAAAAAACCCGCCTCTGGCGCATTTCCAAAGGTTAGCGCATTGTTTGTTTTAAATAATAAACAATGAATAAACAATGAATAAACAATGAAAAACCAACAAAAACCCTCTACCCAAAGTTTTCCGCCCGCATACAACCCGAGCATCTTCCTGTTCCGCCCACCGTCGGATCAAGGCCCGAAGATCCGACGATCCACGTCAATATCGGAGCGGCTCCCACTGCTGTCCTTTACCGCCCGAGAAGGTGACGTTGCGTCACGTCAGGGCCTCTCCACGCGTCAAGCGCTAAGGTATCTCGGAGCCAGGCCTGACACATTCGGCGTCGTACCTAAACCGCCCCGAGAAGCCGTAACGGTTAACCTTAACCGTAACCGCTATGGTCCTAACCGCCACCTGTTTTCCGCCAACAAATCGCCACGTCACATCCACCTGTACTCGCTCCCGCTATTCGTCCACCTGGCCGCTGACATGGCTGCCACCTCATCGCCCCCTTTGACCAATAGTCTACCGCCACGTCACCCGATGACGTCAGCTGACGTCACCTCACCTTGACCCACCAATGACGTCATGCTGACGTCATCACTAAAAAGCGCCAAAATGGTAAAAAAGGTCCATATTTACCCAAAAAACCGTGTTTTTTCCTATTTTCACTACTGTCGCTGTTGTTTTCTCTGCATTACCGTTTACGTTCGAATTTCCGCCAACCTATTGATTTAACCCGGGCGACCTCCTCAGCAGCAACCGTGCACACCTGCGCAACCTCTGTTCGTCAATCAACAGGTATTTACCATTGTTCTGCCCTCCATACGACTGTTATTGAAATTTAAGTTGCTCAGAAAGCTAAAGACACCTTAAAACCACATTTGCACCGCCCATTTCCCTCTGCACGTCCACCATTGTAACTGTGAAGTCCAAAAAGCACCAGCCGAGCCATAATACCTGTATTTTCGCCCAGAAAGCAACACTCACTGCGTATTCTCGGCTAATTCCTAGTTGGTCTCAATTTACCCGCTAAAAGAGGACATAGTCAGACCTTAGAAAAGCTCTGCTCCCAAAACAAACAGTATTCCAACTGCTGTTGTGTAAATTCCCCTCTGGTATCCAAAATACAAACTGTCTTTACAGAGAATCACCTCTATTCTGTGTTGCTTCCATTTTGACTATTCACCTACAATTGTTGCACTTTGAAGAACTATGGAGACTCCTATTGCTCTAAATATCAAGCCCCTCAATGCTCCTCACCAGGAATTAGCATGGAAAGCCCTGGGAGACATGGATTACCAAATGATGGACTGGTTCCCTATGGGAACCAAATACAATATCCAGATGATGAATGAGTTAAAAGCCCAGCACCTGAGTGGGGCAGACATCTTGGGAATATGGGACTCAAATTTGCCCATCTACAACCTTCCCCAAGTAAATCCTATGCCAGAACTGATCTACAGCTGCCAGGAATGCTATGACCCAAGCCAAAGAGCTGTCATCAGCCCCACAGGCTCAATCCTGTTCCAGATTACCCCAGAGAGTATAAATGGAATGCTGCACTTCCAAACTGCCAAGCAATTGACTCCCCTCTTTATACAGAATTTGATAAACAAAGGGACCAAGCTGTCAAATGACCAAATCATTAAAATCAATCAATTGTTTGTAAGACCAGGCTCTGAATCAGTCAGAACCCCTCCTATTGGGTATCACTATTTGAATGAATTGGGCAGGATGTTAGTGGATTTAATCAGTTATGTCCTAGGATTCAGGGGGATAGAGGATGTGGATGATAGCCTAATGGCAATGCTGTCTATATTCTCTCCTGGTAAACCCCCAGCTATACATTATGACTATGCAACCTACATTGCAGATAAAATCCATGAGCAGTTTATGAACTTGAAGAGGGAAAGACTATTCAGGTATACTTCATATATATACCATCTATTCTTGTTCTATCAGCCAGCCACCTTCTCTGTTCCTTTGAAGCCACTCAATGCCCAGGGAATTCCAAGGTCAGTTGTGTTCTGGACTTCTGTTTTTCATCATACCTCTGTATCACCTTACACATACACTGAGTTCATTGACTTATTCATCCATCCAGTCATGACAGTATTGCATGGTACTCCTCCTCCTAGACTAACTGATGACATGAGGAAAATTCTCCATTTGAATAAGTCCTACAGCATTGGTAATTGGTACTTCTACCAAAACCACACAGTCATCAGGATATATGGCTGTGAGTTGAACCCATTTAGGTTGCCAAGGTATGTCCCCATGAGGCTTTTTGCCTTGGAATATTTCAGACAGTTTGGGAACTCAGACTATCTTCATTTTCAGAGCAACAACAAGAAGTCACAGTTGAAGGTAAGGAACCAGCTGGGTCCTTTCCTATATAACAAGAAAGAAGAGGGATGGAAAGAGGCAAACACTATCCTGGAAGGCCTCAGACTGCAAACCAGCTTTGAATGGATACCCTATGACCCCAATCATGCTATCTCCCTCAGGAGGATTAGATACAAATTGGGTAGCTATGCACATAAGAGACAACCCGAGATTGAACAGTATGCCAATGCATCAAATTGGGAAGAGGGTACCCTAGAGGAGGAAATTACTAATGAAGAGTTACTTGAGAGAGAGGCTAGAAATATGCAAAAGGAAGCTGACTTGGAAACTTGTGGACAGGTGCCCCTCTCCTACAAAAAGCAACTTGGAGCAGCTGATACATCATCTACAGCACAGCAGCAAACTGCCGAGAAAACACCACAGACAGCAAGCAAGGATAAAGGGAAGCAGGTGGAGCAGCCACCTCCATTGACAGAAGAACAAGTGGACACATTGCTACAGCAGCAAGAAGAGATGGAGCAGCAGGAACTTGGGCAGCAACAGGAAGAGGAACAGTTTAGTGAACAGCAGCCCTTGCAGCAAGAAAAAGTGACTGATCCTCCAAGCTCCACTGAGCAACAGGCTCAGACAATAGTGCCTCCCAGGGCAGAAACTACTGTTGATACCTCGGTCCTCCAAACCCCACAAAAGGAGGACTTAACCAGGAAAAGGGATAGAGAGACTCCCCTGACTTCATCCATCAATCGGGGAGAGAAAAGACAAAGACTAAATGACTCCCAAGAGGAGGATATAGCAGTGAGGCGAGCAATGGGCATGAGCCCACCCAGTGGGGAAGTTTCAGCCAGTTCATTTCAGCATGAACATGATAGAACTATAGGAGGAGAGGTCAGCTCCTCCAGCCAGCACAGAGAAGGACAGTCAAGCATCAAACAGCAATTTATTGACATTAAGAGGAGGAGTGATCCTATTAAAATACAGTTGTACGATCATTTGCTGAACCTGGCTCCTACCAATCAGCAAAGACTCATGTCTGCCTTTGATGTAAGTGAAGGCAAGATGATCATGAGTCACTTCATGCCCACAACGCTGCATCCTCAATCTACCTCGGATTACCTAAGAACCAACATGGAGGTTCTGGCCAAAGACATACACCCTATGGATAAGATTGAATTACATAAACAAACTGGTGAAATGGTGTATGCCTCCTTGGCAGGTGAGACATTGGAGAACTACAAATTGAAGAGCAGCCTTGATAATACAGCCTCTCAGCTGGAATTGGAGAGAGCATCATCACAAGCCAAGGACAATAGGATCAAGTCCTTGGAAGAGGTAATTATAGAAATAGGACATGATCCTAAAGATGTTAAGGGTATCCAAGAACTCCTGAAGATAAGGGATGCAGACATGGCGGCTTTAAGAAAGAAAATCAAGCTCCCAGCCACCATCCACCCACAAACAGACGAGGTTGCCCAGCAAAGGCAGGAAAAGGATGCTACAGACCTGCTGGTATCCCTGTACAAGGAGCTGGTTAGGACTCAAGACCAGCTAGGACAATCTGAAGCTGCAAAGGCAGCACTACAAACAATACTGAAGCAAAGAGAAGAGGGCCAACCCTCCCAGCCTCCTCCTGTGATAATTAATCTTGAGGAAGTCCCTCCAACAACTACTCCTCCTCCTCAGCAAACGGGAACTACAGCACCATCTACAGCAACAACTACACCAACACCAGGACAGACTCCCAGTCTGGATATGCAGAAGCTACAAGCTGAGATCCAAGTTCTTGAATCCCAAATGAAAGAGCTTGATGAAGTCAAGAAGACTTTGGCCAAGGTGAATGAAAAATTTGACAAAAGCAAGCAGAATGAAGCAACAAAGGAGAGAGAGATAAAAGCTCTAAAAAAGAGAATAGCTGAACTAGAAAAGGAGCTTGCACTAGAGAAGGTAACAGCAAAACTAAAAGCAGTCCTCTGGAGTAACATCGGTCGATCCATCACCAATCAGTGGCAGTACATTGAGACTATGGATGAGCAAATAGTACTCATCACAAAGGCAAACAAGGAAATACACAGAGCAAGAGCAAGCCTTGGCCACATGCCAGATGCTGCCAGCAGAATGGTCAATGTTTTAAATAACAAAACTAGCTCTCAACTAGCTGCCATGGGAATTACTAACAGGACTGAAACAATCTCAGTAGTTAAACGAGTCCTGACACTAAGAAGCCTAGTTGGAACACTGGAGAGGAGAACACAGGACATGCAGACTGAAATCAACAAATTCCTGGACAGATTCCTGGCATTACAGAACAGAGGCCTCCCCAGCATTTTAAGCAGTGTAGGAAGACTGCTCACCCTAGAAAATTACAACAAAAGGATTGATGCCCATGCAGTATCACAAATTGCAAAACAGCCCAGTACCTCAGCAGACACAGGGCCAGCATCAGGGCAGAATCTGTATGATAGGGTGGATAATCTGTTTTTTATTATGAATGAAATTGATCATCTGTTTGATACACCACCGAATTTCTTTAAGTATACTGAGGCAGATGAGACTATGGGGGCAATCATAAATCATCAATTGCCCACACAGGAAGTATGGAGGAATTTGACACAGATAATTTTGTCAGGCCAGAACCTATAGCGCTAATTTTCTCCAGTACATGAGCAGTCATACGCAGGCACAATTTTTATGAATAAAATCTACAAGGAAGAGGCAGAGGCTGAGCCAACTCAGCAGAGCTATTCTCTCACCACAGCAGCAGTCACAATCACAGGTGACAAACGCAGCATACAGCGCACAAGCCATAAAGTCGGGTTCTCCAGCATTTAATCAAAGTATCTCAACCGACTCAGCAGATCCCAAAGGCCAAAATATCTTCTGACAGAACATTAAAGCGCCTTTATTTTGTATTCAATGCTGTAATAAATTTCTGATAATAATATCTCAAAGTTGGTGAGAATATTAAGTCTGAGATAACTCAGGACTCAGATATTTTTGTAAAAATCGCAAGTATATATTCACCCCTGGCAGAAGCTCAGGGGGTTGTTGTTATTTTCCTTCCGGAAGTCTCATTTGCTGTAAAAATTCTCAGAGAAATAATACAAAGGGAGAATGGAATTTCCAAAGCTTGGTGTATTTGATGCGTTGTGATGAATGGTGAATGTTGCAGGATTCCAGAGTGTTTCATAAAACAATAAGTTTTCTTAAATCTCTGTATTACATGTTTTCGAGTCTTTTGTTCTCTTTTGTTGTCTAAATATTTTACACTTAATAGCAAAGTAGAAGAATAGTTCCAGGATTTAATCACCGATTACCCTGAACTCAAACTGAGCTATTATCCATGTTTTCTTCAGATACAGTAAAAGAAGTGTAATTCTTAATTGCTGCACTTTAAAACTATATCTTTGCAGTGATAGATATTCCCAGGGATTCAAGTTTGCCCCTGAGACATCCATCCATTTCTCATAACCAGTTTGGTGAAAATACTTAAGCATTTAGTGAAAATCCTTGAATGCTCTCACTGCTTGTTTTTCCTGTTCGTGTTATAAATCAAAATTTGTTCTATGAAGTATCCAAATGGCCCTGTAAGTTTCACCAGTTCATCTCAAGGTTTCTAAACACCTACAGCCATAGACTCCATTGCCCAATGATATTTAACTCTTTGAAAATTACATCACAAGAGATCTGAAAGAAATTCTTCAACCAAAACATAAACAAAACCTGTGCATAATAGCTAGCCTAAAACCCTATCATAAACAGTTACAAATCATAAAGAGAGAGCCCTCTCTGATCACAGTTTGGCTAGAAACAGTGATCCAAAGATTGGTTAGTGGTTACCCCGGCCGTATTCCCTTGGGAGTCATAGGGAACAACCTGGGTGTTAACAGTGACAAATGAAGACCATCATGGGTCTGGCACTGTAGGAGCAGGAGGAATTCTCAAAGGCGGTCGAAAGAAAAATTGACAGCCTTACGGAAAAATTTGTGATCTTTGTAGAGGCGGTTCACCACTACCACTTCATAACTCGTGATTCTCCGCAGTATACTATTATCAAGAAGAAATCCATGGCTAAGGTCCACTCACCCGCCAACGGTTCGCCAAGCATAAATAAAGAGATGGTTGGTGCCTCCTCTAGCCGCCTGTACACCACTGCACCACAGGAGGGGAGCACACAGGATCAACCCATCAGTCTAGACGACGACCCGACCACTACCAGTCTGGAATGAACGCAGAAAGTTATCTTTTGTCTTATATCCCCCGCAGATGCCAGACTGCAGTTGAGTATGTAGTCACGAAAATAAATCTCCCTAGAAATGTCTGTCTAGTCACGACTCATTCCTTTGATCTCCTTTTTGAGTCTTCAACAAATCGGGTTTCTGATTGTTTCCTAGATACTGATCTTTGTAACTCCCATAGTACTCAGAACCCAAATTTTGTTAAGTCGCAATGTAGCTTGATCAATTCAAAAGCCAGAACAGACAGTGTTGTTGGCTCTTGTGTCGGTGACTCTGTTCTGCACAACCCAACCTTTGTAATTACCCTCTTTTTATAGTAATATATTTGATCTTATTTACAAAAAAAAAGGGGGGGCTACACTAGTATTATAAGGACCTACCATGCCCCTCTCCTTCAAAAGAGTGGTGTCCTCAATGCTTCAGTAGTTATGGATACTTCTGTATAAAATTCTCATCCTCAAATGTGGAATCTTCAATGGGTAAGTTCTTCCACTTAATGAGATACTCTAAAATTGTTTGATTTTGTAGTTGTTGGGTTCTTGTTTCAGTGACTACTTCAGGCTCAAATATGATTTTGCCTTCTTCGTCGAGTTCTTGAAACATTGTTTGAATTAGAATCTTGTCACTGATAACCTTCTTTAAGCATGAAACATGGAAAATCGAGTCTACTCGGGAAGATACAGACAGCTCCAATTTGTATGCCATAGTACCAATATTTTGCAACACCTTGTAAGAGCCATAGTACTTAGGTGATAATTTATTATCCTTCTTAGTTTGTTTGAGAGACATTTTTTTGTATGGCTGTAGCCGTAAAAATATCTAGATGCCTACATCAAATTTCTTTCATTGTGATGGTGATTTTCCTGTTGTTTCATTTGATTATGCGCCATAGTGAGGTTATCCTTTAAGATTTTGAGAACTTGTTGTTGATGCTCGATGTGATCTTCCACTGCTTGAACCTTAGAATTTTCTCTTAAAGATGATGTGATGGATGGTGGATGATATCCATAAAGTGTCATAAATGGGGCCATTTTTGCTGTAGTATCGAAAGAAGTGTTATACCACCATTTAGCTAGAGGTAACCGCTTGACCCATTGTGTTTCTTTATTAGATACAAAGCAACGAAGATATCCTTCTAAATATTTTTTCACTATCTCATTTTTCCCATCAAATTGAGGATGATAAGATGAGCTATGAGTTAATTGAGTACCAAGAAAAGAGAATAATTATGTCCAAAAATTTCCAGTGAAAATGGGATCTCTATCACTTACTATAATCTTTGGGTTTCCATGAAACTTGTGAATTGTTTCCATAAATGCAATATCAACTATATTGGCTTTAAATGGATGAGATAATGCACAAAAGTGTGCATACTTTGTAAGTCTATCAACTACCACCATGATCACACTCTATCCTTCAGACTTGGGTAAACCCGTGATGAAATCCATTGAGAGTGCCTCCCAACGTTGACTTGGAATGGCTAAAGGTTGTAACAGACCCGAGGTTTTAATTGTCTCAACTTTATTTTGTTGGAAAACCAAACATTCTGCCAAAAACTTCTAAATATCAGATTTAAGGTCATCCCAAAAAAATCCTACTTGACCCTATGGTAAGTTTTTAAAAATATTGAGTGTCCTCCTAATGGAGAGGTGTGCAATTCCAAAAGAATATTTTGTTTGAGTTGGGAATTCTTACAAAGATATAAGCAATCTTTGTACCATAATGAATCATTTTTCAAGCTAAATGTGTCATATGTACTGGGATCTTGTTGCAAATTTTGAATGAGTGACCACACCTCTTCAGCATTCTTCTATTCATCCCTTGCTTCGGTTATCCACTCAGGTTGGATAATAGAAATGGCACAAACCAATGCTTCCACGTCCTCATCATTTCTTGAGAGTTCATCTGCAACAACATTTTGCTTCCATTTTTTGTAGATGATTTCAAAGTCATAGCCCAACATTTTTGTCACCCATTTTTGCTACTCTTCTGAAGATAAGCTTTGTTACAAAAAGTATTTAAGGCTATCATGATTTTTTTTACCTTGAAGTGTCCTCCCATTAGGTAAGGTCGCTCTTGCTTTAGTGCATGTATTATTTCCAACATTTCCTTCTCATAAATAGGTTTGTGTAAATACTTTCCTTTGATTGGACGACTTTCAAAAGCAATGGGTCTTCCCTCTTGCATTAAAACAACACCAATTCCATTTCTTGAGGCTTCACATTCCACAATAAATAAAAATTGTGAAATCTAACATAGCTAAGACCGGTGCTTGGCACATTGCCTCTTTAAGATGTTCAAAGGCCTTCGTTGCTTCTGGATTCCAAGAAAATGCATCTTTCTTCAGTAATGATGATAGAGGTATCGTTATTGTCCCATAATTCCTATTAAACTTTCTATAATACTTTGTCAACCCGAGAAATCCCCGAAGATGCTTTATGGTTATGGGGATTTTCCATTCCTTAATGGATTTAATTTTGTTAGGGTCTACCTTAACACCCCCATGAGACACAATATGACCCAAACATCCCACCTCTTGTACTCCAAAGAAACGTCTCCATGTTTTTGCATATAATTGTTTCTCCTCTAATAGTTTGAGCATCTTGTTAACATGTTCAACATTATCCATCCAAGACTTATTGTAGAATAGTATGTCATCTAAAAAAGCTAACACAAATTTTTTCAGGGTTTGAAAATAGAATTAATCAAACCTTGAACTGTGGAAGGTGCATTAGTAAGGCAAAAATGCATGACCAAAAATTCATAATGACCCTCATGAGTTCTTAATGTTGTTTTCGGAATGTCTTCAGTCTTCATTCTAATTTAATGATATCCTAAACGAAGATCCAACTTGGTGAAGTATATTGCTCTGTGCAATTCATCCAACAATTCATCAATGACGGGAATGGGAAATTTATCTTTAATAATGAGCTTGTTGAGCTCCTTATAATCCGGACACGTATGCCATGATCCATCCTTCTTGTGCATCAATACTACTTGTTATAGACATTTTTGGGCACTGCAACCCCAAGCATAAAATGTCCATAAACCAAGGGCTCCTAAGTCCCTAAAAGTGTTGTTCCAACCCCTAAAGGAACAAGGTCAACTGATTACAGCTTCTCCCAGAAGTTCTCCATGAAAAACTACTCAGAACTGGTCAAAACAGGATCATTACACCTGCTCCATAGGCAAAGTGTGTTGCATCTCACCTAAGTACACTTTGTGGGTGCTTTGCATTTCAAAAAGCCCTTCTATGGGGTGCGATGAGCGAGAAGAGACAAATGGCAGTGTCAATCCGCGAGGTGGAGAGGCATGGAATCTTCCAGAAACTTCTCCTGTGACACTTGCCTCTCTGAATTCGACCAAGGATGAGTAAGAGATCATCAATCTCCAAGTGGAAGCAAGAACTATCAGAGGGAAGACACTAATCAAAACACAAGCTGACTCATCTCCCTTACAGATATCTATATATGGATCCCTCATCCCAGAGATCCAAAGGCTAGAATTTTGCATCTTGTAAGGAATTGTTGTTGGTTTCTTGAGGCAACATCATAGTGTTGGGTGATCTAAGCTTTGCATGACATGAAGAAGGGCTTACTTGCTGAGAGGATGATGTTGGGTCAGAACAACTGGTTGTAACTCTCTTGGCTCTTTCTTGATTATCAATAAAGCTATTCAAGTTTTTCTCCATACTCTTGTGTAATCTATGTTTTCTACATTTGTATGGTCAATTTATATCTGATCCTAGATTGTTTATGATAATAGATCCATGTTCTCGTATAGTGTTATGCTGCTTTGATCCTACAGGTACTCTGTGAAGCTGGGTATACAAGGAAGTGAGTAGCAAAGGACTATCAGAAGAGAGAGGAATCGAGAAAGGAACCAAGCGCAAGACAGAGGTTGGTCTCCTTTATTCTTCTCTCATCTATCTTTCATAAAGGAAAATGAAAGTAGTTTTACTTTGTTTGTTTCTAAGGTAGCTACCACACCTTAGTGGGATTAGCAGTTCTGCATAGACACTTTTCCCTGTAACAAAATGGCGACTCCGCTGGGGAGAGACTAGGTTGTTTGTTTATCTACCTTTGTTTACTTTATAAACTTACAGACATAACCTGAAGTTGAGCCAGGTAGGTTTCGAACTGCATTTTCTATGCAAATGCAAAGTAGATAAATGTCGCTTCAGTCAATCTCCGGGTTTTGTTTATGAATTAAACAACTGATTTACAAACTCTCTAATCGCCCTTGTGGTGGCTCTAGTAACCTCCTTAGATCTATCCCTGTTGTTGATTTACTGATTACCACTTGCTCGGCCAAAATCCCTGAACTAAACTGCAAACTGTGACCCAGAACCCAAGCAAAGTCTCGTCCCTGGCCCAGCGCACTCTCTATTCTGTGAATCTAAAATCCAGCGCACTTCCCGAGTGTAGTAGGTGCGCTGCATTTCAAATTCACTGTGTTACAGGTGCGCTGATCAGACTAGGCATTGTTCCTGAATGTTGGTTTCTGTGTTCACTCTTTTCAGATCTATTCAAGAATTTTGCTGCCTGTAGTCAGTATACCTCTGTTTGAAACCCCTTTCTTTGTTGTTATTCCGCCTCCATTGTGCAAAGAACTGTAAACGTTTTTGTGTATTTGTTGAATCATTTTCAGTTCTCCTTTGCAAAAAAGTAACGTAATTGTATTGTCGTTTCTTGATTTGAACGTGTCGCAAGTGTCATTTTCAGTCATAGAAGAGAGTCTGATTGCTCCTGATAGTCAATTACCTTGTTACTGTTGTATTTGATCTGAATTTGTAGTTTTTCTAGTGTCGAAAGCAAGTTTTCATTTCCAAATCGTAAAGTGTTTTCATTATCTTCATTTTGATTTTGAAAAGAAACTTGTTAGTAATTGTCGCTTGAAAAGTAATTCAGATTTGTGCATTAGCTTTCTTTTTATCATTCACATATTAAGAAGGCTGAAAACAAATACATGCATGTGCATTTGCATTTAGACTGTTTGATTGGTTTGATTTAGGACAGTGCATATAATGTGTGCTCTATGCTCTTTGTGAAAGAATATTGTATCTCTTTCCTTAGTAGCTAGGATTTTCATTGCACAAAGAAGATAAAAAGACTGTTTATCATCTTAGATTGCATTTTAGGAGTTGTACATCTACATCACGCGGTGAACCTGAAAGGAAAATTTCTTAAGCAAGATCAACTATAAAATAAATTTAATGAATCTAACAACGCTTTGGAACCTAACGCACAACATCTAGAAGTCTAGGCTAGAGACGTATTCCGGCGTCGTAAAGCCTGGTAACTGTTGTTCGCACTGTTGGTTGGGTGATTCCTCCACTTTGAGACGATAAGTGCCAGTACGGACTTGTGCTCTCACGTACCGTCGAGTATATTTTGGGAGACCACAATAGGCTCAATCCTTTATCCTTAGGAAGCCGTGTCTGCCGCCCTATCGATCGCAATGCACTGAACACAGCATTCGGGAAGATTGACTGCCGTACCGTAAAAAGTATTCTGCAGTTTTGCGATTGGTTCGGTAATCCCTCTGCCTAGATTTCCAGAGCAGTCCCTTTCGTTCCTTTTCAGACTCCTTAACAGAAAAGGTCCATCTGAGCACTTGTCACTTCAGGCTCATTAAAAATCGAAGGCAACTAGAGTCATCTTTTGTTTTTTCTCGACTCTTTAAAATTGAAAAACAAGTTGTGTCAAAGCGTCTAAAATTTATTTTAAACGGAATAATCATCACCTTTCCTACGTTGGTCTTAGGTTGAGAAAATGGAGTCTACCGACCAAGGAGTTCCCCTTGGAGGAAATCCTAGTCCCTTCTCCTCTTGGGGAGATGTTGGTGCACCCCACATGGCCACATTGTCACTTCCAGGATTGACGATTGGCTTGCCCGTATGGCTTTTCTCAACCTTCGTCGTTCAGAGCACCGCGATTCCTGAACAATCAAGTCAGCAACTAGACAATTCCAGAGTTACCCCCCAACCCTCTACTTCGTCCAATTCTTCCTCTCCTCCTTCCTCTTCGCTTGATAGGGCTGATAAAGCCAAAAATCAAGTATCTGAGAAGAAGAAGGAAAAGAAGAAGAAAGAGAAGAAGAAGAAGGAGCCAAAGGCGAAAAGGGGCAACCAAGCATCGTCTAGCGAAAATCCACACACTGCACTGACCAGGCCTAAATCGTCATGTGTCATTTGCAAATGAGAACACTATCATAGAGATTGTCCCTGCATCCCTCGGATCTTAAGGGACTGGTCTCCTCGTTTGCACAACCCGGTGTCGTCAACCTGATGATCATGTTGAAAACGCACCGTCGCCTAGTGAAAGTGAAGCCCCTAGACAAAAAGGAAAGTGAAACTTTCCTTGTAAACTGTGTGAAGGCGATCACGTCGTCCACCGTTGTCCCTTCTTAGACGAGGCTAAAATAGTTTTAGACGATCGTCCGGTTTCACCGTTACGACTTCCTCCTGGATATAAGAAACTCTTGCCGAGTCCGTCGCTAGTTGAAAATCCGGCTGACCCGCCCAGGTGGTCGACCGAAGCATCTACCATTGAAGATAAACCTTTTGAACCCATACCAGACGAAAGTTAAAAGGTCGAGGCGGCAGTTGACCCGGTCTTGCCTTCAAAGGTTCCATATTCAGATGATACAGTCACCGAAGAGAACAAGGATGACATTGTCCAAATTATTTTCGTAAACACAGACTCCGATGAACATGGGGGCAATTTACCCATTCCTTTACCACAGGAAGGAAGTTCGTCAGAGTCATACCCGGTTGTCTATTCAGTCCCACCTCAAAGCAACCTAGTTGTTTCCTTCGACTGGAATCAACTAGGCAGACCCCGTTTACCGGCTAGTATACCGTTCCGAATCATTGTTCAAATATATAGAATGGTTATGGCCGGTACCATCATAGATGAAGGGGCTTCTGTGAGTATCCTTTCCTCGACTGCTTGGAAAGTGCTTGGTTCACCATCGCTTTTGCCTGAGATGAGAAATCTAACAGGCTTTGAAAAAGGAACCAGTCGACCGTTAGGGATCCTTCCCAATGTGCCCATAACATTGAGAGGGAAAATCGTTCAAATGAACGTAATGGTAGTCCAAGGACCCCTGGATTATAATCTACTCCTTGGACGAGACTATATTTATTGCATGGGAGCCATTGTCTCATCACTCTTTAGAGTAATGTGTTTTCCGCACGAAGGAAGAGTGGTCAAGCTCGTAGACCAGCTTTCATTTCCCGGTTCAAACATAGCAATTAGTCATATACCATCCTTGAATGGTCTTTTCACACAAGGAATGTCTCATCAATCCCTAGTTCGTTCTCCTGATGAGCATGAGTGATTCGGAGGACATGACTGAAACCCAAGGGGCATGCACCATGGTCTGCTTCGGCAGGAAAACTTCAAATATAGGGTAGGTTTCTGCGAGGGATATATGACTAGTCTGATGCTCCCGTCCGTGATTGGAAAAGGGGGTTGGACTGGAATAAGATTCCCTTGTCAAAGTTATGTGGGTGGAGGCGTCTGCGCCACTCACCTTTGTCTATTTCGGTAGGCATCGCCGAAGAAGTGTTTTGTTTGAAGTCCAGATAAAACAATCTTTGGTAACCTGAAAGAGGTAAACCTTTCCTGATAAAAAGAATGTCTTGTCAGTAGAATAGAAGGTGACCTTGAAACTCTATTTTATACCTGGGGGCATGCAAACGTTTTGGTGTGCAAGTGAAGAGTGACCATTTATTTTTTAAATTTGTAGGTCCTCTAACCCTTTAAACTCGTAGGATTGGTCGTTTCCTAACTTGCATAAAGAAGGGATGTGGGGCAAAGATTTGAAAAATTTTCATTTTTATATATGAGACATCCTTATTATACAATTGGATATATCGAGCAGTTTTAACGCGGACTTCATGCTCGTTAAAAAATAAACATAAGCAATGAGCAAATGTTTCCCCCAGCGTTTAAGCTCAATAAAAAATGAACCAATTCCCGGTAAATAACCATCATGAATGTAGTACTTCAGCCTTTAAAGTCTTGGTCGTGTTCCCATCATTCACCTCCACTTTGTATTGGCCGATCATTCACCTCCATTTGATTGTTTACCCCCTTTGAGGAACAGCTACGAAGAGTGATCCCGCTAGCCATCCTTGTAACACTGTCGTGATTGGAAAATTCAAAACCTTACCTGGAATCAGCTGCTACCCAATTTTATCACTCGTTCCTCAAAGATGAGTCTCCTTTAAGCTCTTTTCAACTGACTCGTAAAATATGAAAAGATTGCCGAGCCATTGGCCTCTCCAGCTCGTTAAAAGGACCGGAAGTGCTATCTCTCCTTTAGATTTTAATCTTTTTGGACCTGAGGGATTATTACACAAAATGATCGAGCACTTGTTTTGTTCGGCTCGTTAAAAGTATCGAAAATTCATCCCTTCTGTATTGTTTTATACTTTTTCGGACTTAAGGGATTAAATGACGAAAAATGATTTTTGGAGTTTCCTTTACGTCCTTTTTCAGACTCTCTAAAATTGAAAAGGACCGAGTTGTCTTTGTCGTTAAACTCGTTAAAACCTAATAGCGACAAACTTGTCCATAGCAGACAAGAACGAGTTTCACTATCGCTAGGCTTGTTAAAACATAGCGATGGGTTTGCCCGAAGGGAAAATTATAGAACAAGCATATGTTATCCTCCTCAAGCTTGACAAAAATAAAGAGGTACTGGTCAGCAATGACTGGGGAAAATTTGGGAAGAAAACTTGAAGAAACTTTGTTGGTAGCAAGTCGCTCTTGAACATGACACTTTCACTCTGCATCCAAGTTGGGTTGGGTTGTTTCATTCACCGGTCACATCACCATGGTCCCATCATGGCATCCATATTTGGGGTTAATGCTACCAATCCATCACGTCAGTGTCACCGATATGTTCAAGAGAAGTCACTCAGAGAATTCACCTGCGTCTCACCCGCTGCAATACATTCACGCTCCATTCTTTCATGACCGCCACCCTGAACCTTATATCACCATATCGTTTTCACCTCCATTAAAATCATTTGCTCCGTTCTGTGTCATTGATGTGGGATTCATTAAGGCCCTCCTATGACGGATCGCTTCTTGTCGACATCAGCTCATTATCCAAGAAGTCGATCTAGGAACACCCCTTTCAGTGCTTTGAAGCTTGCATGCCTCAATGGCAAGTTTCTCACTTCCGGCGACAGGTTTACATCAATGGCCTTCGACCGAAAGATTTTGCGTGGTGTTTGACGCCAAGTCCTTTATTCACACCACGTGAATTGTACTGCAGTACCTTGAGGGTCATTATCATTATCAGTGATTCCTCTCATGCCTGTTAACAGCTTACATCATTGGTTGGTAATCAGGCGATGTCTTTCCATGTTCGACTCCAGAACATCTCTCACATGGATCGACTTGTACTTTGAGTGAAGATCGAACAATATTGAAGACCCCGGATCTAGTTTCATCCATCCGGGCTGCGATATATATTCAGGAAAATAAATACATCAAATGTACATCATTGCTGCACAGATAATCATCCAATCTATGGGATGATGGCTCCTCCAGAATCATTAGTCTACACTCAGACGATTTTCTGTCCTATGTACATGAAAATGAATTTATAAAGCTGAGCATGGGAATGCCCGCCTCAGCTAGATCATGAAAATATTATGAAGATAATGTATTGTATTGTATCTTATTACAGGTCTCCTCCCAGCTTGAAAGAACTTCAGATCCTCATGATAAAGCATTTCACCCGACATCAAAAAAGATTAACGACCTCATGCTTTAGGGGGAAACTGTTATAGAAATTTTTGGGCACTGCAACCCCAAGTATAAAATGTCCATAAACCAAGGGCTCCTAAGTCCCTAAAAGTGTTGTTCCAACCCCTAAAGGAACAAGGTCAACTGATTACAACTTCTCCCAGAAGTTCTCCATGAAAAACTACTCAGAACTGGTCAAAACAGGATCATTTCACCTGCTCCATAGGAAAACTGCGTTGCATCTCACCTAAGTACACTCTGTGGGTGCGTTGAATTTCAAAAAGCCCTTCTATGGGGTGCGATGAGCGAGAAGAGACAAATGGCAGTGTCAATCCGCGAGGTGGAGAGGCATGGAATCTTCCAGAAACTTCTCCTGTGACACTTGCCTCTCTGAATTCGACCATGGATGAGTAAGAGATCATCAATCTCCAAGTGGAAGCAAGAACTATCAGAGGGAAGACACTAATCAAATCACAAGCTGACTCATCTCCCTTACAGATATCTATATATGGATCCCTCATCCCAGAGATCCAAAGGTTGGAATTTTGCATCTTGTAAGGAATTGTTGTAGGTTTCTCGAGGCAACATCATAGTGTTGGGTGATCTAAGCTTTGCATGACGTGAAGAAGGGCTTACTTGCTGAGAGGATGATGTTGGGTCAGAACAACTGGTTGTAACTCTCTTGGCTCTTTCTTGATTATCAATAAAGCTATTCAAGTTTTCCTCCATGCTCTTGTGTAATCTATGTTTTGTGCATTTGTATGGTCAATTTATATCTGATCCTGGATTGTTTATGATAATAGATCCATGTTCTCGTATAGTGTTATGCTGCTTTGATCCTACAGGTACTCTGTGAAGCTGGGTATACAAGGAAGTGAGTAGCAAAGGACTATCAAAAGAGAGAGGAATCGAGCAAGGAACCAAGCGCAAGACAGAGGTTGGTCTCCTTTATTCTTCTCTCATCTATCTTTCATAAAGGAAAACGAAAGTAGTTTTACTTTGTTTGTTTCTAAGGTAGCTACCACACCTTAGTGGGATTAGCAGTTCTGCATAGACACTTTTCCCTGTAACACTACTGGAGCAGAGAAAGAACTTTGACTTAATTGAATTATACCATCCTCTAGCATTTCTGCAACCATATGTTCAATTTCACTCTTTTGGGCGTAAGGATATCTATAAGGTCTGATGTTTTGAGGAACACTTTCTGGAATTAAATGAATATCATGATCATGATCATGAATAGGTGGGAGACCTTTGGGAGTCTCAAACGCCTTGGAATGATTTTCCAAGACTTTTTGAAGATATGGAAAAATAGAGAATTTCTATGTTTGAACCTCTAGTGAGCATAATTACGCAAATACACCCCGTTTTTCTTTCTTCGGAAGATTTGTCATACCATTAGAGTTTATTATATTTCTTGGTTTCCCTGCGATACCCATTAATTCAACTCCCTTTCCTTCCAAAAAAAACAAGAAAATTTCTTGAAAATTGAAAGTTATTCTCCCCAAAGATTGTAACCATTGGACTCCTAGTACAACACCAACACCACCCATTGGAACGGAAAGCATTGGACTATTCAATACATATTCCCCCATGGTTAGATTGATATTATGGAACTTTCTAGAGAAATTTATAGTTCCTCCATTTGCAACCATCACTTAACACTCCAGTGTTGGATATAGGAAGCAATTCAATTCCTTGCCTATCTTACAATGAATAAAGTAATTGGTATTACCCGAATCAATCAACACTATTACATTTTTCTTCTCGATATAGCATTTTATCTTGAGAATTTGAGGAGTGGTAATTCCTACCAATGCATTACAAGAGATGGTCGGATTCATTTTCTCTTTCTATGGGGTTGGTTCCTTGTGTATATCCTCCTCTTTTGATGTTTTTTGTTCCTTTTCTTCCTCCTCTTCATAATCTATGTAGAAGGAATTCTTCATAGCATACTTATGACCTTTAGTGTATTTGATATCACAATTTTAACAAAGCCCTTTTGCTATTTTTTCCTCCAATTATTGTGGTGTCAACCTTGAAAGTTGTAGAAAACTAGGAACAACAACACTTCCATCTTTATAGTTTTGAGTGGTACACTTCCTTGTTTCCATAATTTTGCTTTCAACTTTTTTCCACTGTAAATGTCTTCTCCAATGAATCAGGTTCCCAAAACTAACCTCATGTTGGATGTTATCTTTTAAAGTCCCTATGAATATGTCAATCTTATGCTCCTCTGAAATATCGGTTACCCTGATATTCAATTTTTGGAAGTCTTCAATATGCTCCGCCATTGAACCCTTTTGTTTGAGATTTATCAATTAGCTAAAGGTGTTGTTCTTTATATCTTCATAATATGTTATCATTTCCTCCCTAAAAATTGACCAGGTGACAAGTGGTTTACGAGAACAAAGCCATCTCTGTCATACAAATTAATTGGGTTCTAAATATAAAGATGTAATATGTACCTTTTGTGAGGGTTGCACATCCTATAGATCAAAATATTGCTCCATCTATAGTATCCATGTTACCGGATCCTTGCCATCAAACTTCTTCATATATATCTTTGGAATGTGGTGGTTCTTAAACCCCACATTGGAGTCTCTAAAATCATAATTCATGTTCCTTTTGTCCTCATCACAATTTTCATGGATTACCTTGTCACCACTGTGAACTCTTTCTTCTAGCAACTTTGCCATATCTTCCTTCAACCCCTTTATCTTGAAAATCATCATTGTTTCCATGTCTGCTTTTAAACCATAAGTCAAAACTCCCATGACCCCTTTTATACCATCTATATTAACATTCATCATGGCTTCCAATTCATTGTTTGTTACTTTTTGCGAGAATGAAATTTGTTGCACTTGGTTTCGTAAATTTGGTATATCATGCTACATTTCTTCCTCTTCTTCATGCGTCATAGAAGAGCTTTCTGATTGCTTACTACATGTGTCCATTTTTTTGTTTCGAGGCATTTTGGAATCAAGCAATGATATATATTCTTCACTATGCCCATTGAATCACTTCAAACTAAGTTTTCAAACAAAAGTTATGTAATTTTTTTTTTTAAATACACACCTTTTTCTTTCTTTTAGGAGCTCGATCTTTAAATGACTATAAATCTATAAATTCGGATCTCCAAGGTCTAAAATTCCTTCTTGTGGTAGCCCTTTGAGTCTTCTTTCCAACACCACAAGTCATACCACAATTGGATTCTTCAAGATAATGTTATTTCAAATCTCCCACAATGACCTGATTATGGACTAGTTCAGTAGAGCGAACATGTACGTAATGCCATGTGTCACGGTTTCAACCTTCGGCCCTCAAATTGATACACAAGAAACTACAATATGTTCTTTGTCACTTTTTACAAAATTCCAATCCAATGCTTGAAGAGAAAGTTATGATGATTTTCCCTCAGTCAATTGTTTGAGACTAAATTATGGTTCATGCAAAAACCATAACTTCTTTGGACCATAGATAAGAAAATATAGCGAACCAAGATCTGAAATTTTGGCACGAAATTCACCAGGATTTTTCCTCCACATGGTTGAAATTTAAGTTTCTAAAACTTCATAGAAAAGAAGTTATAGTGAAAATTTCCACGATGACATATTTGAAGCAGCAAAACCCTAGAACCTGTTGTAGCTTATGTTGTGATTTTAGCCTTATTTATAAATTTTATCACAATGTGTGGCCTAAAATCATTAAGGGGGTTCAATCTCAATGAATCCCTTTATACTTTCTACTCCGCAAAGTCTAAAAGTAATACTTATTTGTTATAATATATCAAAATTGCAAAAGGAACAAGTATAAAGGAAATGACCCATGTGATAAAGTCAAATCACAATATAATAGTTATATGGAGCGGGTCTTATATGTATGTGTGTGTGTGTGTGTGTGTGTTAGCGATGCGATTAGATCGCAATCGCAAAAAGTGCAGCGGGCAGTTACATGAACTATTAACACAGGAATTGTCGATCGCCGATTGCGATTCTTGAAAACTGTGCAAAGCTTTGAAAAGGCGGAAAATGGTATGGTTACATATTTTATATGTGTTTCTATTATAAAATATTATAACATAAATAAGTGCTTAAAAGGCCGGACCCGAAGCACATATATATTATGTTTTAAACTTTTGGCAGGTCCGAAATATGGGTGGTTGGCTCGGCAGCGCCGATTGCGATTACCGATTGGGTTCCAGAATCGAAAATTCATATGGCATATTTTATAACACTGGCGGGTCCGTAAAACAATGAATATAGAGGTTGGTGCATTCAATGATCGCCGATTGCAATAAATGCTGGCAGACCCAAAACATATCTACGTTATGTTTTAACAGCCTGGCGGGTCCGTAAAGCATTAATACGTATGTTGGTGTATTCAAAGATTACCGATTGCGATATGGGTAAGCTGGACCCGAGAGGATATATATTGTGTTTTATGATTGTGGTGAGTTCGTCGTATTAGTAACACATTGTATATATATATATATATATATATATATATGGAAAAAATCGACTGTCGATTGCGACGAGGGGTATGCCTCGACAGTCATGCGAGCAGTGTTAAAAGTGGAAAAAGCATGTCTTACATTATATTTTTGAAAGCGTAGATACAAAGGGTTTATATATAAGTTCAATATTTTTAAAGGTGCATAAAGGGCCGCTTGTGATTACGATGGTCGGACATGTTTTATACTACTGTCTTCGCCATATCGCAGATTGTTAGGATTTGGAGCTGGTACACAATTTAAAGGCGCCGATTGCGATTGCGATTTATAATGGAAAGTCAATGCAACACTGAACAGGATTTCCTTTTCAGTTCCGCTTCACGTGTTTTGCATCAGTTTTGCTGTGTAAATGGAAAATTGGCGTTAAAATTAAATTTAAAGGAAAAGGCAATGGTTGGGTTTGTTGGTGTTTTGGCTGATTAAAAGGCATCCGATATATGCGTAAGCCCAGGTTTAAATAAAATCTAACACAGAGCAGTATGATTTAAGCAAATTAAGGCATTCGACAACGGATTAGCAGTGCAAGTTAGCAATTATTGTCTTCTTTAAAATTTAGTAGTTTTTTATTATGTTATGTTCCTTGAGGTGTCTTTAAACCTCTGAAAAGTTTTGTAATAGTTTTTAATTTAGATAGCTAAAAAGAAGTTTAGTAGTTTGACAGTTTCAATCACTGTTCCAGAAATGTATAAAGGGGAAAAATTTACTAAGAAAGGGGGGAATTTTGGATAACCAGGCCACTATATTTCTGATAACATCATTGATTAATGAAACAACCAGAAGTTTCTAGGAGTTGTTACATATAATTTGTAACTCTCGCTATCATGTGTCATGCAATGTTTTCTTCTTTTTAAGTATAGTAATGAAGCTGTAGGGTAAAATCCCTTAAAGAGCGCTCCTATAATTAAATTCCTCACTTCCTTTCTAAGTTATAGATAGTAGTTTCTGTGAAGGGCTAGCAAATTATCTATGATTTATTTCTCATAATCATAATTCCTCTAAGTTATAGATAATAGTTCTTGTGAAAGATCAGCATATTGTCTTTAACTTCTCTTTCAAACTTTCCTCATTCATCATTTATATTTAGCAACAAATGGCATTCTGAAATGTTCTGGTCATACATGTATTAAGAGTCTAAGGCCAAGTTTTCCAAGTCCTTCATTTGAGAATATAATAAACAATAAGTGATAGTAAGCAATCATTATTAATGTCTTAAGCAAAATTTCCCTACATCCAGGAAATTGGTTTCTTAAGGAACAAAAAAATCCAAAGCTCTAAAACCAAATGTTATGTAACCAACTCACAAAAAGATAGATCAACGACTTAAAAGGTATCCTCTTCGAGGGGGAAATCTCCTCTACATTACATGAAGTAAATTGGTCCATGCAATTCATCCAACAATTCATCAATAACAAGAATGGGAAATTTATCTTTAATAATGAGCTTGTTGATCTCCCTATAATCCGGAAACATATGCCATGATCCATCCTTCTTGTGCATCAATACTACTAGAGCCAGAAAGAACTTTGACTCGATTGAATTATACCAGCCTCTAGAATTTTTGCAACCATATGTTCAATTTCACTCTTTTGGGCATAAGGATATCTGTAAGGTCTGATGCTTCGAGGAACACTTCCTGGAATTAGATGAATAGGATGATCATGATCACGAATAGGTGGGAGGCATTTGGGAGTCTCAAACACCTTGGAATGATTTTCCAAGGCTTTCTGAAGATCTTGAGAAATAGATAATTTCAATGTTTGAACCTCTTGTAAGCATAATTATGCAATTACGCCCACTTTTTCTTTCTTCGAAAGATTTGTCATACCATTAGAGTTTATTATCTATCTTGGTTTCCCAGAAATACCCCTTAATTCAACTTCATTTCCTTCCCAAAACAAATTCAAGAAAATTTCTTGAAAATTGAAAGTTATCGTCCCCAAAGATTGTAACCATTGGACTCCTAGTACAACATCAGCACCACCCATTGGAATGGAAAGCATTGGACTATTCAATACATATTCCCCCATGGTTAGATTGATATTATGGCACTTTCTAGAGAAATTTATAGTTCCTCCATTTGCAACCATCACTTAACACTCCGGTGTTGGATATAGGAAGCAATTCAATTCCTTGCCTATCTTACAATGAATAAAATAATTGGTACTACCCGAATCAATGAACATTATTACATTTTTCTTCTTGATATATCATTTCATCTTGAGAATTTGAGGAGTGGTAATTCCTACCAATGCATTACAAGATATGGTCAGATTCATTTTATCTTTCTCTGGGGTTGGTTCCTTGTGTATATCCTCATCTTTTGATTTTTCTTGTTCCTTTTCTTCCTCATCTTCACTATCTATGTAGAAGGAATTCTTCTCAGCATACTTATGACCTTTAGTGTATTTTCTATCACAATTTTAACACAGCCCTTTTGCTATTTTTTCCTCCAATTATTGTGGTGTCAACCTTGAAAGTTGTAGAAGACTAGTAACAATAACACTTCCATCTTTATAGTTTTGAGTGGTACACTTCCTTGTTCCCATAATTTTTCTTTCAACTTTTTTTCCACCGTGAATGTCTTCTCTAATGAATCAGGTTCCCAAAAGCTAACCTCATGTTGGATGTTATCTTTTAAAGTCCCTATGAATATGTCAATCTTATGCTCCTCTAAAATATCAGTTACCCTGATATTCAATTTTTGGAAGTCTTCAATATGCTCCGCCATTGAACCCTTTTGTTTGAGATTTATCAATTTGCTAAAGGTGGTGTTTTTCTTTATATCATTGACCAGGTGACAAGTGTTTTACGAGAACAAAGCCATCTATGTCATACAAATTAATTGGGTTCTAAATATAAAGATGTAATATGTACCTTTTGTGAGGGTTGCACATCATGTAGATCAAAATGTTGCTCCATCTATAGTATCCATGTTATTGGATCCTTGCCGTCAAACTTCTTCATATATATCTTTGGAATGTGGTGGTTCTTAAACCCCGCATTAGAGTCTCTAAAATCATAATTCATATTATTTCTGTCCTCATCACAATTTTCATGGATTACCTTGTCACCACTGTGAACTCTTTCTTCTAGCAACTTTGCCAAACCTTCCTTCAACCCCTTTATCTTGGCATTCATCATTGTTTCCATGTTTGCTTTTAAACCATCATTCAAAACTCCCATGTCCCTTTTTATACCATCTATATTAACATTCATCATGGCTTCCAATTCATTGTTTGTTACTTTTTGCAAGAATGAAATTTGTTGCACTTGGTTTCGTAAATTTGATATATCACGCTAAATTTCTTCCTCTTCTTCATGCATCATAGAAGAGCTTTCTGATTGCTTACTACGTGTGTCCATTTTTTTGTTTCAAGGAATTTTGGAATCAAGCAATGATATATATACTTCACTGTGGCCTTTGAATCACTTCAAACTGAGTTTTCAAAAAAGTTATGTAATTTTTTTTACAAAATACACACCTTTTTCTTTCTTTTAGGAGCTCGATCTTTAAAATACTGTAAATCTATAAATTCGGATCTCCAAGGTCTAAAATCCCTTCTTGTGGTAGCCCTTTGAGTCTTCTTTCCAATACCACAAGCCATACCACAATTGGATTCTTCAAGATAATGTTATGTTAAATCTCCCACAATGACCTGATTATGGACTAGTTCAGTAGAGCGAACTTGTACGTAATGCCACGTGTCACGGTTTCAACCTTCGGCCCTAAAATTGATACAAAAGAAACTACAATATGTTCTTTGTCACATTTTACAAAATTCCAATCCAATGCTTGAAGAGAAAGTTATGATGATTTTCCCTCAGTCAATTGTTTGAGACTAAATAATGGTTCATGCAAAAACCATAACTTCTTCGGACCATAGCTGAGAAAATATAGCGAACCAAGATCTGAAATTTCGGCACGAAATTCACCAAGATTTTGCCTCCACATGGCTGAAATTTTAGGTTCTAAAGTTTCGTAGAAAAAAAGTTATAGTTAAAATTCCACGATGACCTGTTTGAAGCAGCGAAACCCTAGAATCCAAAGCACTGAAACCAAATGTTATGTAACCAACTCACAAAAAGATAGATCAACGACATAAAAGTATCCTCTTTGAGGGGGAAACCTCCTCTATATTACATGAAGTAAATTGGTCCATGCAATCATCCAACAATTCATCAATGACAGGAATGGGAAATTTATCTTTAATAATAAGCTTGTTGATCTCCCTATAATCCGGACACATATGCCATGATCCATCCTTCTTGTGCATCAATAACACTTCCTGGAATTAAATGAATAACATGATCATGATCATGAATAGGTGGGAGGCATTTGGGAGTCTCAAACACCTTGGAATGATTTTCCAAGACTTTCTGAAGATCTCGAGAAATAAATAATTTCAAAGTTTGAACCTCTTGTGAGAATAATTGTGCAATTACGCCCCCTTTTTGTTTCTTCAGAAGCTTTGTCCTCCAATTATTGTGGTGTCAACCTTGTAGGTCATGGAAGACTAGGAGCAACAACACTTCCATCTTTATAGTTTTGAGTGGTAGACTTCTTTGTTTCCATAATTTTGCTTTCAACTTTTCTTTCCACCCTGAATGCCTTCTCCAATGATTCAAGTTCCCAAAGGCGAACCTAATGTTGAATGTTATCTTTTAAAGTCCCCATGAATATGTCAATCGTATGCTCCTCTAGAATATTAGTTACCCTAATATTCAATTTTTGTAAGTCTTCAATATGCCCCGCCATTGAACCCTTTTGTTTGAGATTTATCAATTGGCTAAAGAAGGTGTTACTCTTTGTATCTTCATAATGTGTTATCATTTCCTCCGTAATAATTGACCAGGTGACAAGTGGTTTACGAGAACAAAACCATCTATACCATAAAAATTGATTGGGTTCTAAATATAAAGATGCAATACGTACCTTTTATGAGGGTTGCACATCTTGTAGATCAAAATATTGCTCCATCTATAGTATCCATGTTACCGGATCCTTGCCATCAAACTTCTTCATATATATCTTTGGAATGTGGTGGTTGTTAAACCCCAAATTGGAGTCTCTAAAATCATAATTCATATTCCTTTTGTCCTCATCATGATTTTCATGGATTACCTTGTCACCACTGTGAAGTCTTTCTTCTAGCAACTTTTCCAAACTTTCCTTCAACCCCTCTATCTTGACATTCATCATGGCTTCCAATTCATTTTTTGTTACTTTTTGCGAGAGTGGAATTTGTTGCACTTGGTTCCGTAAATTTGCTATATCACGCTACATTTATTCCTCTTCTTCATGTGTCATAGAAGAGCTTTCTGGTAGCTTAGTAGGTGTGTCCATTTTTGTTTCGAGAAAATTTGGAATCAAGCAATGATATCTAAGCTTCATTATGCCCCTTGAATCACTTCAAACTGAGTTTTCAAACAAAAGTTATGAAATTGTTTTTTTAAATACACAAGTTTTTCTTTCTTTTAGGAGCTTGATCTCTAAATGATTATAAATCTGTAAATTTGAATATCCAAGGTCTAAAATTCCTTCTTGTGGTAGCCCTCTGAATCTTCTTTCCAACACCACAAGTCAATCCACAATTGGGCTTTTCAATATAATGTTATGTCAAATATCCCACAATGACCTGATTATGGACTAGTTCAATAGAGAGAACTTGTACGTAATGCCACATCTCATTGTTTCAACCTTTGGCCCTGAAATTGATACACAAGAAACTATAGTCTATTCTTTGTCACTTTTTACAGAATTCCAATCTAATGCTTGAAGAGAAAGTTATGATTATTTTCCCTCAATCATTACTTTGAGAATAAATTATGGTTCATGCAAAAACCCTAACTTCTTCGAACCATAGCTCAGAAAATATAGTGAACCAAGCTCTGAAATTTCGGCGCGAAATTTGTTAGGATATTCCGACACATAGGAAATAGTTAAGTATAAATTGGTTTAGTATAGAGTTAGGTAAAGTGTGTTTCTTTACTATGTACATTTTGTAACTTACAATCTGACGGTCACGATATGTAGTGATCCGACGGTTCATTCTCTCCACGGTATTACCGACACTTGATCTATGGCTTAACACCCAATTGGTCCATGATCTCTATTTAAAGAGCATGGAGGTTCATTTGTAGGTTAACCATCCATGAGAGAAGCTTATGTAAATTTTCATTCTTTTATTAATAAATTGCCTGAAGTGGCCGCGTTGGCTCAGGCCGTGGACTGTTTCCCTCTTTGAGGGTTTTAACCACGTCAAAATACTGGTGTATTCATCTGTGATGTGTGTGTGAGCGGTGTCCTTTGGTGTTCTGTCTGAGGAACTTACCCTGTAAATTCTTACATGGTATCAGAGCTATTTGAGGGCCGCGTCCATTGGTGATCTAAATCCGAAGCTGGTAGAACTGCATCCGACTGTCGTTTCCTAGATCTACTGTTTCTGACTACTTTCGGGCCGAGAGAACTGCTCTATTGTGTTGGGAGCATCTGTTCCAGTGAGGAACCCCTTTCGTTTCAGGCGAAAAGGTTTCCGGTAGCCCTAGCTACGTCATTTTTAAGATCTGGAGGTATAAAGTGTTTATTTGCAGTTTACAATTATTTTCTCTCTATTTATTTCGGTTTCGATTTACTTAGCTTTTTTTATTACCGGATCTGAACCTTTCATTTCTGTGTATGCTCTTTGCCCCACGACTCTGTGCGATCTGGGCAAATCAGAAACAGAAAGGAAGGATTTTTCTCATGCGTATGCTCTTTTCTGATGTGCCTTAGTGTGATCTCGGAAAATCAGAAACATTGAGGAAAATGTTTAGTTTCCGGCTAAAGCTAACTTTGAGCCGTAAGGTTCGTTTTTTTTTGTATGTCCGTGTTGGGTTTTGTGTTTTTTGTTTTGTAGGGAAAAAGAGCAACTTTTAGTTTAGCTCACTTGGTCCAAAGCTAATTTATGAGAGTAGAGGTCTTGAGTTCAAGTCTCCTTTTTGTGGGGGCGGATTTTTCATTTCCGCACATTCCCGCACTTCGTCGGCATCTTCATCAACTTTTCTTCAAAAAGCCATAACTTCTTCATCCGGAAGCCGTTTTCAGAGCCATTTTTTTTTAACCAACCTAATTTTTCGAGATCTTTCCATTGGAACACTTAGTTTCAGCATCTATAGCTTCAATTTCTGTTAAAATGGAAAGTCCATGCCAATTTATTCTTGACAGCACCAACTACTTCCAATGGTGGTCCTACATTGTGGATTTACTTAGAAGTAAATGTCTCTACAGAATAGCCTCAGGCCAAGAAACCAAACCGAAAGATGAAGATAAGGCAGCTAAATGGGAAAATAGGCAAGATCAAGCACATGGGTTGATAGGGATGTCTATTTCTCCAGATCTTAGATTCCATATTGCAGAACTTGATACTCCTGAAGAAGAAATGAAACAGATCACTAAAGTTTTAGGAATTAAAAATGAACTTAAAGCCCATCAACTTGAAAATGAGTTGCTTACATTGGACCCCAATAATTTTTCTTGCATTGAAGATTTTTTGTCCAAGTTCAAGACCCTTAGACTTCTCTTGGAAGGTGTTAAGGTTAAGAAAGAAGATAGTAGCCTGTTCTACTCCATTCTTACTAAGTTGGGACCAGCCTATTCTGTGTTTCTTTCCACCTTCCATTCTACAAGAGAAGCCTTCATTCCTCAAGGACAAGCCTACAAGTCCCCTTCCTTTGATTCCTTTTGTGATTCTTTAATAAGAGAACAAGAAAAACTCTTACACCTTGGTCTTCTTCATCTTGGAAACTCTTCTAAGAAAGCGTTAGCCGCCCAGCAGAAACCAAATTCAAAGAATCCTAAGAAGTTGTATCCTAAAGGAATGGTCCTAAACCAAACAAGGGTTCTAAGCAATTTCAGCCTCAAAATGAAAAATCATTTCAACAAAATGATAAGACAAATAAAAACAAAGGGAAGAAGACTGATAGACATTGCAACTATTGTAATCGAGATGGCCACTTAGAATCCAAATGCTTTAAGAAGATGGAAGCCTTGGAAGCAGCAATGAAGAAGCATAATATCCATTTGGAGCACTCTTCATCTTCAGGAATGGCACTTTTTGCATGTGGTTGTCAAGCATCTTGGTCTGGCTATGCACTAAATGTATCTTCTTCTTCTCATTCTCATGAGTCGCTCATTGATTCTGGAGCTTCTTATCACATGGCCAAAAACAAAGCCATGTTTTCTTCTTTAAATGATTGAACACCAAAAATATATATTTTGGTGATGATAAATCTCTTAGTGTTGTAGGGACTAGAACTGTTCATATAGACAATGGTCAATTTAATGATGTATTATGTGTTCCAACCTTATCCTACAACCTTCTATCTGTATATCAGATAACTCATTCAGGTGAAGGTAAAATCGTTGAATTTTCACCTCACGATGTTGTAATTAAGGACCTAAGAGATCCTAGACAGATTTTAGCTACTGGCATTGCTGACAATTCTACAAGGTTGTAGAAGTTTCACAACTTTGGGTCATCAAATCTTCCCTCAGTATTTGTTGCTCATAACGATGAAGTGAGCAAACTTTGGCATGAGCGATTTGGTCACTTAAACTATCGCTCCCTTCAGAATCTATGTAAAGAAAATATGGTGATAGGTCTTCCAATGGTATCTTGCAGAGATGGTGTTTGTTCCGGATGTGTACTCGGAAAACATCATCAGGACAGTTTTGAAAAACGTGCCTCTTGGCACGCCTCAACCCCTTTACAGCTCGTGCATAGTGATTTATGTGGTCCACTTCCAGTTGTTTCATTCTTTGGCTACAAGTATTTCTTAACTTTCATTGATGATTTCTCCAGACGCACTTGGGTATACTTCTTAAAACTCAAGAGTGAAGTATTTAACATGTTCTTGGCCTTTAAGGCCTTTGTTGAAAAACAATCTGGACATCAAATTCTTAAGCTAAGATCTGATAATGGTGGAGAATATGTTAACAACAAATTCATCAACTTTTGCACTGAGAATGGAATTCAAATGCAACATACTGTTCCATATACTCCACAACAAAATGGTGTAGCTGAAAGGAAGAATCGCACCTTAAAGGAAATGGCTAATTGTATGCTTCAATCTAAAGGAATTAGTCTTAATTATTGGGCAGAAGCAATTAACTGTGCAAATTACATAATAAATCGCACTCCTACTAAGGTTTTAAAGAATATCACTCCAGAAGAAGCATGGAGCTCAATTAAACCAGATGTAAGTCACTTTCGTGTTTTTGGAAGTGAAGCATGGGCCCATATTCCAGATGAGAAACATAAAGCTTTAGAACCTAAGAGTGAAAAATGTATTTTTTTTGGATATTCTGAAGATGTCAAAGGATATAGACTTATTCCACTTAAGTCCAAGAATGTTATCATTAGAAGAGATGTAAAGTTTGTTGAAAATATATCGGCCTACGAGCCTAGTTCGGTGGATGTGCCACCTCTTCCTATCTCTTCTACTTTTGAAAATACTTCTTCTTCAGATGATGAAAGCGAGGATGACAATCCCCCCCCACCTTCTCAGGATCCTACTTCAGCTCCTCAGCTTCCAAAATGGGTCCGTGCTACTCGGGATGCAGCAGGTGATCTTGCCGGTGATCCTACAGATCAGCGACGTACACGTTCTCAGTTCGATAGAGCCTCTTTATTGGCTCAAGCTTCAGTGAATTATGATCCTGACACCTTTGCAGAAGCATCAGGGAATCCAGATTGGGAAGTAGCTATGAATGAATAATATCATTCATTACTGGCAAATGATACATGGGATCTTGTTCCTCTACCAAAGGGACGAAAACTTGTTAGATGCAAATGGGTTTATAGAACCAAGTATGGACCAGATGGGAAAGTTGATAAACATAAAGCTCGTCTTGTTGCTAAGGGTTTTTCACAATTTGAAGGCATTGACTATACTGAAACCTTCTCCCTTGTTGCAAAAATGAACTCTATCCGCCTTGTTCTTTCCCTTGCTGCCTCTTTCAAATGGGAAGTCCATCAGATGGATGTTAAATCGCCTTCTTGCATGGGGACTTGCATGAAGAAATATATATGGAACAACCTGTTGGCTTTATATAAATAGACTCTAGTCTTGTATGTCGGCTTAAGAAATCCCTTTATGGTCTCAAGCAAGCTCCTCGAGCTTGGTATGCCAAAATGGATAGCTTTCTTTTAGAATCTGGCTTTTCTAGGTGTCATTCTGACAATACTGTCTACACCAAGAAAGTGGGCAAGTCTCTTATCATTCTTGTTTTTTATGTTGATGATATTATCCTCACTGGTAGTGATCCCAACCTTATCAACCATGTGAAGTCCAGCCTTAAAAATAAGTTTGAAATGACAGACTTAGGACACTTACACTATTTTCTTGGTCTTCAAGTCTTGCAATCCAAGGAAGGTATTTCCATTTCCCAGTCCAAGTATGCCTATGATATTCTACTCCATTTTCACATGGAAGATTGTAAGCCGGCCCCTTCTCCCTTTCAGTCTGGAGTCAAACTTTCAGTCACTTGTACTTCTCCTAAAGTTGATGCTACCTTATACCATCAACTTGTAGGAAAACTTTTGTATCTAACCCATACTCGTCCTGACCTTTCCTTTGATGTTGGCCTTGTTGCTCGGTTTATGCAAAACCCACATGAAAGTCATTGGAAAGCAGCTAAAAGAATACTTCGTTATGTTCGAGGTACAATTCAGTTTGGGATCCATTACAATGCCGAAGCATCTCCTCTATTGGTTGGTTTCACTGATTCCGATTGGGCTGGTGACCCTGATGATCGGAAGTCTACTGCCGGTTATGTGTTCACTCTTGGTTCAGGACCTATTACATGGGCTTGCAAGAAACAAGGTGCCATTTCTCTTTCTTCATCAGAAGCAGAGTATCGTGGTGCCATAGAAGCCAGTGAGGAAGCCTTGTGGCTTCGTCAGATCCTGTCAGAGTTTGGCTTTCAGCAGCAGCATCCGACTACACTTTGGTGTGATAATCAAAGTGCCATTGAACTATGCAAAGATCCAGTCTAACATCAGCGTAGCAAACACATTGAACTACACATGCACTTCATCAGAAAGCTCATTCAAGACCATGTTCTTGAAGTGCAATATTGTTCAACAGATGATCAAGTTGCAGACATCTTTACAAAGGCTCTCACAGAGGCGAAGTTTACTAAAATTCGATTTATGGTTGGAGTTCAGGAAGTTGTCACTAAGGGGGGATAGGCTCTAGTGCCTCCTTCATTTTCCTATTGTGTCATATTTGTAAATCCTTCAATCTTATCCCAAGTTGTTCTTAAGGGGGGATGTTAGGATATTCCGACACATAGGAAATAGTTAAGTACAACTTGGTCTAGTATAGAGTTAGGTAAAGTGTGTTTCTTTACTATGTACATTTTGTAACTTACAATCTGACGGTCACAATATGTAGTGATCCGACGGTTCATTCTCTCCTCAGTATTACCGACACTTGATCCGTGGCTTAACACCCGATTGGGCCATGATCTCTATTTAAAGAGCATGGAGGGTCATTTGTAGGTTAACCATCCATGAGAGAAGCTTATGTAAATTTTCATTCTTTTATTAATAAATTGCCTGAAGTGGCCGCATTGGCTCAGGCCGTAGACTGTTTCCCTCTTTGAGGGTTTTAACCACGTCAAAATACTGGTGTGTTGATCTGTGATCTGTGTGTGAGAGGTGTCCTTTGGTGTTCTGTCTGAGGAAACCACGTCAAATTACTGGTGTATTGATCTGTGATCTGTGTGTGAGCGGTGTCCTTTGGTGTTCTGTCTGAGGAACTTACCCTATAAATTCCTCAGAGAGAACACCAAAGGATACCATAGGCTCTAGTGCCTCCTTCCTTCTCCTATTGTGTCATATTTGTAAATCCTTCAATCCTATCCCAAGTTGTTCTTAAGGGGGGATGTTAGGATATTCCGACACATAGGAAATAGTTAAGTATAACTTGGTCTAGTATAGAGTTAGGTAAAGTGTGTTTCTTTACTATGTACATTTTGTAACTTACAATCCGACGGTCACGATATGTAGTGATCTGACGGTTCATTCTCTCCTCGGTATTACCGACACTTGATCTGTGGCTTAACACCCGATTGGTCCATGATCTCTATTTAAAGAGCATGGAGGGTCATTTGTAGGTTAACCGTCCATGAGAGAAGCTTATGTAAATTTTCATTCTTTTATTAATAAATTGCCTGAAGTGGCCGCGTTGGCTCAAGCCGTGGACTGTTTCCCTCTTTGAGGGTTTTAACCACGTCAAAATACTGGTGTATTGATCTGTGATCTATGTGTGAGCGGTTTCCTTTGGTGTTCTGTCTGAGGAACTTACCCTGTAAATTCCTACAAAATTCACCAAGATTTTGCCTCCACATGGTTGAAATTTCAGCTTCTGAAGCTTCGTAGAAAAAAAGTTACAGTGAAAATTCCACAATGACCTATTTGAAGCAGCGAAACCCTAGAATCCAAAGCTCTTGAACCAAATGTTACGTAACCAACTCACAAAAAGATAGATCAACGACTTAAAAAGGATATTCCTCGAGGGGGAAACCTCTTCTACATTACATGAAGTAAATTGGTCCATGCAATTCATCCAACAATTCATCAATGACAGGAATGGGAAATTTATCTTTAATAATGAGCTTGTTGATCTCCCTATAATCCGAACACTTCCTGAAATTAAATGAACAGGATTATCATGATCACGAATAGGTGGGAGGCATTTGGGAATCTCAAACACCTTAGAATGATTTTCCAAGACTTTATGAAGATCTCGAGAAATAGATAATTTCAATGTTTGAACCTCTTGTGAGCATAATTGTGCAATTACGCCCCCTTTTTCTTTCTTCAGAAGCTTTTTCATACCATTAGAGTTTATTCTATTTTGATTTCCCTGAAATACCCCTTAATTCAACTTCCTTTCCTTCCCAAAAGAAATTCAAGAAAATTTCTTGAAAATTGAAAGTTATTGTTCCCAAAGATTGTAACCATTGGACTCCTAGTACAACATCAGCACAACCCATTGGAATGGAAAGCATTGGACTATTCAATACATATCCCCCCATGGTTAGATTTATATTATGGAACTTTCTAGAGAAATTTATAGTTATTCCATTTGCAACCATCACTTAACACTCTGGTGCTGGATATAGGAAGCAATTCAATTCCTTGCGTATCTTACAATGAACAAAATAATGGGTATTGCCCAAATTAATCAGCACTATACCTTTTTCTTCTTGATATATCGTTTTATCTTGAGAGTTTGAGGAGTGGTAATTTCTAAAAATTCATTACAAGATATTGTTGGATTCATTTTTTCTTTCTTTGGGGTTGGTTCCTTGTGTATATCCTCCTCTTTTGATGTTTCTTGTTCCTTTTCTTCCTCCTCTTCGCAATTTATGTAGAATAATTTCTTCGCATCATACTTATGACATTTAGTGTATTTTCTATCACAATTGTAACAAAGCCTTTTTGCTATTTTTTCCTCCAATTATTGTGGTGTCAACCTTGTAGTTTGTGGAAGACTAGGAGCAACAACACTTCCATCTTTATAGTTTTGAGTGGTAGACTTCTTTGTTTCCATAATTTTTCTTTCAACTTTTCTTTCCACCCTGAATTCCTTCTCCAATGACTCAGGTTCCCAAAGGCGAACCTAATGTTGAATGTTATTATTTAAAGTCCCTATGAATATGTCAATCTTATGCTCCTCTAGAATATCAGTTACCCTAATATTCAATTTTCGTAAGTCTTCAATGTGCTCTGCCATTGAACTCTTTTGTTTGAGATTTATCAATTGGCTAAAGAAGGTGTTACTCTTTGTATCTTCATAATGTGTTATCATTTCCTCCGTAATAATTGACCAGGTGACAAGTGGTTTACGAGAAAAAAACCATCTATAGCATACAAATTGATTGGGTTCTAAATATAAAAATTCAATACGTACTTTTTGTGAGGGTTGCACATCTTGTAGATCAAAATATTGCTCCATCTAGAGTCTCCATGTTATCGGATCCTTGCCATCAAACTTCCTCATATATATCTTTGGAATGTGGTGGTTCTTAAACCCCAAATTGGAGTCTCTAAAATCATAATTCATATTCCTTTTGTCCTCATCATGATTTTCATGGATTACCTTATCACCACTGTGAAGTCTTTCTTCTAGCAACTTTGCCAAACTTTCCTTCAACCCCTCTATCTTGACATTCATCATTGCTTCCATGTCTGCTTTTAAACCATCATTCAAAACTCCCATGTCCCTTTTTATACCATCTATCTTAACATTCATCATGGCTTCCAATTCATTTTTTGTTACTTTTTGCGAGAGTGAAATTTGTTGCACTTGGTTCCGTAAATTTGCTATATCACGCTACATTTATTCCTCTTCTTCATGCGTCATAGAAAATATTTGTGGTTGCTTAGTAGGTGTGTCCATTTTTTTGTTTCGAGAAATTTTGGAATCAAGCAATGATATCTAAGCTTCATTATGCCCCTTGAATCAGTTCAAACTGAGTTTTCAAACAAAAGTTATGCAATTAAATACACAATTTTTTCTTTCTTTTAGGAGCTTGATCTCTAAACGATTATAAATCTGTAAATTTGAATATCCAAGGTCTAAAATTCCTTCTTGTGGTAGCCCTCTGAGTCTTCTTTCCAACACCACAAGTCAGACCACAATTGGATTCTTCCATATAATGTTATGTCAAATATCCCACAATGCCCTGATTATGGACTAGTTCAGTAGAGAGAACTTGTACGTAATGCCACATGTCATTGTTTCAACCTTCGGCCCTGAAATTGATACACAAGAAACTACAGTCTGTTCTCTATCACTTTTTACGAAATTCCAATCCGATGCTTGAAGAGAAAGCTATGATGATTTTCCCTCAGTCAATTATTTGAGACTAAATTTTGGATTATGAAAAAACCCTAACTTCTTCAAACCATAGCTCAAAAAATATAGTGAACCAAGATCTGGAATTTCGGCACAAAATTCACCAAGATTTCGCCTCCACATGGTTGAAATTTCATGGTGAAAATTCCACGATGACCTATTTGAAGCAGTGAAACCCTAGAATCCAAAGCTCTGAAACCAAATGTTATGTAACCAACTCACAAAAAGATAGATCAACGACTTAAAAAGTATCTTCTTCGAGGGGGAAACCTCCTTTACATTACATAAATGAACAATCCTTACATGATACAAATGAAAATACCTCCTTTGTATATATAGGAGTCTAAGGGGTCACAATATAATCAGAGCCTACATAACAATAATAATGTAAGGGCACAACGATAACAATAGTGGGCTTCTATGGGGCACAACAATAACATTATGGGGAGTACATGGGAACAACAATAGCAATAAGGGGACTACAATAACAATAAGGGGGTTGTACCAGTATTATATGGATCTAACAAATTAACATGGTATCAGAGGCAAGGTGAAGAAAATCCCATGGAGACAAGAGATGATCAATCATCTTTGGATGAAGTTGAAGGATCCTATTTGACTTGGTCAAGATGTCTACCCCTTCAAGGATTATGAGAAGATGGGAGACTCATCTAAATTTGTTGCTTGGAAGATCAAGTTTGAAGTAATATTAGATGAAAATGATGTCTTAGAATATGTGTAAGGAAAGGTTATTGTACCTTCAGAAAATTCTCCCGCTATGGCTAAATCCAAGTACAAGAAAGGTGACTCAAACCCAAGAAAATTCTCATTGATGGTTTGAAAGATCATTTATTTGTTTATTTTGGAAGCTTGAAGAAGTCTAAGGATATTTATGATAAGTTGGTTGGGATGTATGAGGTCAACAACTTGAATCATATCCTCTCCTTGAAAAATCAACTCAAGGACATGAAGATGATCAAGGGGGAATCTATGCAATCCTATGCCATAAGGATATCCCACCTAAGGGATCAATTATAATTTCTTGGTGATCAAATATCTGATAGATAGTTGGTGATGATCACTCTTCAAGGTCTTCCTCCTAGTTTGGATACCTTCATTACTACTCTAAACAACAATAACGTTCTTCCAACATTTGATGAGCTCATTGGTAAATGTACTCAAGAGGAGACCAAGATCATTGCCAGAGGGAGGATTCAAAAGAATGAAGAAGGAGATCCCTTTGCATTTGTTGCTCAAGACCACCACCTCATTCTATAAAATATAATAGAATGAATCTTTTATAGAATCAAATTGAATAAACTCACCTCTCCCAGAAGATGGCGCAGTTATTGTTGGAACTTGCCTCCCTGGAATACTCCTCAGTTTAGAGAATCGAAACAAGGCCTCTCCTGTAAGATGAGTCAACTTGTCAGCTTTATTATATATGTTATTATTCAACAATTTGCTCAGCGACTTCTCAAAATAGGTGCCATCGTAAGAAAGATCGTGCTTCAATTCCAAAACATAAAAGAATCCATCCAATAAGAAATGCTCCATCAGTTCAAAAACATGCAAGAAGACTTTGACTCTTGTCATTTCCTTCATTGAGTGGATCACCTCTTTTTTGGCGAGTGATCACCACCTGGATCATGCCTATCAGCAGCGCCACTTTGGATTGCCTCTTGTATCAGCTATTGGCAATGATAAAAGGCAGGTACTACCAAAAAAGAGTCATGGCTTTAGTACCGGCATTAAAACCTGTCATTTCCTTCATCGAGTACCAACATTTAGTAGATCCCCTCTTGGCATGGAGTACCAACATCTAGTGCATTGAAACCGGGATCGACTAGATCAACTCTTCAAAAAGGCCTCCCCCTGAATCAAGGGACTTTAATAGAATAGGAAGCTTAATTGAATCTTCAATTGTCACAAGCATGGTCACTATGCCCGAGAATGTTTGGAAAAGAGAAATGATTCAAGATCCAGCTACAAAAACAATTGTGGCTTCAACAAAAATAGGTTCAATAATAGAAGAAGAGGAGATGATCGAAGCAGAAGGGATGATAGAAGAAGAAGAAATGCTTCGAATGATCATGAAGAAGGCCATCATCCTCAAAAGAGGTTAAGGAATTCCAGGTATGAAAATAATGCAATTGCTAGTCAATATGAATATATTCTTATTTCTGCTCTTTCTAGTTCTTCCCCTCTGGATTCATATGATAGTTGGTTGGTAGATAGTGGGGCTTCTAGACATTTCTCTAGATACCAGGAAGTCCTCTCAAACCTGGTTGGGAGAGAGACAAATTCGAAAATCATCCATGCAGACAACACTACTCATCATGTGAAGGGTTTTGGTTCTGTCAAATTTCATTTAGACTCTGCTGAATCCGTTCTTCTTCATGATATTATGTATATTCTGGGACTAAAGAAGAACTTGGTATCTATATCTGCCTTGGAAGACAAAGGGATGTGAATAGCCTTCATTAGAGGAAAATTTCCCACCTGGCCTATGGAATCTCACATGAGGGTTGTTTTTACCATGGGATCTAGAATTGAAGGACTCTATAGAGTCAATGGAAGACCTCTACGAGCAATGTTCCATAACATCAATCATCAAAGTGAGTTATGGCATCGAAGGTTGGCACATCTACATTATGAATCCTTGCTGAAATCAAAGAAGTTGGTTTCTAGAAAGCCTGATGTTCAAGCTGGACATGATGGAGTATGTTAGGGATGTGCCAATAGAAAGAAGACAAGGGGACCATTCCCCTCCAGCAAGAACAAGACTAGTGATATTCTCCAACTCATTCATTTTGACCTATGTGGATCCATGCCAGTGCACTCTATTGGTCGACATATCTACTACATAATTTCATTGGTGACTTATCCAAGAAGGCATGAATATTTTACTTGAAGCATAGGGATGAGGTTTTTGATATGTTTGAGGACTTCAAGGCACTGATAGAAAATCAAATTGGGAAAAAGATCAAGGTCTTCAGGTCTGACAATGGTGGAGAATATACTTCAAATGAGTTTGTTGACTTTTTCAATGAGGCTAGAATCAAGAAGGAAACTATTGTACCTTACGATCTTGAGCAAGTGGTGTAGCTAAAAGAAATAATAGGTCTTGTTACCTATGATAACCCCTTTTTTCCCTTTGTTTTCTGGAAACTCTCCTCGTGTCCTATACCCCCCATGTAATACACAGACCCCGACATTGTTGCGATCACGATTTTTAAAAGGGTCGCATATAATTAAAGACCCTTCATCTTTTAATGTCCCAAATTATCGCTCTTTCAGATCAACGGCTGATAATGCTTTTCGGCCCCCCCTTGCCATCCTACCTTTATCAGCTCGGGGGGGTCCGAAAAGTGGTTTTTCCCATCGAGGCTCATTGCTACATGTCCCTCCTACATGATTTCGCACCCCCCCTCTCAATCCTCTTACCACTCAAACACCCCTCTGAAAAACGCTCAGCCCTTACGCCCACTCCCGCCATAACATGTGCTCCCGATTACGTCACCCTCACTTCCGCTCCACCTCCATTTCCCCCTTGCCATGTATCTCCTGCCTTATCCCACTCCTGATTATTGTTCTGTCTCCCAGCCTCCATCCATGAACGTCCACTCCTGTCCCGATAGCATGTTCATTACCTTGACTTCCCCACTGCCACGTATCTCCTGCCTGATCCCACTACTGATTATTGTTCCATCTCCCAAACTCCATCCACAATGCGCAAACCCAGCCATGGACATCCACTCCCATCCTGATAGTATGTTCATTCCCTCCAATCCCCAGCTTCCATGTGGCCCATCCTACATGAACGGTTCTGAGAGAAGTGGCCGTCCTTCTTTCCTTCGTAAACACAGACCAAAATGGGATTTCCAAATTGATCAACGGCCCATATCAATGAACGCTTCCGCTCCGTGAGACAACAAGAGTGTTTTTCGATGTTTCTTCAGCAACATGGTCATTAAAGAGACAACAAGAAAATAGGGTAGAGACACAGTGGAACAGTAATGGCACTTTCAAACACGTTTCAAACAACAAACAGCATGCCTATTAGTAGGATAAACAATATTGCTCATTTAAAAGCCTAGAAATAGCAGCAGAATTTAAAAGGCCAGATAATCTGAATTTCCATAAACACAGGGCCAACGCTACAATATTTTTATTTCCCTGAAAATTTGTAATTGTTAGATAGGATTTGTTCATACGACTTCCATTTGTATTCGAATTCTATTGTAGCAGAAATCTCGATGAAGTCTCCAAGTTTTATTAATCAGATAGGAACAGGTCTCTAGAACAATGGATTGAATTAGGCCCAGGTGGCAAGATATGTAAAGAGATCTTTCTCTATAAATAAGTAGATTTTCGACTCTGCGAAGGGTTGATTTGGAATGTGAGAAACTGGCCTTCTTTAATATTTTGTTCTTGCAATAGAAAATCTGCAGCACTCTATTTTTGTGCCTGATATTCTTATTATGGATTTTATGAGTTTTTATTCTTTTGTTATTAATTTCACTTAGTATCTTGATTAATTGGAAATTTGTCATAAACCTCCAATTTCCTTCATTTATTGTGTATCACTGTGGGTGTTCATTTGTATCAGCTTTAAAGCCATAGATGCCTCAACTTCCATTAAACATTGTTGTTGATCATTTTTTGTTTTAATTTGACTCCATGTCCAATGGTGGAAATTATCACATTTTTATTCACCTACAAAAATCACAAAAAGAGATCAGAGTTAATCATCTAAATTTTGAGTTTATCACAAGTCATTTTATAAATATTTTGAGAGAGCCCTCTCAGATTGGAAGGACTAACTTCCAGTCTAAAGTTGGTTTGAAATAGTTACATTTGGTTGAAAGTTGATACAGCCCAACCTGTCCTAGCCGAGTGATACCATTTTGGTGCGTCTGCCTGGAGTCTGAAAGTTATATCATCCTGGATGTTTAATTTCAAAAGATGAACTCTTGAAGGTAGCAGAAGATCAGATTGTTCAAGGTTGCATTTCTACCTTGGCGATGTTGAGAAATGGCAATAAGAAATTCCAGTTTAATTTGTCCTTGAATTAAACTGTGAATTAAAATAAAATTCTTTTCTCGTAGAAATTTGAAAATAATTAATTAAGTTTAATTAACTTAATTAATTTTAAAAAATCGAATTGGAAGTCTTTTAAAAGACATGTATATGTTCCCCCTAACTTATAGGAGTTAAGGATGAGTTATGAATGAGTTATAATCAGTTAACTCAATTTATTGAGTTAAGTCTAGCTAAATTAGTTCCAACCAATTTCAAGAAATAATAGTGATTAGACAGTCAGTTGGGACACTAGTGACCTAATTAGTGCTACTCTAGTTCACTGAAGGTTCCACCATCAGAAACTCATGCATGTCGATTCTGAGAAAGACCCAGTTGAGGCTAGTGTGTAGGGACAGTGTACTATTTGTTTTAGATTTTTCTGAGTTGCACTGGTAGTGCATGCATTCAGGAACTGATCCTTGAGGGATTGCGCTACTTTTAGAGGCTTTATTTCCCTTTAAATACAAGCTATTCTCCACAGGAATTACACATTGGAATAGAGACTTGGAGAGCTTGTGAAGAGGCTAAGCTTTGGCCTTGAGCTTGCTTATGAGTTGGAGATTGAATTTGCTGAGTGTTGGGATTGTTCTTGAGAGAACAAGCATTGTAATTTCATCTTGATTTTCCGGATTAATACAAAACAAATAGTGGGGTTTTGAGTTGTGGCTTTCCCCAGATATTTATTGTGTTATGTACCTTTGATTCTCTTCCTCTATTGATTATTGTTTTCTCGATGTTTATGGGCTTCCACTGTAAAGAGTAGAAGTAGATTCTTGTCTCTTGTTTTAGTTGATTACATGAGCTTGTGAATCCACAAGATTTTCTACAGGTGACTCCACTGGTAATTTCAACTTAAAGGTAGTTTCTAATAAGATTCATACGAGGAGCAATCCAGACCCTAATCCACTAGAAATAGTTGATGATCCAAAAAAAATTCTCAGAAAAGATGCTAGCTCATCAAAATTAGGTACTTCATTTCTCTTAAGATCTACCTCATTACCCTCTGGAGATATTCAAGATATTGAAGGTATTAGATTTGATGAAGAGTATAAGCCTATATTGCTCAGATCTAAATTAGAGAATGATTTACCAAAACTAGAGTTAGATTCTAGTTTTGAGATTCCAAAAGAAGTAAAAGATAGGTTTTGGGAAATTGTTGCATCAAAATTGTCACTTGAACAAGATTCTTTAGAAAAACTAAAATAATTTGATCCTTTTGAACTTTTGTCAAGAAAAGAAATTGGTTTCCCTTTACCTGAAAGAAGTACCTTTACTTCGAAAACAAAAGTCTCTGTCACTCAAGACCCTTCGAGTACATCTACTTTCATCACTACCCCTACTAGTTTCATTTTTATCCCTCCTGTTGGAATTTCTACTAGTATTTCTGTAATGGCAGCCCCTGCTAGATATGCTCATCTTGTTTTACCAGTCATACTTCATGACTTACCTCAAGGGTACTCCACTAGAATAATAAAATTTGGAAGTGAGGAGGGGATAACAGCAGAATAACATGTTGACCAGTTCAATGAATTTATAGACCTGGAAGAGATAGATTATGAAGATGTTAAATGATATTGTTTGTACAGAGTTTCATTGGTGAGGTGAAAAAATGGTTCAAAGCTTTAACTCCTGGGAGTTTACACAATTGGAATGAATTAGAAGATGACTTCTTAAGGAAATGGGGAAGTAAAGTTAATCCTGTACAAGCCTTGACTGAATATAATAATTTGAAGAAGGCCAGCCATGAATTAGTGCAAGATTTTTCAAAAAGATTCAATAAAGTCTACAATTCCATTCCTGCTCACATTAAGCCTCCCCCAGGAGCTGCTGAGTTACACTATGTTGAAGCCTTTGATTATGAGTTTTCCATCCTACTAAGAGAGAGAGAATCTGTTACCTTAGCTGACATGCAAAATGATGTTGTGAAAGTGGAAGTTAATATGGCTACAACAAAAAGATCTAAAGTGGCTAAAGGAAAGTTAAAGGAGGAAGAATAGCCTTCCACCTCTTCTGATGTTAAATTTGATACCATGATGAAAACAATGGAAAGACTCATGGATAGATTAGCCCTTGGAAATAATCCTCCTACTGCACAACCTGAGACACAAGTTAGAAATCCAAACTTCAGAAGGGTTCAAATCCAACAGAGGCAAAGAGAACAGAGAAATCAACCTGACCAACAAGTTAGGCCTCCTTTCCATCAAAACCTAGTAGATGATGAGGAAATGCCACCAGAAGTCCAAGAAGATACCATTCATTATCTAGATGAAGATGAGAAAGGAATGTTTTTAACAAAAGAAGAACATGATGAGTCTTATAATGACTTGCATGGTGATGAAACTGAGCCACAATCAAAATACTTAGAAGGCTATCAGCATGCTATTCTAGAGATGCAAAATCATTGTAATTTGAGAAACATAAATGTACCTGTAGTTGCAAATAAAAATCAGCCTCAAAAAGATGCTCCAAAGGTTACAGAACAAAAGAAAGAAACCCTTGCAAAAGAAGTTGAGAAGAAAAACCAATTTTCAACTTGGAGAATGAAATATCAAAGATAAAGATTGTTGTCCCCTTTGGAGAAATAATAAGAGTTACAAAATACAGAAAGAAAATTGTTAAAATGCTTAATGCTGAAGATGGATCATCTGATATTTTGAATTTGCATGAAGATCATCCTACTGTGTTCCTAGGGCCTAGAGAAGAAGATGAGTAGAATGAAGAGGTACCACCTTTCTATGTGAATTTAAACATCCATGACATGACAGTACATAATGCTATGTTAGATTCAGGGGCATCACACAATTTAATGCCTAAGGTTATCATGGAAATATCGGGTTTACACATAACCAGGCCATACAAATACGTGGGTGAAATGTATAGGTCTAATCAAAGATGTGGTTGTTTCTTTAAGTCAAATTTCTGCTAAGACTATACTGATGGATATTATTGTGGCTGATCTTCCACCAAAGTTTGGCATGTTACTATCAAGATCATGGGCTGGCAAAGTCAATGGAACTATTTAGATGGATATGTCCTATGCTATTATCTCGGTTTTTGTTGAACAAAGGAGATTATACAGAGAGTCTAGGATGGCATATATGATTAGCATCAAAGACAAACCTCAAAACTCTCCAGTATATGGAATGGAGACTGAATTGGGCTCATCTATACTCTTCAATGAAATAACCAACAACACAAAAAATCAGCATGCAGAAAAAGAGCAGGAAGTTGAAGAAATTGATAGGAAAAGGTGGTGGCACATGAGCTTTGTTGGTGCTATAGGAAAAGATGGGATTGGTGCAGGCATATCAATTATTAGCACGGGAGATGAAAGTAATTTTTTCTCTTATAAACTCAATTTCGATTGCACAAATAATATGCCAGAGTATGAAGCATTGGTTTTGGGTTTAGAAGTCTTGAAGAATTTAGGTGCTAAGAAAATCTCTATTTTTGGTGATTCTGAATTGATCATCAAACAAGTTAAAAACACATATCAAACCAAGGATGTTAGAATGAGAGCATACAGAAATTTGATTCTTGAATTACAGGGAAATTTTGAAGAATACAATTTCATCATCAAACCTAGAAAACAGAACAGTGTTGCAGACTCTTTCGTTGTTTCAACAAGTTTATTTACAATTCCATTTCATTCTAGTAATAAATATGAAGTTGAAATTAGGCATGACCTTCTATACCTGATAACATAATAAAGTGGCAAGTGTTTGATAATGATCAGCAAGTCAGAAATTTCTTGGAATTGAAAGAAGAATTTGAATCTATTCAAGTTGACCAGCAAAACATCTTTGTTGAAACAAAAGCCAATACCAAAGTTGTTCAACTCAAAAACAATTGTATTCCAAAGGGACTGATTCCTTTTGAAGTTATTTGACCAGAATGATGTGGCCCAAAATCTGAAGATGAAATCTAATGATAAGGAGGTTGAGACTTATAATTTTGGTACTGCAGAAAATCCAAGGAATGTCAAGTTGTCCAAATTTCATCTCTTGAGGAAAAACAAAAACATCTAGCTTTGATGAAGAAATACATAGATATTTTTACATGGAGTTATGTTGATTTGAAAAGCTATGATCCAAATGTTATTCAACATACCATACCAATAAAAGAAAATGAAAAACCTTTCAAGCAAAAACTGAGAAAGATAAATCCATTGCTTTTGCCATTAATTGAAAAGGAGATCAAAAAGTTGTTTGAAGCAAAGATCATATTACCGTTGAGGTTTTCCCAGTGGCTAGCTAATCTGGTGCCTGTGAGAAAGAAGAATGGGGAAATTAGGATATGCATTGATTTCAGGAACTTGAATAAAGCTTCATTAAAAGATAATTATCCACTTCCCAAAATGGATCATATTTTGCAAAGCATTGTAGGATCACAAAGGATGTCGATGCTAGATGGTTTCTCAGGCTATAATTAGATATTGGTACATCATGATGATCAAGAGAAGACAGCTTCTACCACACCCTAGGGAACATTTATGTATGCAAAGATGCCTTTTGGACTTATGAATGCAAGAGCAAATTTTCAAAGAGGTATGGATATTGCATTTGCAGATGAGATAAACAGGTATGTAGTAGTATATTTGGATGATATTACTGTGTTTTCTAAAAAAGAAGAAGAACATCTCAAGCACTTGGAGAGAGTCTTTCAAAAATGCAGAAAATTCGGTATTTCTCCAGATCCTACTAAGAGTATTGTTGCTTTGACAAAGGGAAAGTTGTTGGGTCATATTATATCCAAGGAAGGAATTAAGATTGATCCAAGTAGGAATTCCGCTATCTAGAAAATTGGTCTGCCCAAAAATAGAAAAGAAATTCAATATCTTTTAAGAAAAGTGGATTTTGTGAGAAGATTTGTTTCTAACTTTGCAAAAATTGTGAAATACATCACAAATATGCTTAGGAAAGATTGTGATATTAAATGGACAGTAGAGGCTAAACATTCATTTGAAGAAATCAAAAAGGCTCTCACTCAAGCTCCAGCCCTTATAAATCCTGATTTTTCAAAGCAATTTCTAGTTTTTACTTTTGCTTCAAAACACACAATTGTTGGAGTATTGTTGCAGAAAGGACAACAAGGTTATGAACAACCTATTTCATTTTTCAGTAGAACACTTGGAAATTCTGAATTGAAATATAACATCATGGAGAAGCAAGCTTATGCTTTAGTGAAAGATCTTAAAGATTTCAGAGTGTATGTCATTCATTCACACATTATTGCCTATGTACCTAATGTTGTAATAAGGGACATATTAACTCAAGTTTATCTAGATGGTAAAAGGAGTAAATGGGTTGCTACTCTGCTGGAGTATGATTTGGAAATCAGGTCTACAAAATTGGTAAAAGGACAAGGGTTGGAAAAATTGATGACTCAATCAAATTTTGACTGTCTCGATATTAATTTTGTAGCAGAAAATTCAGATACAATTGAAGATGAAGAGTTGATCCATGTTGAAGAAACGTTTACAATGTCAGAGTGGTATAAATATGTTATCTTTGTACTACAAAATCATAGATCTCCTCCTGAACTAACAAAGTCAAAATCCAGATTTTTTAAGTTGAAATCAGTGTAATATTGTATTTTGAATAAATGTTTGTATTGGAAAGATTCAAGTGGAATACTTATTAATTTCCTATTAGAAGATGAAGTTGAAAAGGTGATTGAATAGTTTCATAAATGTGATTGTGGAGAACATCATTACTGGAGAGCAACAATGAATAAGATACTCAGAGCAGGATTTTATTGGCCTTCAATGTTCAGAGATGTATACAGAAAGGTTGTTGCTTGTCATGAATGTCAAATATTTGAAGGAAAAAGGAAGTTACTCTCATTGCCTTTGAAGCCCATTTTTGTTGAAGCCCCTTTCCAGTAGTGGGGGCTAGATTTTATTGGCGAAATACATCCTACATCTTCAGGCCAGCATCGATGGATCCTAATTGCCATTGATTACTTCACAAAGTGGAATGAAGTTATTCCCACAAGGAAACATACAGATGCAGTCATTATTCAATTTCTAGAAAATAACATCATGTCAAGATTTGGCTGCCCAATGAAGATCATCACTGATAATGCCCAAGCTTTCAAATCAAAGAGGTTGGTAAGATTTTGTAACCAATATAATATCACTCTTGGCCATTCTACATCTTATTACCCCCAAGGTAATGGCTTAGCTGAATCATCAAACAAAAGTCTAGTAAGAATCATTAAGAAGATTTTACAAGAAAATAAAAGGTCATTGTTATAGACATTTTTGTGCCTTGCATCACTGAGCATGAAATGTCAATAATTAAGGGATCCCAAAGTCCCTAAACATGTTGTTCCTACCCCTAGAGGAACAAGGCCAGCAAACCACAGCAGTTTATAAAAGTTCTCCACCTGAAAACACTCAAAAACAAGCAAATTCTGGATCATGTCAACTGCTCCACTGAGCATCTGCGTTGAATGTCAACTGCAAAGAAGGCCACCTGCGCTGAGCGTACTTGGACAAGTGGCAGACTCATTCCTCAAGGTGTCAATGCCCAGGAAGCTTCCAAAATGACACTTGGATCAGGGAATTCGACTGGTGATGAGTAAGAGGTTCCAAATCTCCAAGTGGAAGTTAGAATCTCCAAGTGGACTGAAGAACTGAAGTGAGAGAGGACACTAGTCAGCTTCATGCCAGCCTCAAGCTGACTCATCCTTTCTCCAAAACTCCTATATATAGAGCTCTCTCATGAGGTCTAGGGAGGCTGGATGGTATTGCAAAGAATTGCTGTTGGATTGTGGTTGGATCATTGGGTGTTTATGCTTTTGAAAGGGGTTGAAGAAGGAATTCCTTGCTGCTGGGAAGGAGATGCTGGGTTGGAACCCTATGGGTTGTATCTCTTCCTGAACCCTGTTTATCAATCAATAAAGCTTCTTGGTTCTTTCCTATATGCTGGTGTTTATTGTATGATTTGCATTAGTGTATTTGATTTACTTCTAATCCTGAATCATTTATGAATATGTATATTTGCCTTTGTATTGTGTCCTTCTCTTGTTGCATGTAGCTGTTCTCTTGTCACAGGTAGTTGTTCTCTTGTGATCTCGTGGGAGCAAAAGCGAGGAGGCAAGTAGCTGTGGACACACAAAGGGGAGGATCTAGATCGAGGGACAACCGAAAGATAACGGTAAGTCTACCAATCTCCTCTCTTTCATTTTCATAAAGGAAAGAAACCGAAGTAGCTGCATTCGTTTGTTGCTAAGGCCCTATCACGCCTTAGGTGGATAGGATCATCCTGCATAGGCATTTTTCCCCACAACAAATTGGCGACTCCACTGGGGAAGAACTTTGCTTTTAGTCATTTTGTTTGAGCTTGCATCATTGTTTACCTCATAGACTCAACAGCAACAATCGAACTGCTTTGCAAAGTAGAATGTTGTTGCTTTGATCCTTTACTGGGTTTTTGTCTATGATCTCAACAATGGACTCATAAATGACTTGATGATCCTTTGTGATAGTCTTTAGTACCCTTTCAAAGTATCCCTCTGTTTATACCTTGCTTGTGTTTCTGATTTGGCCTGAAACAGTGAATTTTTGAGCATTTTATGACCCGGAAACCAAGAGAAACGAGAGTTTCTCCTTTCAGCGCAGGCACTGTGAAGGCAGTCTGCATTTCAACGCAGGTCCTGTGAGGGCTACCTGCGCTGAATGTCAAACTGACAGTGTTGCACCTGCGCTGAACCAGTGTGGCCTTGTGCAGCTGGGGTTCCTTACTGTCTTTTGCCTGTTTTGATATCTGTTTTTGCTGCCTTTAACCAGCATAGGTACCACATCTGTAATCCCTTTTCTTTGCTTGTATTCCGCCTCATTTTTGTACAAAAAGACTGTAAGTGTTTTTATGTGTTTGTGGCGTCATTTACAGTTTTCCTTTGCATGAGCGAAATAGTCATCCTGTAGCCTTGATTCAGATCTGATTGAGTGATTGATTGTGATCTTAGAAGAGAGTTCATTGGATGTTTGCAGTTTGATTTATCATTTGCTTCTGCTTATTGGTTTGAATTTGTTACTTTTAAGTGTCGAAACAAGTATTTCTTTCGAAAAATCGCAAAGTGATTGTAATCTCTTCTACCCTTGCTGATTTGGGAAAAAGTAAACTTGTTTATTTTCAGTCATTTAAAAGCAAATTCGAAGTTGTGCAAAAAGCTTTCTTTGTAGGCATTTATACTAAGAAAGTGAAAACAAACACCTGCATTGTGCATTTGCATTTTGATAAGTTTGCATGTTGGATTTAGGAAGAGTGCATTAGAGTGTGTTGATTGCTCTTTGAGAAAAGATAGTCGCTCTCTTTTCCCTTAGTAGCTAGGATTTTCAAAGTTGAAAGATTATAAAGCTTGCTTATCATCTTAGACTGCATTTAGGAATTTGTACCAATACATCTCGTGGTGATCCTGAAAGACAAACTTTAAAAAGATCAACTTAAAATATATTGAATGAACCTAACAACGCTTTGCAACATAACGCTCACAGTAGAGGTCTAGGTAGAGACGTGTTCCGGCGTCGTTAAACGTAGTGACTGTCGATCTCTACGACGGTGGGTGATTCCTCCTGAGAGACGATAGCACTAATACGGACTTGTGCTCCCACGTACCGTCGCATATATATTGGGAGACCCCTATAGGCATTTATCCTTTATCCTTAGGAAGCCGTGTCGGCCGCCCTACTGATCGCGATGCAGTGAACACAGCATTCACGAAGATCGACCACCCGTACCGTAAAACGTATTCTGTGGTTTCGCAAAAGGTTTGGCACACCCTTTGCATAGATCTCCAGAGCAGTTTCTTTTGGCCTTTTTCAGACTCTATAACAGAAAAAGTCCAACCGAGCATTTGTCACTTCGGGCTCGTTAAAACATCGAAGGAGACTAGAGTCATCTTTAGCTTTTTCTCGACTCTTTAAAACTGAAAAAGCAAGTTGTGTCTAAAAGCGTCGTTAACAATTTATTTTAAACGGAACAATCACCGTTATTCCCGCATTGATCTTTAGGTTGAAAAGATGGAGCACACCAACCAAGGAGTTCCCCTTGGTGGGAATCCTAGTCCCTTCTCCTCTTGGGGAGATGTTGGTGCGCCCCACATGGCCACATTGTCGCTTCCAGGATTGACAATTGGCCTACCTGTTTGGCTCTTTTTAACCAATGTCGTTCAGAATGCCACCATTCCTGAGCAGTCGAGTCAACAGTTAGATCAGACAAGAGTTGCCTCCCAGCCTTCTACTTCATCTTCTTCTCCTCCTTCCTCTTCGCTTGACGGAACTGGTCGGTCAAAGAACCGAGTTCCTAAGGAGAAAAAGGAGAAGAAGAAGAAAGAAAAGAAGCAGAAAGAGCCTAAGGCGACTGGGGGCAAACAATCGTCATCTAACAGAAATCCACACACCGCACTCATAAGGCCTAAATCGCCATGCGTCATATGCAGGGGAGACCACTTCCATAGAGATTGTCCATGTATCCCTCGGATACTAAGTGACTGGTCCCCCCGTTTTCACAATTCGGTAGCATCGACCTCTGATAGCCATGTCGATTGTTCACCATCAACTAGTGGGAGTGAAACTCCAGGACAGAGCGGAAAAGCTAAATTTCCCTGCAGACTGTGTGAAGACGATCACGCCATCCACCGTTGTCCCTTCTTAGACGAGGTGAAAAGAGTTCTGGAAGATCGCCCGATATTACGAGCGAATCTTCCTCCTGGATATCAAAAACTCTTGCCAAGTCCCTCGCTAGTTGAGAATCCGGTTGTCCCACCCAGGTGGTCAGCCGAAGCACCTGTCATTGAAGATGAACCATCTGGATCCATGCCTGACGAAAGTCAAAAGGTTGATACGGCAGTTGACCCAGTTTTTCCTTCAGAGGCTCCATCTTCGAATGACACCATCACAGAGGAGAATCAAGACGACACCGTCCAGATTCTCTTCATCAGCACTGACTCTGATGATCAAGGGGGCAATGCCACCATTCCTTTATCGCAGGAAGGAAGTTCGTCAGAGCGCTATCCGGCCGTTTACTCGGTCCCGCCACCAAGCAACCTAGTTGTTTCCTTTGATTGGAACCAACTAGGCAGACCCCGGTTGCCGGCTAGTATACCATTCAGAATTATTTGTCAAATATACAGAATGGTGATGGCCGGCACTATCATTGATGAGGGGGCATCTGTGAGTATCCTTTCCTCTATTGCTTAAAAAGCGCTTGGTTCACCTGCGCTTTTGCCTGAAATGAGAAATCTATCAGGCTTTGATAAAGGAACCAGTCGCCCTTTAGGAATCCTCCCCAATGTGCCAATAACACTGAAGGGGAAGACCGTTCAAGTGAACGTGATGGTCGTTCAAGGACCCTTGGATTATAACCTACTCCTTGGACAAGACTATATATTTTGCATAGGAGCGATAGTCTCCTCACTCTTTAGAGTAATGTGTTTTCCAGATGGAGGAAGAGTGGTCAAGCTCGTGGACCAACTTTCGTTTCCCGGATCACACATCGCAAATAGTCGCTTACCATCCCTAAATGGTCTATTCACGAAAGAAGTGTCTCAACCCACGGTCCGTCCTCCTGATAAGCGCGAGTAATTCGGGAAGACATGACTGGAACCCAGGGGGCATGCACCCTGGTCTGCTTCGGCGGAGAACTCTGGGTATAAGGTAGGATTTCCGCGAAAGAATATGACTAGTCTGTACCCCGTCCATGGAGGAAAGAGGGTTGTTCTAGAATAGGATTCTTTTGTTAAGGTACTTGGAAGAGACGGGGCCCGTCTCCCATCTTTGTCTATTTCGGTAGGCACTGCCAAGGAAGTGTTTTGTTTAACGAAACAATCTTTAGGTAACCTGAAAAAGGTAGGCCAAGGAAGTGTTTGATCTAACAAGACAATCTTTGGGTAACCAGAAAAAGGTAAGCCTCCCTCAATAACACCAATGTTTTGTCTTTGAGAGGTGTTCTTCTCTTGCAATGACAAGTAGCTGTGAACACCCAAAGAAAAACAGAAGTGAAAAAGAGGAGGGGCAACCTTGAAATCATATTTTATACCTGGGGGCATGCAAACCTTTTGGAGTGCTTGCAAGGGGCGACTATTTATTTTTTAAATTTTTAGGTCCTTCCCTTTAAACCTGTAGGTCTAACCCTATAAAATCGTAGGATTGGTCGTTTCCGAGCTTGCATAAAGAAAGGATGCGGAGCAAAGCGTAGTGAGATGAAGCTCCTTAAAAAATAGCGACCTCACAATGAGACAATCTTATCTTATGACTGGTATTTCGAGCAGTTTTAGCGTCATAGTTCATGCTCGTTAAAAAATAAACATAAGCTTTCGAGCAGTTTTAGCGTCATAGTTCATGCTCATTAAAAAATAAACATAAGCTTTCGAGCAGTTTTAGCAGCATAGTTCATGCTCGTTAAAAAATAAACATAAGCTTTTGAGCAGTTTTAGCAGCATAGTTCATGCTCGTTAAAAAATAAACATAAGCTTTCGAGCAAGTTTAAGCTCATTAAAAAATGAACTTCCTGGTAAATAACCATTAAGTATGTAACCTGATCAACCGTAAAAAGACCTTGGTCGTGTTTGTGCACCGTCACCTCCACCGTTCATTTGGCCGATCGTTTACCTCCATATGATTGTTTACCCATTTTGAGGAACAGCTGCGAAGAGTGATTTCACCCAGCCATCCTTGTGACACTGCCGTGATTGGAAAATTCCAACCTGTACCTGGAATCAGTTGCTATCCTTGTTTATCACTCGTTCCTCAAAAGACGAGTCTTCTTTAAGCTCTTTTCAATTGACTCGTAAAATAGGAAAAGATTGCCGAGTTTTGGCCTTCCAGCTCGTTAAAGGACAGGAAGAGCTATCCCTCCTCTAGATTTTAATCTTTTTGGACCTGAGGGATTATTACACAAAAAGATCGAGCGCTTGTTTTGTTTGGCTCGTTAAAAATACCGAAAACTCATCCCTTCTGTATTGTTTTATACTTTTTCGGACTGAAGGGATTAGATGACGAAAAAGGAATTTTGGAGTTAACTTTATGTACCTTTTCAGACTTTCTAAAAATGAAAAGGGCCGAGATTTCCTTGTCGTTAGACTCGTTAAAATTATTAAATAGCGACAAACTTGTCTTTAGACGAGAACGAGTTTCCCTATCGCTAGGCTCGTTAAAACATAGCGATGGGCTTGCCCGAAGGGCAGGTTATAGAACAAGCATATGTTATCCTCCTCAAGCTTGACAAAAATAAAGAGGTACTGGTCAGCAATGACTGGGGAAAAATTGGGAAAAATCGAGAAGTCTTTGATGGTAGCAGGTCGCTCTTGAACATGACACTTTTCTTTCGTATCACATTGGGTTGGGTTGTTTCATTCACTGGTCACATCACCATGGTCCTTGCCACACCATCCATAATTGGGGTAATGCTACCGATCCATCGCATCAGTGTCGCCATATGTTCAAGAGAAGTCATTCAGAAAGAGTCAACCAGGTCCCATCCATTGCCATACATTATGCTTCATCCATTCATGACCGCCACCCTGAATCATATGTCACAAATTGTTTTCACCTCCACTAAAATCATTAGCTCCGTTCCGTGTCACTGATGTGGGATTCATTAAGGCCCTCCTTTGACGGATCGCTTCTTGTCGACATCAGCTCATTATCCAAGAAGTTGATCTAGGAACAACCCCTTCAGTACTTTGAAGCTTGCATGCCTCAATGGCAAGTTTCTCACTTCCGGCGACAGGTATACATCAATGACCTTCGACCAGAAGATTTTGCATGGTGTTCGACGCCAAGTCCTTTATTCACACCACGTGAATTGTACTGCAGTACCTTGAGGGTCATTATCATTATCGGTGATTCCTCTCGCGCTTGTTAACGGTTTACATCATTGGCCGGTAATCAAGCGATGTCTTTCCATGTTCGACTTCAGCGAAATTCTCACATGGATCGACTTGTACTTAGAGTGAAGATCGAACGAGTTTGAAGACCCCGGATCTAGTTTCATCCATCCGGGCTACGATAATATATTCAGGAAAATAAAGACATTTGTTATGTACATCATTGCAGCAGATGATCATCCTTCTCAAAGGATGATAGTTTCGCCAGAACTATCAGTCTACCATCAGACAATCGTCTGTTCTATGTACCAAAATGTATTTATAAAGCTGAGCATGGGAATGCCCGCCTCAGCTAGATCATGAAAGCAGAATGAATCATAATGTATTGTATTGTATCTTATTACAGGTCTCCTCCCAGCAAATGGATGAACTTCGGACTCCCCTGGATAAAGCATTTCACCCGATAAACGGCCTCATACTTTAGGGGGCAACTGTTATAGACATTTTTGTGTCTTGCATCACTGAGCATGAAATGTCAATAATTAAGGGATCCCAAAGTCCCTAAACATGTTGTTCCTACCCCTAGAGGAACAAGGCCAGCAAACCACAGCAGTTTATAAAAGTTCTCCACCTGAAAACACTCAAAAACAAGCAAATTCTGGATCATGTCAACTGCTCCACTGAGCATCTGCGCTGAATGTCAAGTGCTCCACTGTGTACCTGCGCTGAATGTCAACTGCAAAGAAGGCCACCTGCGCTGAGAGTACTTGGGCAAGTGGCAGACTCATTCCTCAAGGTGTCAATGCCCAGGAAGCTTCCAAAATGACACTTGGATCAGGGAATTCGACTGGTGATGAGTAAGAGGTTCCAAATCTCCAAGTGGAAGTTAGAATCTCCAAGTGGACTCAAGAACTGAAGTGAGAGAGGACACTAGTCAGCTTCATGCCAGCCTCAAGCTGACTCATCCTTTCTCCAAAACTCCTATATATAGAGCTCTCTCATGAGGTCTAGGGAGGCTGGATGGTATTGCAAAGAATTGTTGTTGGATTGTGGTTGGATCATTGGGTGTTTATGCTTTTGAAAGGGGCTGAAGAAGGAATTCCTTGCTGCTGGGAAGGAGATGCTGGGTTGGAACCCTATGGGTTGTATCTCTTCCTGAACCCTGTTTATCAATCAATAAAGCTTCTTGGTTCTTTCCTATATGCCGGTGTTTATTGTATGATTTGCATTAGTGTATTTGATTTACTTCTAATCCTGAATCATTTATGAATGTGTATATTTGCCTTTGTATTGTGTCCTTCTCTTGTTGCATGTAGCTGTTCTCTTGTCACAGGTAGTTGTTCTCTTGTGATCTCGTGGGAGCAAAAGCGAGGAGGCAAGTAGCTGCGGACACACAAAGGGGAGGATCTAGATCGAGGGACAACCGAAAGATAACGGTAAGTCTACCAATCTCCTCTCTTTCATTTTCATAAAGGAAAGAAACCGAAGTAGCTGCATTCGTTTGTTGCTAAGGCCCTATCACGCCTTAGGTGGATAGGATCGTCCTGCATAGGCATTTTTCCCCACAACAGTCATGGCATTTAAAGCTCAAATTTTCTCTATGGGTTGACAGAATTTGTACTAAAAGATCTATAGGAGTTTCTCCTTATGAGTTATATTATGGAACTGAAGTTGTTTTTCCTAGTTCTCTTGGAGTTTCGGTCATGAAATTGTTGCACGGACTAGAAGAATAATCAAATTATATCCAAAGGAGGATCGACCAACTAATTGCTCTGCAGGAAAAAAGAGAAGAAGTCTACAGCAATCTCATAATAGAATTAAATACTTTTGACAAAATGACCAAACAAGAAAATTTCAGTCCTCAAGAAGTAGTTTTGAAGTGGGAAGCTAAGATTGGAGATAAAGGAAAACAAGGCAAGTTCAAGAATCTCTCGAAGAGGAAGTATAAAATTTCAACTAACCATGGGAATAATACATTTATATTGCAAGAGATGGATGGTCAACTATATGCAGGAGGACCTGTTAATGGCAGGTTTCTCAAACATTATATCTCTTGATCCACTTGAAATAAATACCATTGTATATATTCCATTTTTTTCTATGTTTTTCTCATTTGCAGGTGTGGATGATATATTTGACAACTTTGAGCCTGAAGTGAAGGTCGTAAAAACTTGGAGATTATGTCGTCATTTTCAGTTTTCAATAAGGAAACTGGTCTACCAGTTCTTTGTTGCACCACAAGGGCGCAGCATCCCCATTGGAGCCATTAGTATCTATGATAACCCCTTCTTTTTCCCTTTGTTTTCTGAAAACTCCCAGCATGTCCTATAACCCCCCATGTAATACACAGGCCTTGACCCTGTTGCAATCACGATTTTTAAAAGGGTCGCATCTATTTAAAGACCCTTCATCTTTTAATGGCTCGAATTATCACTCCACCAGATCAATGGTCGCTAATTCTTTTCAGTCCCCCTTTCCATCCTACCTTTATCGAGGGGGTTCGGAAAAGTGGTTTTTCCCATCGGGGCCTGATGCTACGTGTCCCTCCTACATGATTCCGCACCCCTCCCTCTCAATACCTCTTACCACTCACACCCCCCTCCAAAAACTACTCAACCCTTACGCCCACTCCCGCCATAACACATGCTCCCAATTACATCACCCTCACTTCCGCTCCACCTCCACTTCCCCACTGCCACGTATCTCCTCCCACCTGATCCCACTCCCGATTACTGTTCCATCTCTCGGACTCCATCCACAATGCACCAACCCAGCCATGGAAGTCCACTCTCGTCCCGATAGTATGTCCATTACCTCCACTTCCCCACTGCCACGTATCTCCTCCCACCTGATCCAACTCTCGATTACTGTTCCATCTCCCGGCCTCCATCCACAATGCACCAACCCAACCATGGACGTCCACTCTCGTCCCGATAGTATGTTCATTCCCTCCAATCCCTGGTTACCATATGGCCCATCCTACATGAATGGTTCCGAGAGAAGTGGCCCTCCTCCTTTCCTTCATAAATGCAGACCGCAATGGGATTTCCAAATTGATCATGGAATGCTTCCGCTCCATGAGACAGCAAGAGTGTTTTTAGCGTTTCTTCAACAACATGTTCATTAAAGAGATGGCAAGAAAACAAGGCATAGATACAGTGGAACAATAATGGCACTTTCAAACATGTTTCAAACAGCAAACAACACACTTATCAGCAGGATAAACAATATTTCTCATTTAAAAGCCTAGAAACAGCGCAACACTATTCAAAAGGTCGGATGCCCTGAATTTCCACAAATACAGCGCCAACGCTACAATAGTTTCATTTCCCTGAAAATTTGTGCTAGATAGGCTTTGTTCATATGACTTCCATTTGTATTTGAATTCTGTTGTAACAGAAATCCCGATGAAGTCTCAAAGTTTTATTAATTAGATAGGAACATGTCTCTAGAATAATGGATTGAATCAGGCCCAGGTGGCAAGATATGTAAAGAGATCTTTCTCTATAAATAAGTAGATTTCTGACTCTGAGAAGGGTTGATTTGGAATGTGAGAAACTGGCCTTCTGTAATATTTTTTTCTTGTAATAGAAAATCTGCAACACTCTGTTTTTGTACCTGAGATTCTTATTATGGCTTTTATGAGTTTTTATTTTGTTGTTATTAGTTTTACATAGTATCTTGATTACTTGGAAATCTGTCATACAACTCCAATTTCCTTCATTTACTGTGTATCATTGTGGGTGTTCATTTGTATCAGTTTTAAAGCCATAGATGCCTCAACTTCCATTAAACACTGTTGTTGATCATTTTTTGTTTTAATTTGACTCCATGCCCAGTGGCAGTTATCACATTTTTCTTCACCTACAAAAATCTCAAAAAGAGATCAGAGTTAGTCATCTGAATTTTGAGTTTATCACAAGTCATTTTATAAATATTTTGAGAGAGCCCTCTCAGATTGGAAGGACTAACTTCCAGTCTAAATTTGGTTTGAAATAGTTACATTTGGTTGAAGGTTGATATAGCCCAACCTGTCCCAGCCGAGTGATAACAAGTCCATCATGGAATCTTCCCGAGCAATGTTGCATTATCAAAAGTTGTCGAAGTTCCTTTATGGAGAAGCTACAAATACAATGTTCTATGTACAAAACAGGGTTCCTCATCAAGCTCTGAATAATAAGACTCCCAAAGAAGTATTCACAAGTGTGAGGCCTGATAATGGAGATCTCAGGATATTTGGTTTTCTCGTTACTTTCATGTGTCGAAGGAAAAGAGAAACAAGTTGGAAGCCACCGGAAACAAAGGTATGTTTGTTGGATATTGTGAAAATTCTAAAGCATTTAGAATATATATATATATATATATATATATATATATATATATATATATATATATTCTCAAAGGAAGATTGAGTTTAGCAGGGATGTAACTTTTGATGAATATGTTTCCCTTGGAAAAGAAAGGGACCATCCTCTGCCTCTTCCTGAGAATAAAGATGATAACTTGGACCTACTTGATGGCCCTTATGTGCCTGAATTAGAGAAAGATGTTGATGATGATCCCATGGAGCCCATGCACCCCTTAGATCCTCCTCCATGTGATCCCCTTGACAGGAAGAGACCACTTTGGTTTCGTGATACATTATAGGATGTTGAAAGACATGTTCTTGCCAAAGGGACCTTTAGAGAAAGAAAGAATCCATGTCGATACGAATGATACATTGTAGCTATGAGCTCCATCATATGGGTTGAACCTCCCAATTTTGAAGAATCGGTGAAAGAGCAGGTTTGGAAAGAAGCCATAGCCGAAGAGTATGAATCGATTAAGAAGAATGATGTATGGGATGTTGTTCCGAGACCTAAAGGGAAGTTTGTCGTAAGTTCGAAGTGGTTATACAAGATCAAGCATGGAGTTGATGGAAGCATTGAGAAGTATAAAGCAAGGTTTGTGGCTCGAGGTTTCTCCCAGAAAGTGGGAGAATATTATAATGACATTTTTGCACCAGTTTCTCGCTACACCACCATTAGATCGATTGTTTCCCTTATTGCTACTCAAGGATTGACCCTTCACCAAATGGGTGTGAAGACGACATTTCTTCATGGCATACTACAATAAGAAGTATATGTTCAGCAGCCTCAGGGGTTTGAAGAAGAACAGGAAGACTCACGTTTGCAAGTTGAAGAAAGAACTAAATGGTTTGAAGCAAGACCCCAGATCCTAGTATGCTTGCATTGATAGTTACCTAGTGAAGTTTAGATTCACGAGAAGAAGTGTTGATTTGAAACTCTACTTCAAAGTGGTGCAAGGTATGCCTTTGATTTTGGTTTTATATGTTGACGATCTAATCCTGATAGATAGTGAACCTTTGATGTTGGAATGCAAGAGGGAGTTGGCCTCTGAGTTCAAGATGAAAGATCTTGGTTTGTTGCATTAATTCCTAGAACTAGAGGTGTGGCAAAGACCCAATGATATTTCCCTTTCCTAAGGAAAATATGTCGTGAATCTAATGGAAATATTTGGAATGGTAAAATGCAAGTCCCTAGCCACAACGATGGAGATGAACTTCAAGAAGTTATGCAAAAATGTTGTTGGAGTTGACTTGGCGAACCCCTCTGAGTATCGATAGTTGATTGGGGCATTAATGTTCCTTGTGAACACCCGTCCAAATATATGCTTTGCAGTGAACACTTTGAGTCAACTCATGATTGATCCCCTTCATGCACACAGGGTTGTTTCCAAGCACATATTGGGATGTTTGCATGGGACGACCAACCTTGATCTGAGATATATTGTCGGAGATGTACGACTTCATGGTTACATTGATGCTAACTAGGTTGGAAATGCTATTGACAAGAAGAGCACATCAAGGTGTTAGTTTAGCTTGGGGTTCTGCGATGATATCTTCGATGAGCAGGAAACAAAATTTTGTAGCTTTAAGCACGGTCGAGGCAGAATACATTGTTGTTAGCATGGCTAGTTGTGAGGCATTTTGGTTGAGGAAGCTCTTTGGAGAGTTGTTTGAGTGGGTCCTGGATACGACCGTGATATATTGCAACAACGAGAGTGGGATTTGATTGGCGTAGAATCTTGTATTTCATGACAATTTCAAGCATATTAAGATAGGTATCACCGTATTTAAGATATCGTGCAAAGAGAAGCAATAACACTCATCACATTTTGACTAATGAGTAGATAGTGGATATACTCACCAAGCATTTATCAAAAGGGAAGATTTTGTTCTTCAGAGAGCAGTTTATACTAATCGATGTGACCCTCATAGGTAAGGGTCTTAGCTGATCAAGAACACTGAATGTGTTCTCCCCCTAGGTTGAGCCTCCAAGGTGAGGAATGGGTAAGGGCTCACGGGGTTGAGCAAACGATAGACAATAGGATAGGGTGTGATCCTTACCCCTATGGTAAGTCGATCTCACCTATTGTCGCTTTGACATAGTATACCCCTGTTAGCATCCTACCCACAAGTTGGGCTTGTTGGTATTGGTCCTCCCCATCTGGCCAATGGGTTGAGGTAACTTGATATAGGGTGTGATCCTTACCCGACTAGGTAAGTCGATCTCATTCAAGTCATGGGATGTAAGTGTTCTACCACTTAACTCTTAAGGGTCTAGATGGAGGATTAGTGGACAATATGACAGAGTGTGATCCTTAAGTTGATCTCTCCTATTGTCACTAGACGATAAGATAGAGTGTGATCCTTAAGTCAATCTCACCTATTGTCACAGGTCAATAAGACAAAGAGTTATCCTTTCCCTTGCGGTAAGAAGATATTGTCTATTGATAGAGGGTGGTAACTTAAGCTCCCCTATGATGTCAAACTCTTCTTCTTTTATATTTGAGAGTGTTCAATAGAAATGAGCAGAGATGAGCAGAACTTACATTTGATGTAATGATGATGAGACATTTGAGATGGGATATATATTGCAGTCAGAAATTTCTCACTAGCTGAGAGGGAGTGTTAATTTGGCAGTGTAGGGACAAATTACCTCATTTGGACAACATTCCTCATCTAGAGAAGGCCCTCTTTTCTCTTGGAAGAACTTAATTTGGTCAAAGCAAAAGTATATTTTTAATGTGAAAATCCACAAGTGGACAAAAGTACAAATCGACCTAAAGGACAAATTGGGTCTCCAAGGAAGCATATAAATACAAGACAAGTCAACCTTATTTGGCACCACATCAACTCATTCATTATTCTCTCTGTCCTCTTGTGATTGGTTCTTACATCTGAAATTGCAGGTCTCTCTCTCACACGTGCGAAGGAAAGGAAGGAAAAGTCTGATTTTCTATGTTTACTTTCTGCAGGGAGAGTTTGTCTAGCCATTGACCAAGTTTGACTTAGTGTTTTGACCTCGTTTGACTTGGAAAATTTTGATTTCTTAAGGTTGAGATTTTATGTGGAGAAGATGAAATTTTCTAGGCACTTTTGATTGTCGTTACCTCTTTAATTTGACCTCTGCAATCTAAAGTTTTACCACATAAATTCTCTATGTTGGCCAAGTTTGACTGAGTTGTTTGGGACTATTTTGACTTCATTTTGAACAGCAAATAAGGTAGATTCCTTTTACCTTTGACCAAGTTAATTGGGAGGTTTTTTTAATGTTGACTTATGATTGGTTAGGGCATCATTTGTCGCTACTGACTATTATTGACTTTAACCAAATTTGATATTTTGACCAAATTTGACTTTTGGGCTCATCTCTTAAAGTTTTGGATATTGGTTGTTGGAAAGTCATAGTTGTTGATCTTTGACTCTTGGATGGTGAATTGAATCATTATACTCTCTTTGCTGAACATTTTATGACAGTTTAATAAGAAGAAGAATTTGAAAGGGTTTTCCCCCTTGTGGGGTTTTTCCCTGGTCTTTGACCAAATTTGTTGTCTCTTGTTATTGCTTTTGATTGTCTTCTATTATACATTGCATTTATTTTTCTATCTACAATTTCTATTGATCAATGGAAGATTAAATTATTTTTAAAGATTTCTAATTGAAGAAAAGAATTGGGCTAAAGTGATTGTAACATAGAATAGTGGAAAATTAACACCACCTAGGTATGAGGATATGTGGGGGTCAAATCCCAAAGAACCAATGGTTAGTTGAACAATGGAGGTGGAATATAGGGATTGTAATCTAAGATGGAAAGTGGTAAGTGTGAAAAAGGATAGACAGAACACACTATCGTAATTAAGGCTTCCCAAGTAGTGCTCCTCTCATACCCATTAAACCATTAAGGAAGGTCCCATTGGCATAGGGTTGAATATTAACCCCCCATTTAAGGTGAGGGAACAAGATCATAGTCAAAACTCCTATTTCTTCTAGGTCACCCCATGATCCATGCCAAAAGCCCAAATACAAACAAGCATAAGCACCTGATTGCAAAATGAATAAAGTACCTTTTGATCGGAAGCCCACCTTAATTCACGTGCTCCTGCGAGATGGGTGAGAGGAATATGATTGATGCAGGTGGCGGATATGGTATGATGTCAGATCATAAGCTAGTGGTGGTTGTTAGGGGCTTTTGGTTAGTCAACTAGATGTAGAAGAGTAGGAGAAAAAATTCTCCTATATGGTTGCCTATTTTTGGTGGGTAATAGGGCCATTATCCCAAGACTGGAGCCCAAGTAAGTTTTGACTTTTATTAATGATGAACTAAATTTTTGGGAAAATTTCTATTTATGATTCATGTGATTCATATTATAATTTTCTTCCACTAAATTTTATGTGTTATGAACTTAGCCATGTATTTGTTCAGTAATTAGTTACTTGAAATTAAATATCAGGTGTTAGGTTCAAGTAAATTTTAACAAATAATACAACATAAAGATGTAGGAATGAAATGTTTTGTGCTTACATTAAGAGGTGAAGCTTCAAGATGGTTTGCAAGTCTGCCAAATAATAGCATAACTGGTTTTGGTCAATTAATTGATAAATTCATGGAAAAGTGGTTTGAACTAAGGATTCTAGATTCCTTTTGAATGCTTTGTGTTAATTTTTGAAACATGGATAAATTCCACATTGGACAACTCAGATGACCAAGATGATGCCTGCATCAAATTCCTCTTTTCAAGAGGACCAAAATCGGCCTAAATATCACCTAATTTGGCTAAATTTTGAATTATTTTATTCATACATACATTATGGAATGGGTTGGCCCTAACCACATGAGTAACTGCTTGGGTCAATCTTAACCCCACGTTAACCCTCAGGAAAGCCTATAAAAGGAAGCAACCTCAAGTCCATTTCAACACATCATCATCATTTTTATATTCTTCTATTTTTTCTTGGCTCGCATAGGTACATCGGAAGGAGTACGCACAAGGTCTGAAATCACATGCGAAAGGTTTGCTCTGAGTTTGGATTTTATGGATCTCGATCGCTAGCACAGATCAAGACATTTTCGTCCTTGATTGCAGGCATAGAGTAGGCAAGGAAGAAAATATGCCTCTCTGTTTGCTCAGAGACATTTTAGTGAGAGAAACTTTATGTTCAGAGGCAGATCAGAAGGTTCTAGTCCCCGATCGCTCGCACAAAGTAGTCATGGGAGCGACCAGGACATCTCGGTCGCTCACATAGCTACAGTAATGGAGTGACTCTAGGTTTCAATTGTATTATGCCACAGTCGCACGCATGAACGCTTCCTAAGAGTGACTCTACATTCATAGTCGCTCACATACAGTATCTGAGAGAGCCACCCAGGAGTTTCGGTCACACGCAGATAGTGTTGATGAGGGCAACCCAAGTTCTGATCTAGGGTTTAACATATTGGCTTCAGTTAACTTCAATGATCTAGTAGATCTAGATTTCTATCTGTTGTTACATAGATCTGTAGATCTAATTTGTTATTATTGACTACAATTACATGTATTGGGCTCATTGTACTCTCTGCTGAAATATTTTTATGACAATCTACTAAAGAAGAAGATTTGAAAGGGTTCCCCCTATGGGGTTTTTCCTTGGTCTTGGACCAATCTATTGTCTCTTATGGTTGTGTTGTTGTCTTCTTTGTCACTGCATATATTGTTCTTTCTTCAGTTACATTTATGATTAATTATATTGCTAATAATTAGATGCATTGTTAATGAAAAGATATATTGGGCTAAAGTAACTGATACAGCATAGAACAATCAAAAAATTTAACATGGTATCAGAGCTGAGGTGAAGGAAAATCCCAAAATAAGACAAGCATTGAAGCCCTCTCTTTCAGATAACAAATTACCGGGTCAAGGTCAAGATGTCATCTTCTACCTTCAAGGAGCATGAAAAGTTGGGTGATGCATCAAACTTTGTTGCATGGAAAGTCAGATTGGAGATCATAGCTGACAACAATGATGTGTTGGAATACATCCAAGGAAGAATGCCCAAGCCTCCATAAAATGCTTCTGCTTCCCTCAAGAACAGGTACAAGAAAGGTGAGTCCAAAGCAAAGCAAATTATAGTTGATGGCTTACAAGATCATTTACTTGCATATGTAGGGAATTTAAGAAATTCCAAAGATATGTATGACAAGATAGTCGGCATGTATGAAGTGAACAACTTGAATGAGATCATCACTCTGAAAGATCAACTCAAGGAAACTAAGATGAACAAAGGGGAAATTGTTCAATCCTACATTATGAGGATCTCTCGCCTTAGAGATCAATTGCAGAGAGTTGGAGAAAATGTGTCTGATAGGGAGCTAGTAGTTGTGACTCTTAGAGGTCTCCCTCCTATTTGGAAAATCTTCATTACTACAATTAACAACAGCAATGTCCTTCCGACATTTGATGAAATTGTTGGGAAGGTCACTCAAGAAGATTCAAGAATGATTGCTAGAGGAAGGATTCAAAAACATGAAGAGGGAGAGCCTGTTGCATATATCTCTTGTGAAAAAAGGAAGAAGGCAAAAGGAGATCCATCAAGGAAGCATCCTTCTCAGAATTCAAAAGGAAGATATGAAAAATCGTTATCTCATGTTGAATGCTTCAATTGTCACAAGACAAGACATTATGCTCATGATGTATCTGCTTTGAAAGATAAAGGGATGAGGGTTGTCTTCATCAAAGGAAAAGTTTTAACTTGGCCTGTGGATTCTCCTATGAAAGATGCATTCACATTAGGATCGAGATTTTAAGGACTCTATAGAATCATTGGAAGACCTCTTCTAGTATTGGTTCATAATACCAATCATTTGAGTGAATTATGGCACCGCAGACTGGCTCATCTTCACTATGATGCACTTCCAAAATTGAAGAAATTGGTCTCTGGTATTCCCAATGTTCAATCTCATCATGATGGAGTTTTTCTAGGTTGTGCAAGTGGAAATAAAACAAGGGGACCATTTCCCTCTAGTAAAAACAAGACAAAATACATCCTCCATCTCATTCATTCTTATATATGTGGTGTGATGCCTGTACACTATGTTGGTGGTCATCTCTACTACATCACCTTTATTGACAACTTCTAAAGAAAGACATGGATATACTATCTTAATCACAAGGATGAAACCTTTGAAACATTCAAGGAATTCAAAGCCTTGATCGAAAATCAATGAGGAAATAGAATCAAAGTCTTCAGGTCAGACAATGGAGGCGAATAAATGTCAAAAGAATTCATAACATTTTGTAACAAAGATGGAATCGAGAAGGAAACAATTATTCCATACACTCCTGAACAAAATGGTATGGTGGAAAGGAAGAATAGGTTCATATTAGAATTTACCCATGCTATGCTCCATGATCAAAAGGTGCCAAAGTTCCTTTGGGCCAAAGCGACATCTACTGTTGTATATGTTCAAAACAGGGTGCCTCATCAAGCATTAGAAAACAAGACTCCTGAAGAAATATTCACAGGTATTAAGCCTGATATCAGCCATCTTCGTGTATTTGGATGCCCCATATATTTTCATGTGCTGAAAGACAAAAGGAACAAATTGGAAGCTACTGGTAGAAAAGGTACGTTTGTGGGTTATTGTGAAAATTCTAAAGCATATAGAATTTATATTCCTGGTCAAAGGAAGGTCGAGATTAGTAGGGACGTAACAGTGGATGAAGATGCAGCTCTTGGAAAAGCAAGAGATCCTCCTCCGCCTCCTCCTCCCAAGGAAGAGAATGATGACTAGGATATTCTATATGGTTCATACGTGCCTGAGTCCGATATGGTTGATGAGCCCATAGAGCCTATGGATCCGTTAGATCCTCCTCTAAGTGATCCTACCTCTAAAAAGAGACCACTTTGGCTCTGCGATACTCTACAGGATACTGAAAGAAATGTCCCCATTCAGAGAAAGGAAACAACCATGCAAGTATCAGGGATATGTTGTTGCTATGAGTACTATGATTCAAGCCAAACTGTCCACATTTGAAGAAGTTGTAAAAGAACAAGTTTGGAAGGATGCTATGGCTGAAGAATATGAATCAATTATGAAAAATGATGTATGGGATGTTGTACCTAGGCCGAAAGGGAAATCTATTGTGACTTCAAAATGGCTATTCAAAATCAAACATGGAATTGATGGTAGCATTGAGAAATATAAAGCTAGGTTCGTAGCCCGGGGCTTCTCTCAGAAAGAGGGAGAAGATTATGATGACATATTTTCTCTCGTAGCTTGATCTACAACCATCTGTTCTATAGTTTCCCTTGCTGTGGGTCAGGGATGGACTCTTGTTATGTGGAATTTTTCATCTACGAATAAACACAATTTCCCTAGGTGGGTAGCTACGCCTAGAATAACAGAATTAAAGAGTTTAAACTTTTCCTATAGAAGATAAATAAGAGAAGGGACCTACTTGTTATCTTTCGCTTCCATTTGTCTCCTTTGAATAGCTCTCGTCGCTCCTTCTCGAACTGAATCCGCTCGATAAGTACCTGCAATCATAAACAGAGGACAAAAACCAATCAAAGCAAGAGATCTATCTACTATAAGCAAATGGAATCAAAAGCATTTACACATATAATCATCATACATAAAGACAAGAATATGGGAAAAGGTGTAGACAACTTTATTAAGTAGAAGGAAGAGTTACAACCAAGAAGTTTGATCCCATGTCACTCATCCAGCTTGAGTTCCATCCTTCATCACACCAAAAGAACAACACTCTGGCAGCATAACAATACTTGCTTACAAACTCAAACCTCACACCAACAGTATCTCCTTACAAATTCTCAAAGTCCAGCCCCCGATCACTATGATGAGTGCTCAATTTATAGGGAAATGGAGGTGGTTTGGTCATAAATTGGGAATTGAATAGCTTTCCAATTTGGGAGTTAGTTTCCATGGAGGAAGGGATGATAGGATAGGAGGTTATTTTATTCATTCCCTATCCAATTTCGAGCTCATAGGAGAGGATAAGAGGTGGGAATCTTCTAGAATGGTCTAGAATGAAAGAATATTCCCAGAACCCTATGAAGATTTCGCTCAATCTCGCCCAACGCAGGTCAAAGTGGGCCTAGGTTCTCTGCAGAGCAAGCTTGAATGGGCCTAAGTGCTCTGCAGCGCACTTACCCCTAACCAAGGCTATGCTGGTCCCTCAAGGAGTCATTTCAGGATGTCTTCAGGCCAGGAAACTCTCAGGAATGATGGCATTCAATGTGATGACTTGTCTAGGGCATGTAGCAACTGAATTAGGGTTTGATGAGCCCTAAAATTATTGATCTGAATGATGGGAGTGATGTTCCCAAATAGACCTGTAACAACTCTTCATCAGATGGATGTAAAGACCACATTCCTTCATGGCATGTTACAAGAAGAGGTATATGTTGAACAACCATAAGGATTCGAAGTGGAAGATCGAAGAACTCATGTTTGTTGGTTGAAGAAGGCATTGTATGATTTGAAGCAAACTCCCCGAGCTTGGTATGCACGCATTGACATTTACATAGTGAAGCTGGGAATCACAAGAAGAAATGTCGATCCCAACCTCTACTTCAAGATAGTTCAAGGTATGCCATTGATTTTGGTTTTATATGTTGACAACCTATTCCTGACAGGTAGTGAGCCTTTGATGATCGAGTTTAAGATGAACCTAACCTATGAATTTGAGATGAAAGACCTTGGTCTCATGCACTACTTTTTGGGACTTGAGGTGTGGCAAAGACCTAGTGAGATTTTCCTTTCACAAGGAAAATATGTTGTAAATTTACTGGAAAGATTTCAAATGACTGAATGTAAATCCATGGTCACATCGATGGAAATGAACTTCAAGAAGTTATGTGGAGATGTTGCAAAACCAGACTTAGAAAATCCATCCCAATATAGACAATTGATTGGAGCTCTAATGTTTCTAGTAAACACTCGTCCAGACATATGCTATGCAATAAACACATTGAGTCAATTTATGACCGAGCCCCACCACTCACATTGGATAGTTTCTGACACATATTGAGATACTTACATGGCTCGATCATACTTGGTCTGAGATATTCTGCAGGAAATGTTAAACTTCATGGATATACTGATATTGATTGGCCCGGAAATGTTCTCGACATGAAAAGTACATTTGGATGTTTAGTCTTGGATTTTCCATGATATCCTGGATGAGCAGGAAACAAAAGTTTGTAGCATTGAGCACAGTCGAAGCATAATACATTGCTGCTAGCATGGCTAGCTGCGAAGTAGTCTGGTTGAGAAATCTCTTTGGAGAGATACTTGAGTAGGTCCTAGATACTATAGTGATATACTGTGACAACAAGAGTGGGATCTGTTTGGCAAAAAATCATGTGTTTCATAACAAGTCTAAGCATATTGAGATTCAATGTCACTTCATTTGAGACATGGTATAGAGAGGAGTTTTCAAGTTCCACACATATTGACAGATGAACAAATTGTTGATATTCTCATCAAGGCATTACCAAAAGGAAATCTCTTACTCTTTGTTTCAGGAAAAATAGTGTCGATTCAAACTGCTAGTCCCACTAAGACGGGTAGCTATCTTAGAAACAAACAATGAAATATTTTCAAGAGTTCCTTTAAATCTGATAGATGGAAGAGAAGAAAAGATGACCAACCTGGATCTTCCGCTTTGATCCTAGCTTGATTTCTCCTTTCCTTGATAGAATTTGCCACTCCTCTCCTACTTGTCCCTCTTCAAAGAGTACCTGTAGAGTCAAAGTAACAGCAAACTATCAAAGAATCTCTATCTAAAACATCATAAACAATGCGGAATCAGAAACACATTGACCATACAATTGCATTCATAAATAATAAGATTCACAAATACAAGATCATATGGAGGAAAACTCAAAGAACTTTATTAATAGTAATGTAAGAGAGGATTACAACCCAGCTGTCTGATCCAGCATTATCCTCCCAGTTGTAGAAGCCCTTTTCACCTCATGAACAAGCAAATCACCCAACAATGCAATGTCTCTTCTCACCAAACCAACAGCACTTCCTTACAAAATACAAAATTCCAACCTCTAGATCTCTCAGATGAGGGATCCATTTATAGATGTCTTGCAAGGGTGTGAGTCAGCTCTGGGTTTTTTATTAGTGTCATTCCACTAATAGTTCTTGGTTCCACTTGGAGATTTCATTGATCTCTTACTCATCCCTGGGCGAATTCAGAGAGGCAAGTGTCACAGGAGAAGTTTCTGGAAGATTCCATGATCATCCACCTTGCAAACTGTCTCTGCCATTTGTCTATTCTCGCTCGCACCCCACAGAAAGCCGTTTTAGTATGCATCGCACCTGGCCAGTTTGGCAGTCAGTATGCATCGCACCTTGCCCATGGAGCAGTCTGTATGGTCCAGTTTTGGCCAGTTCATAGTAGTTTTTCAGGTGGAACTTCTGGGAAATGATGTAATCAAATGACCATGATCCTTTAGGGTATGAAACAACACTTTTAGGGACTTAAGGAGCCTTTAGTTTATGGACATATGAGTTTGGGGTTGTGTAACAGCCCAAAGTAAATATAAAATTAATTTCCTAATTAAAATCAGAATCAACAAATAAGTACATACCTATATTACCTGTGATCGATGTCTGCCAGATGACAACAAGGTTTTGGGGACGACTCTCCACCCAACTGTAGGCTCAATTGCGCAAGGCTTTGCTACAACTGGCCACCCCCGAGCCCTCAATCAACGTACTACTGCCAGTGACTCCTAAGTCTTAGTACACCATTCTCCCAAGAGAATGAAAGATAGACTCTCGGAATGATGGAATGCAGGAATGCCTCTCATCTTCCTCACCATCTATTAAATAGAACAACATTGGAAGGGGAACCACATGCACACACTCCATGTGTCTACATGCAACTTTCTTTTGATTTTTAGCTTTCTTATTTTATTTCTTTACTTTTCTTTTGATTTTTAACTTTCTTGTTTTATTTCCTTCTTTTTGATAGTTTTCTTGTTTTATTTTTATTTATTCTTATTTAGAGTTTTAGTATGGTTATTACTATTTTTATTTTTTACTATTTTTATTTATTTTCTTGTATATATTTTTAATATCATTTATTATTTAACATTTATGATTTATTATCTTTATTATTTTTATTATTTATTATTAAGTGATTTATTTATTATTATTAATTATTATTTTGCATTATTTATTATTTATTATTTATTATTTTTATTATTTATTATTTATTATTTATTATTAAGGGGAGGGATATTACATACTCTCCCACTTTAAGGAACTTCGTCCCGAAGTTAAGTTGAATTATTTATTATTTATTATTTTTATTATTTATTATTTATTATTTATTAACTTCATGTTGCCAACACCCTTTGCTGAACTAGTATAACCAGCAGGCATCGAAAGTCCCCAACACCCCAAGAAATCTCAAGGAATCTCTGTCCTTTTTCCCACTTTCGGCACCAGGCTAAGCCTGACCCGGTCTGTATCCTAGTCCAAGGCTGGCCCCAAGGCTCACGCCTGACTCAGACCTCATCTGCCCCAAGGCAGGCATCCGGTCCGGTACTCAATGACCCCGGGCATCTCGCAAGGCTGGCCCACTCCCTCCACAACTACTAAGGCGCACAGCCCCAGGCATCGAAGTCCTTTACAACCCTTCCAGACTTCGGCATCCCAATCCAATAACAGGCACCTAGCCTAGAACATCAGGCACTTGGCCTCCTCAAGATGGTCTCATAGCTCTTCAAGAGCTATCCATCAAGAGCTATACACAAGACAAAGGAACCACTGGCATATGTAGTGTTGATTGAGTTTTGTCCCCAGCCCATATGGTGTTACGTATTCTCCCTCGTGCGTATGGGCTCGCACGAGATCATCAAATAAACCGGCTCTCTCGGCCCATTTGTGGAGTCCTGTGAATCATCACATCTCAACATGCATCCAATGCATTAACCATACCATCATAATATCATAGGAAATAATCCACATTCCAACTCTTGCATGTCACCATGAGAACGTTCATCTTTGTTAAGCGCAGCATTACCACTAATAACGAACTGCATGCTCATGCATATCATAAATTTGTAGGAAATTATTGCATACTTCACCTTATGAATACCCTCGTAAGTTAGATCATCAACGTATTTGCATCAAAGACATATCATAACTTCACATAAATGAATCACATGTCAATAAGCCTCATATCATCATAACTCTTAAGCCACATTGTGTACCCTAGTTGGTAGTAGACGTGTTTGTTGTAGTCGAGGTCGTGGATTCAAAAATAGTCATTCAACAAGTTAGAAAAGGCTTTTCAATAATCAGTTTGACTTCTTTCTACTAGGTAGTTGACCATTTACACCAATGGTATAATCATCTAAGTACATCGTTAAATTTCATATGAGTCTCATCATCTTAAGTCTTAATCTCTCATCATATATTCTTCCTTCCCCAAGGAAATTTGGGTGAAATTCATTGTTTAAGATATTACTAGTGATACCATCTTTATTAAATCATCTATCTCAAAATTAAAATCCTTTGATTTTACATCCATTTACCCTTTGGCTTACTGATTCCAATATGTTGTAAACATTTTTTTTCATCGTGATTTAATTTTATATCATGCTTAATTTACTTGCACAAGGATTTGTTGATCCATGTTGACTTATTTAACAATTAGCACTTCATCCACAGAAATATTTTCTTATCTCGTCGAGTTCATAAAGTTCGTAGCTCAATACCACTTGATTTCTTTATCATAAATTCAGTTTCCTCAAGTTGGGCAAAAGACTCTTTCTTATTAAATAGTATCATTATTTTAAATTTTGAAATAGTTGGAAACACTACTACCATCATTGTCCATTTAACTGTGAGGTGTTATGTGGAAACAACCTCTTTTAACTTTATGGGAAGTCCTACTCATGAAACGATGAGTGAAAATTAGTCAAGTACAACCTCTATTAATTGACTTTCACTTCTTTTGTCACTATGTACACAATCCTTCTCAAGGTATCCTTATAAAATTTCTAGCAACATTCCTTCCTATCTTCCTTGTTTATTATCACTTGGTCATCATGGAACTTTACACCTTCACATTTTTAAAATATGTAGATCATCATTATGACCATTACCCATCATGTTTCTCGCTCCACTCATCAATACCTTTCTTCTTGATAGAACATCCCTTCATTTCCTCCTACCAGATATTATTATATATTTTTCTCCTAGTCTTCCATGTCTATTAGCTTAAAATGGAAATTTCTTTACTTTATTCTATTTTGACTTTAATTTCTCACCTCCAGTCATTGTGGTTTCTTTTCTTCCTCTTTTAAACATAGCACCGATATACCTTGGAAATGTTGTTACTATTTCCCAACTTGGGTAATCCTTGATAAATAAATTCATTAAGATGGCTACCAAATGTAATCCTATTTTAAGACATCCACCTAATAAAATTGCCTGATCCTTCATCTTGTTATCCATAATTTATTCATATAGTTAGTCACCTATGGAAAACTTACAATGCGGCTCTCCCATTGTTATAGATGTTGTTATGCACACAACTTATCTTCTCCAATCATTCTATTTTATCATACCTTCCAGGTTCCTTAAAATGACCTTCATTATTACCATGATTTTTCAACTTCCCTGGTTGATTGCCAATATTTTCTTCCTTAGATATACCTTATAGTGATACCTTTAGAGTACCAAGTGATGATTATACTAAACTCTTTCAATATGTTCTAAAATAGGTTGTCTCTTCTTACTGATTTCTTACTCTTGTTGTGATACTTCTTCGCTACCACCATAATTATCTGATCCAAGTTAGCCATAATCACATGAATTATCATTAGTTATCATCCCAAAAATTTGCAAGTTTCTCCTTTCCATTTCTCCTTAGACAACTTTGACCATTATATGCAATTAACCTTGAATCACTAACCTCATGTAACATTATACTCAACTTCTGAACTTTAATCCAAATTTATACGATTTGCCACTGAGACTAAAAGATACCCTCTTGTGGTTTATATATATACTGCAAAACCCAACTGATTCACTCAAGAATGAAGGGAACTTCAATGGTAGCTTGATGATGTTTAGTAAATGAGCAGATACATGTAATCTGAATGGCAATTGCAATGCAAAATTAAATTTATTAGAAGATCATATTGAGAGACTTGTGTTCTTGCAATAATATACACAAGAAATGCCAAGCAACTGCTAACGCTAAAGGAAATGAGAACAGCAATCCAACCCAATTAGTGAATAGTATGATCAACATTCAAGGAATGTTATCTCTATGTTTTTAGATCAAATTTGAAGAGTAAAATAATGAATAGATTGCTAGTGAACCATGATCATCTAAAGAGACTAAGATATCAGAGTTTATCCATTGTAAATTGGAACAGATTTCACTATTTTAGAGAACTTTAATTGGTGACAAATTTCAACTTCAATTATCCACATACTTCAACAACTGTGTTGTAAAATGAACTAGTGGTGAGTGGTTACACCAGCATTAAAAATTTGTTACAAAAAACATGCCAGCAATTATACATCGTTAATTATGGGTAGATTATCACCATCCAAGATTACAAGATTATATATTGTTTCCAATGAATCAATGAGTCATAACAAAACTATATACTTTTAATTAGGTGAGTCATTTAGAATACTTAGATTATTGTTGTGATAATTATGCAGTGAATTTTTAACCAGATATGTATTAACCATGCCAAATTTATTCAACAAAGTTTTGAAGATTCTTGATTCATTTCAATTTACTGTTTTGTATATTTTTCCCCTACTGCACGGCATGCAATCAGACCATTGCCAAATTTGAAACTGTGTGATTGATCATGCAAATTATCAATAATTACTAATTTTGTAGTATTAAAACTTAGAGAATTGTCTCAACATAAAATCAAAATTCCAATGAGTAAAGCTTAAGAATATTAGTGGCAGTATTGTTTTAAGAAGGTACTTGAATTCTGAAAGAAAATTCACCATGACTTTTGAAATTATATGTCACACCAATATTAAGTCTATAGATTCATGACCTTATGTGCTAAGATAAATTGAAATTATGTGTTGTAGAGTGAAATATTTTGAGTATCTGTTTAAGCAATCATAACTTATGTTAGAAGAATTAAATGGACTGCAAAATAAATCGTTTAAACAAATTTATTGAATGTATCTTGAGATTCTTATGGCTATTAAATGATTACTCTAAGGAAATTTAAGAAATCAAATAACCAAAGAAATATTCCACACCATAAAGAAGAGACACCGCCACCCGACCCAGAACCGAATCGGATGACTGGGAAGGTTATCCCTCCCCAACACAAAATAAAATCATTTTATTAATTATATGGCCTGCCTGCAAGCGCACCTGCGAAGGCAACACCATCCCTCAAATTAAAATACATTTTAGCCATAATAATTTCCCGGATAAGACATAAAATTGTCTGCATAAGACATAAGACATAAGATTGTAAGCTTGCGGCCATGGCTATGCGTGTTCCTGCAAATTCCATTGTTCTTTTTGACAACAATGTCGAGAAATCTGCACACACTATAAGGTCAATAGTACCATTTTCTCATGCAAGGAATAATAATAGCCCGATCACATAATCTCCACCCACTCAAATAGCCAATTGCATACTTGGTGGCTCTCCAGCTTACAAATGCAAAAGTTGTTGGCGCTTGGACCACGGTGTTTAACAACTAGCAGCAATCATTGCAGAAGGGCGAGCAATTATTTTCGTTCATATCAGAAGGAATGCAAATAGATTAGCGGACCTCCTTGCCAATAAAGGGGTGGAAGATAATCTGGCTTTGTCTTAGCTCACACAGAGTTCTCTCTCAACTGTCACCTGGTTCTCTCAATGTCATACCCTCATCTCTCAAGTAGCAAAGACTAATATAAAACAACCAAATGGGAAAAGGGGAAGATAAACACCTGACATAGATTGTTCTCAGGAGCCCATGACGCTTTCTTAACAGTTCGCCGATTAGGTTTGGCACTTGCAGCTTATATGTTTGAACATCTGATCTTACTAATCATTAGAAATCCTCTATTTCCTTACCTAATTTTATTTTATGTAATACTAATATAAATTATAAATATAATTATTTAAAAAATTAATTACATTATAAAATAATTATACATTTTCTATAATAATTAAATAATAAAATTTTCAATAAATAACATGAAGACATATAAATATATAGATTCTACAACCAACCTAGTTACTTTATCATAATAAATAATATATCAATCCTAAAACTTCAATCTTGTTAATATATATTAATGTTAAAACTTGAACCGTGATGCTAAGTGTTATTTTAAAAAAATCATCCCTATGCCGTAATAAAATCCTTTAAATATAATTATAAACATTTATGTTAATTTTAACAAATAGTCACCGGATAAGTCTTGTCTAAGCATTAAAGCAGTTTTTCAATTTGTTTGCATCTGAGAATAAATTTGATAATACGAAGTACATTGTAAGGTTTTCCGTTTTTTTTTTAAACTAGCAGAGTATAATAAGGCCAATCTGCCTGAACTTCTTATCCATAAATGAGAAGAATACAAGCTTAATCTCGAGGAGGATTTGCAGCGATTACTTCAAAATTTTAACCTTTAAACGAAGAAGAGAATAAGGAATTCCAAGATAAATCTTCACGCTTAATTTTTCGTCATAATTTCAATAATTATAGCCTTAAACCGAGAAATACAGAAAAAAAAATTCAAAACTGATTCAATATTTTAGCCTTACTCTGAAAACATGTGAAAAGGAATTCCAAGCTAAATATTGGAATCTTGGCAGGAGCTTGTAGTAATAATCACGCTGGACTAAATTTCAAAGCGAACTTTCCATAACAATCTCAAAATTGTAGGCTTAAGTGAGTGTGACTGGTTAAGCTTTAACTTATTAGGTAAAAAAAATAACCACACATAAACACTGGATAGTAAATAGTTAAATGATGAGACTTGGGATAAAATCCATGAATTATTTTATTAAAATAATTTAATAATTCCATGTTATACATGCGTTTTTCTTACTTTTTCATAAGTATTGCAAATGGGACAACATTATCACAATAAAGACATCAACTATAAAACCATTTTAATGTCTAACTCACTCCGCTCTTTTAAAAAGCCAGTACCTCTTTTTGCATGTCTATCAACGTTTATAGAATGACTTTGCATGTCTATGAGCAGTACTTGCATGCGATTTTTTTTTTCTTTTAATTTAACAGTTTCTTTAAATTAAATTGGAAAATACGATTGGTTGTTCCGTGTACTTGAGGCGGATTAATGACTCAAGTGGTCATGGGTTTGAGAGACACAATTATATATATATATATATTTAAACACGTGTGGACACCAAAACCAAACTGCAATCAATAGATGCAACCACGTCTTGCCTTGCTCTATAATTTTCGAATTTGGGCATGCCCAAGTCTATGGAAAGTAATTTTCAGATTTGGGCATGCGCAGGTTTATGGAAAGTAATTTTCATTGTTGGGCATGCGCAGGTCTATGGTCAAAATGAAATCCTAAAATAACATTCAAATTTCCCAAAATATTCGTGGTAGAAAACAGGAAGCGTAACGAAAGAGAAGACACTTATTTTAAAAATAGTTATCTTAACCAGAACCAGAAGCCACGAGAATGGAACTCTTAACCTTCACACACTCGGAATTTGGGCTTTACTTCTCATGATTTTTTTTTTTTTGACGCTAAATTAGAAAAATAAACTTCGTCCATTCAAACATGCACGCTTTGATTTTGAGTATATATAGTTATTTATTTATATATGTTACAACCCAAAAAATTAAAATATGTACCTTCTGATAGCGATTCGCACTTAGTGCTCTGCCCTTGAAGCTCGTTCATCCTTTTGAATGGAGATTGTTGGCTTTGTTTCACCGAAACACCTATGTTTCAGAAATGTTATCCGCTCTGTTTTGCACTGGCTCACTCTAGGTGGTTAATTTCATAAACAAACTACATATAAAAACAACAAAGAGACAACACAAACATGCAAGAAATCTGCATACTCAACGAAGAACAAACACACAGACAAAACAAAGGGAGCGTTCCACATATTCAATCAGAACACACCATTGGATCCTAACATATATATACACTGCTCCATCCCATCTTTTCCCTCTCGATTTTACCTTTAGACAACGGTCATGTTTTACTAATTCTGGATCTTGGAGATTAGATTCTTGAAATTTGACATGAAAAACCGATTCCAGCCAATGAAAACAAAAATCTGCTAATATTGGAAATTACTCATAAGAATGACTTTAAAAATGAACACCATCAAAATATAACTACGCAGTTAGCATGTACTAAATAAAAAAAAATTGTGTATAGGGAGGGTTTGTAGAACATGATGCTTTCTTGGAAGTAACCATCCTGTAACTTTCAAAACAAGTCAAGTTAAAAATCCCAACAAAATATTTTTATTTTTTTTTCTAAGATGCCCATAGGCCCTAAGGGTGAGCCAAAGCCCTGATACCATATGTAACAGCCCAAAGTAAATATAAAATTAATTTCCTAATTAAAATCAGAATCAACAAATAAGTACATACCTATATTACCTGTGATCGATGTCTGCCAGATGACAACAAGGTTTTGGGGACGACTCTCCATCCAACCGTAGGCTCAATTGCGCAAGGCTTTGCTACAACTGGCCACCCCCGAGCCCTCAATCAACGTACTACTGCCAATGACTCCTAAGTCTTAGTACACAATTCTCCCAAGAGAATGAAAGATAGACTCTCGGAATGATGGAATGCAGGAATGCCTCTCATCTCCCTCACCATCTATTAAATAGAACAACATTGGAAGGAGAACCACATGCACACACTCCATGTGTCTACATGCAACTTTCTTTTGATTTTTAGCTTTCTTGTTTTATTTCTTTACTTTTCTTTTGATTTTTAGCTTTCTTGTTTTATTTCCTTCTTTTTGATAGTTTTCTTGTTTTATTTCTATTTATTCTTATTTAGAGTTTTAGTATGGTTATTACTATTTTTATTTTTTACTATTTTTATTTATTTTCTTGTATATATTTTTAATATCATTTATTATTTAACATTTATGATTTATTATCTTTATTATTTTTATTATTTATTATTAAGTGATTTATTTATTATTATTAATTATTATTTTTGCATTATTTATTATTTATTATTATATTATTATTTATTATTTTTATTATTTATTATTAAGGGGAGGGATATTACAGGTTGCAGTGCACAAATATGTCTATAACAGCTGCCCCCTAAAGCATGAGGTCGTAAATCTTCTGATGTCGAGTGAAATTCTTTATCATGAGGATCTAAGGTATTCGAACTGGAAGGTGACCTGTATAAGATACAATACAATACATCATCATCATATTATTTTCATGATTTGGCTGAGGCGGGCATTCCCATGCTCAGCTTTATAAATTCATTTTCATGTACATAGGACAAACAATCGTCTGTTGTTGCAGACTAGTGATTCTTCGCATGAAGAGTCATCTTCCCTGGCTTAGATGACTATCTGTGCAGCTTCTGTGTACAATTGATGTCTTTATTTTCCTGAATATATCGCAGCCCGGATGGATGAAACTAGATTCGAGGTCTTCAAAACTCATCCAATCTTCGCCCGATGTACAAGTCGATCCATGTGAAAAGATGTTCTGAAGTCGAACATGGAAAGACATCGCCTGATTACCAGCCAATGATGTAAGTTGTTAACAGATGCGAGAGGAGTCACCGATAATGATGATGACCCTCAAGGTACTACAGTACAATTCATGTGGTGTGAATATATGAGCCAATGTCGAACACCACGCAAAGTCTTTCGGTCGAAGGTCATTGATATAAACCTGTCGCTGGAAATGAGAAACTTGCCATTGAGGCATGCAAGCTTCAAAGTACTAAAAGGGTTGTTTCTAAGTCAACTTCTTGGATAATGAGCTGATGTCAACAAGAAGTGACCTGTCGTAGGAGGGCCTTGATGTATCCCACATCTACGACGCGAAACGGAGCAAATGATTTTTGTGGAGGTGAAAACGATCTGATGATATAAGGTTCAGGAATGGCGGTCATGAAAAATGAAGGGTATATGTAATGCAGTGGATGAGGCGTTTGCTGGATGGTGAATTCTATGAATGACTTATGTTGAACATATTGGCGACACTGATATAGATTGGTAGCGTTAACCCCATGGATGGCACAGCGGACCAATGATGACGGTGAACGGAAAAACCCAACCCAACTCAATCACGGTGATGGAGTGAAAGTGTCATGTTCAAGAGCAACTTGCTACAATAAAGTTCTTCAAGTTTTCTTGCCATTTTTCCCCAATCATTGCTGACCAATACCTCTTTATTTTTGACAAGCTTGAGGAGGATAACATATGCTTGGTCTATAATTTGCCCTTGGGGCAAACCTGTCGCTTTGTGTTTAGCGAGCCTAGCATCAGTGAGACTCGTTCTTGTCTAGGTGGAAAAGTTTGTCGCTATTGTTTTAACGAGTTTAACAACAAAGATAACTCAGTCCTTTTCATATTTAGAGATTTTGAAACAGGACGAAAAGGAGACTCCAATAGTCCATTTTCGTGGCATAATCCCTTAAGTCCGAAAAAGTGTAAAATAATACGAAAGGGATGGCTTTTCGATAGTTTTAACGAGCCGACAAAGACAAGCGCTCGATCTTTTTGTTTAATAATCTCTCAGGTCCAAAAAAATTAAAATATAGTAGAGGGATGGCGTTCCCATTACTTTAACGAGATGGAAAGGCCAATAGCTCGACAATCTTTTTATTTTTAAAAAGAGTTTAAAAGAGACTCGTTTTGTAGGAACGAGTGGTATTTCTGGGTAGCAGTTGGTTCCAGGTAAGTTTGGAACTTCTCAAAACATGGCAGTGTGAAGAGGGTGGCAATCTGAATCACTCGTCGCAGCGGTTCCTCAAAAGGGTAAAAAATCAAGTGGAAGCGTATGATCGGCCAAAAGAATGGAGGTGACAGTAGGAACACAACCAAGGTTCAAAAGGGCTGATAGCAAGGCAATCACAAAGGTTATTTACCAGAGGTGGTTTCATTTTTTAATGAGCTTGAACCAGGAGAAACTATGCTCATAGGCAGGTTTATTTTTTAACGAGCTTGAACCTTGCGGAAACATTGCTCATTTTCCTTTTTATGTAAGCTAGGAACGACCAAACTATAAAGCTAAAAAGCTAAAAAATGAAATTGGTCGTTTTTTCTTGTATAAAAAGGTTTGCATGCCCCCAGCATAAAAATGTCTTCAGTAACCATATGGAAACTTACTGTGGTTAAGCAGGATGATTTTCTGTCAATACTTAGACAAAACACTTCCTGCACTTTGTCCGCCAAACAGACAAAGGTGAAAGGTCACTCGAACCCATCACATAACTTACAGGGAAACTTATCTCTACAGTTGGGTTTGTCTGCAAAATAGACAAGGGTGCATTCCCCCTAAGCTTCGTTACATTCACCAAACTACTGGTGGTAATTAGGTGGATGGAATGAAGGTTCCTTTACGAGATCAAGTGAAAGACTCGACTTAGAACTTTGCTCAGCCTTGTTTCATTTTTTAACGAGCTTGATACAAGACAAGGAATTCTGCTCAGTTCCTTGGTTTCATTTTTTAACAAGGTTGACACCAGTCAACGAACTATCCTCTGGCAAGCTTTGATCACAACTCATAAGGGGTCATGAAGGAAAGATCTGGTTCCAATGCCCCAGTACATATTGTACCACATCACTTAATTGAGTCATGTCAGTCGGATTTTCAACTATGAAAACCTTGCTGTGATCGACATTATCAAAATGGTCAGAGTCCTTCTTAATCTTTGATGATGTAGAAGATATCATATGACAGGTTTCCACTGTGGCCACTTCCACCAGATTACTTGGAGGTGGGAGGGAAAAAGTACCCATTAAGGATGAGTCTTTTAGGAGACCTTCTCCGACATGTTGAAGCGATTAAGAGCTTCCATGGATCAATGGAATGCTTCCAGTACGTTGCGAACTGTTAGGGAAAAAGGTTAGTTGGTCAATGATTGTAATTTCACCTTGGAAGGGAAATGAAATCTTTCTAAAATATGTTGACACAACAGCGGCCATAGCATAAATCCAAGGCCTTCCTAGCAAGATATTGTAGTCAAGGTTTCCATCAATGACCTCGACTTCAATTTCTACTGTCTTGCCCCCCAGTTCAACTTGCAAGTTAATTAAAATCCCATACGGCGTGTATGTTTTTCCATCAAATGCTTTTAATGTCGTTGATGATCGAGACAAGGGTGGTGAACCTAAAATCTTCCAGCAACTCATTGACATAATACAGGTAGATTCCCCCTCATCAATTATTGTTCGATGAATAGTTTTGTTAAGGGTTTTTACCTGTATAAGGAATGCGAGTTGGACCGGTAACTGAGGTTCGTATCCTTTATGGTTGAAAGCCACAAGATTGGGATCCGTTGGATCAATCCCACCTATCGTTGATAGCAAAGCCTGTTTTTGGGAGGGGCAATTCTGCAGTACTTCAAGTGTCGACATGGCGGATGGTGATTGGGCCAGATCCTCCACTATATTATAATTATGTGTTCCTCGAGCATGAGGATTAAATGTCGATTTATGTACTACTCCCTTAGGTGGTTTTATTGTTAATTCAGGGATGATTGGTGGAACAACTTCTGATGAAGTTGTTGTCGAACTGCTGGGTTGATCTGTAGCCTTGTCGTTCGACGATTGTGGATTTCCATAATCTTTATTCCTTGTAGATATCAAAGCATCATTTTGCTGTTTTGAGATGGATAGCATAAGCACTTGGGATGGGGAAGCACGATCACTAACAACCAAGTTAGTTTCTTGATTTGGAAATGGATCAGTAAATATCGTTGAGGTATTTAAAGTCTTTTTGAAAAACTTCTTGACTTCAGCTTGATGTGGACAATCTTTTGTGTAATGGTCCTCATCACATATGAAACATGGTTGATTAGGTTTCTCTTTCCAGTAGGGTTTCCAGAAAGTTTCTCAGGAGTCGAATCCTCCTGTTTCTTCTTTTTGTTTGTCCCTTTCTTCTTGGCCCCTAGTTGCTTAGGATTTTTTCCTTTGTCGATTGACACGGCATTGACCTTCGAGGCGAGAAGTTTTTCATATACTTTTTGACTAGAAACCATATAGGCCTTTTTAGATGTAGCCTTTGCGGTTTTCGTGCTTGTCGTACCTATCACGCCATCACTGGCATGAGAGTTTTTGTTTGATTTAGGAGGGGGAGGAACAGAAAATTCTAGTCTATGAGCGTTAGGAATTTTGTCGTAGAGCGTGCCAGACTGAGTATAGATCAAATCTAAAACTTGTGCACGAGCAATGACTTGCTCTTCAGTGACAGCTCCTCCCTTAGCCACATCCTCTGTAATAGAGGGTAACAATGACTTTATAAACCATTCAGCTAAAAGCTGATCGAGAACGTACGTCTTCACCATTCTTCGATGACGCCGCCACTCATGGATATGATCAGATATGTGAGTGGTTGTCGTCTGTTTAAAGTTGGTAAGGATATCTGTCCCTGTTTCGTACCTTATGGGTAACTGAAAATGGGTTAAAAAGGTAGTGGCAAGGGTGCTAAAGTTATCAAACGAAGCTCTAGGAAATTTTATATACCATTTAGCTGTCGGACCAGTTAACGTTCACTAAAAAAGGCGAAGCCTAATCGAATCATCATTCAGGGTGTTGGATGAACACCACAAATGGAATGTCATCACATGATTCGATGGATCTTCACCTGGATTTCCATTGAATTTAGGAATATCAGAGGGAAGTTTATGAGGAATCGCAGGCCACCAAGGGGCGTAAGCAATTGGATCATTCGTCAGCCGGTTTAGATCTGGTAATTCTAGAGTTGCGACAAAGGGCAACTATTGATTCAGGTTAGGTGAAGCATACCCAGGATAAGATGGAATCGCCTGAGCAGTAGGTCTTTGCATACCAGCATAATGTATTTGATGTTGGTAACTTTGATAAGGTTGATGGGCATAACCATTATAGTATGGTTGTTGATAACCGCTTTGGAAATGTGGTTGCTCGTTACTTACAAAGCCTTGTTGCTCAGGTCCTTGGTATGATTGCTGGAATTGCGGTTGTTGATATTGCACCAGCCATGGTTGTTGGACCATTTGTTGTTGTCCAATACTGGATGATTGACCAAGATGTGGAGTGATAGTACCCATTTGAGCCTGAGTCGGTCCAAATAAGGAGGCATTAACCTGAGGTTGTGATTGAATGCTGAGACAAGAGGCTGTTGTATTGCAACTTGAGAGACTTGAGGTTGACATACAATAGGTAACGCTTGTACTTGCGATACAGTCACAATAGCAAGTGTAGTGGGAATATTCGACACAGGATGGACTGGTTGCATTAAATATACAACCCTTGGTTGTTGAGGTAGTATTGGTACCCAACCCCTGGATGTAATTCCAGTTTGACATGAATTTTGTTGTAAACTCTCATACGGTTGTTCCCCAGGAGGGAACAATGAAAAGGCATACTGCCCCCCATATGGTGGCAATCCAGTACTTAAAGGGTAGATTGGCCTTTGAAGACACATTGGATCAACTTGTTGAGTTTCAACATAAGAAATACCAGATGAGATCCCGGATGAAGGAATAGGAACAGACCATGTCGTCGAAACAGTCCCTGAGTGGACTCCGGCTTGTTGTTGATAACTAGCCGGGACAGATGGTATACCAGCAATCATTGTAGGAACGACAGCAGGAAGCTCCACCGTAGCTGTGTCAGTTGACATAGTCCTAGATGTTGATGGTTGCTCAGACATATTTAGTCTATCCAAAAGATTTCATAGCGATTCGACAAGAACTAGTGATGAAGGATGATTACAAGGACTAGCTTCTGTAATAGAAGGATGTAGGTGGATCCCAGTTCCAAAATGCACTGGAGCACTGGGTGGAAGATCCTCTAGTATCTCTTCTATGGCAATCAATTCCGATGGAAGAGGTAGACCGTCAGGTCCGTAAAATATTTCTGGAGCCGAAGAAATTATAGCTTCTAGAGTAACAAATACTAGAGGGGTGACACCTTCTGAATTCTGGAACTCAATTTACAGATGTTCAGGCAAGCGAACTTTAGTTTTTGGATCAATCCTAGGTGGAGCTGCTTCAGGAATAGAGGTGTCTACCGTTACACTAGGATTAGTTCTAATGTCCTCTTGTAACTGCGGAACTTCTTCTGTAAAGGCAGATGTACCATAGATAATTGGAGTAATTGTAGTCTCTGACGATGTTGAAACACAAGTTTCAAATAAATCAAGTGAATTGGACTCAGTTAAACGAGAACGCTTTGCCCGGGATGGTTTCGTTTCCGAGGTCAAAGACGGTTGACTCGCTAGTCTCCGCGAACGACAAGGTTTTGATTGACTTTCTTCCACGATTGTGAATTACTTGATCAACTCAAAAATTAAAGGGGAAAAATGTTATTCCAATTTAAATGAATTTTAAGATACTTTGACGCAACTTGCTTTTTCAATTTTTAAGAGTCGAGAAAAAGCTAAAGGTGACTCTAGTTGCCTTCGATTTTTAATGAGCCTGAAGTGACAAGTTCTCAAATGGACCTTTTCTTTTAAGGAGTCGAAAAGGAACGAAAGTGACTGCTCTGGAAGTCTAGACAAAGGGTTTACCAAACCGATTGTAAAACTGCAAAATACACCTTGGTGATAAATGATAGAGAAATTATCAAGGACTTATGTACGACAGTCAATCTTCCTAAATGTTGTGTTCAGTGCATTACAATCGATAGGGCGGCAAACACAGCTTCCTAAGGATAAAGGATATCAGCCTATTGTGGTCTCCCAATATACTCAACGGTACGGGGAGCACAAGTTCGTACTGGCACTCGTCGTATCAAAGAGGAGGAATCACCCAACCTTTGATGAAAACGATAGTTACCAGGTTTTATGACGTCGGAACACTTCTCTAGCCTAGACTTCTAAATGTGTTGCGTTAGGTTCCAAAGCGTTTTTATGTTCATTGAGGTTTATTTTAGAGTTGATCTTGCTTAGAAGTTTTTCTTTCAAGGTTCACCGCGTGATGTAGATGTGAAATTCCTAAATATGCAATCCAAAATGATAAACAGTGGTTTATGTTCTTTTAGCAATGAAAATCCTAGCTACAAAGGAAAGAAGATAATGGTTTTCTTTCAGCAGAGAGCATAGAGCACACACTAAATGCACTTTCCTAAATCAAATTTCGCATACAGTCAAAATGCAGATGCACATGCATGTATTTGTTTTCCACTTCCTTAATGTGTGAATGCCAAAAAGAAAGCTAAATACAGATCTGAACTATTTTCTTTCAAAGCGACATTACTAACAATTTTCTTTTCAAAAAGAAAGGAAGACTAAGACGACACTTTTCGATTTCGAAATGGAAACTGTAAAACGACACTTCAAATACCAATAACTCAAATCAAGTACAATGACAAAAGTACAATCAACTATCTAGAAGAGTAAGACTTTACGACACTCTTCTTTTGATTTAAAATGACAATTACAACACTTGCATCAAAAACGATAGTTTGATTAGGCTGCTTTCAACAAAGGAAGACTGTAAATGATTGACAAATACACAAAAACATTTACAATTCATATTGATAGAGGCTGAAATAATGTGAAGGAAGATGGTTTCAGCAAGAAGGTATTGATCATGAACAACAAAACTACTGAATAAAGCTGAAAACAAGGAGACAAAACCAAACTTTCAGAGAAGAAAACAGTATCACTCAATCATCGCACCTGCAACACAGGGAAACAGGGATGCATCTCACCTGCAACACACGGGAGGTGCGATGCATCCAGGTTGCATAGTTACAAACAATGCAATGGACCAGGGAGCGAAACTGAGCTTGGTTTTTGCTCAAAATTTGCAGCTAAGTTCAGTGATTTAGGCTGAGTAATGATGGACAGTAAAAACAAAGCATAAGGGTAAGATCTGATGAGGTTCTGAGCTACCACAAGGGCACTTAGAATGCTTTGTAAGTCAGATGTTTAGTTCATAAACCAACCTGGAGATTGACTGAAGCGGCGTTTATCTACTTCGCAATTGCATATAAAAGGCGTTTCGAAGGCTAGCTAGCTAACTTCACGCTCCGTCTGTAGTTTATAAATCAAACAAAACAAACTATTCATTCCCCAGCGAAGTCGCCATTTTGTTTCAGGGAAAACTAATGTCGATTCGAATTGCTAATCCCACTAAGACGGGTAGCTATCTTAGAAACAAACAATGAAAGATTTTCAAGAGTTCCTTTAAATGTGATAGATGGAAGAGAAGAAAAGAGGACCAACCTGGATCTTCCGCTTTGATCCTAGCTTGATTTCTCCTTTCCTTGATAGAATTTGCCACTCCTCTCCTACTTGTCCCACTTCAAAGAGTACCTATAGAGTCAAAGTAACAGCAAACTATCAAAGCATCTCTATCTAAAACATCATAAACAATGCGGAATCAAAAACACATTGACCATACAATTGCATTCATAAACAATAAGATTCACAAATACAAGATCATATGGAGGAAAACTCAAAGAACTTTATTAATAGTAATGTAAGAGAGGATTACAACCCAATTGTCTGATCCAGCATCATCCTCCCAATTGTAGAAGCCCTCTTCACCTCATGAACAAGAAAATCACCCAACAATGCAATGTCTCTTCTCACCAAACCAACAGCACTTCCTTACAAAATACAAAATTCCAGCCTCGAGATCTCTCAGATGAGGGATCCATTTATAGATGTCTTACAAGGGTGTGAGTCAGCTCTAGGTTTTTTATTAGTGTCATTCCACTGATAGTTCTTGGTTCCACTTAGAGATTTCATTGATCTCTTACTCATCCTTGGGCGAATTCAGAGAGGCAAGTGTCATAGGAGAAGTTTCTAGAAGATTCCATGATCATCCACCTTGCAAATTGTCTCTTCCATTTGTCTATTCTCGCTCATCGCACCCCACAGAAATCCATTTCAGTATGCATCGCATCTGGCCAGTTTGGCAGTTAGTATGCATCGCACCTTGCCCATGGAGCAGTCTGTATGGTCCAGTTTTGGCTAGTTCTGAGTAGTTTTTCATGTGGAACTTCTGGGAAATAATGTAATCAGCTGACCATGATCCCTTAGGGTATGAAACAACACTTTTAGGGACTTAAGAAGCCCTTAGTTTATGGACATATGAGTTTGGGGTTGCAGTGCCCAAATATGTCTATAACAGTCTTCAAAGAGCATCTTGGACTGATGGATTTGGCCCCTCTAGATAAGAGGCGGCATTCATTGAGAACACTAAGCCAACTCTTCCCCCCTAATTGAGCTCCCAAGGTGAGGAATTGAGGGAAAAGGGCTCCTAGGGTTGAGGGAAATCTGACAATAGGGCACTCCCATATTTATTACCCATATGGTTGAGGGTTTTACTCCCCTGTCTAGTCTTTGCAAAGTATACCCCAGTTGGCATCATACCCACAAGTTGGGCTTGTTGGGAATTTTACTCCTCGTTTGGCTGACAAGTTGAGGGTGTGCTTGGGGTGTACAACCCAAGGCGATTATGATGCATGTGTTTTACCACGTGACTACTAAGAGTCATTGTTGGGAATATCGGTAGGCAATAGGATTCTGGGCAAGGAAAATTTTAAGAACCCCCCTAAATTTATAAATATAATAAATGGGCGAATCTCCATGGTATATAGGAAAAATGAAAGGCGATTTTATCAATAATATAATATGTATATATAATTTTTTGGCGAATCTCTCACCAGGCATGGCGAATATTTTACTCGATTATAAAATCTTGTAAGATCTTGGCGAGTCTTTCACTAAATAATAAAACTTTGTAAAAGTCCTAGTGAATCTTAGCATAGGCTACATGCTAGTTTAATTCCCCCATTTAAATAGGCTACACTCCAGGTGAATACCATGGGTCAATACCATGTGCCATTTTTATTTTTATTAATTCTAATATTAGGGTTAATAATGGTTTTTTGCATGGTATTAATAACAATCTAGTCCATGGTATTTGTCCCATAGTATTTTGGCCATAGGTTTCACCTAAATATAACCCATTTTTTGAGTGTTCGTAAATATAAGGTGACTTATGGAGTAAATATAAAAAATGTTTTATTTGTTTACCTTAAGAAATTTACTGCATAACATAAATAAATACTGAGAGGAATAAATATAAAATTAACCAGCAATAACCATAAACACATAAATACACATGTTTATCCAGGAAAACCCAAATCCGGGGTAAAACCCAACCTAATAAGATTTCATTAGCATTGGCCAAAACCCTGGCCAATCCGACCAAGTGAACCTACACCACTCACCTCCAGGTCTTGCATTACAATGAAGTCCTTCCAGCCTTTTATAAGCTCCATTACATATAATATCATGGGTGCACAATACCATGTGCCCCAAAACCATCACTGTTTAACCTGGTCAACTTTGACTCTATCCTGAGTCAAGTTTACCTAACAATATTCCCCCCTTAAACTTGACTTGGGGTTCCTTGACTAACTCCATGGGTGCACAATACCATGTGCCCCAAAACCATCACTGTTTAACCTGATCAACTTTGACTCTATCCTGAGTCAAGTTTACCTAACAATATTCCCCTCTTAAACTTGACTTGGGGTTCCTTGACTAACTCCAGCCAAACCTGCTAAGTGAGACAATCCCGCTCACTCTAGCTCTTACCCCCCTCAGAGTTTTTACCTGGGGTATTGTTAACCCGACATCCCCTCTATCACCTAGGTTTAACCCAGACTTTACCGGTGATCACCGAGGGGTACACATGCCTTATCAGGTCTTACAGTAGTATGCCCATTTACATGCAATAATTTTGACTTCATTAAATTTTTTTTGTTTATTGATGCTGTGATCCATCCTCTTTCAATTTGATTTGCTCAAAAACTTCTATCAAACCACTCCAACTGGGAGAACCTCATAGATTCCAGCACTGGTGGCGCCTCACGTAGCAGAAAAACGTAGCAGAAAACGAACAATTTTCGAAGTTGCGTGAACAATTTTCTTCTGATGACCTGCATGCAGCCCACGCCTACTCCATCTTTCAACACGGCATAGAACACATAGGGAATATCCCTTATTGATTCTCTACGAAAAAGCTCCCAACAAAATCAGCCTTGAATTTTAATATTACCAAAGGTATTTCTCAACCTTCTTTAAATAGCCGCATGAATCCCGAACAATTCGTCAGCATGTTCCAAACCAGTAAATATCGCAAATTCTCCTCGAGGTTCTTCCGCGTACGATTGTTCCACCATTATTTTCTAGACCTAGATCTGTAAAATGGCTGCATTGATCTCATCAGCCACTATAAACCCCTGGCATCAAAGAATCCCTTTGAAGCCAATATCTGGGTCTGATACCAGTTGTTAAGAAATTTACTGCATGACATAAATAATTACTGAGAGGAATAAATATAAGAAAAAACCAGCAACAACCATAAACACATAAACACGCATGTTTATTCGGGAAAACCCCAAATCCAGGGAAAAACCCAACCTAATAAGATCTCATTAGCAGTGGCCAAAACCCTGGCCAATCTGACCAAGTGAGCCTTCACCACTCACCTCCAGGTCTTTCCTTGCAATGAAGTCCTTCCAGCTTTTTATAAGCTCCATTACATATAATACCACGGCAGAATACCATGGGTGCACAATACCATGTGCCCCAAAACCATCACTATTTAACCTGGTCAACTTTGACTCTATCTCAAGTCAAGTTTACCTAACAATTTATATTTTTATTAATTTACCATACCTCTTTTACAAATATGGTATTTGGCCCATAGGATTCACTTAAATAAAACCTCTTTCTTGAGCCTTCATAAATAGAACGAGGGTTATGGACTAAATATAAAAAGAGGTTTTATTTATTTACGATACGTCTAGTTTATTTATATTTTTATTTATTTACCATACCTTTTGAGTAAGTATAAAAAGACGTTTTATTTATTTACCATACCTCCACTTTACTTATATTTTTATTTGTTTACACCCTTACATGTATATAAGGTGACTTATGGAGTAAATATAAAAAATGTTTTATTTAGTTACCATACCTCTCATTTATTTATATTTTTATTAATTTACCATACCTCTTTTATAAATATGGTATTTGGCCCATAGGATTCACTTAAATAAAACCTATTCTTGAAAATGGGCGAATGGATTCACTTAAATAAACCTATTCTTGAAAATGGGAAGGTTGTAAGTCCTAATTTCAAGGGCTAAATTTACCTTTTTTACCCTCTCCCTTAAAATAAGGTGGGCTATTTGAGGTGATTTGTAAAAATGTACTATGATACAAAATATTCGCCCACTAAAAATTTAAAACCCCTTAATTTCACCAAAGGGCGAACATTCGCCCCTAAAATTATCCTTGATTCTGGGTTGAGGGTAAATCTCCCTGATGAAATGTCGAGTTGAGGGTAAAGCTCCCTGATGAGATTCTAGGGTTGAGGGTTTACTCCCCTGTATGATGAGTTATCTTATTTCTAGATAAGGGTGGAATTTATTGCTCTTTGTTTCTTCTTCTAGATCATAGAAAGTTTCAGCAAATAGAGTTGAGAAAAGACAGTCTTGTCAGGTTGATCAACTGACAGATATTGAAAGGTGGAATTCTTCCTAGTTGAGAGGAAGTGTTAATTTTTTCAACTAGGGTCAAATTCCACATTGGACAACTCAGATGACCAAGATGATTCCTGCATTAAATTCCTCTTTTCGAGAGGACCAAAATAGACCTAACGATCACCTAATTTGGTTAAACATAAGTTAAATTTTGAATTATTTTATTCATACATACATTATGGAATGGATCAGGCCTAACCACATGGGTAACTGCTTGGGTCAATCTTAACCTCAAGTTAACCCTTAGAAAAGCCTATAAAAGGAAGCAATCTCAAGTTCATTTCAACACATCATCATCATTTTTCTATTCTTCTATTTTGTCTTCGCTCGCACAGGTACGTCGGAAGGAGTTCGCACAGGGTCTGAAATCACAGGTGGAAGGTTTGCTCTGAGTTTGGATTTTATGGATCTCGGTCGTTGCCACAAATCAGGAAATTTTCGTCCCTAGTCGTTGGCACATATCAGGACATTTTTGTCCCTAGCCGTAGGCACAAAATAGGTAAGGGAGCAACTCTGGCTCTTTGGTCACTCGGAGACAGTTTAGTGAGAGCGACTCTGGGTTCAAAGGAAGATCGGAAGGTTCTGGTCCCCAGTTGCTCGCACAGAGTAGTCCTGGGAGTGACCAAAGGAAATTTTCATCGCTAGTCACTAGCACATATCAGGACATTTTCGTCCCTGGTCGCTGGCACAAATAAGGACATTTTCGTCCCTGATCGCAGGCACAGAGTAGGCAAGGGAGCGACTCTGGCTCTCTGGTCGCTTGGAGACAGTTTAGTGAGAGCGACTCTAGGTTCAAAGGCAGATCAGAGGATTCTTGTCCCTGGTCACTCACACAGAGTAATCCTGGGAGCGACCAAGACATCTCGATCGCTCGCACATCTATAGTAATGGAGAGACTCTAGGTTTCAACTGTATTATGCCACAGTCGCATGCATGAAGGCTTCCTGAGAGTGACTCTGCAGTCACAGTCGCTCGCATATAGTATCCGAGAGAGTGACCCGGGAGTTTCGGTCGCACGCAGATAGTGTTGATGAGGGTGACCCAAGTTCTGATCTAGGGTTTAACATATTGGCTTCAGTTAACTTCAGTGATCTGGTAGATCTGGATTTCTATCTGCTATTACACAAATCTGTAGATCTTATATGTTATTATCTGCTAAAATTACATGTATTGGGCTCATTGTACTCTCCACTGAAATATTTTTATGACAATCTACTAAAGGAGAAGATTTGAAAGGGTTGCCCCCTAGGGGGGTTTTTCCCTGGTCTTGGACCAATCTATTGTCTCTTATGGTTGTGATGTTGTCTTCTTTGTCACTACATATATTGTTCTTTCTTCAGTTACATTTATGATTAATTATACTGTTAATAATTGGATGCATTGTTAATGAAAAGATATATTAGGCTAAAGTAACTGATTAAACATAGAACAATCAAAAAATTCAACACTTTGCATGCGCTTAAGATAAATGAAATTGAAACAATTGACGAATTTAATGCTAGATTTGATAGCCTTGTGAATTATATACCTCAAGATTATAGGTCTCCTGAAAATATGCTTATAACTTATTATCTCCAAGCGTAAGGAAATTTTGCTCTCCCTTAATCTGGCTAAACCTAACACCATTAATGAGGCTAAAAGAAAATCTAAATATATAGATGAGAGTTGGAATTTAGCTAAGAAACCAGAAATGTCACTTCCTAAAACTAAGACTAAAACGCAAACTAAAACATCTAGATGCAACGAAAAAGCTTCCACTTCTAATTCTGACGATCTTATAATTTTCTATTTTCTAATTAATTTTTCTTTAACCTTAATTGTTAATTACCAATAAAAATTCATTTTCATTAACTACTATTCATTATTTATCTATTCCTCCTCTCAATTATTAATTCCCAATTCATTTTAATTTATTGTAATTCATTAATTACTCTTAGTAAAATTATAGTATTCATTATTCATCTCAAACATTCCCTTTGACCTTTGAATTTTCTCTTCAACCTTTGAATTCTCTCATTAACCAATGAACTATAACATGTCTCTCACACCTATTTAAACTTATTTGCATTCTTTTCTAATCATTCTACTTCATTTGGTCCCTAAGGATGGGTGGAGTGTTGACCTGAAACGTTTTCTTATTTTTTGGATGCAATCCTCGCACCATGCACACAATAGAAACCTCCATAAACAACATTATTACTATGATCCTCTATATCTTCTAGCTAAGCAAATCAAAGAAACACAATTAATCATGAAGGACATAGTACATTACCAACAAAATGTGCTAGTTCATTTTAAAACGAGGTCAACGGCCCTTGCAACCAAAAAACATATTTTCTCACAAAATCATTCTCAAACCTCCATACCAAAGTCATAAGCCTCCAAATCCTCTAGATTCCAACCATGCCCTTGAGCAATTCAGCAAGATTTTTTGTAGAGTATGTGACAAGTTTCACTCTAAACTCACTTTCCTGGCTATTCATGAGAGATATAATATGAGGGAACCAAAGGGATCAGGTTTCTCAAACACATGTACCTTAACTACCTTTGGAGGTATGGGTGGGTTGTTAAAGGAAACCGATCTTAATGAAAATAAGTTTCAAATAGACAAGGCTAATAGACTATTTGGTAGGAAACCTACCAAGGAAGAGGGTCATCTCTCCCCTCCCTCCCATGAGCCATTGTTGATAAACATTGTAGGGAATGATGAAGAAAGGGAGTCCCCTACGGAAGATGTTAAAGAAATATACAATGAAAATGAAGGGACTTCTAAGCAACAGGTAAATGAAGAGGAGCTTGATGATAGGATCATTCAAGAACCTTACCACCCTCCTCCATATGAAAGCACAATTTCGACAAGTTGCACTCCTTTCCAAGCAATTGATCATTATGACACATCTACTAGTGATTTGGAAGAGGATGATTCAATAAACAAGCATACTTTTCAAGAGGATGGTGACCATGAAGAGATGGACTCTATTGATGCATTCCTTAAAGTACACAAATGTAAATGGGACTTGAGTTTTTATCTATTCACAGGTGAACCTATCTATGACACAAACAAAGAGGGATATCGGCTTATGGAGTTTTGGCCACGTGATCAACCAAGTAATTCCCTAGCGCAGCCATATCAGGGGTACAATATCCACTTCACAAGGATGTCAATCTAGTTGTAGTGGGAAAGTTGCAACATCTTCAAATCTAGACATGCTTCAGAAGCTTCCAACATCCTTTTCCGAAACAGCTAATTCTTAAGTGGTCATTTTCAATATGTTTTTTAATTTTCTTATCATTGTTGTGTGCATGTGATTAGGGGCAACCAAGAAGGACAACAATCACTATGCAAGTTCCAGTTGGAGCCACCATCCAAGCCTTCCTTGCCTACCAATTTAACAAACAACAATGATGATTGGGCTTATGTTTACAATGAGAAATATCATTATATCAACCCAATCAATCAATGGATTGAAGTAGCTTGTAGTAGCAAAGAGAAACCTTGGTGCTTCTTCAACTTTCATCCACGTGATGTAGATTTATTTGCAATTTTTTTCAAGTTCGTGAATGAAGTTACCAAATATACTTATCTCGGTTTTGACATTTCATTATTTTTCTTAGCAACGAAGCATAAAGGTAAAATCAATGATAAGGATAAATTCCTATGTTGGTTACATTGGTTATATGATTTTACTTAACATGTTGCATTCTCTTATATTAGAACAAGATGGGACAAATAAACACTTTTTTATGAGCATTAGATTAGTTTAAATATTTTGTCTTCATTCATCCCAGTATGGTTCAAACTTTGTTTTTGTGATTTCTATTTCATTGAAGAGATGTTATTTCTATGCTTTAGTTAATTATGCATTTTGCTTAGTTATAATATATATGATTAGTTAGATGTTATTTCAATTTCCTAGAATAGTTGTCATTTTATTTTGATTTTGTTGCTATGTAGAAATGGATGGGATTTTGGTTTGATTCCCTCATAGGGTACTAATATCTTAATGTTGACTTTCAGGTGACATGTGAGAGATTTTGGGGTTCTCAGATTCTCTCGGCTAGAGCATGTGTCCCGCGATTAGATCCAACTGTTAGCCCTCTATTAATGGGGGTACAAAAGTTTTTTCAAACACATCATTTATCACCATTATGAGCACAAGGAGCACAAGGTCACAAGCCAAAGCCTTGTAGAACAACCATGTGAAGCCATGTATTAGGCATCTTAGAGCTAGTGTCTTGTCTTTTGAGTGTGTATTAATTATGATTGGTTAGACCATGCCTCGTCCCTTAAGAGCTTCATCTTGGTGATATTGTCCCTAACTGGAATGGAGGACCTTGGAGGTTTTTCATGAGGACTCATGGTTCTATGGTAGCCTTGTCTTTGTAAGGGTGCTCATCGATGTATGGGCCAATCCAGCGTGCGTCAAGGTGCACCTATGTCATTCCACATGGTTTCGTGTCTATAGAGTTTGTACGTGGCCTTGGCCTTGGCCTTGGTGTAATATTTCTCATTAGAACTCTCACAGCATAGCAGTCTCATTTGTCAACTTTCACGTTTCCCAAGGTAGTTCATGTTTCCCAAAGCAAAACGGTTTAGGTGGGTAAAAAGTTAACACAGGCTCATTGCAGAGCATGAGTAGAGGATTCCATGCCACGTGGAAAATTTTCAATCAAATTCTATGGTGTCTAGTTACAATCCACTCAAAATTGGCCAACAATACAGGAAATGTTTCCAGAGGATTTTTAGGCAAAGCATTAGACAGAATCATGCATGCATTGCGTCAAAATTGATCAGCTTGACAATATGAAGAAAACCCAAGTGTCATAATTGTGAGATTAGCAGTAGTGGTGATCAAGCACATTAGCAGTATGGCGTGGCAGTCAAAGTGATGATGTGGTAATGTCTTAGTAGATATGAGGAAACATATATAAATCTAGTATAGATCAAGAAATGTTGTGAATAACCCAGGTTCTGGTTTTTCCAAGAGAGTTGAAGCATTGGAGATATACCACTATGGATCCAAGTCAAATTGTTAAGGGAATATTCAATGCCAAGTAAAAGTCAAAAAAATATTCATTGGGTCAAGTCTAGTCATTGTAACCAAATTGGATAGAGAAGCTGGAAGATGAACCTATTAATTAGTCGTTACAACTATTTTTTTTCTAAAGGGACAAAGTTGTTTTCTTTTGGTTAATTTACACTCTTTTATGTGGACAAATCAACTCACTTATGGACCAAAAATGCTAGACATTGAGGGGAATCATAATGATACTTCATTTTTTGACCACTGAAGGCCATTTTCAAAAGGAAATCGTGAATTATTTTGGGTTGTGTGGAAAAATTCGACCCCCCAGGGAAATTCATATTATTTTGTAATATTAAAAAAAAAATTGCTAAGTCTTGGAAGAGTAGCAATATTTTAATGAAAATTCAACTAGCCATTAGAATGTTTTCTCTAAAATCTAGACTCTCCTCCATGTAATCTTTTTTTATCACTTGAGACAAGTGTTATCACAAATAAAGAGTTCATTTTTGCAAACTCTTGTAATTCTTTACAATTGTGGGATGGTTTTCGTCTTTGTTCTTTTTCTTGTTATGGTTATGGTTATTGGGCATAATTTATCAAAAAACTAATCGATTTCTTCATGTAAGTAAATCTATTCAAAGACTAATAATCTCTAATCGAAGAGCTAATATGCTACATGGAGAGAAGCAACTAGGGTTTCTTCTACTTGTTTGATATTGCTTATGAGTGAATCGATTCAAGAGTTTTGGAATATTTTGAAGGAAGGCTTCATTATTCCAAGGATTTTGTATTTCGCCAAACACAGAGAATAGAGGTCGAAGACGCCAAAGATAGGCTACCCCTAAGGAGGATCGAAAAGTTTTCAAGGTAAATTAAGCAACAATGGGAGCGATTTCCTCCTGAACCAAGCCCACTTCCTTGACATAAGCCAAGCCTAATGACATAGAAGGGATTTGACTTCACATCCCAGCAAGAAGTAAGTTCTCAAGGCACAGGTATTCCAACCACCAAAAAAATCTAAAAAAAACAAATTTTCTTTTATTTTTTTGCATTAGGGTAAGACTTTCCTTGACGGTTATTACTATTAGATCATTTTCAACAAGTTATTTAGTGGGTAGAAGTGTCAAATTCGTAGGGTCCAAGCTCCCATTTCGATACAAATTTCATTTCCCATATTTTTACACTTGTATCTAGTCAATTGGTTGCAGATCTACAGATGGAGCGGGTTTATTCTGTTGGGAAATCCATTAGGGTGGAAAATTAATTGATTTCTCTTATTATGACATTATCTTGTGACATTTCAATATTAGTTTTCTTCTTTCAATTTATCTTGTTCTTGTCATTAAGACTAATGCCAATCAATAAAGAGAGGAGGACATGAGATGTAGGAACGTAGCCAGGGAAAAACCCCTACGTAGGGGAAAACCCAGTCAATAGTTCTTCCTTCAGTAGACTCAAAACAAAGATTGAGATGACCAAGACTCTCATAACCTATACCAAAGACTTCGTCCTTCCATCAAGTCAACCTTGTCACATCATGCATTAAGGGAGTTTTAAGGTCTAAAATGGGCCTCCTAAGGAAATTATAAAATAGTGGAAATAATAAAATAAGATTAGATTACATCATCAAGTTTTAGAAGGAAAACAAACAAAAAAACTATATTTTCAACTCGTATTTGGAACTTATCTCCTTATGGGTTTACTCAAATTTCGAGCGGCAACACTCGTTGGATGCATAATTTGATTCCTAATCCAAGGAGTATCCATGTTGCATATTTTTGATGGACCCTACTACACGAAAAATAAGAACTAAATGAAAAATGTGATTGCAATCACGTTTTTCATGTGTTTCTCATTTTTTATGTAGGAGGGTCTATCGAAAGTATGCAACATGAGTATTCCTTGGATGAGGAATTAAACTTTGCATCCAATGAGTACTCTCGCTCGAAATTTGAATAAAACCTTAGGGAGATAAGTTGAAAATACGAGTTGAAAAAGCAGTTTTATTATTTTATTATTTTTTAATCATTTTAATTTTTTACTCCAAAAATGGTGAATCACCCCCCATAGTTGACATCATCATATTGAATCTCATTGGTTCTTAAAAATTTTATTTTGGTTGTACATTTTGCTTAAGAGACCCATTTTAGACCTCAAAATTCCCCTAATGCTTCAATTTTGAGTTCTGTATTGGATATTTTGTTTGACAATGGTGTGTTCATCAATATGATAACACCCCTTGACAAAATTTGGTATATTGTTTCAATCTTGCAACTATATCATTCTTTGATCATGTTTCAATGGTGACATACTTTAGTTTTGTGGCAATCAAATCATGCTACGGTTTTGTGGCATCCTCCAGTATGCTTCGATCATACTACAGTAATGTCATACTTCGTTCTTGTATCATCATGTTCTTGCTTTGGTTCTATGACAGTTTGGTCATACTTTGATTTTGTGGCAGTCGTCATCATGCATCGGCCCTGTGATAGTCCCAAATAAACTTCAATCACACTGCAGTAGTATTATACTTTGGTTCTGTGACATTCAAACGTGTTTCTGTAGTAACCCTGAATTTCGGTCTTGTGGTGGCAACCCAAACCTCGGTCCCCTATGGTGGTGGTAGCCCAAAATTTCAGCATTGTGATGGCAGCCCAGACTCCGGTCCTGCAATGACACTTTAACCTTATGCACCATCGAATTATCCTTGACTGTAATTCACCGAACTTCTGTCTCATCTCTCTGAAATTCACCGAAATTATCTCTGCACTTTTTGTTGAGTGAAGTCTACATGCCTATTTATGTTTCTTTCTCACTGAAAATAAGTCGACATGAGTTTATTTGAGAAGTCGACTTGTAGAATATTTAATTTGTAGGTCCATCATAAGGTGACTTGATAGAGGATTCTTTTTAACAAAATAATTTTGACTTTTGACTTGAATAGAAAATCCTAAAAGCCTATAATGGAAGCTTGACCTATGACAATTGACCCAAGCATGAAACTCATGCTTTAACAAGTCAAGTTAATTAATAATAAAATTTCTTTTTCTTTCTTTTGATAAATATATTTCATTTTGACTCAAGTACAATTATGAAGATCGAACCTAGTTACATTCTTCAACACTCCCTCTTAATTATGGAGGTATTCATACTTACATATATTTATAGGGTACATGGAAGATCTCAAAACACATGATCTACGAAGAGTTTAGGCACACTCAGTGCCATGGACTAGATTCCTAACCAGGGCAATCTATCCGAGTGGGACTAAGATGGACTAAAGCTTTTAGCCAGTCTATATACCATCAGGTTTACTTTGTAACCATGAACCCAAGGATCCAAGTGCGTATCCAAGGTCAGAGCTCCAAAACCAATGCCACCCTCCCTCTTCAGGATCAAGACATCAAACATACATAGTTCGGCCAGATGTCCTCCCAGGAAATGTGTCTTACACACAAAGCCTCAACATTCTTGATTATTCAAATTGGTAACAAATCTCTCCCGATCAAACAGATCGGTAACCTCCAACATGCATTCAAAACTTCGAGAGATTTACCTAAACAATCACAACCCCAATCAATAACAAATTTTCAAATACACATAAGTAAACACATAACTTCAGGGTCTTCAAACATCTTAATGTTGCTTCTCAATTTATCATAGTAGGACATAGAGGCTTCCCATGTAGCTTCCTTCCCTACTTCACATGCAACAACATATTCTTACAATCGGATCCTGCTTTCCTTCTTTCAGCATCACCTCAATATAGATTCTCCAATTTCTTCTTCAAGGTATCCATCATGACTATAATATGCCCTCCCTCTCAACTTGGGAGATATACTCTCTCTTTTATCTAGGCTCCCTTTTAACTTAGGGAGATCAAATTCTTTCTATATCATCGGAGAATCTTTCATGGCTTCATTCATTTCATCAAAGTCATCTTGATCATCATCATTCATATAACTTCCTTCATCATGCTTAACAATCAAATCTTATGAACATCTTCATCATCTTGAAGACTATATACTTGCACAACTTAAACAACAAGTACACCCAAAAACATATAGAGAAGCATGAAGATAACTATATCAAAATCAATAATTGAAGCATTAGACTTTAAACATCAAATACCTAAACATAGTTAGGTTCATAATCAGCAAGAGACACATACTTCTATACTTTAATCTTTTGTTCGGGTTTTGTCATAAACCCTAGATCACATCATTTAAAGTAACTCAATCAATATATCAGTCTCATTATATCTAGTACCTCAATATTTTTTCAGAGATATTACAAACTCTTCTACAATATATATTGCAAACCTTAGAATCAATTCAAACAAGTATAGTGCATATAACAACTTTAGATTTGTAGACTTCTATTAGGATTTAATGCAAACCCTCGATTCCATTTTGAGACACTAAGCCTTAGATATCAATAATCAAAACCAATCATAGCACAATTTAAGGTTTCAACAATATGACCAACCTTTTGTAAACCCTAGATTTTATCATCACATCATATCTTAGAATATCAAAACTTCAACTAGGGTTTAGTTACAAACCCTAGAACTATGATCAACAATAATTTGGCTAGCACATATACATATCTAGGATTTTATAATCATGCACAAGCATATCATAACAACATATATCAGGTGAACTAAAGACATAAATATCCAAACACTAGAGTTAGACATATAATAATTCCAATTAGGCTAGGGTATTGATCAGACGGACAAACATGAACCTAAGGTTTCATTCCTAGGAACTAACTTTAGATACTATAAGGGTTTTGTTCATAACTCCTAATTTACCAAAACCTTAAAGGTCAGAACAAACCCTAAAGGACTAGGGTTTTCTCAATAACACCAAAACTCTAAACATGACATCCTCAAAACCCCACATATTGAAAAAATAGAATTTTTCTAGATTTTATCAGTAACCCTAAGCAGACTAGGGTTTTCACATTAGCATTGACATACCCTTTGGTTAGGTCTTTATAGAGAACCTTTTAGGGTTCCACAAAATAATGAATGATTTTAATGAGGGTAGATTTATCTAATGATTAATCACCCTCATCAAGAATCATTATGATTCAAAGGTCCTAAACATAACAATGTTAGTAATGTAACGCAAACTTCAAAAGATAATGAATGTACCTTTTATGTTAAGAGAATTTTATAAAGTGTATAGTCTAATTCGTACCTGGAGATGTTCCTTAACAAACCTTGTAGGGATTCCTTGAAGTGCTCTCTTTGGTTTAAGCCATGATCTTTTATACTTGTAACAAATACTTCCAAGTAAAATATGCAATACCAAGAACATGATGTTAATTCTCAATCTAGATTTTCTATGCAACATTGGAGGATGGAATCCTAAGATAATCCATGTATATATCAAAAATCAAGTTATCTTTTTTCAATCAACACTAGGGTTTTACTTGGCATCCTAGATTACCTACAAACTTTAGAGACCATAATCTAGGTTTTCTTATGAGGGGACAAAATAGAATACGATTAGGGTTTATCAACTAGGGTTTTCAACAATTTTAAACATTACAAACCCTAAAAAGATTTTAAAACCCAAGTCTAAATTAGTTTAGACCTTATATGAATAAAAACAATTATACTTACCTCAGTCCTTCATAAGTCTGTTGCAATGGTTTCTTCATGAATATCACAAAAAAAATTGAGTTCAAGGGTTGGCTTCAGAGGTATTGAAACTTTTGTCAAGATCTTCTGAAGAGGAATGCTCTACACAATGTGATTACTAGTGGCTCCATAACCCTTCAAACTTGGTACCAAACCAATCATACTTTATTCACCAATATGAATGCAATATGCTTCTTATTTGATATTCCTTTATTGTAGAATAGTTGCCTTCCTCGCTAGACTTTTATTTATTTGGGATTTGGTCTCTTTCCTTTGGGATTTGGTTACCTTCTTTCAGGACTTTGTGACTGAGATGACTTGAAGGATTTTTCATAATGCCTAAATCTTCGATCTAACTTTTGGATTTGACTCGCATCACATATAGTATAGCAAAGATTGTTACCATCTGCAATTGATAGAAGTCTTCGGATCCTCATGATAGAGCTTTGTATTTGCAGCAGTAGCATGTTCTCATCTTTGGTAATTCCTTTAAGTGATTCGGTTGTATTTTCTGCAATTTCTTCTTAGTTATTGTCATCCATGCAAGGTAGGGTCATGTTCATGTTTGTTACTCGCGTCTTTGTATAGATTATAAGTCTTATTTTTCATGTTGGCCATGTAAGACTACTTCCAAGTCTCTGAAATATAAATTTTGATCCCCTTCAAATGTGATTACAACAATTTGATCTTCAAGTTGCCTTTTTCCTTCTCCTTATTCACCATAGCTCTGATACCATGTTGAGAAATCCATTAGGGTGGCAAATTAATTGATTTCTCTTATTATGACATTATCTTGTGATATTTCATTATTAGTTTTCTTCTTTCAATTTATCTTGTTCTTATCATCAAGACTAATTCCAATCAATAAAGAGACGAGGATACGAGATGTCGGCACGCAGGGAGGGAAAAACCCCTACATGGGGAAAACCCATTCAAGAATTCTTCCTTCAATAGATTCAAAACAAAGACCAAGATGAACAAGACTCTCATAACCTAGACCAAAGACTTCTTCCTTCCATCAAGTCAACCTTGTCCCATCATGCTTCAGTTCTGAGTTATGTATTGGATATTTTGTATGACAATGCTTTGTTCATCAATATGATAACACCCCTTGACAAACTTCAGTATACTGTTTCAATCTTGCAACTATGTCATTCTTCGATCATGTTTCAATGGTGACATACTTCAGTTTTGTGGCAACCAAATCATGCTACGGTTCTGTGGCATCCTCAAGTATGCTTCAGTCATACTACAGTAATGTCATACTTCAATGATACTTCGTTCTTGTATCACCATGTTCTTGCTTCAGTTATGTTATAGTCTGGTCATACTTTGATTTTGCGGCAGTCTTCATCATGCTTCGACCCTGTGATAGTCCCAAACAAACTTTGATCATACTGCAGTAGTATTATACTTTGGTTCTGTGACATTCAAATGTGCTTCTATAGTAACCCTGAATTCCGGTCTTGTGGTGGTGGTAGCCCATAATTTTGGTCATGTGGTGGCAGCCCAGACTTCGGTCCTGCAATGACACTTTAGCCTTCTGCACCATCGAGTTATCCTTGACTGTAATTAACCAAACTTCTGTCTCACCTCTTTGAAATTCACTGAACATAGCTCTGCACTTTTTGTTGAGCGAAGTCTACATGCCTATTTATAGTTGTTTCCCACTGAAAATAAGCCGACATGAGCTTATTTGAGAAGCTGACTTGTAGATATTTAAATTGTAGGCCGATTGCAAGGTGACTTGATGGAGGCTTGACCTATGACAATTAACCCAAGCATGAAACTCATGCTTTAACAAGTGAAATGAATTAATAATAAAATTTCTTTTGCTTTCTTTTGATAAATATATTTCATTTTGACTCAAGTACAATTATGAAGACTGAACCTAGTTATAGTCTTCAACATATTCTTATTGGACTTGCATTCTACAGCCATACAAAGTAAGTTCTCAAGGCCTACATGTAAGCATCATGAGCTAGAACTTATATTTTCAGCTCTATAATCATTTATGGTCATTATCTTTGTGAAAGAGTTGAATTTCCTTTATTTTCTAGCTGTAACAATTGACTATTTAAATTCTGGATAAATTTATGGATAAGTGAATATAACCAGAAATCTGAAAGGGCAATTTCCAGCTAGCTGGAAATTGCATTTTCAACGAAATATTTGATAGAGGGGAGGCCCTAAAGCCTCTAAAGTACCCTCTAGCCTTCCATCACTTTAGGGTGATTTCTCTAGAGATTTTTTGCACACTATGAGTTGGTTGTAATAACAAATCAACTTGTTTCCCTTGTGTTTTAACGCAGTCTTAACAGTCTATCCAACAGGAAAGCGAGTTGTTTTCACCTATAACTCTAAAATTCGTGCACTCATTCGGAAAACTAATAACATATTTGGTTAGATTATTCTCATTAGATCAAAATCCATAGGCTACATGCTATATATCAAATGATTTGGCTATTAATAATTTACTGTTAGAAATATGCTAAGTTTTTAGTGTTTATTCATAGCAGGACAACAAACAGAAAACACCTCACCCATTTGACTCCATTAAAAGCATTAGTCATATATCCGAAGCAGTGGAGCATATTAGGGGAAGCCTCCCTTAACCGTTTAGGAGGTGTTGGGATTAAAGAGTGGGGGCAAGGGCCGAGGTGACAGTGGGTCCTCGCCTTGCATATGTCAATCCAGCGAGGCTATTGAGACCTTAGCAACCCTACTAATTGGATCGGTGCTAATGGCAGTACTAGGTAATCCAATCTTATATTATCTGCAAGACTATTAGGGTTACACTTAGGAGTATCTAAGGACTAGGGAAGAGAATTTAGTTTCTTCTAGTTGGTAGGATTAAGCTTAGACAACTTGGCTTCTATTTTGGAAGCAAGTTAGAAGGCATGTTCTATAGAAGTAATGGAAAGGAGTTATAATCCTTTCAAAGATGAGGTAGTGAACCAAAAATAAACCTAGTACAAAGGGTGTCTTTAGAATAACTTACCTCATGTTTCATGGACAACATGTTGAAGGCTACAAGTAATTGTTAGGTGGTCTATTTAGAAATAAGGTGTAACTACCTTGACAATGTTTCATTCTTGTATCGAAACTACATGTGAATGGAAACCTTCAAACCATTTCAAGCATCAAACAAAGGTTTCATTGTTCGCTATTTAGAGTTGGGGTGTGTTTCTTCCACCATGTGAGTGTTTCCTTGTCCTTGTGATCTTCAGTGACCAAAATCTTTTCCACCTCTATTAGAATACATTAGATCTAGAAGGAAGCCTCTGAATTGTGAAGCCAAAAGGCAAGTTTGTCCCATTCAAGGCTCCATCAAATTTGGGGACATAAAGTTGTATCCAACTTGGAGGACAATTGGAAAATGGGGATCCCTACAGGGATATTGTGTTGTGGAGGGGTGGTGGTTGTAGTATATGTCATAGGATATGTTGTGTTCTCACCATCTAAGTGAACATGGTGAGCAAATATTGTATCATTTTTTTCTTGAAACCCACTCTATTGTTCTCATTGTGTCATAAGTTGCTTCATCAAGAGCTAGAACTTTTAACGTCATTGCTCTTGCATTTTCTCTGCTAATATTGAGTAAGGGTGGACTCTTGAGAGCCATCAAAATCTTTAGAAGAGGGACAAGGAGCCATGGCATTATAAAAAGACAATCAGTACAAAAACCAAAATGTACCAAATTGAGGGTCACAATGGTGGTATGGAGTTATGGACAGCATAAAGTAAAAACTCACAGGGGACAAGCATATCACAAGCTTAAGTTGTGGTTTTGTGCATATTTTCCATGTAAAACATTTTTCCTAAAAAGTCGAAGAACAAAGTGTACCAAAACTCACAAAACAAGGGTGCAAAAATTTGTAACAAGGCAAAAATCTGTGTTATGAATTACAAATAGATATAAACTATCGCTGCAAAAAAATGCATGGTTTTTGTGCGATAATGTGTTGTACGTGAGCTAAAGGCACGAAATCAAAAAGTAGAGTTTCGATGCACATATAAATCACTTGAACAGCTTGAAATAAATATCTCACTGAAAATTCTAAGCAGTATGATTCCGGAGGATGTTAGAATTGCAAAACTCTTAAAAGCCCTAATATTTAGGGTTTGATACCAATTGATATGGACACTGACAATGACAAGATATTTTACACACAAAACAAACGAGCGAGCAGAGGCAAGCATAAGAAGAGATTGTCAAATTGTACACAAGTTGTACGCTCTATTGTATGGAATCTGGATATGTAGGTTGCAAGATTGGGTGGTGAGTGATCACTGTCTACTACATTTATATAAAACAGAAAGTTAGGTGAATCATAGAGACAAAGTAACTAATAAAAGACAAAAGGGTAGTGGAAATAAAATAAAAGATACATTTTCATTTTGTCAACATGAGTAAGATGAATTGCTGAAAGCCGTCTGTTTCCTTTGAGGAGACTGATGTTCAAAGCCCATACATTTGTGGACATGGATAAGTGAATTGCTGAAAGTCATATGTTTCCTTTGAGGAGACTCATGTTCAAACCCCAAGGAGGGCATTTTTTGATAAAGTTAAGAAAACAATTATGTAATGCATTTAACTCGTTGAATTTGATTGCACGCAAGTTACCAAACTGATTGTTGACATTGTGGACTGGTTGAATGCGCTTGCAATAATTATCCTACTAGTGACATTGATTAACAAATAATTTCCTATCTTTCTTGCTATTCATTACTTCGCAAATTAAATCCCATTCCCGAATTTAGTCATTTTGCACGACTATGTATGATGGTGTGTTGCCAAGCTTGACTAAACCCTTCGCAGTTTGATGTTCCCTTCCAGAAACTCATGTACTTAAGAAATTTATTCCAACTTTATGGAGACCGCTGAACTATTTTAAATTATTTGTGGAAAACTTTTTAGATATGAACACTGTGTTGGAGTTTGGAAACGTCCTAATGTTTTGAGTAGACACTCCACCCTGCACAACTATGTATGATGGTGTTTTGCTAAGCTTGACTAAATCCTGCTCATTTTGATGCTCCCTTAGAGAAACTCATGTCCTCAAGAAATTTATTCCAAACTTATGGACACCACTGAACTATTTTAAATTATTTGTGGAAAACATTTTAGATATGAACACTGTCTTGGAGTTTGGAAACATCCCAATGTTTTGAGTAGACACTCCACCCATCATCAAGGGATCAAAAATATAAACTTATGAGATATCTACCTCCTCAAAACACGTGTTTTTTCTAAAACAAGCATAAATTAGTAGGGTAAATTCATCTATGCCTAATTTGCAGCTAATGTGGTATTCATTGGCACAACTCCACAAAACCAAAGGACATCTGATGAAGGATTTCCCTAGGGCCTAAATGAAAAACATATATGATGATTTTAACTTCAAGAGAGCTTAAACAGGCATGCATTTTGGTACCCATATAATCTGGAAACAATTTTCATAGTAGGTATGGTCCGACTGAGTCAACTCCAAAAGCCACACAATCTGCTTATTACAATTTATTACTACAACAGTGGCATATCCCTATAGTGGGATTTCATTCCACATTAATACTTTACTCTTATTCAGAGAAAGATGCCCAAGGTTAGACCTTTGTATTTGAAGTTAAGTTCAAAGGCCATCTAGATATCAACAATTGCACCCCTTCATTTCATTGTCCAAAAAAAATATATACAGCTACAATCATTAGATTCAAAGGAAATGGGAATTCTTCAGCACAAATTTCAATTTATTTAATAGGCTGAACAGTTACTGTTTAATGCTAACCTGTGCAGCTTACTCAAATCTTCTTCCTAATGAAATCCAGATCAAGTTGGTTGCAATAATTAACTGATAAGCATTTATCTTTGAGTTATACCGTCATAGCTTGCTATCTTGTATTACTAGTTGCACCCATTTGAAATTTTTTGCCTTGAACATATATTTTCTTAAGTGTCTCTATTTCCTGGGGCAACTTCTATAAAAAGTTGCATAGTGAATTAACTCCACAGAAGGCTCCATTTCAAGTCCACTCTACTAGATCAGTTCAGAAGCAGCTCCACAGCAAACTCCAATAACCTGATCACTGGCAAAGCAGCTAAAACAAACTGCTGAGACTAACATAGATATCATGCTGCAAATTGTTGAATTGCTGGTAAAGCTATTCTAATCAGAGATGAACCAAGTACTCTTTGAATGTAAAACAAATACAGATTAGAAACGAGCCCAGCAACGTGTACACTGGGCGATGCAGTCCCCTTTACAATCCACATTGTATCCTAGTACCTTAGGATTGCGAAGGAGGAGATTCCGCAGTGAGTTCCCTTTGATGCCCCATTCCCTCTCTAGAGTGGCCAGATTATTCTTTACACCATTCTCAAGATCACATCCAAGTACTTCTGGGAATTTTTTCAACAATTTGTGGAGATCATCATCAGAGAGGCCAAGGCTTCTTAAATAGGTCAAGAATGCAGATACCAGACTGTTATCAGGCACAGTTTTTTTTCTCTCCTCCCCCCAGTAAGGAGAATTAACCCAGCCAAAAGATTTGCCGAGGATCACATCCACCTCTTCAACACTGAAATTTAGAATTGACAAGGGCTCTCGGCATTCTCCCCATTTCTTCTGTTTCTCTTCTTGGAAGGTTTCAGGACTAGAACTTAATTCGTTTTGTGTACTGCCAACATTGCATTGGATTGATTGATAATATGAATATCTGTTCTTAGATTTTAGTTTCCTTGTTACTTTTCCCTGCAGACTTCTACAAAACCTTGCCCTTCTTTTTCTAGGAGACACGTGTATATTCGATGATATAAAATCTGCTTGAGATAATGTTACATCTACCTGAAAGATCCAGGCAAGCATCAGGACCTAGCATCTTGTGGCAATTGACAAGTTAGCTTCAATCTTGAAACTGAAGTTCTACAAATATGTCTATGTTTAGAGGCAATAAATTTACATCCACATGACCACAGCCCAGCAACTAATAAGAGAATGCATTAGATTTACCAAACTATAGGGAAAGTGGGATGAATGTTCAGATGTAGACCAAGTCGAAGGATATAACACTGCAAGCATCCCTGCTTCTGCACATAAATCAAGTAGAGAGTTGAGACGATTAGCTTCTCATATCAAGCCAATGGGTATTTTACACCACATGTAACAGCTTATGATTCCTGGCATGCAATGCATAGGCAATAAAAGATATTCAATAAAGAAACAACAGTTGAGGTACACAAGAATTCCTACTCCAGCAAAAAGAAGATTGAAACTTGACTTCTGTTTGTCCAACCGAAGTATTCCCCCACAAAGACATCATATCAAGGAAAAAGAAATTTCACAGACTTAAAAGGTAACTTTTATGTACTCTGAGATTAGCAATCTCTTCGGAGACTAGATGACTATAAATAGTATTTATAGCAACCCCAGACAACCTTACATCATGCATTGTCACATAAGCAAAACAAATTCACTAAAATATTCAATTCCTCATGGTGTAGCATGCACCAAATATTAGATAGGTGTGGTTAGTTTTTTGGTTTTGTTTTGAATTCCCATGTAGCATACATTTTCTACTGAAGGTTTTCTCATAAAGAAAATGTAGTCACCATTGAATAATTACAAGCCACTTTCTTTAGTGGCATAACTATTTTTCTTGATCTGGACTTCAGAGGAATGTTGCATCCCTCATTTTCATGGCTAGGTCACTACCATAATGGCATTACCTACAGCATCTATCATTTGTGACATCCCACAAAGTAGTCATTTGTTAAAAATTAGCAACTAGGGCCAAATTCCACTTTGGACAGCTCATTTGATGGAGATGATGATTGCATTGAATTCCTCTTTTTGAGAAGACCAAAATTGACCTACAGATCATCAAATTTGGACAAGAAGAAATGTGTTTTTGAATTTATGCCCACACATGTGCAAATTGTTCAGGTCGGCCACATCATCATGTACGCTCATGAAGCCCAATAGACATGTCACTTCACCCTCAACGACTTGTATAAATATAAGTGACCTCCAACCTCATTTGACATCCCACTCACTCACACATTCTTCTCTCTCCTCATCTGATTGGTTCATACAGCTATTGGGCAGCTCTTCATCTCACTCATGTGGCTGGAAAAGAGGATGAATTTCTGGACAGATTACAGGGCCGAAATTTCAGAGTTGTTGCAGGAATTGACCAGCATTGAATAGACACTTTGGCTCATCCTTTGACTGTAATTTTTGTGGGAAAATTTCGTTTTTGGCAGGCTGTACCATTTGGCACAGAAACCGAGGTGATCTAAGCACTTTGACTGCAGAGATAAATTGCAGGTTGACTGCACATTTCCAGGGCAAAATTTGAACGAATTTGACGGCTGTTTGGATGACTATTTTGGGCTGACTTTTACCAGCTAAGGAGGTCGATTTTGACTTCTTTTTGTTAATTTTGGATAGCATTGGATGTGCTCTAGCTCCGAATTTTGAGGAGGGGCTAGAATACATGAGATCTCCAAAACCCATAAATCCTTTGGAAAAATTCCACCCAAATGAGGAGTTTTTAAAATAATTAATATTTTTAATGGGTTCCTAAGTCTAAACTTAGGAAAATAAAAATATTAATGAGTATTAATAAGAATATGGGTGAGAAACTTCTAAGTGACAAGGATCAAGTCTGTTTTAATCTTAGCCGTTGGTTAGGGACTTAATCTCAGTCGTTGATTCATCAACAGGAAAAGTATAAGAGGATGCTTGACGGTTAGTTGGAGATACACTTGAGAGATCAATGAGTTCGATTTTTCTGGGGCATGGTTTGCTGAGAAAATCGAACAAGGGATCTATTGCAGCAGAGGGGCAGGAATAGTTTAGGTTGGAGGATCTTCTTCAGGACCTCGAATACACAGCAAAGAGAGGCAGAGAGACGCCAGAGGAGGTAGCACAGACCCAAGGAGGTTGACGCTAGGCCAGGAAGGGCACACGCATTTCCAGCATAGTGGTAGAGCCACCCTCCTGCAGAAGTCCAAATTCAGCCGAGGAGCAACAGGATCAGCTGAGAAGGCTGACGTTAGAGCTCCAGGAGGCAGAGGAGGCAGCGTAGTGCTGATGCAGTGTCCCAGTGTGCTCCACGCAGGCCCACACAGCTACTGCGAAGGGGCAGCGTAATTGTAGTCGGGGACAATCAGTCCAGTTGTCGGAACAGAGAGATTTTGTCGGGTGAAGTGAGGTAATCTCACTTAGGCTTTTGCTAGTATATTTTCATCTCTGTAACTGGATTTCCAAGAGGGCATCCAAAGTTGTATTCAAAACTACTGCTTAATAATAGAAAACCCTCAGAGTTGTTGCATCGATTTCCGCATTGGGTTTTTCCGGGGACGTTTGTCCAAAAATAACGGTGTCCCTTGTGTATTTGTCTCGTTCTATTTTCAGTTCATGATCTGTATGTATGTGTAGTCTGCAATAGTGTTTCATCGTTGTTTAAATAATTAAATAACTTGTTGAATGTAAAACAAGTAGGAGATGAAAAACCAGTGATTGCAGTAGGATTTCACATGGTATTGGAGCATTGCAGATCATAGGAGACTGAAGACACCAGCCGAGAGATCCAAAGAATTTGTTGCGGAGAGGCAATTGTCCCAAGTGACAGGTTGTTCCAGAGCCAGAGACGCAGAGGGAGAGTGACGCAGTGCAGAAGAGGTGACGCAAAGGCTCACGCAGTGCCTGCGTCAGCATTCTGAGTCAGGTGAGGGTGACGCGGTAGCTAGGAGGAGCCCACACAGTAATTGCGTCAGCTGTCTGGGCTAGCGCAGAAGCAGAGGGGCAGATCAGAATCACGCAGAGCCCTGTCATCTTTTCGGACCAGGAGTGACGTAGTGGCCAAGAGGAGCTGATCTAGCTCACCCAGTGATTGCGCAGAGCCAAAGGAGCTTAGATTCTTCAATTGCCAAGGCTGGGGGAGCAGAGAAGATTCGATCTGAGGAGCTGGTGGGATGTTGTTGCTGTTGGTGCAGAGCAGTGTCTGTGGAGACAGAGCCGAGGTAGAGGGAGTCATTGCCTCGACAGATTTCTAGCCGAAGAAATCTAGATCGGAGTTGCAGCAACAAAGGAGGATTGGAGAGGAGTGATTCAACATTTGGCCAGAGGATTTCCGTGAAGGAAATCAGGGCTCAGAGGGAGTCTAGAGGAGCTTGTTCCTTAGAGGTTTTCTTACGCCAAAGAAATCCAAACCCAAGTCTTGTTGGATTAGCAGAGGGGAGAGGCAGAAGAGAACCAGTCCTATATTTGTTGAGCAGAGATGGCGGTCAGTGCACTAAGGGATCAGGACAGATTGTATGGAGCATCCAATTTTGTCATCTGGAAGCCCAGGATCCTGGCAATCCTAGACAAACATCACATCAAGGACTATGCCTTGAAAGTAGTTGTTACAGTCAACGTTGATCCGTTAAAGAAGTACGAGAAGGCCCAGGCAAAGGCTAAGTGCATGATCCTAGACGGGGTCAAATATCATGTAGTACCACTGTTAAAATTGGCAACTAGGCCCAAAATCCATGTGGGTCATATTATTTATGGCAGCTGATATTTTTATTGGATCCCTTTCATTGAGAGGTGTAGGATTGATCTAAAGATCATCTGATTCCGATAAGTATTTATGAAGTTATGAATTTATTTATGTTATGGACAAATTGTTAAGTCGGCCAGCGACTTATGTAGGCTCAGAAGCCCAACAGTCATGCCTATTCAACCTCTATGTTTTAGTATAAATAGAAGAGGACTTCAAGTCATTTCTACACACACTTGGATCTCTTCCTATCTCTACTTGTCTTTGGGTTTTAGTAGGAGGAGAGATCCTAAGGAAAAGTCGAAAAAGCCAGAAAAGTTGGAATTGCCGGAAAAGCCAAAACTACCAGGAACTGCCGAAACAGCCGGAGCATCTGTCTCCGAAGGAAGGCAGCATGATGTATGAGATCATGGGCAGCATAATAAGCAGCATGATGATATGAGCATGGGCAGCATAATGATGAATGAGATCATGAGCATGGGCAACTTGATGATGAATAAGACCATGGAAGATGCAGCATGATGAGCAGCATGAAGATGAGAGCAGCTCAGTCATCAAGGTTCAACACATGTGACAGTACAGCAAGGTGTCACACGGTAATGTGTAGCAAATAGACGAGATGTAGCACTATGATAGGTGAACGAGTCACCTTAGAGAATCAATTGAAGCAATATGTCTTCAACTGATCTCATGCCGACATCAAAAGTCAAAGTGATTGACTTCTATTGTAAATGTACTATCTCTCTCACTTTCTCTGCTGAACTTTGAAGAACATAAAAGAAGAATTGATCAAGGGTTTCCCCACATTGGGGTTTGTCCCTGGCTAGCGCCACATCTTGTGTCCTCTTGTCTTGGCTTGTCTTCTGCAATTTATATTTATGTTCTATCTGCAGTTTACTTTATGTTGATGTGATTGCTAATGTGGAAAAGAAATTGAAATAAATTGCTCTAGCATAGAACATACCTAAAATTGACAACCACACATTGTTGAGAAGGAAACAACAAGGGAGATGTGGGAGACATTGACCACATTGTACCAAGGCACTTCCATTCAACGGAAGATGCTATTAGAAAATCAGTTGAGACAGTACCAGATGCAAAAGGGAGAAGAGATCGATCCCTTCCTCCTCAGGTTGCAAGGGATTAGAGACCAGTTGACTTCCATGGGGTCTACACCAGATCCTGAGTTCATGGTCGAGACTGCCTTGAATGTAGTCACCGAGGACTAGGAGACTTTTGTCCAAAGTATCTTAGGCAGAGCGACTCTCCCCAATTGGGAGGAGATGTGGGCAGCGCTTCGACAAGAAGAGATCAAGAGGTTGACCAAGGTGGGGGGTAGCAACAAAGGAGCCCGAGTCAAGAAGGAGGAGGAGGATGCAACTCTCGCATCATCGAGACAGCAAGGGCAACAGAAGCGGAAGAAGAAGGATATTTCCAAGGTCAGATGCTTCAAGTGTGGGGAACTTGGACATTATGCCACTCAGTGCCCCTGGAAGAAGGGCAAGGAGGAAGCTTCTGAATCGAAGGTTGTTCCAACGAAAGCTAACAGGGAAGGCAAGGATGACGATTGTGCCATGAGTGCTCATGCGCCTCTGGAGAAGAGGTGGGGCGACTTGGCGTTGTAAACGAGAGGACTACATGAACCAGGGGCAGGATCCTTGAGGTGCCCAAACTCTTGGGTCACATACAACTACGGGAGCCCTTAACAATAATAGCATAATGATGGGTGTCGATTGGAGCGAGGTGTGATGGAGCGACAGTGGCATTGCTAGAGTGCCAAAGTCTAAGGCAGCGCAGTGGATGTTGTAGCAGTGTGAGAGGCACAAAGCAGTTTGCAGCAGTGCAGTAGCAATAGAGGGTCAACACAGATTAGTAGCAGAGGTAGCTTTAGCATCACGAGGCATCCAAACTGACCAACATGTCAGTGCTTGGGTGAAGTTTCAACTACTTACTTCTCAGTAACTGAGTTGCAGTGCAACAGTTAGTAGTGGCAGTGCTATGGGCAACATGAGGCAGCATCTTGAGAGGGAGTTGCAGTATAGATGTAGCAATGGCAGTGGCAGAGTCATGGGCAACAGTACAAGAAGCAGCAGTGCAGTGGATGAAGGGCATCAGGCCAAGCATCAACAGCACAAAGGACCGATGCAGTGGATCAGTGTAGTACTTTTGTTGAGAAGTGTTACTAGAGCACATTCCTCGCTAAGAGGGAGTGTTGATTTTGGGTAGTGTTGTCGCGCAGATTGACACGACAACGCTCAGAACGGGGGCTGTCACTCTGATCCCCGATCCCTCCGTTTAAGCTTGTCTCCCGCGGCTAAGGGGGGTAGTCCCTATGAGATGATGAGACCAACTGTCGACCAGTTGGTTGGGAGACACGAGATACGATATAAAAAGGACTCGATGGATTTGATTAATTTAGCAGACCAGTGCCTTAAGAGATTGTTATTAAAACGATTACTTGTTAGATGATGTAGAAAAATAAACCGTGAACAGCAATCATTTGTCATCAAAGGCATCAGCTAAAACACAATGCTTTAAGAATAACCAAAACGATATCCAGCAACTGAAAGTTTCGAAAAGATAAATGCTTTAAACCACCACGAGAATCCTAAACCATTAACTAGATATCATATTCGTATCTCGACTTGAAAAAATTCAGATCTCAGCATGAAAGATATAACATGAAAAACCACTGAAACTGGCAAAACTAATTTTCCACAAAATTTTAATATTTTTTCAAATTTTTTAAATCTTTTTTCAATTTTTTTTTATTTTTCAATATTATAAAAATGAAAATTAAAAATCTAAAAATTTAAAATTTAAAATCTATTCTAAAACTAAATTATATTAAAACTAAACTATATAAATAAAACAAAGTCTAAAATCTTTTTATTTTATTTTTTAATTTTATATAATAAAAATCCATATAAAAAAAAAAAAAACGATTAATTATAAAGATTAAAATCTAAAAATTTAAATCGTAACAAAACTTAATCTAAATTCTAAAAGATAAACTACGAAAATGATCAAATTTAAATTATATTAAACTAAGCCTAAAAAAACAACTACGCCTAAAAAAAATTGCACATATCTAATTTAAATCTATGTTAATTTAAAAAACAAAAAGCAAAATCGTATTTTTTTTTAAACAAAACGAAATTATATTTGGACCCTAATCCTAAGAAACTTATGCGAATGTGCCTCAAGCCGTAACACTGCACGTTACAGCTCTCCTGTTCGTAAACACTTTTAATCAAAGGTAATATAGAGATCAGGTCAGAAGAATACGATGAGCTGAGCCAGATATGAAGAACGCAGATGTGCGGGTCAATATTGTGAACCAGATTGTCAAGCAGACGATGAAAACGCGTACCTGAGCTTACGCAGTCAATGGTGAATGAGCAAAGACGATTTGAAGCTTATTTCGAAATGCTCCGGCGTGTATGAGGATTGGAGCTGACCTGAGGCTGTCCAATCTGCAAATCGTATGTGCTTGACGGCTTTGATACCTGAGGATGCTGTAGTTTTGCTGCTTCCGGCACTAGATTTAGGCAAATCATCTAAGCAATCCGTGGCTGGCTTGTAGGCTTCTATGACAGCGTGAAGCATATAGCATAAACGTTTGCAGGAGTTCGTGGGTGAGGAAAGAATGTGAGAAATCAAGCGGATGAGCAGATAAGAGCCACAGTGGCAGCGTTGAAATTTGCAGGCAATGGAAGACGTGCTGACAGGCTGGGCATTTGCTGAGGCAAGAGCGGCTCACGTGAAGATTTTCCTCAGCTGATGTGCACGTGCGTAACATCGAAAACACATCTAACTTGACCTCAGTTTGATGACGGACTGGAATATGATCACAAAACTTTCTGCTCGTAAACCCCTGAAGAGAAACCCTGTAACCTGAAATGATGAAATCACCCAAAAAATAATATGTACATAAAACCGAAATCAAAAACCCTAATAAAAAAAAAATTTGAAACCCTAAAACAGCTGATTAATGTACAGATTTTTGGCCCCTTGACAGCCAAATTCAGCAATAAGAACAGGGATATTTTAAAGAACAAAGATTTCAGGTTTTCACTGTGAAGAACTTCAGAAAATCTCTCATGCAACTTAGAAAAAATAAACTGAATGATAGACCCAGGATCAAATCCAACTGGGCTCAGCAAAAAAAATGCTTGCGGGAGTTGGCTGGTTCAGCCGAGAACTTCCCCAAACGCCCGGCACTCTTTTTCAGTAAAAGTCTTCTGCACAACTCAAAACAACCATCAGTAAAGAGGGCAAAAATGCTGCTAGATCTCAAGAAGTAATGGAGATACCTGTCATTACTTCAGAAACCCTAACAGCACCCAAACCCCAGCATGTGAACAAGATACCTGTGCCCACAATACTCTACAAAAAAGCTATTATTAATGGCTGAAAAGAAAATATGCAGAAAATTAAACAATCTCACAGCATTTCAAGAGAGTAACACCAGCAAGATATGGACCCCAAAGTCTTCTTTTATTAACCAGAAACAGATTTACAAGAGAGCTTCTTCAGTATCAGACTCACAGATCTTCTTTCAGTACCCTGAAATGACCCCTAGCACCCTATTCAAAGGAAATGATCCCAACGGCTAGTTCGAGTGATCCATGTCGAAATGATCTCGACCGTTGATGAAAATCAAGACATCTCTTGATCTCATCCGTCGATTTATTAAAAAATAATATTTTGCATGCATTCACTTAAAATATTATTATTTTATTATTTAGGGTTTTTTCTCTATTTTTTAATTTTTATTATTTTTTATTATTTTTTAACTTTTTAATTTTTTTAATTTTTTATTATTTTATTATTTTGCTAAATGGATCATCGAACCAAGCCTTCGAAATCATCACCTAGGACCTAGGACTTAGGACTCATGAGGGGATTCAAAACATTTTTCAACCCTCAAGACACATGCAATCATGATTTTTACAAATTTACATCTTAAGGGGGAAAACCCCTTTAATACAGACCCTCAGAAACCACCCAGTTTCTGCGACACAACTATAATCTAACAGATCAACACACTAGGATTCTCCTAAAGTTCTAATGACAAAATCCATCCCGGCTTTGGGGTCAGGTTTGAAGGAAAACTCTGCCGATCCATGGATCGGTGAGACGAAAAACCTTCCGGGACGTAGATTACCACTAGAAAGTTAGGTCCACCTAGGCAATTTACATACATGACTCATGTCTGCTAAGATTATTTACAATTAATACATGCAGACTGGGTTTTCAATCAAAATGATTAAGCTGCTGATGACTGCAGGATGGCACGGACACGCTGATCAGGTGCTGCCCCTTTTTGCAAAGAAAAGGGGGATGTACTGCATGGGTAGTTGACCAGTAGAGGTCAACATCTGGCTCTACTTGGGGACACGTTGCTGCTTGCAGGAATGTGAGAATCCAGAATCTGCATCCATACAACACAAAAATAAGTAGCGTCCATCCAAAAATCATCATATAACATTAAGCACAGGAAAGATAAAAGCTCTTCATTTATTGACTATCTAAAGCAGAAACAAAAATGCGGAAAAAACAAGGAGTAGGGTTAGAAATACGATACAAAAGATGCCCCATGGCATCAGATGTGTTCAATATAGTGCATACTGAGCATTTGCCTGCTTTCAGGCAAATCTGTCGGCTGCTTGTCGGATGTGCCATGTCCAATTTTGCATATGGTAGGACTTTTTCCTATCCGAAAATCAAGCTGCTCACAGCCGTCTGATGCGTCAAATCTTCTTCTTATTTTCTTTCTCTTGCGCTTTTTCTTTCTGGCAGGTTGAATTACTGATGATCTGGTACCTTCTGTTTCAAAACTATCAGATGAAGTGTGTAAGATATGCATGCTAAGTCTTTTTGTGCCTTGCATCTGATTTTTATCGTTTTTAAGCTTATCTGGATCATCTTCAATTAACCACCTAATGACCTCCTCATAATAAGATGGAACTTGTTGCGGCAAATGAGAAGGCTCCTGGTTTCTCTTATCATCTGACCATTGTTGAATCTTTTGAACTTGTATTCTAATGGCATCCATCTGACTAGAGCATTCATCCCTTATAGCACTGATTTGTATGGCATGGTGTTCTTGCATGTGTTTTATTACTTTATCATTCTTTTCCTTTATGTCCATCAAGCAATGCTGCATGAAATTTATTTCTTCTTTATGATTCGCTTGCATGTCAGCCAACTGATTGTTATGATTGAACGTCATAGAGTCGATTTCCCTATCATGATCAGCTTTCATGGTCACCATATTTTCCTCTAAGACTGACATCTTGCTTTGCATGTTTCCAATTTCTGTTTCATATCTAGTTTTCATGGCCTCAATTTCTTTAGCATGTTGATTTTGCGTGACCTCAATCTCCCTATTACGTTTTTCCAGGTGGGTGCATAAAGTTTTCACATCATTGACATAATTAGTTTGATTGATTTCCATATTTTTTACCAGCATCATTAGATCTCGTAAAATTTGTTTTTGCTCTTCCCTTTCATTGTCATTTGTCCCTGATTTTTCACTATCATGAGCTTGATCTGCAATATTTTCGGTGGATGACACATTCTGATATGAAGGGTCGTCTTGGGATCTTTCACCATCAGCTGGACCTCTTATCAAACTACTTTTATTCTGTTGCACAATTTTAGAGGCAGAAGGCAAGCTGTTTGGATAACCATATCTATCTTCAAAAGCATTTATAATGTCTTTTAAAGAAGTAAAAGAATCCTTAGGAAAATTGTTAAACCAATTCAAAGCATCATCTTCTAAAGAAAGGACAAATAGACGCATTTTGATATCATCATGATTAAACTGAGGGGGTCTGCAATATATGATCATGATGCGAATAAACAAGTCTAGATGCCTTTTAGCAGCGATTGGATCACCATCTGAAAAAATAGGTAATTCAGGAATGGCCTCCTCCGGAAAATCATGGAGACGGTGAGTAAAACGACATGGTTTAAATGAATAATCCATGATGAACAATAAGGGATCAGATGGATGATAGAACTAGCTCTTTGCTCAAGAAAATCAAAAGATGAAAAAAGTGGAGTCGCCACTTGAACAACGAGTCTGATTCTAAGATCCAGAAGCAATCAACAAACAGATATGCGGGAGGCTTCTTGTCTGGGAAAAATAAGGAGTCGCCACCCAAACAAGAAACACATCGAAGATATGCTGATGATATGGCGAAAAATAAGGCAATAAAAGATCCAAATGATAACCTTAAAGGTCGAATCTGCCAGCTCAAATGAGAGATGAGAAAGATGATAAGATGAATGTCGATGAAACTCCAGGAACAGAAAAACTCTGTCCCCGGCAACGGCGCCAAAAAATGTTGGCGTTGCCGGGCCAGACGAATGATAGAAAGATGAACAATGAATGATAAAAAGTCGTTGAAACACCGAGAAAAAGTATCCCCGGCAACGGCGCCAAAAAATGTTGTCGCACAGATTGACACGACAACGCTCAGACTGGGGGCTGTCACTCTGATCCCCGATCCCTCCGTTTAAGCCTGTCTCCCGCGGCTAAGGGGGGTAGTCCCTGTGAGATGATGAGACCAACTGTCGACCAGTTGGTTGGGAGACACGAGATACGATATAAAAAGGACTCGATGGATTTGATTAATTTAGCAGACCAGTGCCTTAAGAGATTGTTATTAAAACGATTACTTGTTAGGTGATGTAGAAAAGTAAACCGTGAACAGCAATCATTTGTCATCAAAGGCATCAGCTAAAACACAATGATTTAAGAATAACCAAAACAATATCCAGCAACTGAAAGTTTCGAAAAGATAAATGCTTTAAACCACCACGAGAATCCTAAACCATTAACTAAATATCATATTCGTATCTCGACTTGAAAAATTTCAGATCTCAGCATGAAAGATATAACATGAAAAACCACTGAAACTGGCAAAACTAATTTTCCACAAAATTTTAATATTTTTTCAAATTTTTTAAATCTTTTTTCAATTTTTTTTTATTTTTCAATATTATAAAAATGAAAACTAAAAATCTAAAAAATTTAAAATTTAAAATCTATTCTAAAACTAAATTATATTAAAACTAAACTATATAAATAAAACAAAGTCTAAAATCTTTTTATTTTATTTTTTAATTTTATATAATAAAAATCTATAGAAAAAAAAAAGAAAACGATTAATTATAAAGATTAAAATCTAAAAATTTAAATCGTAACAAAACTTAATCTAAATTCTAAAAGATAAACTACGAAAATGATCAAATTTAAATTATATTAAACTAAGCCTAAAAAAACAACTACGCCTAAAAAAAATTGCACATATCTAATTTAAATCTATGTTAATTTAAAAAACAAAAAGCAAAATCGTATTTTTTTTTAAACAAAACGAAATTATATTTGGACCCTAATCCTAAGAAACTTGTGCGAATGTGCCTCAAGCCGTCACGCTGCACGTTACAGCTCTCCTGTTCATAAACACTTTTAATCAAAGGTAATATAGAGATCAGGTCAGAAGAATACGATGAGCTGAGCCAGATATGAAGAACGCAGATGTCCGGGTCAATATTGTGAACCAGATTGTCAAGCAGACGATGAAAACGCGTACCTGAGCTTACGCAGTCAATGGTGAATGAGCAAAGACGATTTGAAGCTTATTTCGAAATGCTCCAGCGTGTATGAGGATTGGAGCTGACCTGAGGCTGTCCAATCTGCAAATCGTATGTGCTTGACAGCTTTGATACCTGAGGATGCTGCAGTTTTGCTGCTTCCGGCACTAGATTTAGGCAAATCATCTAAGCAATCTGTGGCTGGCTTGTAGGCTTCTATGACAACGTGAAGCATATAGCATAAACGTTTGCAAGAGTTCGTGGGTGAGGAAAGAATGTGAGAAATGCGCGCAGATGAGGGGAACTATGCAAGCGGATGAGCAGATAAGAGCCACAGTGGCAGCGTTGAAGTTTGCAGGCAATGGAAGACGTGCTGACAGGCTGGGCATTCGCTGAGGCAAGAGCGGCTCACGTAAAGATTTTCCTCAGCTGATGTGCACGTGCGTAACATCAAAAACACATCTAACTTGACCTCAGTTTGATGACGGACTGGAATATGATCACAAAACTTTCTGCTCATAAACCCCTGAAGAGAAACCCTGTAACCTGAAATGATGAAATCACCCAAAAAATAATATGTACATAAAACCGAAATCAAAAACCCTAATAAAAAAAAAATTGAAACCCTAAAACAGCTGATTAATGTACAGATTTTTGGCCCCTTGACAGCCAGATTCAGCAATAAGAACAAGGATATTTTAAAGAACAAAGATTTCAGGTTTTCACTGTGAAGAACTTCAGAAAATCTCTCATGCAACTTAGAAAAAATAAACTGAATGATAGACCCAGGATCAAATCCAACTCGGCTCAGCAAAAAAAATGCTTACGGGAGTTGGCTGGTTCAGCCGAGAACTTCCCCAAACGCCCGGCACTCTTCTTCAGTAAAAGTCTTCTGCACAACTCAAAACAACCATCAGTAAAGAGGGCAAAAATGCTGCTAGATCTCAGGAAGTAATGGAGATACCTGCCATTACTTCAGAAACCCTAACAGCACCCAAACCCCAGCATGTGAACAAGATACCTGTGCCCACAATACTCTACAAAAAAGCTATTATTAATGACTGAAAAGAAAATATGCAGAAAATTAAACAATCTCACAGCATTTCAAGAGAGTAACACCAACAAGATATGGACCCCAAAGTCTTCTTTTATGAACCAGAAACAGATTTACAAGAGAGCTTCTTCAGTATCAGACTCACAGATCTTCTTTCAGTACCCTGAAATGACCCCTAGCACCCTATTCAAAGGAAATGATCCCAACGGCTAGTTCGAGTGATCCATGTCGAAATGATCTCGACCGTTGATGAAGATCAAGACATCTCTTGATCTCATCCGTCGATTTATTAAAAAATAATATTTTGCATGCATTCACTTAAAATATTATTATTTTATTATTTAGGGTTTTTGCTCTATTTTTTAATTTTTTTTTATTATTTTTTATTATTTTTTAACTTTTTAATTTTTTATTATTTTATTATTTTGCTAAATGGATCATCGAACCAAGCCTTCGAAATCATCACCTAGGACCTAGGACTTAGGACTCATGAGGGGATTCAAAACATTTTTCAACCCTCAAGACACATGACATCATGACTTTTACAAATTTACATCTTAAGGGGGAAAACCCCTTTAATACAGACCCTCAGAAACCACCCAGTTTCTGCGACACAACTATAATCTAGCAAATCAACACACTAGGATTCTCCTAAAGTTCTAATGACAAAATCCATCCCGGCTTTGGGGTCAGGTTTGAAGGAAAACTCTGCCGATCCATGGATCGGTGAAACGAAAAACCTTCCGGGACGTAGATTACCACTAGAAAGTTAGGTCCACCTAGGCAATTTACATACATGACTCATGTCTGCTAAGATTATTTACAATTAATACATGCAGACTGGGTTTTCAATCAAAATGATTAAGCTGCTGATGACTGCAGGATGGCACGGACACGCTGATCAGGTGCTGCCCCTTTTTGCAAAGAAAAGGGGGATGTACTGCATGGGTAGTTGACCAGTAGAGGTCAACAGGTAGCATCGGATGTGCTCTAGCTCGGAAATTTTGAGGAGGGGCTAGAATACATGAAATCTCAAGAACCCAGAAATCCTTTGGAGAAATTCCACCAAAATAGCACCAAGTGCAATCCATCTCTAAACCGAAAATACATCAGCAAACAAGCTCCACATGACCTCTAGCATACAAAAAAAATTATGCTACAACAAAAACCTACATATCATCAAAATCATTGCCTGTATTAGGATCTTCATCATCAATGTCACCCTCTAAGCATTAAAACAAGATAGAAAAATCATAGCATGTCAAGTCAAGATTTTGTTTTATTTGATTGTTGGGTATTTTATTTAGTAGGATCATGATAGAGGAGTTCAACAACCAATGCCACTAACATCAAGGAACATAGAGGGCTTCGTGCTCTTGATTAAATACTGGTTCCATACCCTCGTACATGATAAAATCCAATGTAGCATTGTAATCCACCCAATACTGAAAACCTTGAAAACTGTTAAGTCTGCTGGATTTTGAGTGAGATCTAAAATTCTACTTTCTCCATATGAAATCCAATGAGGTCAAAACCACTCTCAAACATCCTGAGTCATTTCATGGTAATGTTAAAAATGTAAGTAAAAGGATGAAAATGAAATATAAATTACCACGAAATGCATAGAAATAGTAGGGACATATGCTTGAATATTAGGCACCTATTATGGGCTAGTGCCCAACTATGGCGTACATTAAAAGAAAAAAAGCAAAATTGGCCCCACTTGCTATGTTCTACGTGAATTTACCGAACCAAACCAGACAAAAACGGTTCAAGTCACCAGTTCGAACCGGTTTTGCCTCAAAACAGTCAGGTCAGTCTAAACTGGTCAGTCCAGTTCAGTGTTGCACGAAGCGCCCCCCCCCCCCCCCCCGGTTCCAAGCCCCGAAGCGCGTCCCGTACGGAAGCGCCTAGGAAGCTTGGCCGGAAGCGCGCTTCCGAAATTTTTAGACGCTTCCTGGAAATTTGGAAGCGCTGGCGCTTCCGAAGCGCCGAAGCGCGCTTCGTACGGCGCTTCCCAGACGCTTCCCAGACGCTTCCCAGGCGCTTCCCAGACGCTTCCCAGACGCTTCCCAGGCGCTTCCCAGACGCTTCCCAGACGCTTCCGTACGCTTCCAGAAAAGCTTCCGGAAAAGCATTTAGAAAATCGTTTTTTTTCAATTTTTTTTTAAATTTTAGGTGAGTTTGCTTGTTGGGGGTGGGTCCACCTTGGGTTAGGGTGACAAATGAAAGCAAAAAAAAATATAAATATAGCAGATGCTCCCTCATGGTAATGTTAAATTCTTAAAGTAAAAGTGACATTCTCCTTTATTTTTCATTTTCATCCTTTTACTTAAATTTTTAACATTACCATGAAATGACTCAGAATGTTTGAGAGTGGTTCCAGCCTCATTGGACTTCATATGGAGAAAATAGAATTTCATATCCTATTCAAAATTCAGCAGACTTAACAGTTTTCAGGTATTCAGGATCAATGGGATTGTGGCATTTCATTAGATTATATCAAGTATGAAGGTATGCGATTAGCATTTAATCAAGAGCACCAAGCCCTATATGTACCCTGGTGTTGATGGTGTTAATTGTTGAACTCCTTTGTCACGCGGCACGCCCTTAGCAAAAAATTACCTTTCAATCAAGTCAAAATCATCGATCAAACATGTTAAGCTTTTTCTACCATATTTTAAGTCTTGAATTAGGTAGTTTGATAAAAATTGGGCAATGTTGACTAATATCCCTAGACAATCGAGGTAGAGGCAAAGGCTAGACAAGAGGAGAAGAATCTAGATTCTAGATCATTAATGTACAATGGATGTTATATCTATCTTGATTTATGCAAAAATATGCATGTTTTCATGTCTTCTACAATTAATTTGGTATTTGGGATGTTTGTTTTGAGTATAAATGCAAAAAAATATAAAATATATATATATATAGCAGACGCTTCCGCGGACGCTTCGCTTCCTAGATTTTTGGAAAATGACGCTTCGGCGTCCCCGCTTCCAAAAAACGCTTCCGCTTCGCTCCCGCTTCGTGCAACATTGGTCCAGTTCAGTCTTTATAACACTGATCTCACCTTCTAACCAAATTCTTGGTCTTTTAACCTCATTTGCAAAAATGAGTTAAGGGATTGAGCTCTGAGGATACTGTGATCATTTTCCATCAAGCAAACAAGGGGAAATCAGTTGTTTTCACTGCCATGATTCATCCCATGAGATACATTTATTTTTGCTTGGTGTGATCTTGTATCATCTTATCAAGACAGATCATATTTCAGTGTCGATTTGTGATGCAGCACTTGACATCATATACATCTTATATCAGTTTTATTTTTATATTTATGTAGCAATATGTTTGTTTGATGTTGTTGCTTTAGATGCTTAAAAAAATGAAAAAAAAGAATATATTGTTGTATATTTTTTATTTCCCAATATCTTCTCTGACAATGGTGATAAGTTATAGTCCAGAATCTCAGCAATAAATTCAACAAGACAATAAATGTAACATTGGAATGAAACAAGGTTAACAGTAACTTGTAAGAAAAAGCATCCTTTCAGGACTGCAACACCTCTCTTCTAGCCATGAAATAAAGGTCAGAGGTCACCAATTTGGAGTGGAGGTGTAGGGGAGTCACACTTCATGTCTGTAGGGTCCATTGTAAGGGTAGGTTGAATAGGAGGTTGTCAAATAAGGAAAAGAAAACATAGAAATACCCCAAAATTTCCCTCATTTTTTCATTAGTTGAAAGATCTTTCATGAAGGTGTTGAAAATGGTAGCGTGGAAGGTCTTCTTGACTCGTGCCTTAGTCAAGAAAGACCACAATTAGTCTTCCTTTTACCATGGACAAGTTCGTGGTGAATAGGACAAGTTCATGGAGATGGTTTATTCATGCGCAGAGTTGGGGGGACAGTTAAGCGGACTTCCAAGTGCCAATTCAAATTTAGAAGAGGACGAGTGGGAGCTTCAGTTTCTAACTGAGGCAAGGACGAGTTAGAGAGTCAGTTTGACATAGTTAACAAGTCAAACTCAACTCATGTTCTAAGTTTGTACTCGCCAGATATACTACGGGTCGAATTGATAAAAGGACGATAAAGGAACAAGTTTGCATCATTATTGTTTGCATGAGTTTGTGTGAGGAGAGCTTCTTGTAGAGAGAGCATATTTTGGGGGAGCCATACGCTAAGATAGAGAGACATTCTTGTTGCAAGTTTGTGCTAAGATTAAGGAGGAAATTCCTAAATAATAGGGGCCCAATTTGTGCTAGGAAATAGAAGATTTCCCATGCAAGAAAATAGGGGCAGAGACTGCACAAAGAAGTAGGAGTTGGGTCGGGTTGCTTGTAGGGTGTTCAAGCTAAGTATAAGAAGAGAGAACAAGTGTGTTTTCTGTGAAAATTCCTAATCCTCAAGGAACCCCTACTATAGAGAATTTGAATCTACTTCACCTACTTGATTTTAATTACATTCATCAAGTTATTCTTCTGAATACTGAAGCAAATTACTTCTGTAGCCTACACTACTTAAATTTGATTACATGAAACAAGGAAACTGAGCAAAGAACAAGATACATAGGATACAGTTATTTTTGGACAAAATAGTCCCCGGAAAAACCCAATTCGGGAAAACCAGTGCAGCAGCTCTGAGGGTTTATTATTATGCAGGAGAAAATTTTGAATACAAATCTAGGATGCTCAACTAGCAATTCTTTACAAAGAAAATACTAGACAAAAGACTGGTGAAATAATCTCACCCTGTCACTGGAGAATTAATGACTAATCCTCAGCTCTGGGAGGCTCTGCATCATCTTCTGATGGACTCTGTGTCAAACTGCATCACCCTGGGCAGTTTTTATGTCACCCCTCCTGGGTATTACGCTGCCTCTCTGCACTAGATCTTCTGCTGGCTGAGAATTCGACTTTCTTGCCTCCAATCTCACACCCTGGCTTCCGGCACCTGAACTTCAAATTCCCTCTGCAGAAACTAGACTTCCCCACACTGACTGTGCTGCCTCTGCGTCAGCACTATGTAGGCCAGCGTAGCCCTCCCTTTCTCTAACTTGTATTCTCCGAAAATTCCTCCCGAAATATCACTGCCCCTCTGCTGCAAGATCTCCCCAATGGACTTTCCTCCTGAGAACTTCCCACTTCAGAAAATCGATTTCCTCAATCTCTTTGTGTGTTTCTAAATGAACCCCAAGCCTCTTTCTTATACTTTTCCTGTTGAGACTTCAACGGCCGAGATTAAGTCTCTAATCAACGGCTAAGATTAAAACATGACTTGATCCATCTCTTAGATCATTCTCATATTTTGATTAATACCCATTAATATTTTAATTTCCCTAAGTTTAGACTTAGGAACCCCATTAAAAATATTAATTATTTTAATAAAATACAATTTGGGTGGAATTTCACCAAACGGTTTCTGGGTTCTTTAGAACTCATGTGCCTTAGCCTCTCCACAATTTTTCAAGGCTAGAGCACTTCCGATGCTACCAAAAACTAACATTTTCTAGTGACAGTATTGCCTTGTAAGAGATCTATTGCTCAAACTCTACCAATAAATTCTACAGTAGAGAAGTGGGTTTTCTCAGTTGGGTTTCCCAAGAAAAATCATTGTGTTATTGTGTGATTGTGTTCTTTATCTATGTGTTTGTTTCATTGCTTATCTACAGTAGAGAAATTATGTGTCTTGGTGAAACAAAGTTAGTATCAAATTGTTCATCATAGCAACTGCTGAATTTCGTGGAAAAAATACATGGTATTAGAGAAGAGAACAACATAAAACTAGCACCAAGAAGATTAGATTTGTGAAGAACAGAGATCAGTTTGTGAAGAGCAGTTCTTTGGACAAGGAGGATGGTGTACCAAGGACTGAGAGCAGATCATTGTTTAGAGGGAGCCTCTAACTTCTCCTCATGGAAGGAAAGGATCACAATAGTGTTGGAGGATAATGGGGTGGGAGAGTTTATCAAGAATCAAATACTACCCACCTCAAGATCCCCAACAATTGGCCCAACATACTAAGAATGATATCAAGGCAAAGAGGATTATTCTAGAGGGGGTCAAAGATCATATTATTCCTCATCTCTATGAGAAGAAGACAGCATATGAGATGTTCAAAGCCATCTTGGATCTGTTTCAAGGTACCAGTGATGTCAGGAAGCTAGCTCTCAAGGAGAAGCTAAGGAGCATCAAGATGAGCAAAGGAGAGCCCATCGTCACATATCTTTCGAAGTTCACTCAAGTTCGAGATGAGCTAGGTGGTGTGGGTATCACTATACCAGAGAGTGACCTTGTGAGCTTTTCTCTATTAGGACTTCATAAGTCTTGGTATAGTTTCTAGGATGTTGTCAATGACTGAGAAAATTTTCCTAGTTGGGAAAGGTTATGGACTAATTGCATTCAAGAAGAGATCCAGAGAGGGACCAGAGATGGTAGATCAGCAAAGACACAGGACGAGGAGAAATTTGTTCTCGCAGGCAAAGCCAAGGGAAAGAAAGGCAAAGGGGAGTCTGATTTCTACTAGGAGGGCGAGAAGAAGAAGAAGGATCTAAGTAAGATCAAGTGTTTCCATTGCCACGAGTTTGGGCACTATGCTACTAAGTGTCCTAATCGGAAGAAGAGATCTAGCAAGGATCATGTGGTTGCATCAGCTGAGGTAAATGGGTTTGCTTCTTAGTTCAAGAAAGATTTCTCATTGATAGCTTGCATGGCAAGCTCATTAGGGAGCAGCACATGGTATATTGATTCTAGAGCGTCTTTCCACATGACCAGGAACAAGGAGTATTTCAGCCAGTTGAAGGAGAAGGACATGTAGTTTCAGATCGAGCCAGGAGATGATGGAAAGTATGCATCCAGGGGAGTGGGTATTATCATCTTTGAAAGGGAGTCTGGGAGCCCTCTCCATCTCTCTGATGTCATCCATGTTCCAGGCTTGAAGAAGAACCTTGTTTCAGCAGCTACCCTTGAGGACAAGGGATATGATGTCATCTTTAGCAGAGGTAAGGTGTACCTCAAACACTTAGCTTCTGGGTCAGTGAAGCAAATAGGTATGAGGATGAAGAACCTTTACAGGTTGCAGGTTGAAACATGCGTAGCCTTGAGCAGTAAGGCAAGTGGTGAGCAGGGTAGAGATGGTGAACTTTGGAAAAGGCGCATGGGACACTTTCATAATGGGGTGCTAAAGATTCTTCAACAAATAGCCACAAGAGTACCAACATGCATCTTTGACAAGAATGGAGTGTGCAAGGGATGCACGCTTGGCAAGTATGCCAAGACTTCTTTCATGGCCGAGACAGGAGAGCCAAAGGGATTTTGGAGTTGGTGCATTCAAATGTATGCAGGCCCTTCTCTTCTTCATCCCTTATGAGACACGGGTATTATGTTACTTTAATTGATGATTATTCTCGAAAAACTTGGATATTTTTTATGAAGAAGAAAGATGAGGTCTTAACCAAGTTCATGGAGTTTAAGGCCTTGGTAGAAAACCAGACCAGGAAGAAGATCAAGGCAGTGAGGAGTGACAATGGTGGAGAATATGTCTCCAATGCCTTCAAGGACTTGTGTGCGAAGAAGGGCATTAAGAAAGAGTTGATTGCACCTCATAACCCTCAACAGAATGGGGTGGCTAAGAGAAAGAACCACAGTATTGTTGGAGCGGCCAAAGCCATGTTGCATGATCAGGGACTACCTAAGTTCTTGTGGGCAGAGGCATGCAACACTGCAGTATTTATGTAGAACATGAGTCCACACAAGTTTCATGGACGAGTTACACAAGAGGAAGCTTTCACAGGTAAGAAGCCTGATGTTTCAGACTTCCATATTGTTGAGAAATCTTGCGCATTAATGATTAAGAAATTTCTCTTCTTGATAATTTCTTGTGATATTCTTTTACTTCTTGTATTATGATCTTCTCTTTGTTATATTATCAATGTGTTCTTTTCATCAAGACAATTACCAAATAAACAATAGAAGACAAGAGACACAGTATGTAGGCTTATCAGCCAAGGCCAAAACCTCTCACTCTTTGAGAGGAAAACCCAATCAGAAATTCTTCTTATCGATCTTTAATTGACGAATACCAGGACCATGAAAAATACCCTTGACTTTAGTGTCCTCCCAAGACCCTTGTCACTAGCCTCCTTGATGTTTTACCTCTTCTCTTTCTCGACTTCATTCTAGACTCTCGAACTGCACTTCTCCTTCTAGCTCTCGGCTTCCTTGATCTTCTGGTCATCGACTTCTTCTTCTTCTTGGTCTCAGCTACCTTAGTCCTTGACCTTCTCTTGTAAGCTAGTAGCCCTACCACCGAAACCCTAATATTTTCTTCTTCGGCTCCTTCCACCCATACAGGCCTTACACCCATACAATAGACATCAGCTACTTCGACTTCCTCTGGATACCTTCGGCTCTACTTTCTTCGCATGTGGGAAGACAAGCTAACCCAAAACCGAAACTGGAGTATCTTCGTTCTTGTTCTTTTTGCTTCGTTGATATGGAGACTTCTTCTAGAGGCTATCTCACACTTCTTACTTGATTTGCTTGACCGAATTCATGCCTTTCAAATGAGGCCATATATACAAGGTTGTTCATGATGCTTAGGCCGACATGATCTCTTGGACGGACGCCGACTTCATCTTCTAGATTCTTCATTCATTCTTAGGCTTATTCACTTAGGTAAGTATTTAACAAAATTATGATATTAATGTGCTTTAGGGAGTGAGATTATTAGTGTAAAGTGTAACTTTCACAAGAGAATGTCAGCTCCAAAGTCAAATGCTATCACATTAAACAACATAAGCAAATCCTTTCCACAATGAGCAATTAGAACATAAACAAGAGTATACTTTTATGCTACTTGTTAGCTCTGCTATGTTCTTTGATACTTGATGGATCAAAATAGGTGTTGAGCAGTGCTGGTTTGGGTTGTGCAAGGCTGGCAGCAATTTTTCATGTTTTCTCCTTCATTTTCCCTTTTCTCCTTATAACTCCCATTGCCTCCTTCCCCTTAAATTCTCCTCATTCCCCTTTAAGCCCCTTTGTCCTTGTTTTCCTCCCATAACCCTGCATAAACCTTTAAATCGGCTTTTGGGCGCTTTTTGTGTTATAATTTTATTAAACCCCTATAAACCCTTTTTCCCCATCCCCGCGCGTTCTTTGTTATAATTTTATAAATCCCCGATAATTTTATAAACCCCATATTAATCTATTTCTATTTTACCCCCGAACTATAGTCCTAACCCTTTTAAACACGCGCATATAATAAAATTATAAAACCCCGGGCCCGCGGCTTTACCTGTCACATCAACCCCAAATATGCGCGTTAAATCTGGGCCATCCGATCCTCCGTTTGATAATCCAACGCCATACGCAACCCCCGCTTCCATGAACTGCTCGTCCGTTAGGCAGCGGGAAAAGCGGTTTCCCCACCGTCCCGTCAGACACGCGTCACATTTTCATTCCATCGCACCACCCTGTACGAATACCGCCATAGCCCGAAAGTGGTGCGGGGAAAACCTTTTACCGCCCGTCCTGCCTATTCCCCGGCCGTTAACGCGCTTGCTCCTTTCGCTCCCGATCACCGTCGGATCTGCCGCGTCCAGATCCGACGGCCCTCATTTCTTCATCCGCCTATCTTCCGATATCCTCTGTCAAATGATCTCCACCGTCCGATTACATGATCTGACGGTCCTCGTTTATTCCATCATCCACCTCCTGATTCCTCCCGCTTCCGATCTCCGCCGTCCATTTTGTCATCCAACGGTCAATATTCATTTGCAGGTCATCGTCCAGTTTCATGCAATTTTCCAGTGTTGATAATATCGGTATCGGGAAAATATCGGCGAGGGTCCAGAAAATATCTTATCGGCAATATCGGCGAAAATATCGGCAAAATATCGGCAAATATCGGCAAGCATAAAAAATGCATAATATATTCATTTTTTTTCAGATTTTAAACATATAAAGCAATAACAACATGAAATAAACACATTGGCACATAAATATGAAGAAAACACTAATATATATGATGTCAAATAGAAATGATACATCAAAGGCGATACCAAATCCTACTGATCCCTAATAATTGTCCATTCAAGGACTCAAATGTGGAGAACCAATACAAAATAACATCACATATATAAAAGTATCTCATCATCATGAGTTATATGTAGCATAACAAATAAAAATAGCAACTATCTATCTGAAATCACTGCCCTCTCCCCCTTTTACGGGAAAACATGATGGGTTGTTTGCCAGGCTTGCCCCTAGTAATAGGAGGCCCTGACCCTGCCTCTGCACCTAATGTCAAATAATGAGTGCTAGGTATGGGGCTATGCTCTCCTATATCTATAGCAGATGGTGTTGATGCCGATGCTCCCGTAGTGTCCTCCTCCTCCTCCTACTCCTCTGAGTGCTGCTGCTCCTCTGACTCCGAGTCCTCCTCTTGCTGCCCCTGCTCTAATGGATCAACTGCCACTGGCTCTAACCATGAAGGTGACTCCTCCAAGAGGGGCTCCTCAGACTCCACCCTCCATGGAGACAATACATCAATATTTTCTAAGCTAAGTCACATGACACGAGGACACGAGACACGGAGGACACGTAAATACGAGTATTCAATACGAAACACAACGACCTGGAAACAAGACACGGGGGACACATTTTATATATATATATATATATATATACCGAAATATAGTTTTTTATCCATATTAAATTGCAGGTTGCAGCCTATCTAATCAAATTAAAATATAATTACTTCTCAAAGTTCATAGTTCACTTTAAAAAATAAATAGAATCAAAATTTACTATTTAGAAATTAGAATGTGATATGCTTGGTCTTGATTCTTGAATATTCAATGTTCATTGTTCATGTACAACTTACAAGCACATAAGAAAATAACTAAAGTCTAATCCTATTGATTTCCTCTACCCCTCTTGCGAGAAAATGCCACAGCTTTCCCTTTCCCTCTAGATGTAGATGTTGGTGTTGGTGGAGTTGCAGTGGAGTTTGCTATGCTCTAGAAGCTGAAGAACTGGAAGTAGGAGCTACAGGAGGTAGACCACGTCCTCTACTGGTGGCAGGGGTAGCCTGGGCAAGTGGTGTCACCTGGAAACATTACAAACTCCCAATCCTGAAATCCTAAAAAATTGACAAGTCTGCTGCATTTTGAATGAAATCTAAAATTCTACTTTCTCCATATGAAATCCAATGAGGCCGGAACCACTCTCAAACATCCTGAGTCATTTCATGGTAATGTTAAAAATTTAAGTAAAAGGATGAAAATGAAGATTAAGGAGAATGTCACTTTTACTTTAAGAATTTAACATTACCATGAATACCATATCAATACTAGGGCCTAGAACGCTCAAACCCTCCTTGGTAGAAACCACATAGCTCTCCCCTTCCTTCTCCAGCAACAAAAAATGAAAATGATATGGAAAAAACCAAAATCGGATTTTTATAGGCCATGCGGAAAAATTTTACAGTCACTGGGCGATATTTTCGATTATCGCGCGATATTTTCGGAAATATCGGCGATATTTCGGAAATATCGCGATATGAAATATCGCCGAAAATATCGCGATATTTTGTTGGCGATATTTCGGCTCGCCGAAAATATCGCGATATTTCCGAATATCGCCGATATTTCGGCGATATTATCAACACTGCAATTTTCAGTGTTTTCGGCTTGTCTTGTGCACGCAGAGAAAGAGACGATCCAGCGACCTGCGCATTAAAGCCCTCAACTACTGTATTCAATGCAATGTACCTCCGAAGGACAAAAAGGACCACCTTGAGCAGATAAATGACTGCAGCAGTTATTGAAAGTCATGCAGATAATACTTCACCTGTTCAAGGAGTACACCAGAGTACATTTTGCTCATTAAAACATTCAGATTGTAGCAGAAGACCCATATCTAACTGTAAATGCGGCTGGTGGTCAATTAAGACACCTCCACGCATAGCCTAGCAGAGCAATTTTGTAAACAGACTCTATATATAAAAGAAAAAATGTAATGAGGATGATGAGTGTTATTCTGTTGTAAGCTTCAATTTCTAGAGACTGTAACTACTGTGTAACCTGCAGCTTCTGGTATTAATTTCCAGCTAATGCAAGCTTCTTTTGCTGTTAATTGCTCACTTTCCACTTCTCCTTCTTGTTCCAGGCTGTGCCTATTTTACATCTATTCATGTGCTGTTAATGTTTAGCATTAGAGGGGCTGTCATCCTACCTTTGTGTTAGGATTTAGCATGTATAATTGAATTTGTTTGCAGGTTTCTGTTGTCTTGATACTAGGGAGCTGTCATCCTGTCTGTGTATTAGGAAACAGATTTATAGACCTTTTAACTGGTTGCAGCCGGCCATCACAGGGTCCTGTGCATCTGCTGGTGTGGTCAGTCTTCTCCATTATCACCTTATCCTCAAACTGTGAGTAATTGGTGGTCTAAAGCCTTGTAGTTTGGGGGTGTTCACCCATGTCTGGGGTCAATCATAGTAAAAGTGGTTATCTGGCTTGAATATGCAGCATTTGTTTCATTCATCCACCAATTTCCAACATCTTTGTTGAGTTTGTAATGTTCCCGAGCATCTCTGAGATACAACCTAGGAGAGTTTCTTGGAGTGACAACATTAATTGGCGTCGTTGCCGAGGAGAGGAGAATTGAAGCTCAGCTTCCCTGGGAGAACGACACAGCTTCAAGCTTTGATGACAAACAAGGTTTGAACACAGTTTCTGGTTGTAATCATCTGTTTGGCGACTCCATTGGAGGAAGACCATCCTTCGGCGACTCCACATTGAAGTTCTAGCTCAGTTGGTGAGAAACACCCGAAGAAATCCTCAGAAATTACCAGCTGAACCACTGCCTGAACCTGAGAAGACTGTCAAATCGAAGAAAGCATCACAGAAAGGGGCATCAGGATCAGGTAAGCCTAAGAAGTCTCATGCATCTCTGAAAGATAAAGTTGTTGTTGAAGATTTACAGTTTGAAGATTTAGAGCACAGCTCTGTTAATAAGGAAAAACCTTCAGAGATTAGTTCAGCCCCTTGTGCAGTTTGTTCCCCTTTGAATCTCATTCCAAAGAAAGCTTCCCATTCAGTCCAAAACATCCCTTTATCTCTGCCATCCATCACCTTACTCCTTACCATTCAAACTGTTACCATTCTTCCAAATATTCCAAACATGGCAGGACAACAAGCACCTACGAGCATAGAAAGAATTGTAGCTGCCAGATATGGACCATTGGTATTGCCTGTGCCTTTAAATCCTATGCCTGTGGGAGAATATCAAAAATATATGCCTAAATTTACTGGTACAGAGGGAGTAACAGCAGAAGAACACCTTGAAGCTTTTTACAGTTATGCTGATAATTTAGATATAAGTGAAAATGACGTGTGGATGAGATTTTTTGTCCAGAGCCTTGATGGAGAGGCTAGGAAGTGGTTTAGAGAATTGCCCCAGAGATCTATAACAGATATTGAAGCATTAGATGATGAATTTTTGAAGCAATGGGGAGATAAAAAGGACTTGCTATATTATCATACTGAGTTTGGTAATCTGAAGAGGGAAAATGGGGAATCAATACCTGATTTTAATAAAAGATTCAATCGAATGTATAGTAAGATACCAGCTGAGGTAAAGCCTACTCCTACCTCTGCCAAACTCACTTATGCCAATGCTTTTGACTCTGATTTCTGCTTGTTATTGAGAGAAAGGAGATGTGTTACGCTGGCAGACATGCAGGATGCAGCCTTAGAAGTAGAATCTAACATCATGGCTGCAAAGAAAATAAAAAGTCAAGTTGACAGGAGAAGACAGAGAAATCATGCATCTACTTCTTCTGCATCATCTTCAGAGCCCAAATTGGACAAAATGACTAAGATGACAGAGTCATTGGCTGCTGAAATTTCTAAGCTTAAGGTTGAGCAGAATTCAGGGAAAACAAGGCAGCATAACACATTTGCTCCAAGAAATCCCAATCCATTTAAAAGAGCAAATGAGCAGTTACAGATTATGCAGAGGGGTAAAGATTCAAAGGAAGAACAGAAGGTTAAAGCTCCTTTCCAAGATGTAGTCATGGAGGAGGAACAATTTGAAGAAAATGAGGATAAAATTCACTGCATGGAAGATAAAGGCAGCACAGCATTTTTGACAATGGCTAAGTATGAACAATCATTACTGCAGGAACAAGACAGTCAAGAATGGGATAGAGAAGTTCTACAATCTAGTGAGTAGCAGCAGAGATATAACCTGAGGTCAAATGCAAAGAATGTCAAAGAAAATCCTGCACAAAAAGTTGTTGTCCAAACAGAACCACAGAATATCAAGCAGAGAAAACCAACAGCTAATCCAGTCATCCTCAAAGCTCCAGTTCAAGAGGTGAGAAGTTCTGATAAGTCATCTTCTTCTTTCAACTTTGATTCAGAAGTTCAGAAATTGAAAATATTTGTGCCTCTGGTTGAGTTGGTGAAGAGTGAAGTATTTAGGAAGCCTATTCTTGAAGCCCTTGAGCTAGAAACCAAACAAACCTCCACTGACTCTATTAATTTGCAAGATGATAAACCTGCCATTGTGCTCAGCCCTATGATTGAACCTGCTGATAATAATTCTCCATCTTTTTATGTCTCATTGACCATTCATGACAAAATCCTCCACAATTGCCTGCTAGACACAGGGGCCAACCACAATTTAATGCCTAAATTTGTCATGGAAGAGTTAGGCCTTGATATCACTAGACACTATCATGATTTATTTTCTTTTGATTCGAGGAAGGTGAAATGTCTTGGGTTGATTAAAGATTTGGCCATTACCTTAACTTAGCTGCCCATGAAGAATATGATGATGGATATTGTGGTAGCAGATGTTCTTCCTATGTTTGGCATGCTGCTGTCCAGAGGGTGGATTAAGAGACTAGGCGGGACATTACAGAATGATTTATCTTATGCAACGGTCCCAATGTTTGGAGGAGAAAGCAGGAGATTGTACAGAGAAGCACAATTGGCATATATTATCAGTGATGAGAAGAATCCTACAAATCATCCTATATATGCAGTGGACACTGATTTTGGAGCATGTATTCTCCAAATAGAAGAATCTCAAAAGGCCGTAATGCAGCTCAGACAACCAACAGTTCAGGCTGAGAAAGAGCAAGGAAGTCAAATTTGGGAGATGTTCTTTGATGGAGCGTGTTCTAGGGAGACTGCAGAAGTAGGGGTGGTGCTAGTATCTCCACAGCAAGAAAGCATTCAGCTATCTTTTAAGCTGGTTTTTCAAGTCACAAACAACATAGCAGAATATGAGGCTTTGTTGTTGGGCCTTAATGCAGCCAAAGACAGAGGAATCAAGAATTTGAAGGTATTTGGAGATGCTGATCTGATAATTCAGCAAATAAATAAAACTTTTCAAGCAAAGCACCCAAGGCTGAAAGTATACAGAGATGAGGTATGGAGAATCAGAGATTCTTTTGATTTTTTCTGTATTTCATACATTCCTAGAGCCCAAAATCAGCTTGTTGATTCCCTTGTTGTTTCTGCTAGTCTATTTATACCTCCTATGCCTCCCAGACTAGTTTATGAAGTCCAAGTGAAATACAGACCTTCCTTGCCTGACAATGTCCACCATTGGAAAGTTTTTGAAAATGATGATGAGTTGAGTAGGTTCTTGCAAGTCATTGATGAGTTCTCTGAAATGCAAATTGACCAAGAGAATTATGCCTTGGAAGAAAACCCCCAGTCCCAGCTTAAAAATAAAATTGGTAAAGACAGCATTGTCCAGCTTCCTAGTAACCATATTCCTAAGGGTCTAATTCCTCTTGAAAGACTGTTTGACCAGAATGATGTGCCTTACAAGGCTGCCCAAAAGAAGACCAATCTACAATCTGTAAGCATGATATAGGAAGTCCAGGTCAGCCTAGGTATGTGAATTTGTCCACTCATTTGTCTGCTGATCAAAGTGCTGAATACTGCAATTTAATGAGGCAATTTGCTGATGTGTTTGCCTGGGAATATAGTGACCTAAAAACTTATGATAAGAATATAATTCAGCATAAAATCCCTCTAGAAAAAGACACTATACCATTCAAACAGAAGTTGAGACCAATAAATCCTATGCTTCTTCCTCTAATTGAGAAAGAAATTAAAAAGTCGTTGGCTGCCAAAATCATTGTTCCTCTTAGATATTCAAAATGGGTGGCCAACCTAGTGGTGGTGAGGAAGAAGAGTGGAGAAATCAGACTGTGTGTTGATTTCAGAAATCTAAACAAATGCTCAAAGAAAGATAATTATCCCTTACCAAAGATGGAGCATTTGTTGCAGAAAGTCTCAGGAGTAAAGGTGATGTCTTTCTTGGACGGATTTTCAGGCTTCAATCAGATTGTTGTGCACCCAGATGATCAAGAAAAGATTGCATTTACCACTCCTTGGGACACTTTTATGTATGCTAAAATGCCATTTGGTTTGATGAATGCTAGAGCCACCTTTCAGAGAGCTATGGATATAGCATTTGTGGGAGAGAAGGACAAATTTGTGCTTATCTACCTTGATGATATAACAGTTTACTCCAGTAGCCATCAAAATCATTTGCAGCATTTGAAAGAAGTGTTTCTGAAGTGCAGGAGGTTTGGAATATCAGTCAATCCCAAAAAATCTCAATTTGTTTTGCAAGAAGGCAAGTTGTTAGGACATGTTGTGTCTGCTGCAGGTGTTCAAAATGAGCTAGAAAGAGTAAAGGCAATACAGACTTTGTCTGTCCCTAGATCAAGGAAGGACATCCAATCCTTTCTGGGCAAAATTAATTTAATCAGGAGGTTTATTTCAAATTTCGCAGAATTGGTTAAGCATGTGACCTCTATGTTGAAGAAAGGATCAGAGATAAGATGGACTGATGCAGCAAGGAAATCTTTTGAGTAAAAAAGCTATTATGTAGGCCCCTACTTTGATTAGTTCTGATTACAGCAAGGAGTTCCACATGTTTTCTTTTGCCTCTGAAGACACCATTGCAGCAGTTTTATTGCAGGCAGATGAAGAAGGTTCAGAACATCCAGTAGCATTTTTCAGCAAGAACTTGAGGGATGCTGAACTAAGGTATGATATTATAGAAAAAAAGGCATATGCTCTTATTAAATCCTTAAAGGCTTTCAGAGTTTATATCTTGCATTCAAAGATAATTGCATGTGCCTTCTGCTGCAATAAAAGATGTCTTAACTCAACCTGATGCTGATGGAAGAAGGGCAAGATGGATTGCAAAAATGATAGAATTTAACATAGAGCTTAAGCCCACTAAACTGATCAGAGGTCAGGGTCTTGCCAAGTTATTGGCTGAAGAAAATTGCAAGTCTTTAGATATTGATTTCCTATGCTCAATGGCAGAAAACGGTCAGACAAATGAAGAAGAAGAAACAGCTAAACCAGACCGAAAGCAGTCAGTGGCCGAGAATCTAGCTTCATGTAATTGGTATGCTGGAATAATTAATTTCTTGTTGAAGCTAGAGATCCCTTTAGGATTTACTCAAAGTCAGGCCAAAACTTTAAAACTTCTGCAAGATTTTGCATTATCGAAAATCTGCTCTACTGGAGGGATCCATCTGGAATATTGTTAAGATGCCTGGACAAAGATCAGTCAAGAGAAGTGATGCAGCAGTTTCATTCCAGCATGTGTGGAGGGCACCACTATTGGAAGACTACAGCCCATAAAATTCTCAGAGCTGGGTACTATTAGCCCACTTTATTTTCTGATGTGTTTACTTTTGTTAAATCTTGTGACAGGTGCTAAAGATATGAAGGAAAACAGCAGTTGAAATCCTTGCCCCTAAAACCAATTCAGGAAAAGGGACCTTTTCAGCAGTGGGGTTTGGATTTCATAGATGAAATCAATCCGCATTCCAATGGCCAGCACAGGTGGATATTAGTAGCCACTGACTATTTGTTAAGTTATGGTATGTTCTATGCTTATAACAGTTTACTTCTTTTTCTTATTATATTCCACCGATTAGCAATCACATGTACATAAAGTAAAGTGCAGATAGAACATTAAACGATCGACAGAAAACAAGCCAAGACAAGAGACACAAGAAGTGGCGGCTAGCCAGGGACAAACCCCACAATGTGTGGAGAAACCCTTTGATCAAATCTTCTTTTATCTTCAATAATTCAGCAGAGAGAAATAATACAATAAATCTGATTCATATCAGCAGTAGCAAACCCTAGATCAGCAACATCAGCATTAGGGGCTTCATTATCAAACTAGGGCAGACCATATCTCACAAACCGACCGTCGGATTGACTTCATTCCACCACCAAAAGTTGCGGCTTTCAGAGGAGGTTCAGATGAACCTATAGCGCAGTTCCAAAGAGGAGATCTTCTAGGCCACGCAAGTCAATCTTTACTTCTGCAGTTGCAGCTTCAAATTCAACAGCTTCCGGCTTCACATGTGTGAGAGAGAGAGACCCATTTCAGCGCAGTAGAGAAGAGACTCATATCTGCGCAGTAGAGAGAGAGAGATGTGATGACATGAGTGTGTCTAAATGAGGAAAAGTCCTCTTATATTTATACACAACGTTGGTGGGTGAATAGATGCGACTGTTGGGCTTCTAAGCCTACATGAGTTGTAGGTCGGCTTGATAATAATTCCATAATCAAAATAAATTCATATCTCCATGAATACTTATCGGAATTGGATGATCTTTATATCAATCCTACCCCTCTCGACGAGAGGAATCTAATAAAAATATTATCAGCCATGAATAAGATGACCCACATGAAGTTTTGCCCTGGTTGCCAATTTTAACACTCCCTCTCAACCATGGAGAACTTCATCTGCAATCTATCTATCAGTCGTTATTATTCATCCATCAAATGCACTGCCTTGTACAGCCTGACCCTTGCCCTGCTCTGCTCTATTTTTCCTGTTCTGCTTTGTCTTGTTCTACCCTGCACTGATCTGTACTGTTTTGTTCTGTTCTGCTCTACTCTTGCATTGTTCTGTTCTACTCTGCTTTTGTCCGAATTATGAAGAAGAAGAAATGATCGAGGATGTATCATACTAACTCAAAGTCAGTCTCAGAGTATGTACCACTGGTCCCAGACCAGTCTCAACCAACCCAAAGTCAGCGTCATAGTGAGTACAACTCCAATGGTCCCAGACCAATATCATCCTCCACTGACTCAAAGTCAGTCTCAGAGTATGTACCACTGATCCCAGACCAGTCTCAACTGACTCGAAGTCAACTTCATAGTAAGTACCACTCCTACCACTGGTCCCAAACCAGTATCGCAGTCTCAGAGAGTGTACCACTGGTCCTAGACCAGTCTCAACCGACCCGAAATCAGCGTCATAGTATGTACCACTCTCACTGGTCCCAGACCAGTACTGCACTGACACGAAGTCAGTCTCGGAGTATGTACCACTGGTCCCAGACCAGTCTCAACCGACCCGAAGTCAGCGTCATAGTATGGTACAACTCCTACCACTGGTCCCAGACCAGTATCATTGATCCCAGATCAATGGAGGTCATCCTAGCGTAGGGAGTACGGTAAATAAAACGATGCGCCAATCGGTACTACTATGGTCCCTAACTTCATTTCCCTGCTCATTGATCAGATGAGAGGTACTTCCCATGAGTCCCAAACTGCATGGGTAGGATGCCTCGACAGGAGAACTAATCAATCCTGTCCTCACAGGAGAACACATCAATCCTGCTACAATCGTCGTGGAGAACACATCAATCCAGGCTGCCATGGAGAACACATCAATCCAGGCCTCACAAGAGAACTAATCATCCTGCTACACAGGAGAGCGAATCATCCTGTTCCACAAGAGAGAGAATCATCTTGTCCCACAAGAGAGCGAATCATCTTGTTCCAGTGTGCACCACCAGGGGAGGGTGAGCACCCTGTGGTCACATGTTGCTCCAGTAGGAACCGCAAGCCCTCAGAGCTCCCAGAGCTCAATGTATGCAACATGCAGGACCCTTGTACAAGGGTTTCTTGCCGACTCCAAGTCGTTTGGGAAAATCACAGATTAGATCTTTCCTTGAGGCTTTGACAAGGTGTACCAACCTGTACATCATCTTAATGTGATGGAGCTTCCTTGCTCATCGACTTACCATATCCCAGATGATGTCTATCTGCTGGAGCAATTGACGAATATGGGATTCCTCAATAATTGAATCCCACCTCTGGTTGTTACAGAGAATCACAGTGGTATCCAATGTAAATCCAAACAGCTCACTGAAGAGCTTTCGCAACCAGACTGCCTCACACGAGGTTATGCTAGCAACAATATATCCTGCTTCGCCGATGCTCAAAGCCATCGACTTCTGCTTCCTACTCATCCAGGATATCGAAGTAGATCCCAAGGTGAAACAGTACTCGGAAGTGCTAGTACGGTCCACCACACTGCCTGCCCAATCAACATCAGTATATCCAAGTAGTCTCACATCTCCGGCAGTGTATCTTAATCCATGAGAGATTGTGTCCTGAAGACATCTCAGAAGATTCCTGGCATCAATCCAGTGAGGCTCAACCAAATATGAACTCACAATGCTAACTGCAAAACATATGTTCGGACGGAGGTTCACCAAGAACATCAATGCGAATGAGTTTTTGAAACTCAGAGGCATTTCCCAAGTCTGGTCTGACATCACTACCATATAACTTCTAAAAGTTAAGATCCTCGAGGTAGTCACAGGCTTGCAGTCCATCATGTTGAATCTTTCCAATATATTTACCACATATTTTCCTTGAGATTGGAAAATTTCCCTTGGCTTCTGCCACACTTCAAGTCCTTGGTCCTTCATTTCAAATTCAGAAGCCATCTCCCTCTTACATTTGTGAATGAGAGGGTTTGCACCTGTTAGAAAGAGGTCATCCACATGCAACACCAGTATGATAGGCTTGTCATCTTCAACCTTAAAGTAAAGGTTAGGATCGGCTTCACTCCTAGTGAATCCCAACTTCATCAAGTAGCTATCGATCCTCTCATACCATGCTCGGGGTGCTTGCTTCAGCCCATAGAGAGCCTTCTTCAACCTGCATACATGAGATTTTCAATCATAAATCTCAAATCCTTCGGGTTGCTCCACGTAGACCTCTTCTTTGATCAAACCGTGCAAGAACACAGTCTTGACATCCATCTGATGCAGGTTCCATCCTTGTGAAGTCACAAGGGCTATGATCAAGCGGATGGTCGTATATCTGGCAACAGGTGCAAATATCATAATCTATACCTTCCTTCTAGGATAAACCACGAGCAACAAAATGAACCTTATACTTTTCCATACTTCCATTTGCTGCATGCTTTATCTTGTAAAGCCATTTTGAAGTAACAATTGTCTTGTCCAGGGTCTAGGAACTACTTCCCAGACATCATTCTCCATAATAGACTCATATTCTATGGTCATAGCACCCTTCCATAGTTAATGCTTGATGACATCTGAGAATGATGAAGGTTCATTTTGTATGATCGTGCTCATGATGGTCAGGTATCCCTGATACATGTTAAGTTTCTTACTTGAATGCATCTAGTCATTAATTCCTCGAAACCAGGAATTACATTATAGTTCAAAAGAGTAGTCCTGAACACATACCATTCAAATGGAAATCCTCCAAGAGTTGTGAGTGCCATTTCTCTGTCAGTAATAGTTTCCCCAATAAATAGGAGATCGTTCTTGATCTCGGTGATTCTTAAGAAGTATGCTTGCATACTTTCATCTTTACCCTTCTTGATTTCCCTCAGCTTATTTCTAAGAAACAAAACTTGATTTGCATCATTAACTTTAAATAAACTCACCAGTCTATCGTAGATTTCCTTGGAGGTGTTTAGTTCAGAGATGTAGGCCACCAAGTGCTTGTCGATAGAGTCCCGGATGATCTTCTATTGTTTTGACTTCTCCATTTTTTTATTTGTTCCAGGCAGCAGCGGATGCATTTGATGGAGGCTCAACAATATTGCCTCTCACATGATCCAACACTCCTTGATTCTCAAGGGTTAGATCGATAGACATCTTCCATCCGTGATAGTCAGCTTTCTCACGGAGCTTGTCTTCAGCAGGAAAGAGTGTTGAGGACCCCATAGTTCTTTTAGGATAGCCTTGCCAATCTTCTCTTCGATTATTGCTCTTGCTCTTGCTCGACCTTTGTCTTCACCTCAGCTCCGATACCATGTTAAGTTATGGTATGTTCTATGCTTATAACAGTTTACTTCTTTTTCTTATTATATTCCACCGATTAGCAATCACATGTACATAAAGTAAAGTGCAGATAGAACATTAAACGATCGACAGAAAACAAGCCAAAACAAGAGACACAAGATGTGGCGGCTAGCCAGGGACAAACCCCACAATGTGTGGGGAAACCCTATGATCAAATCTTCTTTTATCTTCAATAATTCAGCAGAGAGAAATAATACAATAAATCTGATTCATATCAGCAGTAGCAAACCCTAGATCAGCAACATCAGCATTAGGGGCTTCATTATCAAACTAGGGCAGACCATATCTCACAAACCGACCGTTGGATTGACTTCATTCCACTACCAAAAGTTGTGGCTTTCAGAGGAGGTTCAGATGAACCTATAGCGCAGTTCCAAAGAGATCTTCTAGGCCACGCAAGTCAATCTTTACTTCTGCAGTTGTAGCTTCAAATTCAACAGCTTCCGGCTTCACATGTGTGAGAGAGAGAGACCCATTTCAGCGCAGTAGAGAAGAGACTCATATCTGCGCAGTAGAGAGAGAGATGTGATGAGATGAGTGTGTCTAAATGAGGAAAAGTCCTCTTATATTTATACACAACGTTGGTGGGTGAATAGATGCGACTGTTGGGCTTCTGACCCTACATGAGTTGTAGGTCGGCTTGATAATAATTCCATAATCAAAATAAATTCATATCTCCATGAATACTTATCGGAATTGGATGATCTTTATATCAATCCTACCCCTCTCGACGAGAGGAATCTAATAAAAATATTATCAGCCATGAATAAGATGACCCACATGAAGTTTTGCCCTGGTTGCCAATTTTAACACTATTTCACAAAGTGGATTGAGGCAGTCCCTACCAGGAAGGCTGATCATAGGGTGGTCATGAAGTTTTTAACAGAAAACATCTTCAGCAGATTTGGTTGTCCACATAAGTTAATAACAAATAATGCAGCAGCTTTCAGGGCAAAAGAACTGGTGGAAATGTGTGATTCAATGGGTATCAAACTTGTTCATTCCACTTCCTATTATCCACAGGGAAATGGTCTAGCAGAATCCTCTAATAAAAGCCTGATCAAGATAGTTAAAAAGTTGTTGGAAGACAATAAAAAGAATTGGGATTCAAAGCTCAAGTATGCATTGTGGGCTGACAGAATGACCATTAAAAAATCCACAGGTAATTCTCCTTTCACGCTGGTATATGGTACTGAGGTTGTATTTCCAATTCAGTTAACTCTACCTGTGGCAAAATTCCTTCAAGAAGAGCAGGATGAGGAAGAACATATGACAAAGAGGATCACTGATCTGGCAGAAATACATCAGATTAGAGAATAGCTGGTTGAAAAAGCTGCAGCATATCAAAAAAGGATCAAGGAAGCCTTTGATAAGAAAGCAAAAACAAATAATTTTCAGGTTGGTGACTTGGTTTTGAAATGGGATGCACTAAAGGAAAAGAAAGGCAACCATGGGAAATTTGATGCTTTCTGGACAGGGCCTTTCATTATTTCACAGGTTCAAGGGAACAACACCTTCATACTGAAAAGTATGGGAGGAGAAGCAGTTTTTGATGGCCTAGTTAATGGGCGATTTTTGAAAGTTTATGTTGTCTAAGGTCTTTGGCCTTAAAGGCTGTAAATATTTTGTTTTTATCAGTTTTGTGCAGGCAAAGTAGACTCCATGCCCAATGGAACACTAGGAATTTTGATTAGTTTGCTTTCAGCTGGAAAGGCAGTGGTCTGTAGGTTCTTGAGACCTCACAGGGAGGATCTCATCCCCAGAAGGAGCCAGTGTTAGCTCTGCTATGTTCTTTGATACTTGATGGATCAAAATAGGTGTTGAGCAGTGCTGGTTTGGGTTGTGCAAGGCTGGCAGCAGTTTTTCATGTTTTCTCCTTCATTTTCCCTTTTCTCCTTATAATTCCCATTGCCTCCTTCCCCTTAAATTCTCCTCATTCCCCTTTTAAGCCCCTTTGTCCTTGTTTTTTCCTCCCATAGCCCCGCATAAACCGTTAAATCGACTTTTGGGCGCTTTTTGTGTTATAATTTTATTAAACCTTTTTTCCCCATCCCCGCGCGTTCTTTGTTATAATTTTATAAACCCCATATTAATATATTTCTATTTTACCCCCGAACTATAGTCCTAACCCTTTTAAAACACGCGCATATAATAAAATTATAAAACCCCGAGCCTGCGGCTTTACCTGTCACATCAACCCCAAATATGCGCGTTAAATCTGGGCCATCCGATCCTCCGTTTGATAAACCAACGCCATACACAACCCCCGCTCCCGTGAACCGCTTGTCCGTTAGGCAGCGGGAAAAGCGGTTTCCCCGCCGTCCCGTCAGACACACGTCACATTTTCATTCCATCACACCGCCCTGTACGAATACTGCCATAGTCCGAAAGTGGTGCGGGGAAAACCTTTTACCGCCCGTCCTGCCTATTCCCCGGCCATTAACGCGCTTACTCCTTTCGCTCTCGATCACCATCGGATCTCCCGCGTCCAGATCCGACGGCCCTCATTTCTTCATCCGCTATCTTCTGATATCCTCTATCAAATGATCTCCACCGTCCGATTACATGATCTAACGGTCCTCATTTATTCCATCATCCGTCTCCCGCTTCCGATCTCCGCCGTCCAGTTTTTCATCCAACGGTCAATATTCATTTGCAGGTCATCGTCCAGTTTCATGCAATTTTCAGTGTTTTCGGCTTGTCTCGTGCACGCAGAGGAGGAGGGAAGCCACGATCCAACGACCTGCGCATTAAAGCCCTCAGCTACTGTATTCAACGCAGTGTACCTCCGAAGGACAAAAAGGACCACCTTGAGTAGATAAATGACTGCAACAGTTATTGAAAGTCATGCAGATAATACTTCACATGTTCAAGGAGTACACCAGAGTACAGAAAGAGCCATTTTGTTCATTAAAACATTCAGATTGTAGCAGAAGACCCATATCTAACTGTAAATGCGGTTGGTGGTCAATTAAGACACCTCCACGCATAGCCTAGCAGAGCAATTTTGTAAACAGACTCTATATATACCCAGAGAAAAAATGTAATGAGGTTGATGAGTGTTATTCTGTTGTAAGCTTCAACTTCTGAAGACTGTAACTACTGTGTAACCTGCAGCTTCTGGTTTTCATTTCCAGCTAATGCAAGCTTCTTTTGTTGTTAATTGCTCACTTTCCACTTCTCCTTCTTGTTCCAGGCTGTGCCTATTTTACATCTATTCATGTGTTGTTAATGTTTAGCATTAGAGGGGCTGTCATCCCACCTCTGTGTTAGGATTTAGCATGTATCATTGAATTTGTTTGCAGGTTTTTGTTGTCTTGATACCAGAGCGCTGTCATCCTGTCTGTGTATTAGGAAACAGATTTACAAACCTTTTAACTGGTTGCAGTCGGCCATCACAGGGTCCTGTGCATCTGCTGGTATGGTCAGTCTTCTCCATTATCACCTTATCCTCAAACTGTGAGTAATTGGTGGTCTAAAGCCTTGTAGTCTGGGGGTGTTCACCCATGTCTGGGATCAATCATAGTAGAAGTGGTTATCTGGCTTGAATATGCAGCATTTGTTTCATTCATCCACCAATTTCCAACATCTTTGTTGAGTTTGTAATGTTCCCGAGCATCTCTGAGATACAACCTAGGAGAGTTTCTTGGGATAACAACACTACTTATGTTCTTATGATATTCAATGAGCTATAAGTGTACTTTACACCTGCAGTGAGTAAATTTAATTGAGAGCTCTTTAGATACAAAGTATGAGATGTCTATCCATGCAAAATGTGAGCAATAGAAACCCAAATGTCAAACCAATTTTGCCAACGCAAGATCTTGAAATGAGTTTAGCCTTTCTTTTATGCAAATATCACTGTTATATCAGAACTTATGATGCATTTTATACTAGAGATAATGGTGATCAAAACTTGTATATTTTTGCCAAATAATGAATGCCTAATTCATGCAATGCTTTGTAAATTTGTTTAGATGACTTATAGATGAATTATATGTCACTTATATGGATTTTGGATTTTTCACCACTATTGGGAAGTAATTATCTTGCTGTAGAAAACAGCGAGGACAACAGGGTTTAGAGATCAAACCCTTAGGCCTTGAGACCTTGGAGATAGATGGAGTACTTGCCCACAATTTCTCCTACCTGCAACCACCAAATTTGTGCCCAATACTGCTGCAAGAAGTAAATAATTAGCTTAGAAATTAAATGACCCAAACAGAGATGGAAAGAGGGCAAAGGAGGGCTAAGAAGAAGGCTAGAATGCCAACAATTGGCCAAGGAAAGGCAGTGACTAGGGAACAAGGCCAGTTAGGCCTGCGGTCAAAGGGGAAGGAGGCCTTAGACTCTAAAGGCCTGTCACAAGCCCTAAGAGGGTTGCAGCCTAGGGAAAGAAGGGGCTAAGGTGCTAGAAGAAGCCTTAAGGCCTACAACCTAGGGTTCCAAGGTCTTAAAGGCCTGCTGCAAGCCCTAAAGGGGTTGCGGCTGGGAGAAAGAGGGAGTCGAAGGGGAAAAGGAGGGAGATAGGTAAGGAAGAAAGGAGAAAGAGGGCGGCTGAGGAAGGAAAGAGGCCACAAAAGCCTATGGCCAGGCTTGGAAGGCCCTAAAAAGATGACGACAGGCCCCAAAGGGGCTACGCTAAGGCTTGAAAGGCCAAAATAGGCCTGTGGCCTAGGACTGGAGAGAAAACAAGAGTTGTGGCTAGGATAGGAGGGGAAGATATTGGGCCTAAAGGCCCTAAAAAAATTTTGAAACCCTCAAAAATTATTATTTTCTTCAGATCTTCAATAATCACCCAAATCACTACAAAATTCCTTGACGTTGGCTCTGCAAAAAATTGGACTAGGTCTTACTCACAAGGGCCTAGATCTAGCTCAAACCCCAGCAAATCTTCTTGAAATAGCTTGGATCCCACCTGCACAATTAAAAATAAAAATACCCAAAGCCCCAATATATACAAAAATTGAAAATAAACCCCAAGCCCCAAATAGTTGCAAAACAAGGGTTAGAGAATATTATTCTACAAAAATTATTTTAAAAAAATAATTTACAAAATATATACAAACATACAATGCTTGAAAGATTTTTTGAAGAATAATTTTTATAACAATGATAATGGTTTGATGTAATTGGAAAGATGGATATTAACCACTGCCTTAGTGAAGTAAGAAAATCATATAAATTTCTCAAAGCCCAAACAAGGTCAGTCTGTGCCCACTGTCTATGAACTTGGAGCCCAAGGGTTGGGGAGCCTGCAAACTCTATATATTTTTTTCAAGAAAACTTGTTAAACATATGGTGAATCAAATCACCTAAGATAGACCCAAAATCTATTGGAATGTTCTTATCACCATCTAATGTATAAACTTAAGCACAATATAGGAAAGCACGTACCACAGATCAATGAGACAAAGACACCATGAACTGAACCCCAAAGTCTTTTATTATGAATTTCAAATGTTCTAAGTAGAACAGTGGTTTCACACCAACATTTACAAAATTACATCAGCCAAAGATCACGGATAGAAGCAAAAAGCCTTCTATTTATAGAGAAATCCCTCCAAGTGGAAAATAACGACTAGTTGGCTTAATCCTCATCAAAGTAATCTCGACCATTTATAAATATTTGATCATCTTTTAATCTTTGTCGTCGAAAATATTTATTTTTGAAGAATTTTCGAATTTCTCGATAAAAACATTTTTTATTAATCCAAAAATAATTATTTTGGATTAATTTCCTCAAACAATTGACTTTCACTTAACCATCAAAGTCCAAGGGTTCAATTTTGCTTAAAATATCCAATTTTGCCTTATGGGGGACCTTTAAAAAATAACTTATTTTTGAACCACGAATTTTTTGGTCATTTTTCACTTAGAGAAATTAATTTCTCTAGAATTTATTTTTTGACTCTAAATTAATTAATTTTCTGGCTTGGGATTTAATTTTTATTTTTGCCAGAAAAATTGGTTGACACAAGAGGGGATTAATTATTTTTCCACCCTCAAATACTTTAGCCGTGGTGTCTGATTGCGAGGGACTATGCACCAAAATATGTTTTACATCAAATAATTACAATTTCAACCCTCAAATGGGGATACCCATTCACTATAAACCCTCCTAATATTTACCCAATTTTGCGACACAATATGATCTAGTAGACCAAATGATCTGCAATAAAATAATTTAGCCAAATAGCTTAAATTATTCCCAAATCACTTTTACAATAGACTCAACTAAGAACACTAGAACTCACTTAAGACTTTGTCAATAAATTACACCCTAGCTTTAGGATTTAAGCTAGAGGGAAAAACTTTGTCGATTATCCGTGTTTAGAAACACACAATTCGGTAAGACGAAAAACCTCCTAGGATTAAATTCATTGCCAAAATCAAAGGCTTACTTAGGTTGTTACATAATAAAATGATCGTATTAGCATCATTTACATTATAACTTGCAGAAATTGGGTTTACAATGACATAAGAACTGGCTAGCTGATGATTCTAAACGTTGAAAATTTTTGTACAACTGCTTCCTTGGACTTGTGACAAAATAGGTGCAACATCTGGCTCCATATGGGGACACATTGCTTCATTGAAGTGAATTGACAATCCAAAATCATGTATCCAAGAAAAAAGAAGTCCTCAAATAGATATCTGCTCACGATCAAAATCATCATGCATATATAGAATCTCTGTTGAAATAGAGAAATCAACTCTAACAAACTCAAATGTACAAACATATAACATAAGTGCATAAAAAGGAAACTAACTAATGACATAAATGAAAGGGAGTCAGGTTAGAGATACTATATAAAGATGCCCTATGGCATCAAATGTCTTCAACATAGTGCATACTGAGCATCTGCCGACTTTCTGGCAAGTTTGTGGGTTGCTTCTCTGATGTGCCATGTTGAATTTTGAAGATCCTGGGACATTGACTTATCTGTATATCGAGCTTCTCTTAGCCATTAGATGCATCAAACCTCTTCCTTCTTCTTTTCTGCTTTTTAGTTTTCTTCCCGGTGGGATGTGATGTCAATAATGGGACCAGTGAATATTTTATGTCTTGATCTTGAAAATGCTCGGATGAAAGATCAAAAGAATTTGAAGTATGCCCAATATTATTCTGAATATACTGTGTCAAAGGTGATACATAAGTTTGATCTTTCTCAATTCCTTTTTCAACCATGGCACTTCTAGTTAACCTATTTCTAATGGGGCAGGTGACCTCCTCGCAATGAGATGGGAAATGCTTCAGTGAGCTGGGAGGCTTGTGATCTGATCTATGCTGAAATTTTTGCTCTTGTGTCTTTTCCATGATTTGCAACTTATTCTGAAGAGTGATCTTTTCATTTCTTATGGCATCCATTTGGTTAGAATGTTCATCCTTCATAGCATTAATCTCCTTGGCATGGTTTTCCTCCATGGTTATCAACTGGTCTTGAATGGTGGTCATCTTAATTTCCATGGTTTTCAATTCCTCAACATGTTGTTCTTCTGTGGCTAATAACATGTTCTGAAGACTGACTTCCCTGTCTTGCATAGAGCTCATTTCTTTCTCACGGTTTTCCTTTATGGTGCTCAGCTCTTCAACATGTTTTTCTTCTATAGCTATCAACTTGGTGTGCATGGATCTCATTTCCTCAGAGTGATTCTCTTGGTTGAGCTTCATGGTTTTCATTAGTTGATCTTGACTGAATTGCATGTCTTTAATCATTTGATTTAATTCCTTGATAAGATGTTTATCATTTTCTTTTTCATCATCAGTATCAATTTGATCCTTCATCCTTGCCCTTCCACTATCGACGATTTTTCTTGCAATGGCACAAGGGGATTCATCATGGAAATGGTCGCAAGGTCTACAATATGGAAAAGGTTGAAGCGGCGTGTTCTCTTGAACCCTTTCCGCGATAGTTATGTCCTTTACAAGGTCATCTTTCTTTATACTGTAATTAGTGGAAAGCGAATCCTTTAGATCTCTATATCCATCTTTAAAAGCATTGATGATGGCTTGTAAAGAATCAAAAAAGTTGTCAGGGAAATCACAAAACCACTTCTTAGCATCATCATCCAAGGAAAGGACAAAGAGTTGCATCCTGACGTCTTCATAACGTCGAGAATCACAGAACATTTCCATAAAATGATCAAACTTATTGAGATGATTTCTAGCAGTGATTGCATTATTAACCGTCAAAGAAGGCAATTTATTAATGGAATTTACTGGAATATCATGAGGAATGTTAGTAAAACGCAAAGGGGCGAACAAGTCATTCATGATGACTTGCTTAAGGGAAAAAGGAGCTACTGGATGTCAGAGAGAGAGATCCTTGTTCAAAAAAACAAGAGATCCACAAGAAGCGAGATTCTAGTAGAAATTCTTGTAAAAAAAGAAAGAAATTGAGTCACTACTTGAACATGAATCTAGCTCAAAATCCAAAAGGCAAAGATCGAAAAGTTAGTTGGGGAGAAGCAGATGGATATTATGGAGGGCTTCCTATCTGAGAAAATGAACGCTTACTAGAATGCAATTTGTTCGACCAAGTTCTGAGAGTGAGGTTGACCAACCTTGCCGACACCATATACATCACTCCCCTCCACTCATTTTAACCCCATTCATCACTTTTCCCATTCGATTCCACATGCTGGGTCCACATAGGGTTAGCCTCCACCTCCCCTTGTCCACACTTTAGGTCAGGCCCAAAACAATGCCCAGAGGTTGATGCAACTAAAAAGAAAAGAAAAAGCACAATTTGGCCACTCACAATAGGATATGTACCACAAAATGCAAAAGATGGTCGGCACATACAAAATTAACACGTGGGCAAAAGCCAAACATGAGCTCTACCCCTCATTCATGGCCATCACCCTGGTTCTTATGGGCCCTAGATGAGCCCCCTTCACTTTAAGGAACCCATGATTGTCCCAACCCCTAGTGGGCAATGACTTGCCCCACCTTAAAAGGGGAAATCTACTATTATATCCTACACTTCATGCTCTCATCCCCTGGAGCCTCGAGCGGTTATAAAAAAAATCAATCAAAGGCAAAAGGCATATGAAGCAGGGTGGAAAAACAAAGGCCGAGATAACTGATGTACCACGATTTGTTCCCTCCTACACTCATAGACCCAAGTGTCGGCTTCCCTCATCATAGTTACCCTTGTACCATGACATGTGGCCAGGAGCCTTCCCCTGATCCCCACTCTGTTCCATCACTATATCACATGCCACCTACCCATTGATGGATATACCATGGACATGTCACCCCCTTTAAAGGTTGAAACCACCTAATAGGGTCTTTGGTTAACCCCTTTATTAAGCTTGGAAACACCTCTACATGCCAAAGCCCACTATCGAAGGGCATGCCACCATGAAGTGCCCAATTGATTCCATGATTTGTAAGCTCTTTTACTTCATTACTATAATGGTTTGTTGTATTAGAGGGCAAGGGGACACATTGGATCTTATGCAGGATTGCAGGTGGGTCTCCATTTGGGGTTTGGTCTCCCTATATGGGGTCCAAGCCCTCCAGAGGGTCACATTGGCACTTGTAGGGTGAGCGTAGAGAGCCATGGGCCTCCACCATAGCAGAAAACACTTCATGGATCCCTAGAACCATTCAGTGATTGCTCGTGTTCCACCTTTTGGATGAGGATGATGCACCTGGTTCACCATGTCTAGCCGGCTCCACACTTGCATCATACACTTGGCAGATGTTCCAAGGTCCAGATGAGGATGTGTCTCACTACGAGAGACAAAAGGAGGGCTTATGTCATCATCCTAGCCCTTACAGATGGTTTACAAGCATTATCAATCCACTTGGAGACCCATGAGGATGTCATTGTGCCCCCACACCCACTTGGGAGCACCACATGTGACTTGTTTGGAAAACAACGCCCAACCCCTTGTCCACTATGTTTGGAGCCTTTTCACTCAACTTGGCACATTTTGACTCCATCAGGCCCCCTCAATGGCCCAATAATTCATCATATTCATTATTTTTCCGTCTTGAGAGGTTATTCTTTGTATTATTGAGCTATCTTGGTGGGCTTGAATGATGTTATGATGTTGTCTTTAGGCACATACCCCATCCGGATGTTCACAAGGTATTTCCTTTTAGGACCATTCCCCTCTTGGATTTACACATCCTCAAGGAATCTCCTCTTTGACTACTCTTGTCTTGGATGCCCTACCTCATCCTCAAAGAGTATCGGTTCCCGAGACTACTTCTATCCCAAGAAGTATCGGTCTCATATGCTTACCCAATCCTCCATTCTTTCTTCATGATGTGAAGACAAGAATGATGTGTCTATCTCTCCCTCTCAACTAGGGAGAATCTACTCATCGAAAACACTCCCTACTTATGGACTTGGTTGATAAGTAGGAATACTCATTCCTTTACATGAAAGGAATATACCCAAGCTCCCTCTTAACTAGGGACTTGTTTCCAACAACAGTTATCTATTCTTCTGTGGAGATCATGGTACTATCAGTTGCTTGTAGGGCTCCTTTTTTTGCATCATCATGTCATGAATAAACTTCAACTTCTACATCATGGAGCCATCTTCTTCCATAACTTCTTTGTAGGGCTTCGACCATCTTTTTCATCACTTTCCTTCAAAGAAAAAATTGAGTATAGAACTAGTCATGCCATCCTTCTTATCATTGAAAGTGACCTTCTTTGTCATCATCTGGTTATCCTTCATACTGCTACCTCTTCCAAGTCATGTTTCTTTCAGAATCATCCATCCAAATTTGTGTACTAGTAGTAGGAGAATTTCTACAACCTTCTATTGGTAGCCCTGTTTCAATCCAACCAAATGCTTTCTTTTAAAAATCAAAAGTGAACATTAAACTGAAATTACCTCTTTATGATGGCCTTCTGTCCAATCATTTTCTTTTGCAACATCAACATCCTTTTCTATACAAATCCATCTCCAAGTTGCCAAGGTTATCCTTCTTCATCATACTTATCAAGGTTTTTCATAACTTCTTCATGGAAATGTCATAACCAATCCTTCTTTACATCAAATGTTGATTGTCCATGTAGATGCATCTTACAAACTCTATTTTCAACTTCTCCACACACTGCTTCCTCAGGATTTTAAGACATAGCTCCTTTAAAGGAACAATTGCTGCCCACTACCTCATATTCTTCATGAGGTCATATAATGTTGACTATACCAATATGTAGAAGAGTTCAAGACATATTATATCTATGCCTTCATGCATCAATCATAAACGAGTTTTCTTCTTCAAACATGCTCATGAGATAGAGCATTTCAATCATCCTTTTCTGAAACAAAATGAAGACATGACTTTGTCTATCTATCAAAAAGTTATCAAATGTATGCATACCTCTTTCTTCGTATGGTCATCTAGACTTCCTTTAGCAGCTTCCTTTTCCCTTGTTTGAAGATGGGAAATACTTCAATCAAACCATTATGTTGCACTTCCTGTCATCATACCTTCATCCTTCTAAACTATGGATCCCACATTAAGTGGAATGTAGACTATCTATGTAACATTTGCTTCTTCAAGTAGTGATGAACCTTTTCAACAAAGATTCTTGTGGAGGACCTTGATGATCCTTTTTTGCAAATACTTCATTCTAATGATGATGAGGTGTGATGAGCTCTTATCTTCCAATCTTGCTAGATGACTTGCTTCAATCATGCAAACTGCTACTTCAGCTATCCTTTTATGCTTCTAATATGATGCCATCTCAATACTGCTACAATGCATCCTATTTTAACTGCAATGCTTTTCTACCATGATTGTTATCTGAAAATGAACTTCAATATATGAGAGACCTTTAATAGTAGAGGTCTCTCACTTCTTCTTTCTTTGCTTTCTTTTCATTAGGTTCTTCCACTTCTTCGGTTACATGGGCTTCACTTCTTTCTTTCCTTTTCTTGTTGCCCTTCTTGAGTTTAGGACAATTCCTCTTGTAGTGCCCATATTCATTACATTCATAACACTGAATCTTAGACATGTCAACTTTCTTTTGAAATTTCTTTTGAGGCTCAAATTTTCCAAACCTTCCTTGACATAGCTACAAATGCTTGTGTTGGCTCATTTGATTCAACGTCATCCTTTGCTTTTAATCTTGTTTCTTCAATTTTGCATAGAGCCCATAGGTCATTGAACAGTGTAGCTTCCTTCTTTGCATAAATGCTTGATACAAAGTTGCCCCATTCTTTTGGTAATGCATTTAATACACAGGTGGTCATCTCTAGATCTGACATGGTTTCTCCTAGCTCTTGTAGATGATATTTTATTTGTGATATCTTCATGAGATATGAAGCTACCCTTTTATTCCTTTATTACTTTCATTTTGTATAATTCAGTTCTTAAGGATATGATTTCTCCAATTGTACTTACAAAGTATAGATCTAAAAACTTTTCATAGATTTCTTTTGAAGACTTCAATTTTGATACAAAGGAAATGAGAGAATCCTTGATAGATTCAATGAGGATTATTTGAGCCCTTATTTCTCCTTTCATATATTTTGATAATGCTTGAGCCTGATCTTGAGGAGGCTTGGTGATGGAGCCCATAACGTAATCAAAAATTTCATTTTCTATGAGAATCAAATCTATTCTCTTCTTCCATGCAAGACAGTTTGATGTCCCAACAAGTTTGTTGTTTTCCTTGTAGAAAGTAGTCATTTGATTCATAGATTGAGACATGAATATAAAGTACTTACTTGACAAATGAAGATGCCTCCTTGATGATGATGTCTTCCACTAGAGTGTGAGCTTTAGAATAAGGGAGGGATGATCTTCCTTCTTCGAAAATGACAATGCTTCTTTTTCAAGATGCTTGAGGTGTGATCCTTTCTTCAAAGGTCACTTGTCTTCTTTCTCCTTCTAATGTTGATGTAGAATGTGGGAGGCTTTCCAAGATGCTTCAAGTGTGTAGTGACTTTCCTTCTTCTAGATGATGAGATGGAGGTGTGGTCTTTTAGGTCCTCTTTATTTTTTTAAGAGACCTTTCTTTAAGATGATGATGAGGCCTTGGGATGTGATGACTAGTTCTTCTTATTTCTTCTCCTCTTATGTCTGGCCCTTTTGCATTCTTTTCAATTGATATGTTCTTCAAGCTGTCTTTCCTTATCACCTTAGCTCTGATACCATGTTGAGAAATCTAGGGCAGCTAGATTAACGGTGATTTCTCTTTACTTTGATAATTGTTTGTGATGTTCCTTACTTCAAATTGTAGTATTTATAATTAGCTTATTATTCTCTTGATTATTATAGTTTTCTTATCATCAAACAACTACCAAATATGAAGATCAATAGACAAAAAGGACAAAAGATGTCGGTTGCTATCGAGGGCCAAAACCTCTCCTAGAGAGGAAAACCCACAATAAATTCTTCTCTTTTTATAGAATCTTCAAATGATGAATTCCAAGACCTTTAGACCCAAGACTAAACCCTTCCAAGACCAAGTCAACCTTATGTAGATGAGCTTCTCTTTCACAAAGTCAAACCTTCTTGAAAATGCATAATTTCGACCCCAGCAGTATATTTCGGCCTTTTCTGCAAGTCTGCAACTTTCAACCCTCCTACAGTTGTTGTAATTCGCATGTGTGGGTGATTAGGGCTTCTTTCAGGCTTCTCTTCTCCTTTGCTTGAGTTGCTTCTTCCTTCTAGGCTAGTAGACCATCAAATAAGCTTCCTCACTTCAAAATTTCGGTCCTTCTTAAGAGATCAGAAATTAGGGTTTGTAGGTGCAGCAAAAACCCTAGTCTCCTTCACACGTGTGAGAGATAGAGAGAAAATTTCAGATTTTTCGGCCTTCTTTCTTTCTTCTAGATCTTTGCTTGCCTTCCTTTCTTCTTGTCTTGCTTCCTTGATCGAATGATGAGGTAGTTTTTCAAATGAGGTTGATGGCTTCTTATATATAGGCTTCTAAGGAGGACAAATAGCCCTAATGAGGCCGACTTCTTCACTACCAGGCTGACTTGGTCTTGGAAGGGTAGATCTACATTTTTTACTCAAAAATAAATACTTTGACTTGTTACAAAATGCCCAAAGGGGTCTTTTACATAAGATAATGACTCTATTGACTCCATGACTCTTTAACAATCCCTAGAAGCACACAATGGGTGCTTTGACCTAAAATAAAAATAACCTTGGGCATGAAACTCATCTTATAAAATAACAATAATAATTTCTTTCTTTCTTTTTACAAAATATACAAAAATCAAAAGTACATGAAATATTATGAAGATCAAACCTAGTTACAAATTTTAACAAACAAGACCAAGTTGGCCCTGCCTTGTCAACTTGGCCCTGGAAGGGGTAATTCGACCTCCTAGATGTGTATAGATAGAGAGAGCTCGACCTCATTTGAAGCACCACTAAACCAAGTTCGATCTCCAAGACAAGAAGAGCGAAATTCAAGAGGAGTTGGGAAGCAAGAGAGGGAAAGAAGAAAGAAAATCGAAGTTTCTGCCCTAAACTTTGTCCTAAATCTCTCACACGTGCAAAGTTTTGAAGCTACCATAGCACCAAAGTTACAGATCACTACAAGTTTGAAAATTTTGTTGTTGGGGACCAAAATTTTGTTGTTGAGGGTTGAAATTTGTTGTTGGAGTTGACTTGGTTTGACTTTGACTTACTAGAAGAGCTTGGAAGGAGGGTTGACTTGGGTCTTGTTGGAGGTCTTGGTCTTGTTGTTTGGGTCTTGGATTCCTCATTTGATCTGATTCTATAAGAAGAGAAGATTTTTTTGGGTTTTCCCCTTGGAGGGGTTTTGCCCTGGCTTGGAGCCTACATCTTGTGTCCATTATCTATTTGTGATCTTCATTATTTATGGTTTTGGTAATTGTTTGATGAACAAAACATAATAAAATAGTAAAAAGACAACATAACTTCACAAGCAATAATCAAGTAAAGATAAATGACCCTAGTTGTTGCCCCTATCGATTTCTCAATAAGGGAAAGGTCAACAAGGATACAGGTGGAGAGTCTACTTCACAGGACGGAAAGAAAAAAGATCTAAGCAAAGTAAAATGTTTTGTGTGCCACAAGAGTGGCCATTATGCCTCATAGTGTCCGAACAAGAAGGATAAAGGAAAGGCGCAACAAGTTGCAGCTTCTACAAATACTCAAGCCAATGAGTTCGGTGCGAGATTCAAAGAGTTCTCACTATTGTCTTTCCTTTCTAGCACTATAGCCAAGGGTGCCCGGTTCATGGACAGTGGTGCTTCTAGACATGACTATGTTGAAATTCTGATGTTCTATGCCATAAAAATCACAAATTACAAAACTTTTTTATGTTTAAGTATGGGGGTTTACCCAGTGCATTATATTAGATATCATTTTGGGATTCAACTATGTTAAGTAAGTCATTCACGTATGACCATGTCCATGAGAGGTAGTCGTAACTGACTAATTTCTCATGATTTTTGAATAGTTCACTTAGCACTCATTGCATCTGGTGATGCTCACCAGGGTAAAGAAGTGGGATTGAAACTAGTGAAATGAATCACATAGGTCAATCATCACTTTCGGGGCTTGCACCCAGTAACCAGGACTTCCCAGGAGGTCACCCATCCCAGATCGCCTCTGGCTCAAGCGCACTTAACTGTGGAATTTTCCCCACAATCAAGCCTACTTAGCTTGCTACCCCATTTGCAAAACCTTAACAAGTATTGTGCCTCATGAACCATTCAAGTTGAGATCCCTTCACTCTTTTTTGAATTTAAGTATTAGTTAAGCAATTGTAGATAGAACATAAACCATATGCACAATAGAAGACAACCAAGAACACAATGAGATAGAGAATTTAGGTCCAATGACCAGGGAAAAACCCACAAGGGGAAAACCCAACCAGATTCTTCTTCTACTAGATATCAATAGTTCAGTAGAGATACAAAGTACAATGAGAGATCAAGAGAATGAGAAAGTTCACCTGGATCTAAACAAGTTGTAGCATGAAGATCACTGGTAGCAACAACTGAAGCAAACACATAATCAACCTTAGCTCACCAAGCTCTGCTCTTACTCTCCAAGTCTCTCTCTCTCACAATCTTCTTCAAGTCTCTCCAACTCTCTCTCAAGTTCGAATTCATAATGCACAAGTGAGGTGAGATGATATGAGACACATATATATTGGAAGAGCAATGAATTATTGACATAAAGGAGGAGCAATACGCATGCCTTGAGGAGTTACATTTTCCATTTAGGGAAGAGTAACTCTTGCCATTAAGGAGAGACAATACAAATTCCATTATGGAGAGGAAACACATGCCTTAGATGAGAGGGTGAGAGGAATCTTTTATGACATGCCTTTAATGAGTGTGAGAGAAATCTTGTATGCCATGCCTTGTAAGAGGAATCTTTTATGACATGCATAAGAGGAATATTTTATGACGAGTCTTTTAATGGGAGTAAGAGAATGTAAGAGCATTAATGAGTGTAAGAGAACATTATTGAGAGCCATGATTGAGAGACTTGAATTTATTTTTAATAATAATATAATAGTATCATATGAATAACAGTGATAATATTAATGGTAATATTGATGATTAAGTCGAAATTGAATTATTAGGATTGATTGATGATCAGAAGTGATTTTTCATCAACAATACTTGTTACCAATTGATGCAAGGTGATTTACTTTCTTGAGACTTTCTAATTTTAGACTTTCCATTTTTAGAAATTCTATTTTTAGTCTTTCTATTTTTAGAAATTAATCCTTGAGCTGCCAATTTTCAACACTCCCTCTTGGCTAGAGAAGAATTTCTTTCTACAATAAAAATCTCTATTCTCTACTCATCTTTGTTCATCTGTGCTTTGTTGTAAATGTGTTAGAAAACCTGCACAGATGAATCTAGCTAGTAAAGTTTGAACACACAGCTTTGCAAAGCAAAAACACTAAAAGAAAATCGAAAGAAGAGAAGAATGATTCAATATAAAATTATGTTACAATGCTCATTAGCATTACTGGGTGAAGATCCCAAGGTAATGACTATAGTGGTGATCAATGAGAAGACTCAACACCTACAACAAGTTCCGGAGATAACTAGTCAGTTGCGGAGTTAAAGAAGGAGCAAATCAAGGAGTAAATCATGCAAAAGGAATTTTGCATGCAATCCCATGCTCTAACTAAAAGTCCGCATGTAGATGTGTAGTAGTTCCAACATGCAAAAGGAATCTTGCATGCAGTCACATGCTCTAACTAAGAGTCTGCATGTAGGTGTGTAGTAGTTCCAACACCCCCCCTGAACACCACTATGGGGAAAAATAGAAAATGGGCCCTGGCAACTAAGGCCAAAGGTCACCCAAAATACAGTGCAACTTGTACTAAAATTGAGGAAAGAGGGAAAACCTCGTGGGAAAAACCCCCCCTCAAAATACAATGTAATCAAAAGAGAAGAGGAAGAAAAATACAGTTGCTAAGCAATCGTGTCCTTCACTCCAAGACGATCACGCAAAGAGCGAAACTTCTGCTCAGTGAATGTCTTGGTGAAGATGTCTGCAGTCTGTTCTGCTGAAGGACAGAACTGCAAATCAATGACCCGATCATGTACTAAGTCTCTGATGTAGTGCATATGGATCTCTATGTGCTTCGTCCGTTGCCGTTGTACTGGATCCCTGCAAAATTTGAGAGTGCTCTGGTTGTCACACCAGATGACAATGGGCTGGTGGAACTGGACGCCCAACTCAGTGAGGAAGTGTTGTAGCCACAGAGCCTGAATGGTGATGTTGACTACTCCTCGGTACTCAGCCTCAGCTAAAGAGAGAGCAATAGCAGCTTGCTTCTTGCTCGACCAACAGATAGGGCCAGATCCTAGACTGAGTGAATATCCGGAGGTGGACTTGCGATCAATGCTGTCTCCCGCCCAATCAGAATCTGTGAAGCCAAGGAGATTCAATGAAGTGCCTGCTGCATAGTGAATCCCGAAGGTGATGGTGCCCTGCACATATCGGAGGATGCGCTTGGCAGCATTCCAGTGTAGCTCATGCGGCTCCTGCATGTATCTGGAAACTGCCCCTACTGCGTATGAGAGATCTGGTCTGGAGTGGGTGAGGTACAATAAGCTCCCCACTAGCTGTCGGTAGAGAGTGCTGTCAACTAATGGAGTGTCACCTCCATCCTCAAGGCGGACCCCAGACAGAAAAGGAGTCGGTGCTGGCTTGCAGTCAGTCATGCGAAATCTCTCGAGGAGATCCCGTGCATACTTAGCTTGAGAGAGTTTGATGCCTGTGGCATTCTAGCTGATCTCAAGACCAAGAAAGAAGTGTAATGGACCCATATCCGTCATCAAGAACCTATCATGCAAGGCCCTCTTGACTGTAGCAATGGCTGAAGCCGAGCTTCCAGTGATTAGGAGATCATCTACATACAAAACTAAGATAAGAAGAGAATCATGTGTCCTAAGCATGTAAACATTCGGATCAGACTTACATCTTTCAAAGTTTTGTGATAAGAGAAAAGAATCCATCTTCGCGTACCAAGCTCTCGGTGCTTGCTTAAGGCCGTAGAGAGATTTCTTCAGTCTGCAGACCAAAGATGAATCCTGAATGAAACCATGTGGCTGCTCCATGTAGATCTCCTCAGATAAGTCTCCGTGAAGAAAGGCATTCTTCACATCCATCTGATGTACTTCCCACCGCTGGGCAGCCGCAATGGCAAGTGTAAGGCGTATGGAATCCATCTTTGCTACTGGAGCAAAGGTCTCGTCATAATCAATGCCATGCACTTGTTGGAAGCCTTTGGCTACTAGCCTTGCTTTCCGTCTGGTAATTTGCCCATCTGCAGCACTCTTGGTCCTGTAGACCCATTTGCATCGGACAAGTTTCCTTCCTGAAGGAAGGGGGACCAGATCCCAAGTCTGGTTCTCGAGGAGGGAGTTATACTCCTCCTCCATGGCGGACTCCCAAGATGGCTGCCCAGCAGCCTCAGCATAAGACTGTGGATCAGAAGACTGAACCAAATGACAATGCCAGGAGGGCGATGGTTCAGTGGCAGTGAGGACAAGAGGAGGCTCAATAAACTCTGAGCTAGTCCTCTGCAGATCAGAATTATCCCCCACAAGACCATTTCTAGCAGCTGGTTGGTCTTGTGTATATATCTCACGTAAGCTCCTTGTTCTCTGATTTATGACAGGGGAATATGATTCACTACTGGAAGCCCGATCTGGGCTTGGATGTGGATCATCATTTGCATGCACTAGATTTGTATCTGAAGACTTTGTCTTTGCATCTGCATGCTCTTCCTCGGCATCTGCATGATCTGTATCTGATTTTGAATGCACTGAGTCATCATCTCGGACATGAGGTAGATAAAAAGTGTCTGCATGCGGCGCTTGAGGTGCATGCGAGAGACTTTCCTCAAATTTGACACTTCGCTCAATGATGAGCTTGTCCGTAGAGGGAATCAGGAGTCGATATCCCTTCACACCATCAGGGTATCCAACAAAGATGCACTCAATGCTCTGTGGATCAAGAGCTTTCCTCTTTTCAGAGGGGATCCGGGCCCATGCTCGAGAGCCGAAAACACGGAGGTGAGTGACCTCTGGTTTAGTGCCGCTCCAAGCCTCAAAGGGAGTCTGGTCCTTGACAGACCTATGAGGAGATTTGTTCTGGATGTAGTTAGCACAATTAAGTGCTTCGGCCCAAAGCTTATGAGGCAGTGACTTGATATGCAACATGCAGGAAGCCATCTCTTTAAGAGATCGATTCTTTCTCTCAGCAACTTCGTTCTGCTGCGGAGTGTATGGAACTGTATACTGCAACTGTATGCCGGACTGAAGGCAAAGGTTCTGAAGTGCTGTGTCAACATATTCCCCCCCATTGTCTGTACGGAGGGCTTTGATCTTTCTCTCTGACTGTGTCTCGACTCTCAACTAGTGCTTTGAAATCTTCAAAGTGCTCAAAAACTTCAGATTTGTTCCTGAGAAGATACACCCAAGTATACCGTGAGAAATCATCAATAAATGTAAGCACATACCTTGCTTTGTTGATGGAAGGATGAGGAAAAGGCCCCATGAGATCACTATGGATCAGATCTAGAGGAGAGGATGCTCTGTGAGTCTTGCCGGTGTCAAACTTTTCTCTGGGATGTTTTCCAAGAACACACCCTTCACAAACTCCTTTGGAGAAACTGATATTTGGCAAGCCTTCCACCATCTTATTCTTGCTTAGCTGCTGCATATACCTGTAATTTAAGTGACCAAACCTCTCGTGCCAAAGCCTACTACTATCATCAGCGTGTGTAAGCAATAAGGAGGATTCAGATTCAATAAATTCAGAAAATGTATACAGTCTGGCTCCATTGTTTACCTCACCAGTTGCAATTTTGGCATTGCTATGTAGATCATATATGTTCACTGCATCTGGAGTGAATTCCACTCTCTTTCCGGTGCCGGAATGAGTGATCTGATAAACTGAAAGCAGGTTTACCGAAAGTTTTGGAACATGAAGCACATCTTCAAAGCTTCCGTGTAAAAGTTCCACTCTACCTTTTCCGGTGACCTCAATAGGTGAGTCATCTCCCATGAGGATGGGAGGTCCTTTGCATGCATCCAAAGAGGAATAGACTTCCTTTGCAGCAGCCATATGATGTGATGCACCAGAATCTATAATCCATGCATCAGGAGAAGAATTAATTGCAACTAAAGCATGAAAATTGTTACCTTTCCCGTGTGGCGGATCCTCAGTTTTCTTCTTGGCGCCCTGAGGGATGTGGTCCCCAAGGTTGTGCTTCTGAAGGATTTCTGCCATTTGGTCAATTTGTTTCTTCATGCAAGAGGATTCTGGATGAAATCCTCTTTGACAGTAGGTGCATCTGTTTCCTTTCTTCCCTTTCTCATTTCTCGAGCCAGAGGAGTCATTGAAGGGCTTGGTGTACCCTTCCTTCTTTGGATGGGAATGTGCTTTTCCTTTGTCTTTTTGCTGCTGATTTTTCTGATTTGAATCAGATCTGTGATTTTTATTGTGGCTGCCATCATGCACAGCAGGTGCGTGTGCTTTTGGAGGTTTGATTTTCCCCATGCCAATGAGTTTATCTTGCTCAAAAATAAGGGATTCCATAAATTCTTTGAGAGAAGGCATAGTGTAGGATTTACCTGTTGCGAGCCTTACTAAATGAAATGTAGACACAAAGACGGAGTATTCTGGTCCGAGCTTTGACATAATAGAGAGAACTTGGCGACTCTCCTCCTTGGATTTGTCAATTCCACAACCCTTGAGTTGCAGCAATAGATCATTATATTTGGTGAAGAAATCTTGAATTCTGTCATAGTTCCGTGGATCCAATGATAGCAGCTCCACTTCGAGCAGATGTCCTTTCATCTCATCCTGTTTCCCGTAGAGCTCTTCAACCTTTTTCCAAATCTCATTGGGAGTATTGCAGGCAGATAGATGAAATTGCAACTCTGGAGAGATGCACATGCATATGGATCCGTGGGCCTCATCCATACGGTTGAGGTACTTGGATTTCTCTATGGCTGAAGTGGGTTCCACTTCTGTAGCCATGGTAATCCTGTACAACCCTTTATGACGAAGGTATCGAGCCATTTGGTCCTTCCATTCATGATAGTTGTACGGTGTTAGGATCGATGCTTTGGGAAACTCCATTTTTTCTGTCAATCTTCGATCTCCAAGCTGTAATACTTGCAAAATAAAGTACTGGTGCATCTTTTATCTAGCAACCTGTGGGCTCTGATACCATGTAAATGTGTTAGAAAACCTGCACAGATGAATCTAGCTAGTAAAGTTTGAACACACAGCTTTGCAAAGCAAAAACACTAAAAGAAAATCGAAAGAAGAGAAGAATGATTCAATATAAAATTATGTTACAATGCTCATTAGCATTACTGGGTGAAGATCCCAAGGTAATGACTATAGTGGTGATCAATGAGAAGACTCAACACCTACAACAAGTTCCGGAGATAACTAGTCAGTTGCGGAGTTAAAGAAGGAGCAAATCAAGGAGTAAATCATGCAAAAGGAATTTTGCATGCAATCCCATGCTCTAACTAAAACTCCGCATGTAGATGTGTAGTAGTTCCAACATGCAAAAGGAATCTTGCATGCAGTCACATGCTCTAACTAAGAGTCTGCATGTAGGTGTGTAGTAGTTCCAATATTTGTATCATCTAGAACAATGATGTCTCACTCTAATGAAAAATAATCATCATAAGAGAGCTTCGGCTAACACCCTATATCCACAAACAATAGGGGAGATCAATCTATCACCCTATATTCACTTGTGGGGGAATGCCACTTGCCAACATATGACAAGGATCTCACACAACCAAGTCTCATCTTTGTTTGAGGGGATCCACTTGTCAACATTTGACAAGGATCTCGCATATCCAAGTCTCATCACTGCTTGCAGGGATCCACTTTTCAACACATGATAAGGATCTCGCACATCCAAGGCTCATCACTACTTGGGGGGATCCACTTGTCAACATATGACAAGGATCTCGCACAACTAAATTTCATTAAACGTCAAGTGGTGGAACACCTACATTCATCTATGCTTTGTATCATCTGGAACAATGATGTCTCACTCTAATGAAGAATAATCATCATAGGGGAGCTCCGGCTACCACCCTATATCCACAAACAATAGGGGAGATTAATCTATCACCCTATATTCACTTGGGGGGATTGCCACTTACCAACATATGACAAGGATCTCACACAACCAAGTCTCATCTTTGTTTAAGGGGATCCACTTGTCAACATATGACAAGGATCTCACACATCCAAGTCTCATCACTGCTTGGAGGGATCCACTTATCAACACATGACAAGGATCTCGCACATCCAAGGCTCATCACTGCTTGGGGGGTATCCACTTGTCAACACATGACAAGGATCTCGCACAACCAAGTTTCATTAAATGTCAAGTGGTGGAACACCTACATCCTAGACAAGTCTCACTACACCTATTGGCCAGATAGGTGGCTCTTCCCATGTCCCAGACTGTGGGTCAAATGCATATTGAGGCCTATTCTTGTGGCACACACTACACAAGAGGTCCCTCATCCTCAAGAGCTTTCCGACATCATTCCCTAATCCTGTGAGCTCTGACAGGGGGAAAAGGCAGCTCAGTGTTCTCAATCAACTGTGACTGCTTCCCAAAAGGGTCACATCCATAAGTCCAAGTTGCTCTCTAAAAACCAAGAACTTTCCTTTTGGTAAAGGCTTGGTAAGAATGTCAGCTATCTAATCATTAGTCACAATATGATGGAGCCTCACTGCTCCTCTCTGCACCATATCCCAGATATAGTGATATTTGATCTCAATGTGCTTGAACTTGTCATGGAACACGGGATTTTATGCAAGACGAATCCCACTCTTATTGTCACAATATATAACTGTTGTGTTTCGAAATTGCTCAAACAGTTCCCCAAAAAGCTTTCTTATCCAAACTACCTCACAGTTGGCCATGCTAGCAGTAATGTACTCAACTTCAATTGTACTTAGTGCAATTGACTTTTGCTTTCTGCTCATCCAAGAGATCATGGCAAAAAGCTAAAGCAACACCTAGAAGTGTTCTTCCTATCAACAGAGTTACTAGCCCAATCAATATTGGTATATCCATGAAGTCTTACATTTTTAGTAGTATATCTCAATCCAAGATTGATGGTCCCATGCAGGTATCTCAACACATGCTTTGCAGCAATCCAGTGTGCATGTGATGGCTTAATCGTATATTGGCTCAGAGTATTGACCGCAAAACATATGTTTGGTCTAGTGTTCACTAAGAAAATCAATGCCCTAATCAGTTGTCGATACTTAGAAGGATTTGCCAAATCAAGACTTGCAGCTTTACCACACAGCTTCTTGAAGTTCATCTCCATTGGAGTATTCATGCATTTACATTTTGTCAGACCAAATCTTTCTAGCATCTTGACAACATATTTTCCTTGAGAAAGGAAAATCTCACTAGGTTTTTGCCATACTTCAAGACCTAGAAAGTAGTGCATCAAATGAAGATCTTTCATTTCAAATTCAGAAGCTAAATCCCTCTTACACTAGAGGATAAGAGGTTCACCACCGGTCATAAATAAATCATCAACATATAATACCAAAATCAAAAGGCATACCTTGGACTGTCTTGAAGTAAATATTTGGATCAAAATTACTTCTAGTAAAACCAATCTTCATCAAGAAGCTATCAATGCGGGCATACCAAGCTCTTGGAGCTTGCTTCAAACCATAGAGGGTTTTCTTCAGTCTACACACATGAGTTTTCCGGTCATGTACTTCAAAGCCTTGTGGTTGCTCCACAAATACTTCTTCCTTGAGGAAGCCATGCAAAAAAGTAGTCTTCACATCCATTTGGTGAAGAGACCATCCTTGGCTAGCAGCTAGAGCCACAATAGATCGGATGGTTGTATAACGGCAACAGGTGCAAAGATTTCATCATAGTCTATTCCCTCTTTCTGAGAGAAACCTCTGGCCACAAATCTAGCTTTATATTTTTCAATATTACCATCAACACCATGTTTAATTTTATACAGCCATTTAGAAGACAATAGATTTACCTTGTGGTTTTGGAACCACTTACCATACATCATTATGAATGATGGACTCATATTCTTCAGCCATTTCATCTTTCCACAGTTGATCTTTCACTACTTCAAAAGTGCATGGTTCATCCTTCATAATGTTGCTCATGGCTACAACATATCCTTGGAACCTGTTGTAACATTATTCTACATTTTTCATTTATATGTCAAAAAAAATGTATATATAAAGAAAAAAATGAAAAAGGGTATATAAAAAATGATTAAAATAAGAAATAGATATATATTCAAAAAAATAAAAAAAAATGATGAAAACCCTTAGAAAAATCGAAAACATGCGAGCCAGCTTAAATGTCGCATTAGATATTAAATAAATGATGTTAATTAGTTTAAATCGCAATTTTAAATGCGATTAGTTAGTTTCTAATAAAGTTTTTGTTGATATGACTTGTTTGTCGTATGTGTTACCCACAACGCTACAATAAAGCATCGCGATCTTTTCTGCCCAGATCGACTGCCCTCAAATGACTTCAGACCCCCCCTTGCCCCTCTGATAGTTAATCAAAGGGGTGTTTGAAAAGTGGATTCCCTTTATCGCGCTTTATGTACGTGTCGCTCCCTTGATGATTTCGGACTCCCCTCCACCTAAACCACTTACAGCTTACCCCCCCTTCGAAATCCACCATCCCGCCTAAATAACAACTATCATTCCCGCTCCCGCCAATCCAATCCTCCTTCGCCAAATGTCACGTTCATATTTCAACTATCATATTACCGTTAATTATCCTTTGAAGGATATAGCTGTTGTCAAGATTTAATGAACCCGCTCCATTAACGGACATTTTTAACGGAAAATGCTCTCGCCAATAAAATAAAATAAAAAACCCTGTTTAGCGGCTCCTTTTCTGTACCATTCTATGATGTTGAGCAACCGAGCCTGCTACTGCAACCAAGAAACAAGCGAAACAGCTTTCAACCAGCCAACTCCCGAGTAATTACAGTCTTCTCTTCCATTTCTTTTCAGAATGTCTTCAAAGCGTAAATCTAAAGCCGTAGTGGAAAACCCTATGCTTCCCCCTGTAATTGACTTAGATCACCAATGGATCAGCATTACAAAATCTCTTAAACCAATTGTGAGTTTGATCTCTACGAACACCAAAATTGGTTAAAACAAAAATTTGTTGATCCCAATGACGAATTGAGTTTGTGGGACTCTTTCCTACCTCAATTCGTTTTTCCAAAAACTCACCATTTCCTAAAATTTGTCTCGCGGTGCCATTTCAAATACATACCTAGTTAGAGAGCTATTGTTGCCCAAAAAATTCACATCTTATTCACAATTACCTTTGAATCCATATGCCAGATGCTACAAATCCAAAATTCAGCCTCTCTGCACCCTTTCTCTGTAGACTCCCTCATGGAACTCTACAACAGCCTAACTTTTCCCCACAGAGCTAAAATTTTTGAGACATTTCTGCCTAAAAATGTTCAATTGCCAAGAACAAACCCACCTTACTCGTCCTCAATGTTTCCAGAGATGACAAAACAAATCATTTCTATAGTTTCCTGTTTGTTGGGCTATCAAATTGATCAATGGGTTGATGAAGCAATTATAGGTTTCCTATCTGTGTTCTCAGCAAGAGAAAAGCCTTCAGTTATTTTTCATTATAGTGAATTCTTGGCAGAGGTTATCCATGAACAATTTCTCAAATTTTCTACTGAAGGAGTTTTCAAGCATGCTTCAGTCTTGGTTTACTTGTTCTTATTTCATCAATCAGATAGATTTCAATTTCCACTGCAGAAACTAGATGAACAAGGAAATCCACAGTCTGTGATTCATTGGACTTCCTTGGTAAGGAAGAATACCAATGAATTCACATTCAGTGATTATATGGATCAGTTTTTATACAGAGTTTCTTGCCTACTCAACAGTGATGTTAAACCTAGAATTGGACCTGAGATTAAGAGAATTCTACATCTCAGTGAACAGACAAAGACAGGTGACTGGTACCTATATCAAAACTACACAAAGATCACAGTATATGGATGTGAATTGCCTCCATATAAATTGCCTAAGTTTGTTCCTATAAGGATTTTTGCATTAGAGTATATTAGGCAAATGATAAATATGGATGAGCTGCACTTTGTGTCAGCCAAAAAGAAATCTCAGTTTAAGATCAAAACTCAAGTTGGACCTTTCATTTGTAATGTCGGAACAGCAACAAAGGAGGCAAATCTTCTCCTTAAACAAATGAAATTTACACTCAGTTTTTAATGGTCATATGATCCTTTAGGAATTGTCTCAAAGTTGAGAGTAGAGCAGAAAACTACTCCTTGTGCTCACACTCCTAGACCTGCAATTGAGCAGTACATGAATCAAGATGAATGGCAAGAAAATACATTGCAAGAAGCAAAGGAATAGGTACTTTCTTCTACAACATCACAGACTCCAGTGCCACAGGTAAAGCAGGATAAAAGACCAAGGGAAACTGTTTCCCCTCTGGTTTCAGAAATTCAAGGGAAAGAATTCCAAATATACAAAAAGAGGCAGAAAACTAATCCAATAGAAGAGTCTCTGCAAGAAGAAAATACACAGACTACAATAGTCTTAACAGGCCCTTATGCTTCTACTTTCCCTCGAAATGAAGAAATTTTTGTAGGGTCACCAGCATCTTCAGCTTCTTAAGAGCCATTAGGAACATCTCAAACAGGACAATTACCCCGTGATCAGGCTAAACCAAGTATATTTGCAAGATATAAGGAAATCAAAAAGAAGAATGAAATTTTGAAAGCTACAACCTATTCTCAGTTCTGGAAGCAAACAGCATCATCACAGCACAGACTTCTCTTTGCTTTTGATACTGAGAAAGGAAAAATGCAAATAGCTTTCCTTGAACCTAAAGTTCCTTTTCCTAAAACTACAGATGACTACAAAAAGTCCATTTTCTCTTTTGATATTGAACAAATCCATCCTATTGATCAAATGGATTTGCATAAACAAACAGGTTAAATGTTATATTCTACTCTGACAAATTCAGCAATGACAACATCCAGACTCCAGGCTTCAGTTAATAATATCCAGTCTCAATTAAAATTATAAAAAATATTTTCTTTGGCTAAAGACACCAAAATAAATTCTTTAGAGGATTTGGTGATTAAACTGAGATATGATCCCAGTAATGTAAAAGCTGCTAAGGGGATAATTAAAAGAAAGAATGTTGATATTGCAGTCTTAAATAAGCAGCTCAAACTTCCATCTACTGAAGATCCACAAACAAAGGAAGTTAGTGAACTGGAAAAGGAGAAAGAAGATATGTTCAAAATCATCATTGAACAAAATGCACAGATTCAGAAAATGGAGACTGAAATAGAAAAACTACTAAAAGAGAAAGAGCAACAATCAACTCAATCAGCAGTCATTCCTCTAACAGCAGTTCCAATCACAGGTACATCAACAATAGGGGCTTCTACTTCAACAGCTACTACAACAATTGTTAAGTTATGGTATGTTCTATGCTTATAACAGTTTACTTCTTTTTCTTATTATATTCCACCGATTAGCAATCACATGTACATAAAGTAAAGTGCAGATAGAACATTAAACGATCGACAGAAAACAAGCCAAGACAAGAGACACAAGATGTGGCGGCTAGCCAGGGACAAACCCCACAATGTGTGGGGAAACCCTTTGATCAAATCTTCTTTTATCTTCAATAATTCAGCAGAGAGAAATAGTACAATAAATCTTATTCATATCAGCAGTAGCAAACCCTAGATCAGTAGCATCAGCATTAGCAGCTTCATTATCAAACTAGGGCAAACCATATCTCACAAACCGACAGTCGGATTGACTTCATTCCACCACCAAAAGTTTCAGCTTCCAGAGGAGGTTCAGATGAACCTACAGCGCAGTTCAGATGAGGAGATCTTCTAGGCCACGCAAGTCAATCTTTACTTCTGCAGTTGCAGCTTCAGTTTCAGCAGTTTCCGGCTTCAAACTAGGGCAGTCGATATCTTGCAAACCATTCGTCAGATTGACTTCATTCCACCACCAAAAGTTGCGGCTTTCAAAGGAGGTTCAGATGAACCTACAGTGCAGTTCCAAAGAGGAGATCTTCTAGGCCACGCAAGTCAATCTTTACTTCTGCAGTTGCAGCGTCAGTTTCAGCAGTTTCCAGCTTCAAACTAGGGCAGTCGATATCTTGCAAACCGTTCGTCGGATTGACTTCATTCCACCACCAAAAGTTGCGGCTTTCAAAGGAGGTTCAGATGAACCTACTGCGCAGTTCCAAAGAGGAGATCTTCTAGGCCACGCAAGTCAATCTTTACTTCTGCAATTGCAGCTTCAGATTCAACAGCTTCCGACTTCACATGTGTGAGAGAGAGAGACCCATTTCAGCGCAGTAGAGAAGAGACTCATATCTGCGCAGTAGAGAGAGAGAGATGTGATGAGATGAGTGAGTCTAAATGAGGAAAAGTCCTCTTATATTTATACACAATGTTGGTGGGTGAATAGATGCGACTGTTGGGCTTCTGAGCCTACATGAGTTGTAGGTCGGCTTGATAATAATTCCATAATCAAAATAAATTCATATCTCCATGAATACTTATCAGAATTGGATGATCTTTATATCAATCCTACACCTCTCGACGAGAGGAATCTAATAAAAATATTATTAGCCATGAATAAGATGACCCACATGAAGTTTTTCCCTGGTTGCCAATTTTAACACTCCCTCTCAACCATGGAGAACTTCATCTGCAATCTGTCTATCGGTCGTTACTATTCATCCATCAAATGCACTGCCTTGTACAGCCTGACCCTTGCCCTGCTCTGCTCTATTTTGCCTGTTCTGCTTTGTCTTGATCTGCCCTGCACTGATCTGTACTGTTTTGTTCTGTTCTGCTCTGCTCTTGCATTGTTCTGTTCTACTCTGCTTTTGTCCGAATTATGAAGAAGAAGAAATGATCGAGGATGTATCATACTAACTCAAAGTCAGTCTCAGAGTATGTACCACTGGTCCCAGACCAGTCTCAACCAACCCAAAGTCAGCGTCATAGTGAGTACAACTCCAATGGTCCCAGACCAATATCATCCTCCACTGACTCAAAGTCAGTCTCAGAGTATGTACCACTGGTCCCAGACCAGTCTCAACCAACCCAAAGTCAGCGTCATAGTGAGTACAACTCCAATGGTCCCAGACCAATATCATCCTCCACTGACTCAAAGTCAGTCTCAGAGTATGTACCACTGATCCCAGACCAGTCTCAACCGACCCGAAGTCAGCGTCATAGTATGGTACAACTCCTACCACTGGTCCCAGACCAGTATCATTGATCCCAGATCAATGGAGGTCATCCTAGCGTAGGGAGTACGGTAGTTACAACGATGCGTCCATCGGTACTACTATGGTCCCTAACTTCATTTCCCTGCTCATTGATCAGATGAGAGGTACTTCCCATGAGTCCCAGACTGCATGGGTAGGATGCCTCGACAGGAGAACTAATCAATCCTGTCCTCACAGGAGAACACATCAATCCTGCTACAATTTCCATGGAGAACACATCAATCCAGGCCGCCATGGAGAACACATCAATCCAGGCCTCACAGGAGAACACATCAATCCTGCTACAATCGCCATGGAGAACACATCAATCCAGGCCTCACAGGAGAACTAATCATCCTGCTACACAGGAGAGCGAATCATCCTGTTCCACAAGAGAGCGAATCATCTTGTTCCAGTGTGCACCACCAAGGGAAGGTGAGTCACCCTGTGGTCGTATGTTGCTCCAGTAATAACCGCAAGCCCTTAGAGCTCCCAAAGCTCAATGTATGCAACATGCAGGACCCTTGTACAAGGGTTTCTTACCGACTCCAAGTCGTTTGGGAAAATCACAGATTAGATCTTTCCTCGGGGCTTTGACAAGGTGTATCAACCTGTACATCATCTTAATGCGATGGAGCCTCCTTGCTCATCAACTTACCATATCCAAGATGATGTCTATCTGCTGGAGCAATCGACGAATACGGGATTCCTCAATAATCGAATCCCACCTCTGGTTGTTATAGAGAATCACAATGGTATCCAATGTAAATCCAAACAGCTCACTGAAGAGCTTTCGCAACCAGACTACCTCACACGAGGTTATGCTAGCAACAATATATCCTGCTTCGGCGGTGCTCAAAGCCACCGACTTCTGCTTCCTGCTCATCCAGGATATCGAAGCAGATCCCAAGGTGAAACAGCACCCGGAAGTGCTCTTACGATCCACCACACTGCCTGCCCAATCAACATCAGTATATCCAAGTAGTCTCACATCTCCGGCAGTGTATCTTAATCCATGAGAGATTGTGTCCTGATTCCTGAAGACATCTCAGAAGATTCCTGGCATCAATCCAGTGAGGCTCAACCAAATATGAGCTCACAATGCTAACTGCAAAAAATATGTTCGGACGGAGGTTCACCAAGAACATCAATGCGAATGAGTTTATGAAACTCAGAGGCATTTCCCAAATCTGGTCCGACATCACTACCATATAACTTCTAGAAGTTAAGATCCTCGAGGTAGTCACAGGCTTGCAGTCCATCATACCAAATCTTTCCAATATATGTACCACATATTTCCCTTGAGATAGGAAAATTTCCCTTGGCTTCTGCCATACTTCAAGTCCTAGGAAGTAGTGCATCAGTCCTAGGTCTTTCATTTCAAATTCAGAGGCCAGCTCCCTCTTACATTTGTGAATGAGAGGGTCTGCACCTGTTAGAAAGAGGTCATCCACATACAATACCAGTATGAGAGGCTTGTCATCTTCAACCTTAAAGTAAAGGTTAGGATCGGCTTCACTCCTAGTGAATCCCAGCTTCATCAAGTAGCTATCGATCCTCTCATACCATGCTCGGGTGCTTGCTTCAGCCCATAGAGAGCTTTCTTCAACCTGCATACATGAGATTTTCGATCATAAATCTCAAATCCTTCGGGTTGCTCCACGTAGACCTCTTCTTTGATCGAGCCATGCAAGAACGTAGTCTTGACATCCGTCTGATGTAGGTTCCATCCTTGTGAAGCGGCAAGGGCTATGATCGAGCGGATGGTCGTATATCTGGCAACAGGTGCAAATATCTCGTCATAGTCTATACCTTCCTTTTGGGAGAAACCTCGAGCAACAAAACGAGCCTTATACTTTTCCGTGCTTCCATCTGCTACATGCTTTATCTTGTAAAGCCATTTTGAAGTAACAATTGTCTTGTCCAGGGTCTGGGAACTACTTCCCAGACATCATTCTCCATAATAGACTCATATTCTACGGTCATAGCATCCTTCCATACTTGATGCTTGACGGCATCTGAGAATGACGAAGGCTCATTTTGTAGGATCGTGCTCATGATGGTCAGGTATCCTTGATACCTATTAAGTTTCTTACTTTGACGGAAGGTTCCTCAAGGTGCAGCATGTCCTTTAGCATCATCAAGTATCCCCCTAAGCCATGAAGGCCTCTTCTTAGAAGAGGAAGGCTCATGTGGATGAGAATCTATCAGATCCATGGGTTCTTCTACATCAGGCATTGATTCATCATCCTTTTCTTTCGGTTCCCTGGTGTTGGCTTCTTGAGAGCTCCTCAAAGTCGAAAGATTGTTCACCTTGCGGTGAACTTTTCTTTAGGAGTCTTGGAACCCAATGCTTGATGACGGCATCAATTTTGTATATATACGACGGTGATTGTAGTTTCAGCCCATAGAAACATCAGAAGTCTTTGATCATGTAGCACTGCCCAGACAGCTTCCATCATCGTGCGGTTCTTCCTTCCCACCACACCATTCTGCTCAGGAGTATGTGGTGTAGTAGTCTCCCTCTTAATGCCAACCTCAGGTATGCCTGAGTGAACCAATTGTAATATATCAGAGGTCTTGCTTTGGCTTGAGGGGAATGGTCCCCTTTTGAGCTTTCCTTCAGCACATCCTGGACATACACCTTCATTCTCTATTCAGAATTCGGGCATCGCTATCACCATTTGTCTTACACCGAGTATAGCTCTATAATGAAGGGGGGAAAACCTCTAATGCCAAAGTTCAGACTGAAGAGATGTGTCATAAGATATGACACCTAGCAGACTTCCATCAACCTGATATAATGAATCACTAAACCCAAGAGTAAAGGCATCTTTAACATTATTTTTCCATATACATACCTTGCCATCGCTGAAGGTTACCTTGTAGCCTTTGTCTTCCGTTCCCGAGATGGACACTAGGTTCTTTTTGAGGTCAGGTGCATTTAATACATCCTGGAATTTCTGGCCTTCTTGAATGCTTGTCCTCTTCCTTGATTCCCAGCTCTCCTCTTACCTTTGCTGTTGAATTTGTCATTCCATTGATTGCCATCAGAGGGATTTTGATCATCGTCCTAGAGTGAGTCCTTTCTATCAGGGCACTCCCTTGCATAGTGACTTGCTTTATCGCAAATGTAACATCGTCATTTTCTTCTAGCCTTAGGTCCAGCCTTTCCTTTTGATTTAGTCCCGGAATTATTTCTTTTCTTTGCATGAAAAGAAAAGGCATCAGGAGGACCTTTAGGCATGGGCATTTCTTACACTTCTTCCCTTGTTTCTTCTTGAATGCATCTAGCCATTAATTCCTCGAAACCAGGGATTACATTATAGTTCAGAAGAGTAGTCCTAAACACATACCATTCAGATGGTAATCCTTCAAGAGTTGTGAGTGCCATTTCTCTGTCAGTAATAGTTTCCCCAATAGATAGGAGATCGTTCTTGATATCGGTGATTCTTAAGAAGTATGCTTGCATACTTTCATCTTTACCCTTCTTGATTTCCCTCAGCTTATTTCTAAGAAACAAAACTTGATTTGCATCATTAACTTTAAATAAACTCACCAGTCTGTCATAGATTTCCTTGGAGGTGTCTAGATCAGAGATGTAGGCCACCAAGCGCTTGTCGATAGAGTCCTGGATGATCTTCTTTGTTTTGACTTCTCCATTTTTCCATTTGTTCCAGGCAGCAGCAGATGCATTTGATGAAGGCTCAACAATATTGCCTCTTACATGGTCCAGCACTCCTTGATCTTCAAGGGTTAGATCGATAGACATCTTTCATCCGTGATAGTCAGCTTTCTCACGGAGCTTGTCTTCGGCAGGAAAGAGTGTTGAGGACCCCATAGTTCTTTTAGGATAGCCTTGCCAATCTTCTCTTCAATGATTGCTCTTGCTCTTGCTCGGGCTTTGTCTTCACCGCTCTGATACCATGTTAAGTTATGGTATGTTCTATGCTTATAAAAGTTTACTTCTTTTTCTTATTATATTCCACCGATTAGCAATCACATGTACATAAAGTAAAGTGCAGATAGAACATTAAACGATCGACAGAAAACAAGCCAAGACAAGAGACACAAGACGTGGCGGCTAGCCAGGGACAAACCCCACAATGTGTGGGGAAACCCTTTGATCAAATCTTCTTTTATCTTCAATAATTCAGCAGAGAGAAATAGTACAATAAATCTGATTCATATCAGCAGTAGCAAACCCTAGATCAGTAGCATCAGCATTAGCGGCTTCATTATCAAACTAGGGCAGACCATATCTCACAAACCGACAGTCGGATTGACTTCATTCCACCACCAAAAGTTTCGGCTTCGAGAGGAGGTTCAGATGAACCTACAGCGCAGTTCAGATGAGGAGATCTTCTAGGCCACGCAAGTCAATCTTTACTTCTGCAGTTGCAGCTTCAGTTTCAGCAGTTTCCGGCTTCAAACTAGGGCAGTTGATATCTTGCAAACCGTTCGTCGGATTGACTTCATTCCACCACCAAAAGTTGCAGCTTTCAAAGGAGGTTCAGATGAACCTACAGCGTAGTTCCAAAGAGGAGATCTTCTAGGCCACGCAAGTCAATCTTTACTTCTGCAGTTGCAGCTTCAGTTTCAGCAGTTTCCGGCTTCAAACTAGGGCAGTCGATATCTTGCAAACCGTTCGTCGGATTGACTTCATTCCACCACCAAAAGTTGCGGCTTTCAAAGGAGGTTCAGATGAACCTATAGCGCAGTTCCAAAGAAGAGATCTTTTAGGCCACGCAAGTCAATCTTTACTTCTGCAGTTGCAGCTTCAGATTCAACAACTTTCGGCTTCACATGTGTGAGAGAGAGAGACCCATTTCAGCGCAGTAGAGAAGAGACTCATATCTGCGCAGTAGAGAGAGAGAGATGTGATGAGATGAGTGAGTCTAAATGAGGAAAAATCCTCTTATATTTATACACAACGTTGGTGGGTGAAGATGCGACTGTTGGGCTTCTGAGCCTACATGAGTTGTAGGTCGGCTTGATAATAATTCCATAATCAAAATAAATTCATATCTCCATGAATACTTATCGGAATTGGATGATTTTTATATCAATCCTACACCTCTCGACGAGAGGAATCTAATAAAAATATTATTAGCCATGAATAAGATGACCCACATGAAGTTTTGCCCTGGTTGCCAATTTTAACAACAATGGAGACACAGTCTACAGATACAACAACTGAATTAATTCAAGCTATGGAAGATTTATCTATCAGATGGCAGGAGAATGAAAAATTGAAAGCTCAACTTAACATTCTCCAAGAACAAAAATTGAAAGTTGATAATGTTTATTTGTCAGAGCTTCAGAAAACTCACAGATTAACTCAGAGGATTGAATTTCTAGAGAATGAATCTGCTATGGCACAGACAATTGCACAAACAGAGGAGAACATCTGGATAGAAATTAATGAGTCCATGACTGAAATTTGGCCTTCAATTCAAATTATTTTCGAGCAAGAAGAGTTAGTGCAAAAATCAAGGGGAGGAATAGAAGAAGTAAAGGAAGAATTGGGTCAGAAAGCAGGAACAGACATTGATTTGATAAAAGTTTTAAATTCAAAGACAAGAGAAGAATTGGCAGAATATGAGATTGAAGATAGAACTAAGACCATTCTTGAAGTAAGAAGAGTTCTTACTAAAAGAAATTTAATGTTGCAGTTAGTTAATAAATGTCAGAATCTCGAGGCCAGCATTCAAAAATTCCACAGGAAGTTTAATATACTGCATCAAAAAGGACTTCCAGGTTTAAAGGAGATGGGAGACAAATTAATTCAGCTGGAAAATTATGAACAGAAATTATATTCCATAGCAATAGATAAGTCCAAATTTTCCACCATAAAAGGAACTATTATAGGGAAGGATTTCCTGGAAGGCTTAAGTTTTGACTTATTGATCAAGCATGAAATAAAACCTCTGTTTATAGTCAAGCCCACTTTCCAAAAATATACCAAAGTGGATGAAACACATAAAAGGTTGATTAAATTTTCCATTCCAAATGAAGAAAGACGGGATAAATTATGTCAACTTCTTGAGTAAACAGATATTAATCTTCAGCAACAAAGCAGCAGCCTTTTCAATCCGAGTCATCACTAGAATCCTCGAAATCAGTGCCAGAAAGGCTTGAGCAGTTCAATTTTCCTATATTCTTGGACTATTTTTGTAAACAGTTTTTTAGATATTTTGTAAAGAAATCTCGATATTTAAATCAAGATATTTTGTGAAAAGTTGTATAAATACTTCATAGATCGAAGTACAAAGGGTTGAACCCTTGGAAAAGCTATCAAGCATAATTGTATTCATCTGAAGTTTTTTTCTAATATTAATGAAAGGATTCTGGATTTGCCTCAAAGCAGCTTGTGTTCTTGTGAGTTTTTCACAGTTATTTCATTTCATATTGTAAATTCTGCATATATTTAATTTTAAATGAAGAAATTTGGGTAAGATAAGGTTGAATGTCAACCTGTTTGAATTTCCCTGTGAAGTTATAATAGATTAAAGAGATTTATATGTCACTTATATGGATTTTGGATTTTTCACCACTATTGGGAAGTAATTATCTTGCTGTAGAAAACAGCGAGGACAACAGGGTTTAGAGATCAAACCCTTAGGCCTTGAGACCTTGGAGATAGATGGAGTACTTGCCCACAATTTCTCCTACCTGCAACCACCAAATTTGTGCCCAATACTGCTGCAAGAAGTAAATAATTAGCTTAGAAATTAAATGACCCAAACAGAGATGGAAAGAGGGCAAAGGAGGGCTAAGAAGAAGGCTAGAATGCCAACAATTGGCCAAGGAAAGGCAGTGACTAGGGAACAAGGCCAGTTAGGCCTGCGGTCAAAGGGGAAGGAGGCCTTAGACTCTAAAGGCCTGTCACAAGCCCTAAGAGGGTTGCAGCCTAGGGAAAGAAGGGGCTAAGGTGCTAGAAGAAGCCTTAAGGCCTACAACCTAGGGTTCCAAGGTCTTAAAGGCCTGCTGCAAGCCCTAAAGGGGTTGCGGCTGGGAGAAAGAGGGAGTCGAAGGGGAAAAGGAGGGAGATAGGTAAGGAAGAAAGGAGAAAGAGGGCGGCTGAGGAAGGAAAGAGGCCACAAAAGCCTATGGCCAGGCTTGGAAGGCCCTAAAAAGATGACGACAGGCCCCAAAGGGGCTACGCTAAGGCTTGAAAGGCCAAAATAGGCCTGTGGCCTAGGACTGGAGAGAAAACAAGAGTTGTGGCTAGGATAGGAGGGGAAGATATTGGGCCTAAAGGCCCTAAAAAAATTTTGAAACCCTCAAAAATTATTATTTGCTTCAGATCTTCAATAATCACCCAAATCACTACAAAATTCCTTGATGTTGGCTCTGCAAAAAATTGGACTAGATCTTACCCTCAAGGGCCTAGATCTAGCTCAAACCCCAGCAAATCTTCTTGAAATAGCTTGGATCTCACCTGCACAAATGAAAATAAAAATACCCAAAACCCCAATATATACAAAAATTCAAAATAAACCCCAAACCCCAAATAGCTGCAAAACAAGGGTTAGAAAAAATTATTCTACAAAAATTATTTTAAAAAATAATTTACAAAATATATACAAATATACAATGCTTGAAAGATTTTTTGAAGAATAATTTTTATAACAATGACAATGGCTTGATGTATTTTGAAAGATAGATATTAACCACAGTCTTAGCGAAGTAAGAAAATCACATAAATTTCCCGAAGCCCAAACAAGGTCAGCCTGTGCCCACAGTCTATGAACTTGGAGCCCAAGGGTTGGGGAACCTGCAAACTCTATATATTTTCTTCAAGAAAACTTGTTAGACATATGGTGAATCAAATCACCTAAGATAGACCCAAAATCTATTAGAATGTTCTTATCACCATCTAATGTATAAACTTAAGCACAATATAGGAAAGCACGTACCACAGATCAATGAGACAAAGACACCATGAACTGAACCCCAAAGTCTTTTATTATGAATTTCAAATGTTCCCAGTAGAACAGTGGCTTCACACCAACATTTACAAAATTACATCAGCCAAAGATGATGGATAGAAGCAAAATGCCTTCTATTTATAGAGAAATCCCTCCAAGTGGAAAATAACGACTAGTTGGCTTGATCCTCATCAAAGTAATCTCGACCGTTGATAAATATTTGATCATCTTTTAATCTTTGTCGTCGAAAATATTTATTTTTGAAGAATTTTCGAATTTCTCATAAAAACCATTTTTTATTAATCCAAAAATAATTATTTTGGATTAATTTCCTCAAAAAATTGACTTTGACTTAACCACCAAGGTCCAAGGGCTCAATTTTTCTTAAAATATCCAATTTTGCCTTATGGGGGACCTTTAAAAATTAACTTATTTTTGACCCACGAATTTTTGGTCATTTTCCACTTGGAGAAATTAATTTCTCTAGAATTTATTTTTTGACTCTAAATTAATTAATTTTCTGGCTTAGGATTTAATTTTTATTTTTGCCAGAAAAATTAATTAATTGACACAAGAGGGGATTAATTATTTTTCCACCCTCAAATACTTTAGCCATGGTGTCTGATTGCGAGGGACGATGCACTAAAATATTTTTTACATCAAATAATTACAATTTCAACCCTCAAATGGGGATACCCATTCACTATAAACCCTCCTAATATTTACCCAATTTTGCGACACAATATGATCTAGTAGACCAAATGATCTGCAATAAAATAATTTAGCCAAATAGCTTTAAATTATTCCCAAATCACTTTTACAATAGGACTCAACTAAGAACACTAGAACTCACTTAAGACTTTGTCAATAAATTACACCCTAGCTTTAGGATTTAAGCTAGAGGGAAAAACTTTGTCGATTATCCGTGTTTAGAAACACACAATTCGGTGAGACGAAAAAGCTCCTAGGATGAAATTCCTTGCCAAAATCAGAGGCTTACCTAGGTTGTTACATAATAAAATGATCGTATTAGCATCATTTACATTATAATTTGCAGAAATTGGGTTTACAATGACATAAGAACTGGCTGGCTGATGATTCTAAACGTTTGAAATTTTTTGTACAACTGCTTCCTTGGACTTGTGACAAAATAGGTGCAACATCTGGCTCCATATGGGGACACATTGCTTCATTGAAGTGAATTGACAATCCAAAATCATGTATCCAAGAAAAAAGAAGTCCTCAAATAGATATCTGCTCACGATCAAAATCATCATGATATATAGAATCTCTGTTGAAATAGAGAAATCTACTCTAACAAACTGAAATGTAAAAACATATAACATAAGTGCATAAAAAGGAAACTAACTAATGACATAAATGAAAGGGAGTAGGGTTAGAGATACTATACAAAGATGCCCTATGGCATCAAATGTCTTCAACATAGTGCATACTGAGCATCTGCCGACTTTCTGGCAAGTTTGTGGGTTGCTTCTCTGATGTGCCATGTTGAATTCTGAAGATCCTGGGACTTTGACTTATCGGTATATCGAGCTTCTCTCAGCCATTAGATGCATCAAACCTCTTCCTTCTTCTTTTCTGCTTTTTACTTTTCTTCCCGGTGGGTTGTGATGTCAATAATGGGACCAATGTAGATTTTTTGTCTTGATCTTGAAAGTGCTCGGATGAAAGATCTAAAGAATCTGAAGTATGCTCAATCTTATTCTGAATATATTTTGTCAAAGGTGATACATAGTCCTTCTCTTTCTCAATTTCTTTTTCAACCATGTCACTCCTAGTTAACCTATTTCCAATGGGGCAAGTGACCTCCTCGCAATGAGATGGGAAATGCTTCAGTGAGCTGGGAGGCTTGTGATCTGATCTATGCTAAAATTTTTGCTCTTGTGTCTTTTCCATTATTTGCAGCTTATTCTGAAGAGTGATCTTTTCATTTCTTATGGCATCCATTTGGTTAGAATGTTCATCCTTCATAGCATTAATCTCCTTGGCATGGTTTTCCTCCATGGTCATCAACTGGTCTTGCATGGTGGTCATCTTAATTTCCATGGTTTTCAATTCCTCAACATGTTGTTCTTCTATGGCTAATAACCTGTTCTGAAGACTGACTTCCCTGTCTTGCATAGAGCTCATTTCTTTCTCATGATTTTCCTTTATGGTGCTCAGCTCTTCAACATGTTTTTCTTCTATAGCTATCAACTTGGTGTGCATGGAATTCATTTCCTCAGAGTGATTCTCTGGTTGAGCTTCATGGTTTTTCATTAGTTGATCTTGACTGAATTGCATGTCTTTAATCATTTGATTTATTCCTTGATAAGATGTTTATCATTTTCTTTTTCATCATCAGTATCAATTTGATCCTTCATCCTTGCCCTTCCACTATCGACGATTTTTCTTGCAATGGCACAGGGGATTCATCATGGAAATGGTCGCAAGGTCTACAATATGGAAAAGGTTGAAGCGGCGTGTTCTCTTGAACCCTTCCGCGATAGTTATGTCCTTTACAAGGTCATCTTTCTTTATACTGTAATTAGTGGAAGGTGAATCCTTTTGATCTCCATATCTATCTTTAAAAGCATTGATGATGGCTTGTAAAGAATCAAAAGAGTTGTCAGGGAAATCACAAAACCAATTCTTAGCATCACCATCCAAGGAAAGGACAAAGAGTTGCATCTTGACGTCTTCATAACGTCGAGAATCACAGAACATTTCCATAAAATGATCAACTTATTGAGATGATTTGTAGCAGTGATTGCATTATTACCCGTGAAAGAAGGCAATTTATTAATGGCACTTTCTGGAATATCATGAGGAATGTTAGTAAAATGCAAAGGGGCGAACAAGTCATTCATGATGACTTGCTTAAGGGGAAAAGGAGCTAATGGATGTCAGAGAGAGAGAGATCCTTGTTCAAGAAAAACAAGAGATCCACAAGAAGCGAGCTTCTAGTAGAAAGTCTTGTAAAAAAAGAAAGAAATTGAGTCACTACTTGAACATGAATCTAGCTCAAAATCCAAAAGGCAAAGATCGAAAAGTTAGTTGGGGAGAAGCAGATGGATATTATGGAGGGCTTCTATCTGAGAAAATGAACGCTTACTAGAATGCAATTTGTTCGACCAAGTTCTGAGAGTGAGGTTGACCAACCTTGCCGACCATATACATCACTCCCCTCCACTCATTTTTAACCCCATTCATCACTTTTCCATTCGATTCCACATGCTGGGTCCACATAGGGTTAGCCTCCACCTCCCCTTGTCCACACTTTAGGTCAGGCCCAAAACAATGCCCAGAGGTTGATGCAACTAAAAAGAAAAGAAAAAGCACAATTTGGCCACTCACATAGGATATGTACCACAAAATGCAAAAGATGGTCGGCAATACAAAAATTACACGTGGGCAAAAGCCAAACATGAGCTCTACCCCTCATTCATGGCCATCACCCTGGTTCTTATGGGCCTAGATGAGCCCCCTTCACTTTAAGGAACCCATGATTGTCCCAACCCTAGTGGGCAATGACTTGCCCCACTTAAAGGGGGAAATCTACTATTATATCCTACACTTCATGCTCTCATCCTGGAGCCTCGAGCGGTTATAAAAAAAATCAATCAAAGGCAAAAGGTATGAAGCAGGGTGGAAAAACAAAGGCCGAGATAACTGATGTACCACGATTTGTCCTCCTACACTCATTAGACCCAAGTGTGGGCTTCCCTCATCATAGTTACCCTTGTACCATGACATGTGGCCTGGAGCCTTCCCCTGATCCCCACTCTGTTCCATCACTATATCACATGCCACCTACCCATTGATGGATGTACCATGGACATGTCACCCCCTTTAAAGGTTGAAACCACCTAATAGGGTCTTTGGTTAACCCCTTTATTAAGCTTGGAGACACCTGTACATGCCAAAGCCCACTATGGAAGGGCATGCCACCATGAAGTGCCCAATTGATTCCATGATTTGTAAGCTCTTTTACTTGATTACTCTAATGATTTGTTGTATTAGAGGGCAAGGGGACACATTGGATCTTATGCAGGATTGCAGGTGGGTCTCCATTTGGGGTTTGGTCTCCCTATATGGGGTCCAAGCCCTCCAGAGGGTCACATTGGCACTTGTAGGGTGAGCGTAGAGAGCCATGGGCCTCCACCATAGCAGAAAACACTTCATGGATCCCTAGCACCATTCAGTGATTGCTCGTGTTCCACCTTTTGGATGAGGATGATGCACCTGGTTCACCATGCCTAGCCGGCTCCACACTTGCACCATACACTTGGCAGATGTTCCAAGGTCCAGATGAGGATGTGTCTCACTACGAGAGACAAAAGGAGGGCATATGTCATCATCCTAGCCCTTACAGATGGTTTACAAGCATTATCAATCCACTTGGAGACCCATGAGGATGTCATTGTGCCCCCACACCCACTTGGGAGCACCACATGTGACTTGTTTGGAAAACAAGGGCCAACCCCTTGTCCACTATGTTTGGAGCCTTTTCACTCAACTTGGCACATTTTGACTCCATCAGGCCCCCTCAATGGCCCAATAATTCATCATATTCATTATTTTTCCGTCTTGAGAGGTTATTCTTTGTATTATTGAGCTATCTTGGTGGGCTTGAATGATGTTATGATGTTGTCTTTAGGCACATACCCCATCCGGATGTTCACAAGGTATTTCCTTTTAGGACCATTCCCCTCTTGGATTTACACATCCTCAAGGAATCTCCTCTTTGACTACTCTTGTCTTGGATGCCCTACCTCATCCTCAAAGAGTATCGGTTCCCGAGACTACTTCTATCCCAATAAATATCGGTCTCATATGCTTATTCAATCCTCCATTCTTTCTTCATGATGTGAAGACAAGAATGATGTGTCTATCTCTCCCTCTCAACTAGGGAGAATCTACTCATCGAAAACACTCCCTACTTATGGACTTGGTTGATAAGTAGGAATACTCATTCCTTTACATGAAAGGAATACACCCAAGCTCCCTCTTAACTAGGGACTTGTTTCCAACAACAGTTATCTATTCTTCTGTGGAGATCATGGTACTATCAGTTGCTTGTAGAGCTCCTTTTTTTGCATCATCATGTCATGAATAAACTTCAACTTCTACATCATGGAGCCATCTTCTTCCATAACTTCTTTGTAGGGCTTCGACCATCTTTCTCATCACTTTCCTTCAAAGAAAAAATAGAGTGTAGAACTAGTCATGTCATCCTTCTTATCATTGAAAGTGACCTTCTTTGTCATCATCTGGTTATCCTTCATACTGCTACCTCTTCCAAGTCATGTTTCTTTCAGAATCATCCATCCAAATTTATGTGTACTAGTTGTAGGTGAATTTCTACAACCTTCTATTGGTAGCCCTGTTCCAATCCAACCAAATGCTTTCTTTCAAAAATCAAAAGTGAACATTAAACCAAAATTACCTCTTTATGATGGCCTTTTGTCAAATCATTTGCTTTTGCAACATCAACATCCTTTTCTATACAAATCCATCTCCAAGGCTTCCATTACCAAGGTTATCCTTCTTCATCATACTTATCAAGGTTTTTTAATTTCTTCATGGAGATGTCATAACCAATCCTTCTTTACATCAGATGTTGATTATCCATGTAGATGCATCTTACAAACTCTATTTTCAACTTCTTCACATACTGCTTCCTCAGGATTTTTATACATAGCTCCTTTAAAGGAACAATTGTTGCCCACTACCTCATATTCTTCATGAGGTCATATAATGTTGATTCTATCAATATGTAGAAGAGTTCAAGGCATATTATATCTATGCCTTCATGCATCAACCATAAGGGAGTCTTCTTCTTCAAACATGCTCATGAGATAGAGCATTTCAATCATCCTTTTCTGAAACAAAATGAAGACATGACTTTGTCTATCTATCAAAAAGTTATCAAATGTATGCATACCTCTTTCTTCATATGGTCATCTAGACTTCCTTTAGCAGCTTCCTTTTCCCTTGTTTGAAGATGGGAAATACTTCAATCAAACCATTATGTTGCACTTCTTGTCATCATACCTTCATCCTTCTAAACTATGGATCCCACATTAAGTGGAATGTAGACTATCTATGTAACATTTGCTTCTTCAAGTAGTGATGAACCTTTTCAACAAAGATTCTTGTGGAGGACCTTGACGATCCTTTTTTGTAAATACTTCAATATAATGATGATGAGGTGTGATGAGCTCTTATCTTCCAATCTTGCTAGATGACTTGCTTCAATCATGCAAACTACTACATCAGTTATCCTTTTATGCTTCTAATATGATGCTATCTCAATACTGCTATATTGCATCCTATTTTAACTGCAATGCTTTTCTACCATCATTGTTATCTGAAAATGAACTTCAATATATGAGAGACTTTTGATAGTAGAGGTCTCTCACTTCTTTTTTCTTTGCTTTCTTTTCATTAGGTTCTTCCACTTCTTCGGTTACATGGGCTTCACTTCTTTCTTTCCTTTTCTTGTTGCCCTTCTTGAGTTTAGGACAATTCCTCTTGTAGTGCCCATATTCATACATTCATAACACTGAATCTTAGACATGTTAACTTTCTTTTGAAATTTCTTTTGAGGCTCAAATTTTCTAAACCTTCCTTGACATAGCTACAAATGCTTGTGTTGGCTCATTTGATTCAACGTCGTCCTTTGCTTTTAATCTTGTTTCTTTAATTTTGCATAGAGCCCATATGTCATTGAACAGTGTAGCTTCCTTCTTTGCATAAATGCTTGATACAAAGTTGCCCCATTCTTTTGCTAATGCATTTAATACACAGGTGGTCATCTCTAGATCTGACATGGTTTCTCCTAGCTCTTGTAGATGATATTTTATTTGTGATATCTTCATGAGATATGAAGCTACCCTTTTATTCCTTTATTACTTTCATTTTGTATAATTCAGTTCTTAAGGATATGATTTCTCCAATTGTACTTACAAAGTATAGATCTAAAAACTTTTCATAGATTTCTTTTGATGACTTCAATTTTGATACAAAGAAAATGAGAGAATCCTTGATAGATTCAATGAGGATTATTTGAGCCCTTATTTCTCCTTTCATATATTTTGATAATGCTTGAGCCTGATCTTGAGGAGGCTTGGTGATGGAGCCCATAACATAATCAAAAACTTCATTTTCTGTGAGAATCAAATCTATTCTCTTCTTCCATGCAAGGTAGTTTGATGTCCCAACAAGTTTATTGTTCTCCTTGCAGAAAGTAGTCATTTGATTTGTAGATTGAGACATGAATATAAAGTACTTACTTGACAAATGAAGATGCCTCCTTGATGATGATGTCTTCCACTAGAGTGTGAGCTTTAGAATGAGGGAGGGATGATCTTCCTTCTTCGAAAATGACAATGCTTCTTTTTCAAGATGCTTGAGGTGTGATCCTTTCTTCAAAGGTCACTTGTCTTCTTTCTCCTTTTGATGTTGATGTAGAATGTGGGAGGCTTTCCAAGATGCTTCAAGTGTGTAGTGCCTTTCCTTCTTCTAGATGATGAGATGGAGGTATGGTCTTTTAGGTCTTCTTTATTTTTTTAAGAGACCTTTCTTTAAGATGATGATGAGGCCTTGGGATGTGATGACTAGTTCTTCTTATTTCTTCTCCTCTTATGTCTGGCCCTTTTGCATTCTTTTCAATTGATATGTTCTTCAAGCTGTCTTTCCTTATCACCTTAGCTCTGATACCATGTCGAGAAATCTAGGGCAGTTAGATTAACGGTGATTTCTCTTTACTTTGATAATTGTTTGTGATGTTCATTACTTCCACTTGTAGAATTTATAATTAGCTTCTTCTTCTCTTGATTATTATAACGTTCTTATCATCAAACAGCTACCAAATATGAAGATCAATAGACAAAAAGGACAAAAGATGTCGGTTGCTATCGAGGGCCAAAACCTCTCCTAGAGAGGAAAACCCACAATAAATTCTTCTCTTTTTATAGAATCTTCAAATGATGAATTCCAAGACCTTTAGACCCAAGACTAAACCCTTCCAAGACCAAGTCAACCTTTTGTAGATGAGCTTCTCTTTCACAAAGTCAAACCTTCTTGAAAATGCACAATTTCGACCCCAACAGTAGATTTCGGCCTTTTCTGCAAGTCTGCAACTTTTGACCCTCCTGCAGTAGTTGTAATTCACACGTGTGGGTGATTAGGGCTTCTTTTAGGCTTCTCTTCTCCTTTGCTTGAGTTGCTTCTTCCTTCTAGGCTAGTAGACCATCAAATAAGCTTCCTCACTTCAAATTTCGGTCCTTCTTAAGAGATCAGAAATTAGGGTTTGTAGGTGCAGCAAAAACCCTAGTCTCCTTCACACGTGTGAGAGATAGAGAGAAAATTTCAGATTTTTCGGCCTTCTTTCTTTCTTCTAGATCTTTGCTTGCCTTCCTTTCTTCTTGTCTTGCTTCCTTGATCGAATGATGAGGTAGTTTTTCAAATGAGGTTGATGGCTTCTTATATATAGGCTTCTAAGGAGGACAAATAGCCCTAATGAGGCCGACTTCTTCACTACCAGGCTGACTTGGACTTGGAAGAGTAGATCTACATTTTTTACTCAAAAATAAATACTTTGACTTGTTACAAAATGCCCAAAGGGGTCTTTTACATAAGATAATGACTCTATTGACTCCATGACTCTTTGACAATCCCTAGAAGCACACAATGGGTGCTTTGACCTAAAATAAAAATGACCTTGAGCATGAAACCCATGCTATAAAATAACAATAATAATTTCTTTCTTTCTTTTTACAAAATATACAAAAATCAAGAGTACATGACATATTATGAAGATCAAACCTAGTTACAAATTTTAACAAACAAGACCAAGTTGGCCCTGCCTCGTCAACTTGGCCCTGGAAGGGGTAATTCGACCTCCTAGATGTGTATAGATAGAGAGAGCTCGACCTCATTTGAAGCACCACTAAACCAAGTTCGATCTCCAAGACAAGAAGAGCGAAATTCAAGAGGAGTTGGGAAGCAAGAGAGAGAAAGAAGAAAGAAAATCGAAGTTTCTGCCCTAAACTTTGTCCTAAATCTCTCACACGTGCAAAGTTTTGAAGCTACCATAGCACCAAAGTTACAGATCACTACAAGTTTGAAAATTTTGTTGTTGGGGACCAAAATTTTGTTGTTGAGGGTTGAAATTTGTTGTTGGAGTTGACTTGGTTTGACTTTGACTTACTAGAAGAGCTTGGAAGGAGGGTTGACTTGGGTCTTGTTGGAGGTCTTGGTCTTGTTGTTTGGGTCTTGGATTCCTCATTTGATCTGATTCTATAAGAAGAGAAGATTTTTTTGGGTTTTCCCCTTGGAGGGGTTTTGCCCTGGCTTGGAGCCTACATCTTGTGTCCATTATCTATTTGTGATCTTCATTATTTATGGTTTTGGTAATTGTTTGATGAACAAAACATAATAAAATAGTAAAAAGACAACATAACTTCACAAGCAATAATCAAGTAAAGATAAATGACCCTAGTTGTTGCCCCTATCGATTTCTCAATAAGGGAAAGGTCAACAAGGATACAGGTGGAGAGTCTACTTCACAGGACGGAAAGAAAAAAGATCTAAGCAAAGTAAAATGTTTTGTGTGCCACAAGAGTGGCCATTATGCCTCATAGTGTCCGAACAAGAAGGATAAAGGAAAGGCGCAACAAGTTGCAGCTTCTACAAATACTCAAGCCAATGAGTTCGGTGCGAGATTCAAAGAGTTCTCACTATTGTCTTTCCTTTCTAGCACTATAGCCAAGGGTGCCCGGTTCATGGACAGTGGTGCTTCTAGACATGACTATGTTGAAATTCTGATGTTCTATGCCATAAAAATCACAAATTACAAAACTTTTTTATGTTTAAGTATGGGGGTTTACCCAGTGCATTATATTAGATATCATTTTGGGATTCAACTATGTTAAGTAAGTCATTCACGTATGACCATGTCCATGAGAGGTAGTCGTAACTGACTAATTTCTCATGATTTTTGAATAGTTCACTTAGCACTCATTGCATCTGGTGATGCTCACCAGGGTAAAGAAGTGGGATTGAAACTAGTGAAATGAATCACATAGGTCAATCATCACTTTCGGGGCTTGCACCCAGTAACCAGGACTTCCCAGGAGGTCACCCATCCCAGATCGCCTCTGGCTCAAGCGCACTTAACTGTGGAATTTTCCCCACAATCAAGCCTACTTAGCTTGCTACCCCATTTGCAAAACCTTAACAAGTATTGTGCCTCATGAACCATTCAAGTTGAGATCCCTTCACTCTTTTTTGAATTTAAGTATTAGTTAAGCAATTATAGATAGAACGTAAACCATGCACAATAGAAGACAACCAAGAACACAATGAGACAAAGAATTTAGGTCCAATGACCAGGGAAAAACCCACAAGGGGAAAACCCAACCAGATTCTTCTTCTATTAGATATCAATAGTTCAGTAGAGATACAAAGTACAATGAGAGATCAAGAGAATGAGAAAGTTCACCCAAATCTGAACAAGTTGTAGCATGAAGATCACTGGTAGCAACAACTGAAGCAAACACATAATCAACCTTGGCTCACCAAGTTCTGCTCTTACTCTCCAAGTCTCTCTCTCTCACAATCTCCTTCAAGTCTCTCCAACTCTCTCTCAAGTTCGAATTCACAATGCACAAGTGAGGTGAGATGATATGAGACACATATATATAGGAGGAGCAATGAATTATTGACATAAAGGAGGAGCAATACGCATGCCTTGAGGAGTTACATTTTCCATTTAGGGAAGAGTAACTCATGCCATTAAGGAGAGACAATTCAAATTCCATTATGGAGAGGCAACACATGCCTTAGATGAGAGGGTGAGAGGAATCTTTTATGACATGCCTTTAATGAGTGTGTAAGAGAAATCTTGCATGCCATGCCTTGTAAGAGGAATCTTTTATGACATGCGTAAGAGGAATATTTTATGACGAGTCTTTTAATGGGAGTAAGAGAGTGTAAGAGCATTAATGAGAGTGTAAGAGAACATTATTGAGAGCCATGATTGAGAGACTTGAATTTATTTTTAATAATAATATAATAGTATCATAAGAATAATAGTAATAATATTAATGATAATATTGATGATTAAGTCGAAATTGAACTATTAGGATTGATTGATGATCAGAAGTGATTTTTCATCAACAATACTTGATTACCAATTGATGCAAGGTGATTTACTATCTTGAGACTTTCTAATTTTAGACTTTCCATTTTTAGAAATTCTATTTTTAGTCTTTCTATTTTTAGAAATTAATCCTTGAGCTGCCAATTTTCAACACTCCCTCTTGGCTAGAGAAGAATTTCTTTCTACAATAAAAATCTCTATTCTCTACTCATCTTTGTTCATCTGTGCTTTGTTGTAAATGTGTTAGAAAACCTGCACAGATGAATCTAGCTAGTAAAGTTTGAACACACAGCTTTGCAAAGCAAAAACACTAAAAGAAAATCGAAAGAAGAGAAGAATGATTCAATATAAAATTATGTTACAATGCTCATTAGCATTACTGGGTGAAGATCCCAAGGTAATGACTATAGTGGTGATCAATGAGAAGACTCAACACCTACAACAAGTTCCGGAGATAACTAGTCAGTTGCGGAGTTAAAGAAGGAGCAAATCAAGGAGTAAATCATGCAAAAGGAATTTTGCATGCAATCCCATGCTCTAACTAAAAGTCCGCATGTAGATGTGTAGTAGTTCCAACATGCAAAAGGAATCTTGCATGCAGTCACATGCTCTAACTAAGAGTCTGCATGTAGGTGTGTAGTAGTTCCAACACCCCCCCTGAACACCACTATGGGGAAAAATAGAAAATGGGCCCTGGCAACTAAGGCCAAAGGTCACCCAAAATACAGTGCAACTTGTACTAAAATTGAGGAAAGAGGGAAAACCTCGTGGGAAAAACCCCCCCTCAAAATACAATGTAATCAAAAGAGAAGAGGAAGAAAAATACAGTTGCTAAGCAATCGTGTCCTTCACTCCAAGACGATCACGCAAAGAGCGAAACTTCTGCTCAGTGAATGTCTTGGTGAAGATGTCTGCAGTCTGTTCTGCTGAAGGACAGAACTGCAAATCAATGACCCGATCATGTACTAAGTCTCTGATGTAGTGCATATGGATCTCTATGTGCTTCGTCCGTTGCCGTTGTACTGGATCCCTGCAAAATTTGAGAGTGCTCTGGTTGTCACACCAGATGACAATGGGCTGGTGGAACTGGACGCCCAACTCAGTGAGGAAGTGTTGTAGCCACAGAGCCTGAATGGTGATGTTGACTACTCCTCGGTACTCAGCCTCAGCTAAAGAGAGAGCAATAGCAGCTTGCTTCTTGCTCGACCAACAGATAGGGCCAGATCCTAGACTGAGTGAATATCCGGAGGTGGACTTGCGATCAATGCTGTCTCCCGCCCAATCAGAATCTGTGAAGCCAAGGAGATTCAATGAAGTGCCTGCTGCATAGTGAATCCCGAAGGTGATGGTGCCCTGCACATATCGGAGGATGCGCTTGGCAGCATTCCAGTGTAGCTCATGCGGCTCCTGCATGTATCTGGAAACTGCCCCTACTGCGTATGAGAGATCTGGTCTGGAGTGGGTGAGGTACAATAAGCTCCCCACTAGCTGTCGGTAGAGAGTGCTGTCAACTAATGGAGTGTCACCTCCATCCTCAAGGCGGACCCCAGACAGAAAAGGAGTCGGTGCTGGCTTGCAGTCAGTCATGCGAAATCTCTCGAGGAGATCCCGTGCATACTTAGCTTGAGAGAGTTTGATGCCTGTGGCATTCTAGCTGATCTCAAGACCAAGAAAGAAGTGTAATGGACCCATATCCGTCATCAAGAACCTATCATGCAAGGCCCTCTTGACTGTAGCAATGGCTGAAGCCGAGCTTCCAGTGATTAGGAGATCATCTACATACAAAACTAAGATAAGAAGAGAATCATGTGTCCTAAGCATGTAAACATTCGGATCAGACTTACATCTTTCAAAGTTTTGTGATAAGAGAAAAGAATCCATCTTCGCGTACCAAGCTCTCGGTGCTTGCTTAAGGCCGTAGAGAGATTTCTTCAGTCTGCAGACCAAAGATGAATCCTGAATGAAACCATGTGGCTGCTCCATGTAGATCTCCTCAGATAAGTCTCCGTGAAGAAAGGCATTCTTCACATCCATCTGATGTACTTCCCACCGCTGGGCAGCCGCAATGGCAAGTGTAAGGCGTATGGAATCCATCTTTGCTACTGGAGCAAAGGTCTCGTCATAATCAATGCCATGCACTTGTTGGAAGCCTTTGGCTACTAGCCTTGCTTTCCGTCTGGTAATTTGCCCATCTGCAGCACTCTTGGTCCTGTAGACCCATTTGCATCGGACAAGTTTCCTTCCTGAAGGAAGGGGGACCAGATCCCAAGTCTGGTTCTCGAGGAGGGAGTTATACTCCTCCTCCATGGCGGACTCCCAAGATGGATGCCCAGCAGCCTCAGCATAAGACTGTGGATCAGAAGACTAAACCAAATGACAATGCCAGGAGGGCGATGGTTCAGTGGCAGTGAGGACAAGAGGAGGCTCAATAAACTCTGAGCTAGTCCTCTGCAGATCAGAATTATCCCCCACAAGACCATTTCTAGCAGCTGGTTGGTCTTGTGTATATATCTCACGTAAGCTCCTTGTTCTCTGATTTATGACAGGGGAATATGATTCACTACTGGAAGCCCGATCTGGGCTTGGATGTGGATCATCATTTGCATGCACTAGATTTGTATCTGAAGACTTTGTCTTTGCATCTGCATGCTCTTCCTCGGCATCTGCATGATCTGTATCTGCATCTGAATGCACTGAGTCATCATCTCGGACATGAGGTAGATAAAAAGTGTCTGCATGCGGCGCTTGAGGTGCATGCGAGAGACTTTCCTCAAATTTGACACTTCGCTCAATGATGAGCTTGTCCGTAGAGGGAATCAGGAGTCGATATCCCTTCACACCATCAGGGTATCCAACAAAGATGCACTCAATGCTCTGTGGATCAAGAGCTTTCCTCTTTTCAGAGGGGATCCGGGCCCATGCTCGAGAGCCGAAAACACGGAGGTGAGTGACCTCTGGTTTAGTGCCGCTCCAAGCCTCAAAGGGAGTCTGGTCCTTGACAGACCTATGAGGAGATTTGTTCTGGATGTAGTTAGCACAATTAAGTGCTTCGGCCCAAAGCTTATGAGGCAGTGACTTGATATGCAACATGCAGGAAGCCATCTCTTTAAGAGATCGATTCTTTCTCTCAGCAACTTCGTTCTGCTGCGGAGTGTATGGAACTGTATACTGCAACTGTATGCCGGACTGAAGGCAAAGGTTCTGAAGTGCTGTGTCAACATATTCCCCCCCATTGTCTGTACGGAGGGCTTTGATCTTTCTCTCTGACTGTGTCTCGACTCTCAACTAGTGCTTTGAAATCTTCAAAGTGCTCAAAAACTTCAGATTTGTTCCTGAGAAGATACACCCAAGTATACCGTGAGAAATCATCAATAAATGTAAGCACATACCTTGCTTTGTTGATGGAAGGATGAGGAAAAGGCCCCATGAGATCACTATGGATCAGATCTAGAGGAGAGGATGCTCTGTGAGTCTTGCCGGTGTCAAACTTTTCTCTGGGATGTTTTCCAAGAACACACCCTTCACAAACTCCTTTGGAGAAACTGATATTTGGCAAGCCTTCCACCATCTTATTCTTGCTTAGCTGCTGCATATACCTGTAATTTAAGTGACCAAACCTCTCGTGCCAAAGCCTACTACTATCATCAGCGTGTGTAAGCAATAAGGAGGATTCAGATTCAATAAATTCAGAAAATGTATACAGTCTGGCTCCATTGTTTACCTCACCAGTTGCAATTTTGGCATTGCTATGTAGATCATATATGTTCACTGCATCTGGAGTGAATTCCACTCTCTTTCCGGTGCCGGAATGAGTGATCTGATAAACTGAAAGCAGGTTTACCGAAAGTTTTGGAACATGAAGCACATCTTCAAAGCTTCCGTGTAAAAGTTCCACTCTACCTTTTCCGGTGACCTCAATAGGTGAGTCATCTCCCATGAGGATGGGAGGTCCTTTGCATGCATCCAAAGAGGAATAGACTTCCTTTGCAGCAGCCATATGATGTGATGCACCAGAATCTATAATCCATGCATCAGGAGAAGAATTAATTGCAACTAAAGCATGAAAATTGTTACCTTTCCCGTGTGGCGGATCCTCAGTTTTCTTCTTGGCGCCCTGAGGGATGTGGTCCCCAAGGTTGTGCTTCTGAAGGATTTCTGCCATTTGGTCAATTTGTTTCTTCATGCAAGAGGATTCTGGATGAAATCCTCTTTGACAGTAGGTGCATCTGTTTCCTTTCTTCCCTTTCTCATTTCTCGAGCCAGAGGAGTCATTGAAGGGCTTGGTGTACCCTTCCTTCTTTGGATGGGAATGTGCTTTTCCTTTGTCTTTTTGCTGCTGATTTTTCTGATTTGAATCAGATCTGTGATTTTTATTGTGGCTGCCATCATGCACAGCAGGTGCGTGTGCTTTTGGAGGTTTGATTTTCCCCATGCCAATGAGTTTATCTTGCTCAAAAATAAGGGATTCCATAAATTCTTTGAGAGAAGGCATAGTGTAGGATTTACCTGTTGCGAGCCTTACTAAATGAAATGTAGACACAAAGACGGAGTATTCTGGTCCGAGCTTTGACATAATAGAGAGAACTTGGCGACTCTCCTCCTTGGATTTGTCAATTCCACAACCCTTGAGTTGCAGCAATAGATCATTATATTTGGTGAAGAAATCTTGAATTCTGTCATAGTTCCGTGGATCCAATGATAGCAGCTCCACTTCGAGCAGATGTCCTTTCATCTCATCCTGTTTCCCGTAGAGCTCTTCAACCTTTTTCCAAATCTCATTGGGAGTATTGCAGGCAGATAGATGAAATTGCAACTCTGGAGAGATGCACATGCATATGGATCCGTGGGCCTCATCCATACGGTTGAGGTACTTGGATTTCTCTATGGCTGAAGTGGGTTCCACTTCTGTAGCCATGGTAATCCTGTACAACCCTTTATGACGAAGGTATCGAGCCATTTGGTCCTTCCATTCATGATAGTTGTACGGTGTTAGGATCGATGCTTTGGGAAACTCCATTTTTTCTGTCAATCTTCGATCTCCAAGCTGTAATACTTGCAAAATAAAGTACTGGTGCGTCTTTTATCTAGCAACCTGTGGGCTCTGATACCATGTAAATGTGTTAGAAAACCTGCACAGATGAATCTAGCTAGTAAAGTTTGAACACACAGCTTTGCAAAGCAAAAACACTAAAAGAAAATCGAAAGAAGAGAAGAATGATTCAATATAAAATTATGTTACAATGCTCATTAGCATTACTGGGTGAAGATCCCAAGGTAATGACTATAGTGGTGATCAATGAGAAGACTCAACACCTACAACAAGTTCCGGAGATAACTAGTCAGTTGCGGAGTTAGAGAAGGAGCAAATCAAGGAGTAAATCATGCAAAAGGAATTTTGCATGCAATCCCATGCTCTAACTAAAACTCCGCATGTAGATGTGTAGTAGTTCCAACATGCAAAAGGAATCTTGCATGCAGTCACATGCTCTAACTAAGAGTCTGCATGTAGGTGTGTAGTAGTTCCAATATTTGTATCATCTAGAACAATGATGTCTCACTCTAATGAAAAATAATCATCATAAGAGAGCTTCGGCTAACACCCTATATCCACAAACAATAGGGGAGATCAATCTATCACCCTATATTCACTTGTGGGGGAATGCCACTTGCCAACATATGACAAGGATCTCACACAACCAAGTCTCATCTTTGTTTGAGGGGATCCACTTGTCAACATTTGACAAGGATCTCGCATATCCAAGTCTCATCACTGCTTGCAGGGATCCACTTGTCAACACATGATAAGGATCTCGCACATCCAAGGCTCATCACTACTTGGGGGGATCCACTTGTCAACACATGACAAGGATCTTGCACAACTAAATTTCATTAAACGTCAAGTGGTGGAACACCTACATTTATCTATGCTTTGTATCATCTGGAACAATGATGTATCACTCTAATGAAGAATAATCATCATAGGGGAGCTCCGGTTACCACCCTATATCCACAAACAATAGGGGAGATTAATCTATCACCCTATATTCACTTGGGGGGGATTGCCACTTACCAACATATGACAAGGATCTCACACAACCAAGTCTCATCTTTGTTTAAGGGGATCCACTTGTCAACATATGACAAGGATCTCACACATCCAAGTCTCATCACTGCTTGGAGGGATCCACTTATCAACACATGACAAGGATCTCGCACATCCAAGGCTCATCACTGCTTGGGGGGTATCCACTTGTCAACACATGACAAGGATCTCGCACAACCAAGTTTCATTAAATGTCAAGTGGTGGAACACCTACATCCTAGACAAGTCTCACTACACCTAATGGCCAGATAGGTGGCTCTTCCCATGTCCCACACTGTGGGTCAAATGCATATTGAGGCCTATTCTTGTGGCACACACTACACAAGAGGTCCCTCATCCTCAAGAGCTTTCCGAAATCATTCCCTAATCATGTGAGCTCTGACAGGGGAAAAAGGCAGCTCAGTGTTCTCAATCAACTGTGACTGCTTCCCAAAAGGGTCACAACCATAAGTCCAAGTTGCTTTCTAAAAACCAAGAACTTTCCTTTTGGTAAAGGCTTGGTAAGAATGTCAGCTATCTAATCAATAGTCGCAATATGATGGAGCCTCACTGCTTCTCTCTGCACCATATCCCAGATATAGTGGTATTGATCTCAATGTGCTTGAACTTGTCATGGAACACGGGATTTTATGCAAGACGAATCCCACTCTTATTGTCACAATATATAACTGTTTTGTTTCGAAATTGCTCAAACAGTTCCCCAAAAAGCTTTCTTATCCAAACTACCTCACAGTTGGCCATGCTAGTAGTAATGTACTCAACTTCAATTGTACTTAGTGCAATTGACTTTTGCTTTCTACTCATCCAAGAGATCATGGCAGAAAGCTAAAGCAACACCTAGAAGTGTTCTTCCTATCAGCAGAGTTACTAGCCCAATCAATATTGGTATATCCATGAAGTCTTACATTTTTAGTAGTATACCTCAATCCAAGATTGATGGTCCCATGCAGGTATCTCAACACATGCTTTGCAGCAATCCAGTGTGCATGTGATGGATTAATCGTATATTGGCTCAGAGTATTGACCGCAAAACATATGTTTGGCCTAGTGTTCACTAAGAAAATCAACGCCCTAATCAGCTGTCGATACTTAGAAGGATTTGCCAAATCAAGACTTGCAGCTTTACCACACAGCTTCTTGAAGTTCATCTCCATTGGAGTATTCATGCATTTACATTTTGTCAGACCAAATCTTTCTAGCATCTTGACAACATATTTTCCTTGAGAAAGGAAAATTTCACTAGGTTTTATTTTTTGCCATACTTCAAGACCTAGAAAGTAGTGCATCAAATGAAGATCTTTCATTTCAAATTCAGAAGCTAAATCCCTCTTACACTAGAGGATAAGAGGTTCACCACCGGTCATAAATAAATCATCAACATATAATACCAAAATCAAAAGGCATACCTTGGACTGTCTTGAAGTAAATATTTGGATCAACATTACTTCTAGTAAAACCAAGCTTCATCAAGAAGCTATCAATGCGGGCATACCAAGCTCTTGGAGCTTGCTTCAAACCATAGAGGGCTTTCTTCAGTCTACACACATGAGTTTTCCGGTCATGTACTTCAAAGCCTTGTGGTTGCTCCACAAATACTTCTTCCTTGAGGAAGCCATGCAAAAAAGTAGTCTTCACATCCATTTGGTGAAGAGACCATCCTTGGCTAGCAGCTAGAGCCACAATAGATCGGATGGTTGTATAACGGCAACAGGTGCAAAGATTTCATCATAGTCTATTCCCTCTTTCTGAGAGAAACCTCTGGCCACAAATCTAGCTTTATATTTTTCAATATTACCATCAACACCATGTTTAATTTTATACAGCCATTTAGAAGACAATAGATTTACCTTGTGGTTTTGGAACCACTTACCATACATCATTATGAATGATGGACTCATATTCTTCAGCCATTTCATCTTTCCACAGTTGATCTTTCACTACTTCAAAAGTGCATGGTTCATCCTTCATAATGTTGCTCATGGCTACAACATATCCTTGGAACCTGTTGTAACATTATTCTACATTTTACATTTATATGTCAAAAAAAAACTTATATATAAAGAAAAAAATGAAAAAGGGTATATAAAAAATGATTAAAATAAGAAATAGATATATATTCAAAAAAATAAAAAAATGATGAAAACCCTTAGAAAAATCGAAAACATGCGAGCCAGCTTAAATGTCGCATTATATATTAAATAAATGATGTTAATTAGTTTAAATCGCAATTTTAAATGCGATTAGTTAGTTTCTAATAAAGTTTTTGTTGATATGACTTGTTTGTCGTATGTGTTACCCACAACGCTACAATAAAGCATCGCGATCTTTTCTGCCCAGATCGACTGCCCTCAAATGACTTCAGACCCCCCCTTGCCCCTCTGATAGTTAATCAAAGGGGTGTTTGAAAAGTGGATTCCCTTTATCGCGCTTTATGTACGTGTCGCTCCCTTGATGATTTTGGACTCCCCTCCACCTAAACCACTTACAGCTTACCCCCCCTTCGAAATCCACCATCCCGCCTAAATAACAACTATCATTCCCGCTCCCGCCAATCCAATCCTCCTTCGCCAAATGTCACGTTCATATTTCAACTATCATATTACCGTTAATTATCCTTTGAAGGATATAGCTGTTGTCAAGATTTAATGAACCCGCTCCATTAACGGACATTTTTAACGGAAAATGCTCTCGCCAATAAAATAAAATAAAAAACCCTGTTTAGCGGCTCCTTTTCTGTACCATTCTATGATGTTGAGCAACCGAGCCTGCTACTGCAACCAAGAAACAAGCGAAACAGCTTTCAACCAGCCAACTCCCGAGTAATTACAGTCTTCTCTTCCATTTCTTTTCAGAATGTCTTCAAAGCGTAAATCTAAAGCCGTAGTGGAAAACCCTATGCTTCCCCCTGTAATTGACTTAGATCACCAATGGATCAGCATTACAAAATCTCTTAAACCAATTGTGAGTTTGATCTCTACGAACACCAAAATTGGTTAAAACAAAAATTTGTTGATCCCAATGACGAATTGAGTTTGTGGGACTCTTTCCTACCTCAATTCGTTTTTCCAAAAACTCACCATTTCCTAAAATTTGTCTCGCGGTGCCATTTCAAATACATACCTAGTTAGAGAGCTATTGTTGCCCAAAAAATTCACATCTTATTCACAATTACCTTTGAATCCATATGCCAGATGCTACAAATCCAAAATTCAGCCTCTCTGCACCCTTTCTCTGTAGACTCCCTCATGGAACTCTACAACAGCCTAACTCTTCCCACAGAGCTAAAATTTTTGAAACATTTCTGCCTAAAAATGTTCAATTGCCAAAAACAAACCCACCTTTCTCGTCCTCAATGTTTCCAGAGATGACAAAACAAATCATTTCTATAGTTTCCTGTTTGTTGGGCTATCAAATTGATCAATGGGTTGATGAAGCAATTATAGGTTTTCTATCTGTGTTCTCATCGAGAGAAAAGCCTTCAGTTATTTTTCATTATAGTGAATTTTTGGCAGAGGTTATCCATGAACAGTTTCTCAAATTTTCCACTGAAGGAGTTTTCAAGCATGCTTCAATCTTGGTTTACTTGTTCTTATTTCATCAATCAGATAGATTTCAATTTCCACTGCAGAAACTAGATGAACAAGGAAATCCACAGTCTGTGATTCATTGGACTTCCTTGGTAAGGAAGAATACCAATGAATTCACATTCAGTGATTATATGGATCAGTTTTTATACAGAGTTTCTTGCCTTCTCAACGGTGATGTTAAACCTATAATTGGACCTGAGATTAAGAGAATTCTACATCTCAGTGAACAGACAAAGACAGGTGTCTGGTACTTATATCAAAACTACACAAAGATCACGGTATATGGATGTGAATTGCCCCCATATAAATTGCCTAAGTTTGTTCCTATAAGGATTTTTGCATTAGAGTATATTAGGCAAATGATAAATATGGACGAGCTGCACTTTGTGTCAACCAAAAAGAAATCTCAGTTTAAGATCAAAACTCAAGTTGGACCTTTCATTTGTAATGTCGGAACAGCAACAAAGGAGGCAAATCTTCTCCTTAAACAAATGAAATTTACACTCAGTTTTTAATGATCATATGATCCTTTAGGAATTGTCTCAAAGTTGAGAGTAGAGCAGAAAACTACTCCTTGTGCTCACACTCCTAGACCTGCAACTGAGCAGTACATGAATCAAGATGAATGGCAAGAAAATAAATTGCAAGAAGCAAAGGAATAGGTACTTTCTTCTACAACATCACAGACTCCAGTGCCACAGGTAAAGCGGGATAAAAGACCAAGGGAAACTGTTTCCCCTCTGGTTTCAGAAATTCAAGGGAAAGAATTCCAAATATACAAAAAGAGGCAGAAAACTAATCCAATAGAAGAGTCTCTGCAAGAAGAAAATACACAGACTACAATAGTCTTAACAGGCCCTTTTGCTTCTACTTTCCCTCGAAATGAAGAAATTTTTGTAGGGTCACCAAACAGGACAATTACCCCGTGATCAGGCTAAACCAAGTATATTTGCAAGATATAAGGAAATCAAAAAGAAGAATGAAATTTTGAAAGCTACAACCTATTCTCAGTTCTGGAAGCAAACAGCATCATCACAGCACAGACTTCTCTTTGCTTTTGATACTGAGAAAGGAAAAATGCAAATAGCTTTCCTTGAACCTAAAGTTTCTTTTCCTAAAACTACAGATGACTACAAAAAGTCCATTTTCTCTTTTCATATTGAACAAATCCATCCTATTGATCAAATGGATTTGCATAAACAAACAGGTTAAGTGTTATATTCTACTCTGACAAATTCAGCAATGACAACATCCAGACTCCAGGCTTCAGTTAATAATATCCAGTCTCAATTAAAATTATCAAAAATATTTTCTTTGGCTAAAGACAGCAAAATAAATTCTTTAGAGGATTTGGTGATTAAACTAAGATATGATCCCAGTAATGTAAAAGCTGCTAAGGGGATAATTAAAAGAAAGAATGTTGATATTGCAGTCTTAAATAAGCAGCTCAAACTTCCATCTACTGAAGATCCACAAACAAAGGAAGTTAGTGAACTGGAAAAGGAGAAAGAAGATATGTTCAAAATCATCATTGAACAAAATGCACAGATTCAGAAAATGGAGACTGAGATAGAAAAACTACTAAAAGAGAAAGAACAACAATCAACTCAATCAGCGGTCATTCCTCTAACAGCAGTTCCAATCACAGGTACATCAACAATAGAGGCTTCTACTTCAACAGCTACTACAACAATTGTTAAGTTATGGTATGTTCTATGCTTATAACAGTTTACTTCTTTTTCTTATTATATTCCACCGATTAGCAATCACATGTACATAAAGTAAAGTGCAGATAGAACATTAAACGATCGACAGAAAACAAGCCAAGACAAGAGACACAAGATGTGGCGGCTAGCCAGGGACAAACCCCACAATGTGTGGGGAAACCCTTTGATCAAATCTTCTTTTATCTTCAATAATTCAGCAGAGAGAAATAGTACAATAAATCTTATTCATATCAGCAGTAGCAAACCCTAGATCAGTAGCATCAGCATTAGCAGCTTCATTATCAAACTAGGGCAAACCATATCTCACAAACCGACAGTCGGATTGACTTCATTCCACCACCAAAAGTCTCAGCTTCCAGAGGAGGTTCAGATGAACCTACAGCGCAGTTCAGATGAGGAGATCTTCTAGGCCACGCAAGTCAATCTTTACTTCTGCAGTTGCAGCTTCAGTTTCAGCAGTTTCCGGCTTCAAACTAGGGCAGTCGATATCTTGCAAACCATTCGTCAGATTGACTTCATTCCACCACCAAAAGTTGCGGCTTTCAAAGGAGGTTCAGATGAACCTACAGTGCAGTTCCAAAGAGGAGATCTTCTAGGCCACGCAAGTCAATCTTTACTTCTGCAGTTGCAGCGTCAGTTTCAGCTGTTTCCAGCTTCAAACTAGGGCAGTCGATATCTTGCAAACCGTTCGTCGGATTGACTTCATTCCACCACCAAAAGTTGCGGCTTTCAAAGGAGGTTCAGATGAACCTACTGCGCAGTTCCAAAGAGGAGATCTTCTAGGCCACGCAAGTCAATCTTTACTTCTGCAATTGCAGCTTCAGATTCAACAGCTTCCGACTTCACATGTGTGAGAGAGAGAGACCCATTTCAGCGCAGTAGAGAAGAGACTCATATCTGCGCAGTAGAGAGAGAGAGATGTGATGAGATGAGTGAGTCTAAATGAGGAAAAGTCCTCTTATATTTATACACAATGTTGGTGGGTGAATAGATGCGACTGTTGGGCTTCTGAGCCTACATGAGTTGTAGGTCGGCTTGATAATAATTCCATAATCAAAATAAATTCATATCTCCATGAATACTTATCAGAATTGGATGATCTTTATATCAATCCTACACCTCTCGACGAGAGGAATCTAATAAAAATATTATTAGCCATGAATAAGATGACCCACATGAAGTTTTTCCCTGGTTGCCAATTTTAACACTCCCTCTCAACCATGGAGAACTTCATCTGCAATCTGTCTATCGGTCGCTACTATTCATCCATCAAATGCACTGCCTTGTACAGCCTGACCCTTGCCCTGCTCCGCTCTATTTTGCCTGTTCTGCTTTGTCTTGATCTGCCCTGCACTGATCTGTACTGTTTTGTTCTGTTCTGCTCTGCTCTTGCATTGTTCTGTTCTACTCTGCTTTTGTCCGAATTATGAAGAAGAAGAAATGATCGAGGATGTATCATACTAACTCAAAGTCAGTCTCAGAGTATGTACCACTGGTCCCAGACCAGTCTCAACCAACCCAAAGTCAGCGTCATAGTGAGTACAACTCCAATGGTCCCAGACCAATATCATCCTCCACTGACTCAAAGTCAGTCTCAGAGTATGTACCACTGGTCCCAGACCAGTCTCAACCAACCCAAAGTCAGCGTCATAGTGAGTACAACTCCAATGGTCCCAGACCAATATCATCCTCCACTGACTCAAAGTCAGTCTCAGAGTATGTACCACTGATCCCAGACCAGTCTCAACCGACCCGAAGTCAGCGTCATAGTATGGTACAACTCCTACCACTGGTCCCAGACCAGTATCATTGATCCCAGATCAATGGAGGTCATCCTAGCGTAGGGAGTACGGTAGTTACAACGATGCGTCCATCGGTACTACTATGGTCCCTAACTTCATTTCCCTGCTCATTGATCAGATGAGAGGTACTTCCCATGAGTCCCAGACTGCATGGGTAGGATGCCTCGACAGGAGAACTAATCAATCCTGTCCTCACAGGAGAACACATCAATCCTGCTAAAATTTCCATGGAGAACACATCAATCCAGGCCGCCATGGAGAACACATCAATCCAGGCCTCACAGGAGAACACATCAATCCTGCTACAATCGCCATGGAGAACACATCAATCCAGGCCTCACAGGAGAACTAATCATCCTGCTACACAGGAGAGCGAATCATCCTGTTCCACAAGAGAGCGAATCATCTTGTTCCAGTGTGCACCACCAAGGGAGGGTGAGTCACCCTGTGGTCGTATGTTGCTCCAGTAATAACCGCAAGCCCTTAGAGCTCCCAAAGCTCAATGTATGCAACATGCAGGACCCTTGTACAAGGGTTTCTTACCGACTCCAAGTCGTTTGGGAAAATCACAGATTAGATCTTTCCTCGGGGCTTTGACAAGGTGTATCAACCTGTACATCATCTTAATGCGATGGAGCCTCCTTGCTCATCAACTTACCATATCCAAGATGATGTCTATCTGCTGGAGCAATCGACGAATACGGGATTCCTCAATAATCGAATCCCACCTCTGGTTGTTATAGAGAATCACAATGGTATCCAATGTAAATCCAAACAGCTCACTGAAGAGCTTTCGCAACCAGACTACCTCACACGAGGTTATGCTAGCAACAATATATCCTGCTTCGGCGGTGCTCAAAGCCACCGACTTCTGCTTCCTGCTCATCCAGGATATCGAAGCAGATCCCAAGGTGAAACAGCACCCGGAAGTGCTCTTACGATCCACCACACTGCCTGCCCAATCAACATCAGTATATCCAAGTAGTCTCACATCTCCGGCAGTGTATCTTAATCCATGAGAGATTGTGTCCTGATTCCTGAAGACATCTCAGAAGATTCCTGGCATCAATCCAGTGAGGCTCAACCAAATATGAGCTCACAATGCTAACTGCAAAAAATATGTTCGGACGGAGGTTCACCAAGAACATCAATGCGAATGAGTTTATGAAACTCAGAGGCATTTCCCAAATCTGGTCCGACATCACTACCATATAACTTCTAGAAGTTAAGATCCTCGAGGTAGTCACAGGCTTGCAGTCCATCATACCAAATCTTTCCAATATATGTACCACATATTTCCCTTGAGATAGGAAAATTTCCCTTGGCTTCTGCCATACTTCAAGTCCTAGGAAGTAGTGCATCAGTCCTAGGTCTTTCATTTCAAATTCAGAGGCCAGCTCCCTCTTACATTTGTGAATGAGAGGGTCTGCACCTGTTAGAAAGAGGTCATCCACATACAATACCAGTATGAGAGGCTTGTCATCTTCAACCTTAAAGTAAAGGTTAGGATCGGCTTCACTCCTAGTGAATCCCAGCTTCATCAAGTAGCTATCGATCCTCTCATACCATGCTCGGGTGCTTGCTTCAGCCCATAGAGAGCTTTCTTCAACCTGCATACATGAGATTTTCGATCATAAATCTCAAATCCTTCGGGTTGCTCCACGTAGACCTCTTCTTTGATCGAGCCATGCAAGAACGTAGTCTTGACATCCGTCTGATGTAGGTTCCATCCTTGTGAAGCGGCAAGGGCTATGATCGAGCGGATGGTCGTATATCTGGCAACAGGTGCAAATATCTCGTCATAGTCTATACCTTCCTTTTGGGAGAAACCTCGAGCAACAAAACGAGCCTTATACTTTTCCGTGCTTCCATCTGCTACATGCTTTATCTTGTAAAGCCATTTTGAAGTAACAATTGTCTTGTCCAGGGTCTGGGAACTACTTCCCAGACATCATTCTCCATAATAGACTCATATTCTACGGTCATAGCATCCTTCCATACTTGATGCTTGACGGCATCTGAGAATGACGAAGGCTCATTTTGTAGGATCGTGCTCATGATGGTCAGGTATCCTTGATACCTATTAAGTTTCTTACTTTGACGGAAGGTTCCTCAAGGTGCAGCATGTCCTTTAGCATCATCAAGTATCCCCCTAAGCCATGAAGGCCTCTTCTTAGAAGAGGAAGGCTCATGTGGATGAGAATCTATCAGATCCATGGGTTCTTCTACATCAGGCATTGATTCATCATCCTTTTCTTTCGGTTCCCTGGTGTTGGCTTCTTGAGAGCTCCTCAAAGTCGAAAGATTGTTCACCTTGCGGTGAACTTTTCTTTAGGAGTCTTGGAACCCAATGCTTGATGACGGCATCAATTTTGTATATATACGACGGTGATTGTAGTTTCAGCCCATAGAAACATCAGAAGTCTTTGATCATGTAGCACTGCCCAGACAGCTTCCATCATCGTGCGGTTCTTCCTTCCCACCACACCATTCTGCTCAGGAGTATGTGGTGTAGTAGTCTCCCTCTTAATGCCAACCTCAGGTATGCCTGAGTGAACCAATTGTAATATATCAGAGGTCTTGCTTTGGCTTGAGGGGAATGGTCCCCTTTTGAGCTTTCCTTCAGCACATCCTGGACATACACCTTCATTCTCTATTCAGAATTCGGGCATCGCTATCACCATTTGTCTTACACCGAGTATAGCTCTATAATGAAGGGGGGAAAACCTCTAATGCCAAAGTTCAGACTGAAGAGATGTGTCATAAGATATGACACCTAGCAGACTTCCATCAACCTGATATAATGAATCACTAAACCCAAGAGTAAAGGCATCTTTAACATTATTTTTCCATATACATACCTTGCCATCGCTGAAGGTTACCTTGTAGCCTTTGTCTTCCGTTCCCGAGATGGACACTAGGTTCTTTTTGAGGTCAGGTGCATTTAATACATCCTGGAATTTCTGGCCTTCTTGAATGCTTGTCCTCTTCCTTGATTCCCAGCTCTCCTCTTACCTTTGCTGTTGAATTTGTCATTCCATTGATTGCCATCAGAGGGATTTTGATCATCGTCCTAGAGTGAGTCCTTTCTATCAGGGCACTCCCTTGCATAGTGACTTGCTTTATCGCAAATGTAACATCGTCATTTTCTTCTAGCCTTAGGTCCAGCCTTTCCTTTTGATTTAGTCCCGGAATTATTTCTTTTCTTTGCATGAAAAGAAAAGGCATCAGGAGGACCTTTAGGCATGGGCATTTCTTACACTTCTTCCCTTGTTTCTTCTTGAATGCATCTAGCCATTAATTCCTCGAAACCAGGGATTACATTATAGTTCAGAAGAGTAGTCCTAAACACATACCATTCAGATGGTAATCCTTCAAGAGTTGTGAGTGCCATTTCTCTGTCAGTAATAGTTTCCCCAATAGATAGGAGATCGTTCTTGATATCGGTGATTCTTAAGAAGTATGCTTGCATACTTTCATCTTTACCCTTCTTGATTTCCCTCAGCTTATTTCTAAGAAACAAAACTTGATTTGCATCATTAACTTTAAATAAACTCACCAGTCTGTCATAGATTTCCTTGGAGGTGTCTAGATCAGAGATGTAGGCCACCAAGCGCTTGTCGATAGAGTCCTGGATGATCTTCTTTGTTTTGACTTCTCCATTTTTCCATTTGTTCCAGGCAGCAGCAGATGCATTTGATGAAGGCTCAACAATATTGCCTCTTACATGGTCCAGCACTCCTTGATCTTCAAGGGTTAGATCGATAGACATCTTTCATCCGTGATAGTCAGCTTTCTCACGGAGCTTGTCTTCGGCAGGAAAGAGTGTTGAGGACCCCATAGTTCTTTTAGGATAGCCTTGCCAATCTTCTCTTCAATGATTGCTCTTGCTCTTGCTCGGGCTTTGTCTTCACCGCTCTGATACCATGTTAAGTTATGGTATGTTCTATGCTTATAAAAGTTTACTTCTTTTTCTTATTATATTCCACCGATTAGCAATCACATGTACATAAAGTAAAGTGCAGATAGAACATTAAACGATCGACAGAAAACAAGCCAAGACAAGAGACACAAGATGTGGCGGCTAGCCAGGGACAAACCCCACAATGTGTGGGGAAACCCTTTGATCAAATCTTCTTTTATCTTCAATAATTCAGCAGAGAGAAATAGTACAATAAATCTGATTCATATCAGCAGTAGCAAACCCTAGATCAGTAGCATCAGCATTAGCGGCTTCATTATCAAACTAGGGCAGACCATATCTCACAAACCGACAGTCGGATTGACTTCATTCCACCACCAAAAGTTTCGGCTTCTAGAGGAGGTTCAGATGAACCTACAGCGCAGTTCAGATGAGGAGATCTTCTAGGCCACGCAAGTCAATCTTTACTTCTGCAGTTGCAGCTTCAGTTTCAGCAGTTTCCGGCTTCAAACTAGGGCAGTTGATATCTTGCAAACCGTTCGTCGGATTGACTTCATTCCACCACCAAAAGTTGCAGCTTTCAAAGGAGGTTCAGATGAACCTACAGCGTAGTTCCAAAGAGGAGATCTTCTAGGCCACGCAAGTCAATCTTTACTTCTGCAGTTGCAGCTTCAGTTTCAGCAGTTTCCGGCTTCAAACTAGGGCAGTCGATATCTTGCAAACCGTTCGTCGGATTGACTTCATTCCACCACCAAAAGTTGCGGCTTTCAAAGGAGGTTCAGATGAACCTATAGCGCAGTTCCAAAGAAGAGATCTTTTAGGCCACGCAAGTCAATCTTTACTTCTGCAGTTGCAGCTTCAGATTCAACAACTTTCGGCTTCACATGTGTGAGAGAGAGAGACCCATTTCAGCGCAGTAGAGAAGAGACTCATATCTGCGCAGTAGAGAGAGAGAGATGTGATGAGATGAGTGAGTCTAAATGAGGAAAAATCCTCTTATATTTATACACAACGTTGGTGGGTGAAGATGCGACTGTTGGGCTTCTGAGCCTACATGAGTTGTAGGTCGGCTTGATAATAATTCCATAATCAAAATAAATTCATATCTCCATGAATACTTATCGGAATTGGATGATTTTTATATCAATCCTACACCTCTCGACGAGAGGAATCTAATAAAAATATTATTAGCCATGAATAAGATGACCCACATGAAGTTTTGCCCTGGTTGCCAATTTTAACAACAATGGAGACACAGTCTACAGATACAACAACTGAATTAATTCAAGCTATGGAAGATTTATCTATCAGAGGGCAGGAGATTGAAAAATTGAAAGCTCAACTTAATATTCTCCAAGAACAAAAATTGAAAGTTGATAATGTTTATTTGTCAGAGCTTCAGAAAACTCACAGATTAACTCAGAGGATTGAATTTCTAGAGAATGAATCTGCTATGGCACAGACAATTGCACAAGCAAAGGAGAATATCTGGATAGAAATTAATGAGTCCATGACTGAAATTTGGCCTTCAATTCAAATTATTTTCGAGCAAGAAGAGTTAGTGCAAAAATCAAGGGGAGGAATAGAAGAAGTAAAGGAAGAATTGGGTCAGAAAGCAGGAAGAGCCATTGATTTGATAAAAGTTTTAAATTCAAAGACAAGAGAAGAATTGGCAGAATATGAGATTGAAGATAGAACTAAGACCATTCTTGAAGTAAGAAGAGTTCTTACTAAAAGAAATTTAATGTTACAGTTAGTTAATAAATGTCAGAATCTCGAGGCCAGCATTCAAAAATTCCACAGGAAGTTTAATATACTGCATCAAAAAGGACTTCCAGGTTTAAAGGAGATGGGAGACAAATTAATTCAGCTGGAAAATTATGAACAGAAATTATATTCCATAGCAATAGATAAGTCCAAATTTTCCACCATAAAAGGAACTATTATAGGGAAGGATTTCCTGGAAGGCTTAAGTTTTGACTTATTGATCAAGCATGAAATAAAACCTCTGTTTATAGTCAAGCCCACTTTCCAAAAATATACCAAAGTGGATGAAACATATAAAAGGTTAATTAAATATTCCATTCTAGGTGAAGAAAGATGGGATAAATTATGTCAACTACTTGGGTAAACATATATTAATCTTCAGTAACAAAGCAGTAGCCTTTTCAGTCCGATTCATCACCAGAATCCTCGAAATCAGTGCCAGAAAGGCTTGAGCAGTTCAATTTTCCTATATTCTTGGACTATTTTTGTAAACAGTTTTTTAGATATTTTGTAAAGAAATCTTGATATTTAAATCAAGATATTTTGAGAAAAGTTGTATAAATACTTCATAGATCGAAGTACAAAGGGTTGAACCCTTGGAAAAGCTATCAAGCAGAATTGTATTCATCTGAAGTTTTTCTAATATTAATGAAAGGATTCTGGATTTGCCTCAAAGCAGCTTGTGTTCTTGTGAGTTTTTCACAGTTATTTCATTTCATATTGTAAATTCTGCATATATTTAATTTTAAATGAAGAAATTTGGGTAAGATAAGGTTGAATGTCAACCTGTTTGAATTTCCCTGTGAAGTTATAATAGATTAAAGAGATTAGTTTATTGGACTGTTTACTTGAGATAACTCCTCTGCATCTTTAAATTGTCACTTCTTCATCAATTTAAATATATTTTGTTGGGTTGTAAACATAGGTTACACGTGTGATAATTCCTAGTCCAAGGAACCCCTACTACAGTAAAAACCGAATTTACTTCTCCTACTTGATTTTAATATTATCAAGTTATTTTCTTAATACTAAAGTAAATTACTTCTGCAGCTTACACTACTTTAAATTTGATTACATGAAACAGAAAACTGAGCATAGAACAAGATACATAGGACACAGTTATTTTTGGACAAAATAGTCCCCAGAAAAACCCAATGCGGGAAAACCGGTGCAGTAGCTCTTAGGGTTTTCTATTATTTAGCCGTAATTCTAAATACAATGTTCGATGCCCTCCTGGCAATCCAGTGACAGAGAAAATACAATGGCGGAAAACTTAGTGAGTTTTACCTCACTTCACCCGGCAGATTTCAGTTGATCCGGCAGCAAAACTGGCTAACCCCTAGCCCTACGTCAGCTCTGCACTCTCTTCTACCTCCTATGTCAACCTTCCCGGCTGTCCGGCAATTCTGGCTTTCTACATGAGGGCACCTTCTACTTCTGTGTTGGCCCTTCTGGCTCTGCGTGGGCCCAGATTGGCCTAGCGTCAGTCCTTCTAATTGTTGCATTGCCTCCACTAGTGTCTCTCTGCCTCTCTGTCCAATATTCCCGAACTATCCCTGCCCCTCTACTGCAGAATGATCACTTAGTTCGAATTCTCAGCTTCCTACCCCAGAAATCAAACTCCAGATCAATTTGTTCTCTTTGTGTGTCTCTCTAAATGAACCCCGAGACTCCTTCTTATACTTTTCTCATTGTGACTTCAACAGCCGAGATTAAGTCTCTAATCAACAACTAAGATTAAAACTTGACTTGATCCGCTTTCTAGAACATCCTCACCCATATTTTGATTAATATACATTAGTACTTTAATTTTCCTAAGTTCAAACTTAGAAACCCCATTAAAAATATTAATTATTTCATAAAACACAATCCCGGTGGAATTTCACCAAACAGTTTCTGGGTTCTTTAGAACTCGTGTGCCTTAGCTTCTCCACCAATTTTCATGGCTAGACCACATCCAATACTACCAAAAACTAACAACATGCATCTTTTCCACATGGTTAATTAAATACTATGTTTGAATATCTGATAAACCATAGATTCTTTGATTTCTGCCTTACACATATTTTAAAAGCAAATTTCTATCAAGAGGTAAAGAACAACCCTTTTATTGGTATCATGATTAATTAAGATTCAGCACCTATTTAAATTAAAACATTGGTCATCCAAACATTTAAAAAAACCAACAAAATATTTTAGATGCTCTGGCATAGTTCCTAACCTAGAATTATCTTCGGAGGTACAACATAACTAACATGGTTTCTTGCTTTCTTTGAAGGTCCTTCGGGGAACAGCATATCTATCAACAACCTGTGAAGTGTCACAAAACCATAATCTTCTCTTTCTAGCACATGGAGAAGGATCCAAGGAGTCCATGGAATCTGTTGCACCCATTTTGTCACAAGTCCAAGGAATCAATGTACAAAATTTTTTAAAGATCGGAATCATCAGCCAGTTACATGACATATCATTGTAAACCCAATTTCTACAAGTTATAATGTAAATGATGCTAGTATGATCGTTTAATTATGTAACAAAACATAGATATGCCTTTGATTTTGGCGATGAACTTCATCCTAGGAGGTTTCGTAACCTCACCGCATTATGTCTGTTTCTAAACACGGATAATCAATAGAGTTTTTCCTCCAGCTTAAACCCCAAAGTTAAGGTGGAATTCATTGGCAACGTCTTAAGTGAGTCCTAGTGTTCTATTGAGTCTTTGTAAAAGTGGTTTGAGAATAATTTAAGCTATTTGGCTAGATTATTCTATTATAAATCACTTGGTATACTAGATCATGTTGTGTCACAGAATTGGGTAATTATTTTGAGGGTCTATATGTAAAGATGTATTCCCCCTTTGAGGGTTGAATTTGTAATATCTGATGTAAAAAAATATTTTAATGCATGGTCCCTCATACTTAGACACCATGGCTAAAATATTTGAAGGTGGAAAAAATAATTAATCCCCTCCAGTGTCAATTAATTAATTTTTCTGGCAAAATAAGCACCAATTTTTTCAACAATGATCGGCTCACATATCAGTAGTCCATGTGTCATGGTCATCCCATTCTGCAAGTTATATATTGTAAATTATCTTAGTAAAACCTTGAGTCTATGTAACAACCTAGGTAAGCCTATCATTTGATGACAAATTCCATCCTAGGAGGTTTTTTTAACTTCACTGATTACCTGTGTTTTTCGACATGGCTAATCAGAAGAGAGTTTTTTCCCTCCATCTTAAACCCCCAAAGCTAGGGTGAAATTCATTGTCGAATTATAAGGTGAGTCCTAGTGTTTTAGTCGAGTCTAATGTAAAAGTGGTTTGGGAATAATTTAAGTTAATTGGCTTAATTATTTTATTACAGATCACTTGGTTTACGAGATCATATTGAATCGCAGATGGGTTATGTGTCTTGAGGACCTAAGACAAATGTGTATTCCCACTTTGAGTCTTGTAAATGAAAAATCATGTATATTAGAGGGTTGGAAAAATAATTAAATCCCCTCATGTATAACTTAATTAATTTTTCTAGCCCCAAGGGTTAGCTCAGTTGGTCAAAATCAGTGCCTCGCCATCGAGAGATCACAGGGTCCAATCTCCCCAAAGCCCTTGGGGTCAAGCCTTGCTAGTGGGCTACGGGGCTAGATTCCCTTCGGGGTCAATCAACCCAGATATTTCCATGGACGTAGCGCCACCCGTTGACCAGGGTGTCTGTGAACCACAGCCTACAAAAAAAAAACTTAATTAATTTTTCTGGCAAAATAAAATTAAATCCTAAGCCAGAAAATTAATTCATTAGAATCAAGTTAAATTGTCGTAGGAAAATAAATTCTCCAAATGGAAAAATTCGTGAGTCTTAAGAGAGTCAATTTTTAGAAGTCCTCCACCAAGGGAATATTGTATTTTCAAAAAAATTGGACCCTTAGACCTTGGTGGTTAAGTCAAAGTCAATTTTTTAAGAAAATTAGCTCTAAATAATTAATTTTGAGCTAATTAAAATGGAAAATAATAAATTCGAAAATTCCTCAAAATAAAAAAAATCAAGGGCCAAGATTAAAAGATCTTGAAGTGTTTATCAACGGCCAAGATTATTTTGACAAAGATCAAAGAAACTAGCCATTATTTTTGCATTTGAATGATTTATCTATAAATTAGAGAGTCAGTTGAGTCTCTAGTCATCTTGATCTCTGACTAGAATTGTTGCTGAAGCATTTTGTAAACTATTGTCCTGCTGGGAACTATTATTTTCTACTATAATAAAAGACTTTGGAGTGCAACTCGAGGTGTTCTTGTCATTGATCTGTGATATGAATTGACTACAAACTTCCTATGTGGTGCTTTATATTGTTATTTTGAGATAATACATAGTGTGTGCAGGTACGCAATCCTTCGTCTCCAAGTTCACAGACTATGGGCAAGGGTTACTTTGCTTGGATCTCTAGTTTTTATATGATGGATTGAATCTTCGTTTGGGCTATAGTGAGCATTAATTCTTCTTAAGTGTTTTAGCCATTCTTTCAAGGAAAAAATACCTTAAAATTATTTTCTCAAAATTTATTTAAAAAACCCATGTACAATTTGTAAAATAATTTTGTAGTTTTAAGTGTAGATTATTTTTCTAACTTGGGTTGGGGTTTTAGATCTATTTTGTATCTATTTGGGGTTTGGGTGTTTTTATTTTCATTTTTGCAGGTTGGATCAAGGGATCAAGTGAGAGAAGAGCTAGATCTAGGCCCTTGAAGGTAAGATCTAGTCTCTAGGCAATTTTGCAAGGACATTTACTGAAGATTTGACAGCAAAATTCATATCTAGAACAAAAAAAATAAAAAAAATAAAAATTGCCACACAGGTTTTCAGTTTTTTGCCTCCTCTTGCTATTTCAGCCTCCAATCTATCATCCTAGCGCCTTTTATCCTTGCAAATTCGTCTCCCCTAGCCTTGTTCTCCATTTTCTTAGCCTCTTTTGCCCTAAATTGACCTAAAACCCTAACTTGAAGTTTTAAGGATAAATACTTCGCAGTTTTGCAGAATTAAGGTCTAAAAATTCATATTTTGGAAGCGGCAAAGTGATCCTAAAGTTTCAACGATTTTCAATAGTGGGATCTTCAAGGCCTTAGGCCTAGGGTTTGACCTCTAAACTTTTGTTTTTTTGCAATTTTATTACAGCGAACCAATTACTAATAATTAAGCCCTAAAATACCAATCTAAATGGTCAAAGTCATTTAAAATTGCAAAATCTTCATTTTCACAAATATCTGGCCTCTTGGGTATTTGAGTTTTGACCTAGATCTAACATTTAAGCTTAATGGAATTTTCTGCATAGCTGAAATTTTCTGCAGTTCTGAAATCTCTTAATCAAATATTTAATAAGCGGCAAAAACAGATATTTTCAATTTCTGAAAATAAATAAATATATATATATATATATATACACACATTTGGAAATATTGGGCATCTATTTTTGGTTTGATTAGTTTGTTGCTTTGTGGTTAACTCACTACTGTAATAAACATATCAGTTCTGAAAATTGCTAAATCAAACTCTCTAAAAGCCCTAAAATTGAAATTTTCAATTTCTGGTGTATTTTGCTATTTTTTGGCATATAGGCCATCTATTTTTGGCAGTTTTATCTTGTTGATCTGTCTTTACTTACTGCTGTAAATCAAGAAATCAGATCTGAAATTTTACTGAATACATCATCTTAAAGTGATCTAAACAAGTTGAATTACATTTGTTGGTCATTAGAATTTCAGTGTTTTATGTGTTGGGCAAGTTTCATCATTTGAAGTGGTTTATGCACTGCTGTTACAACATTGTTAAGATTTGATTTTTCTGAAGTAGTAGTGTTGGTATAAATTGTCATAAATCTGTGATCAACATCTTGATTGACTATTTTTAGCATTTGGCATCTTAGGTTACTTAGTATCTTGTCGAATATTGTTGAAATTTACACTTGTATCTCTAAGCATTTTATCTTGTCTAATGATTGCAATTCACTATTGTTAAGTACTCTTAAAAGGATTCTAATTAAGTACTTAAACAACTTAAGAAAATCTTAGCTCAAGGTAAATCTCACTCTTAATCTCTTGCATAAGCATACTAGACCTATATTTGCATTAATAATTTACCTCCTAGCATAAGCTAGGTTGATAGAAATATATAGAACAACCCTTCTTATCTAGCTTAAGGGACCTTAGCAACTCTTTGGTGGTTAACATGGTGACCTTGCGGTCGTCAGAGACACAGTCTCTACAGCGCCGGAGGCATTGGGTGATAGAAGGTATCGTTAATCAGGCCCTAGCCTACTACTTGCTAACCTCCTTCCCACAACCTACCTTGGAGACTAGATTCAAAATAGTTAAAGGAAGGATACACTTCGACCAGGCATTTAACTAAAATTTACCAAGATCATTGCATCTCACATAGGTCCTAGGATTTGCATATGATATATGTTAGCCAATCATTCAAGTAGACGGTGTCCATTCGGTCATTTAGTTCCAATTCATAAGAAGCAAGAATTTGTGACTCCATTAAGGCACTGGCCTCATAATTGAAAATCTAATTTAATCAATAATCATGCTTAATTTCAACCAAGTGGCTAGGCCACTCATCTATGTGTCCCAAGTAAGTTGATTCTCAACTTGCTTTCCTCCACTTCATTCCATAGGGATTACCCCCCATAGTCTGTTGAAGGGAGACAGCTAGAACAGAGTGGGTGGGGATCAGAGTGACAACCCCTGTCCTAAGCATTGTCACGGTGCCTGTACAATCTGGGCGACAACACAACCTATTGACATGAAATGGTGCAAGCCATCAATGGTGCCCTTAAATGATACAGGAGCCTTGACTATGACAAAGCTAGAAGAATGGGACTTGATAGGGAAAGAGCCAAAATCCATAGTGCTCTAAGAAAATTTACAAATGACTGGAGCAAACATGGGGTATCCATTGTACATGATAGTTGGACACGTGTTAAAGGAAAGCCACTAATAAATATTATTGGTGTGTCTACTAGTGCTACAGTGTTCCTTCAACCCATAAATAAAATTGTTACAAGACTAGTATTAATATTGTAGAAACCTTAATTAAAACCATTCAAGAGATTGGGCCATACAATGTCATTCAAGTCATCACTGATATTGTTGCTAATTGTAATGTAGCAAGAGCAATCATTGGGGATAAGTATTGTTAAAGCAAAATTTTGCACTTCTCGAGATAAAACCCAAAGCTCAAGTGTGAAACCCACTGTAAACCCCATTGTACTTAAGAGGGGGCCATTGTCACCTCACCAACCCTCCCCTTGCTTCTGACCAACTCTCCTATAAAGCTCAAAGGGGGTTCTCCTTAGTAGATCTTAAGGATCTAATGGTCTGGTCAAACCAAGTAAAGAGCCTTACGGCTTCTGTTTCAAGTACCACCAATTACAGGATTACATCGTTTAGAGTTTAGGGTGGAAGATAGGATTGCTAGGGTTTTTGGGTAATTTCAAGGTTTGAGATCGAAGGGAAAAGATCCCCAAACACACACAACCAAGAGATCACCAAGACAGTGAAACCTTATCAAAAATGTTTAAATGATTTACAAGAAAAAAGGTGATGGAGGATAAAAGATCAGTCCCTTAGCTTGCCAAAATATTTTTTGGTTCATATGGAGTCGACGAGCAACACAACTGGAAAGAAAGGAGATGGATGTGGATTCAAAGAACCAAGGGAGACTAACTTGTGTCCCTTAGACCTCCAACCATTCTTCAATCTTCAAAAATGGGATAAGGGAGCAAGCATAGCTTACCTTATGTATCTTGCTGACTCCATCATGATTAGACAATATCCAGTCCAGACTACTTTAACCAAACTAAGTTCTACTTAACCTTGAAAGAGTTCAGAAATTTTAACCTTTTGCTCTGTGCAGACACACTTTTTAAAGAAAAAAGATGATTCACGTTATACACCCATACTAAATGATCTTATGGCCCAAATATAAAACTATAAGTAGTAGCTAAGCTAACAGAGATATAAACTAAATGTGTCATCTTAAGTGTCAACAATATAAATTATATTTTCAGAAAGTGAACAGGAAATGGAAATAGAATAAGAAATAGAGCTAGAGGGGTTTGCGATATAGCAAACATTAACACCCGATCCGTGCATATCCTGTATATAAAATTGAGGTATAATGTGCTAAGTTAGTTTCATGACAAGAGTGAGGACGCAATGGGATTGGGAAATAGGAAACGGGATGCGAAACAAGCCTCCTACTCAGGTTTTTGGTAACATAGATACACAAAAGCTTTCTCCGACTACACAAAGGGCAGTAAGAGGATATCGAACACCATAGCGCAAACGACGAATCATTTAAATGTAATTCAGAAACAAAATAGCATTTCCTTTGTGAGCATACAATGAAACAGTTCAACAATTAATCCACATAATATAAATGAATGCTTGTATCAGAGGAATTGGCAAGGGAAAACATAGATGGTACCTTTAAATGGACAAATATTCACTTCCAAAAGCTGCTGAAATGAAATAGTGCTCCAAAATCAGACACAGCCTGTTAATAAGAACAACATAGCACTAGGTCAAATTTAAGGGAAGTTCTATGGAAAATGTAGTGTGACCATAAGATATTTGGCTGGCAAATCTCTGAAAGATGCACATTGATGGTTGGGCATATATTCCGATAAAATTTCATTGCACCATTCATTCACAGTGTCAGAATAGCATAGACTCTCTCTGACATAGCTCTCAATCATTTTTGACACGTAGATTATTGAGAGTATATGTTAAGGATACCCACTTGCCCAAGAGCCCAATTAAAACATGGCAAACTGGTTCAGAATACAACAGAGAGTTGCCTATTTATTTAAATCAGAAAGGTTGATTACCTGAAAAAGTGGCAAAATCAGCTCAACCCAAAATTCCAGAGTCGATGATGAAATACAGAGTCTGTGACCGGCAATTGAGGCCGTTGGAGCACCAAAGAGCCAGTTGGATCTTGGAATATACACATTCTGTGGCGCTCGGTTTATTTTTATTTTATGGTTTATTAAGTCAAACTTTGAGATTAACAAAGAAAAGCGGTGGTGATTTTTCAGGAGGTCAATTTTCGGTTCAAGATGATGATCGTCCAAGGAAAACTTAGAAGCTACGTGGGGTGTATAGAGCATCGTACAAAGAGATAATTTAAGGGCATCGTATAAAGAAAGATAGATCATTTTTAGGGTATGGTTTATTTATGTGATGTAATTTATTTGGTTTGTGTATGGTTTATTTATGTGATGTAAATTATTTGGTTTGTGTGGGTTTTTTAATTTTTTTTAATTAGAGGAATTAATAATGAGGTGGTTTTGGATTTATGATACCACTATCACCTTTTTTTTTGGACTATCACTGGTATAGCTTTTAAGTTAAGGGAGTTTGAATCTTAAATAGTTTGCATCATTTAGTTAATTGAATTACTGTACAAATTAAGTTAAATTAATTGAATTATATAAAAAAATTATTAGATTTTACATTAAAATTATATAAAGGAAAATTAAAAATGAAAATTAATTCGTAAATTTAAATGATTTTTTTGAAAAATGGTAGAATTAATATAAATTAATTATGAACTTATTATTAAAAAAAGGTGGGTTAGACTTTGTTAATGAGTCAGTAGGAAGTGATCCCTTTGGGTGGATTTTCCCAGATAATTACTATGGACGTAGTAGCGATGTAGTAGCCACCGATCTCCGATGTACGTGAACCACATGTAAAAAAACACAATAGGTATCATTTTTTTTTAAGTTTTGTTAAAAAAAAGTACTTTCTAAAAATTTTGAGATTAATGTAGAGTAAGGCATTCCAAGCAATGACAAGTTTTTTGATGTTTTTTTGTTGAACCAAACACCTTCATATAGATGATAGCAGTCATAGTAGCACTGGGCCTTTCAACAATGTGCATTTTTGTGGTGATTCTCAGTCAGAGGGTCAGTGTCCTTATATATATATATATATATATATATATATATATATATATATATATATATATATATAACGGGCCTTGCGGCATTATATGGATCAGAAATATGTTCTTTGGATAGATTTTGTGGGCATACCATGACCTATGGTCTTTGACTACAGTTATATTTGTTATATATTTTTTTGGGATGGGCTATACCAGCGCAAATTGTGACAAGACATATTCAAAATCTGAGAAATGCACTTATACAATGTATGTGTATGTGTTGTGTTAGCCTCTTGTTGCAACAGGTGTTCATCTTTCATGATTGACATTTTTACATGCCAAATATGTCATACTTTGCATGCTGCAATGTTCCATATTTCCAAAAGAGGCCAAAGAAGAGGCCATGGAAGTGTGCCAATCTAAATGTCACTGTTGTATTCCAATTTTGATGAGTTAACCATTTTTGAAGAATTTTCTGTTAAGGGTAGGCCAAACAGCTCAATCTTGGCCTCCCTAGGTTTCAATTTCTTGTTTTAGAATATAGAGAATCATAATCTGTCCAAACAGCTTAATCTTGGCAGATTTGTAGATAGGTAGAGAAACAAAGGAGCCCAACTGCTTAATCTGGGCCCTTGGTAGAAATAAGTGTAGATTTAGATAGGAGGGCAGTCAAAAGAAAAAATGATAATCAGGGTCTACAAGTCCAAGTGCACCCATGCAAAAAAGGAGAAAAAATGCTAGGTAAGTAGGCTGGGTAAGTAGTTTTGTGGTTGCAGAATCAAGTTGTGTGATCCATTTCATCTTTTCAAAGTGTTATATCTATTCAGATCACAGGGCAAGGCAATTCCCCTTTGGAGGAGCTCAAGCGAGGCATCTCTAACTTCCCCTTCTTCTCATTCCCCAAATCACTCACTAACATCCCCTTGAGGACCTTGGGATCTGCCCAACCAGTCCTGTTATCACTTCATTTTTGTAAAGCACCAAGTCAAGCTTTGACTTTCTTCTGTGAAAAGAAGCCACATTTCTTGTGTAAAAACATGTCTCCACAATCCATGCACTTCTTATGTCTAAGTTTCAGCTCACAAACTTAGCCTCTCCCCTACACTTCACCTCACAAATTCATATTAACTCCTAACTCTATTATCTAGCTCCCTATATCATTTCCTTATCCCCTATTTGTACAAAAAAACTATATAAAATCCTAAAAATATTACATATTCCCCTCCCCTCGGCATTATAGCCATATTTATCAAGTCCGGGAAATAGTAGTCCATTTGGGACTCCTACTAACCCTTCCGTGTCCTAACCTGGAGTTAGTCTAACATCTGGTCACACTAATAACCATTTCCCCAAGTCCTAACCCTACAATACTCATTTCCCGCCCTTGTCCTAAGGTCATGCTTGTAAATATTTAACCCCGCTTGTATACAACCCAAAAATCCAATTTCCTAAAGTTTTCCCCCTGCTGGATTAAAACAATTAAATAAAAAGCGTCGCGGGCCCCATCCCTAACCATCCGCCGCGTTAACTGTGCCGCCGACCGTCCGATCTGGCGCGCCCGAGATCTACGGTGGGCGGGTCTTTTTGTGCCCCGACATGCCGAGGGTTAGCGTCCGGGAGATGGGCGGTTTTCCCGTCGTACTCCCGCCACGCGTCACCCTCTCGGCTGTGGCAGAGCCCCCTCCTCCGAAACCGCTTCTGCACAAAAGCGGTGCACCCGAAACCAGATACCACCCTCCCCTGTGTGACGTCACCGCCACGTCTCCCCCATGACGTCATCATCCTGCGTCGACCTCCTGCCACCGTGTCCTTGCCACGTCGCTGCCACCGTACTACCACGTCATCACCTCCATCGTACTGCCACATCACCCTATCGTACTATTGACGTCATCAGCTGACGTCACCCTGCCACGTCACCGTCATACTGCTAACATCATGAGCTAACATCACCCTGCCACGTCACTGCCGTACTTGGACCCACCGCTGATGTCATGCTGACGTCATCGTCAAAAAGAGCGAAGGGTGCAAATCGCAGCAAAGAGAGCCCGGAATGAAAATCTGAGGCAGTTTTTGATGCGCGATTAGCGCCTAATCGTGCATCGCTAAGGGAAATAGGCCAAAATGGAAAGCCCTTTCATGGCTCGGCCACCAGCAGGCCCGAAAGTCACAAAATGACAAGAATTTCTTCGCGCAGGATTCAGAAAGGGGCAAAGACAATTTGTAAAGCACGCAGAGGGCCGAACAGCAGCCATGAAAGGTCGATGTAACAATTTAAAGAGTATCAGAAGTGAGAAATGCGCACATTCTTTGCCAAAGCATATCAAGGAAGCGGCAAAGAGTATCAGTCAAAAGTTTTTAATGGAAATCTCTATTTCCCAATGCAGGTGAACATTGAATGGCCTCCAACAAAGTCAAAGAAAGCGGTGGAGCTATATCGAGGCTCTCCTATCACAATTAATGCACCTCATAACCACTCAAGAGCATGGATCAAAACCCAAAGCACAGTTATGGCTAAGTGATCAACACAGAGCCATAAAGACAACACATTAACTCTTTTTGATACAACTGCCCCCAACGCAGCTCGGAGATATTTTCTTGCATTTATTTCAGACATATGTTAGGTTAAAAACACTTATTACAATAGATTTGTCTGAGATCTGATTTTGTAGATATTTTACTTATAAAACAACCCTAATTCACTGTTTAGGGGGTTGGTTGGTTGTATAGCTCCAAGAGAGACTCGCACTGTATATCTGATATGTTTTACTTAATCAAAGACTGCTGAAAGCTTGGAGAATGGACTGTGTGCTGTGTATTAATGTTTTGAAGGATTAAATGTGGAATTCTCGTGCTGCAATATGACTCAATAAGTGCCTCTTACCTTTGTTTTCCATTGATATACCATCTAAAATAGCATAAAGAATGAATAGTCTAGACTTGGTTTAGCTTGCCCTCTATGCTCAATTTCTGTTGTTTCTTTATGTTTTCATCTGGATTAGTAATGAATATGAATTCCATGTGGCTCATATTTCCCCTAATTCACTCACGTTTGACAGTTATCTAGGGATTCTTCACTGCTCCTAGATAGAGCTCATTCACCTTCCCTCTGTTAAGCTGAATGAGAGATTCTTAACTGCCTCTCATTCCTTAGCCCTCATTCTATCCTTTTAAGATTGAATCATTGTTTCATGCGCAGCTAGCTTGCTCCATATTCCCTTTTTGTGACCAAGAAAACGCACCAGCAGTCCTACTCCTTGACTCCATGCCCAATGGTTCTAAAACCTTCATGCTATCCCTGCCTCTTTACTTGAAAGCATCATCCTTCCCACCAAAACTCAAACAAAACCCCTGAATTCAATAACTAGCCTAAAATCATCATCAACAAAGCTAAATCCTAAAGAGAGAGCCCTCTCTGACTGCTGGTAGGCTAGGACCTGCAGTCCAAAGATTGGTTTGTGGTTACCTCGGCCGTATCCTTTAAGGAGATTTAAGGACAACGTGAGTGATAACATAATGGCGACTCCGCTAGGGACATCCTCAGTTAATTTCACAAATCCAGTTGGAAAGCTCCACTGGGCCAACAATGAATTTTCCAATTGCTGCATATTCCTTAAAACTACAGATGAAGCCTGAATGTCAGCCAGGAAGCCTTTGAAACTGTTCTTGCTTTGCATTTACAGGAGTAAACAAATGCTGCTTCAGTCAATCTTCATGCTAGTTTTAAGTTATACATAGCTATTCCAAAATTTGATCAGTTCCTTGCTAATTCTAAAAACATTCACAGAAAATACCAAAACAAGTTCAGAATCTGGCTCCCAAAAGGAATTCACGTTATACAAGGTCAAATCCAGACCCAAACCCCCCAGCTATTTTTGAAAATCCCAATTTAATCCCAAGGAACCTCAGGAAGCTAGAGCAAAGAGAAGATTTTGTTGATTTTAGCCCTGATACAGTTCAGCCAAGCTGTGTTCCAACCCCTGTCAAGGTTTTATTTCGTTCAACCCCCACTTCCCCTTGTTCATCATCCACCTCTCAAAGCACTCCTTCCACACCTCCATTTACTGCACATACTCCCATTATTGTTGTTGTTACAGCTGTTCCAGTTGTCCCTATTGTTCCACTTATCCCTGTAAACATGGCTAATAGATATGCACCCCTGCAATTACCTGCTAATCCAGGGGCTATGCCTCATGATTATCAAACTAAAATCACATATTTTGATGGAACTGGTTCTTGCACAGCCCTTCAGCATACAAAGAAGATGCAAGACTATTTTGAGAACTACGAGATAGATGACGATAGCTTGAGAATGAAGATTTTTGTCCAAAGTTTGACAGGTGATGTCAAGACTTGGTTTAGAGCACTCACAGCCAATTCCATAGCAGACCCAGAAGCCTTATACCAATCATTTATCAAAAGATGGGAGAAAAAGAAAGACCCCTTGCACATATTATCTGAATATGACACCATCAAAAGAGGCCCTCAAGAATCTGTCTTGGACTATTGTGCAAGATTTAATAATGTTTATAATGCAATACCACAAAACTTAAGACCTCCACCTGATCTTACTTTGTATAAATTCCCTGATGGTTTTGACACTGACATGGCTTATCAGTTGAGGGAAAGAGCCCCTCAAACCCTTGCAGACATGCAAAATGTTGCTGTTAGCGTAGAGGCAAATCTAATTGCCAAAAGAAACAGAGCTAGAACTGAGAGAAGAACCACCTTTAAAGAAGAACCCTCAGCCTTAGATCAAAAGTTGGATGCTATTATCAGTGGCATGCACAGGCTGGGAGATAGAGTAGAGAGTGTTGAGAGGAAATCATCATGGGAAGGACAACAACCTAATACCATAAGGAACCCAAATTTCTGGAAAACTCAGAATACAAATGCTGGTAGGTCTAGCCCAGACCATGATGTAAGGCCTCCTTTTCATGAAAATTATGCTGAAGCATCTACATCTAGTGAGGAGACGGAAGACACTCACATGAATTTGGTGGATTTGAAGGCTGAGCAACAAATTTTCCTAACTCAACAAGACCAAGATGAGCATGACTTTAATCGATTTCAAACTAAATCTGGTGAGTCTTTTGATTTTAAACAAGGCTATGATACTGCTGTGTATGAGGTCCACAAACAATATAAGCTGAGGACAAGAACAATAGATGTGTTCGAAAAGGTTAAACCAAATGATACCAAGCAGCCGAAGAAGATCAAAGAAAAGGTTGCCCTCATAGAAACTGCTGATAAAACAGTCCCTAATCCAAAGGATGTCACAGACATGCAGTCTTCTAATGATCAGCCTCTGCCACCTTCTTCCTCGAAAGAAAATTTGAACAGCGTTCCAAAAAGCCCTCCTAAAACTGAAAAACCGCAAGCAATTACTTCCCTTAACGCTGATAAACAAGACCAAATTGTTGATACTCCAATGGAAAAAGGGAAGCCTGCCTCTCAAAACATTAAAACCCAATCTGAAAAATCATTTGACTTAGAGGCAGAAATAGGTAAACTAAAGATATCCATCCCTTTATCTGAACTTGCCAAACATGATGTGTATAGGCAACAAATTCAAAGATCACTTCAAATGCCAGAGGTTAAGGATGATGTGAATGTTCTTGACGACCAACCTGAACTGTTGTTTGGTCCAGAAGTTAATGGAAAATCAACATATGGATCTGTTCTACCTTTTTATGTCAGTTTGCACATACATGACAAAGTCTTGCACAATGCTATGTTTGACTCAGGTGCCTCACACAACCTTATGCCCAAAGCTGTAATGGAGAAGCTAAACCTTGATATTACAAGACCCTACAAAGACTTATTTTCCTTTGACTCAAGTCAGTTCAAGTGTTTAGGCTTAATCAAAGACTTGTGTGTCTCCTTAGTCCAATACCCAAACAAGACAATCCTCATGGATGTGGTGGTTGCTGACATTCCACCAAAGTATGGCATGCTATTGTCAAGATCTTGGGGAGAAAAACTCCAAGGATCCCTCCAACTAGACCTCTCTTATGCCACTATATCTGTCTTTGGGCAACCAAAGAGACTGTATAGAGAAACACTAATGAAGTATGTGGTAACTAGTGAGGACAAGCCCCAAAATTTTCCTATTCACTCAATCCATTCTGATATGGATTCTTTTATTTTATTTAATGATAAAACAAGTCCTCCCACAGATGACAAGCCGTTGGCTTTAGAACTAGACACACACATCAATGAAGAATCGGTTGCCCATACTGATAAAACTGTCGAAACAATTAAGGCAACCAGCATACAAGAAGAACCTCCCCAAATAGAAAATTCAAATCTGCCCATTGCAGAAATGACTGAAACTCCTGATACTAACCACAAGCAAGAAATCACCTGGTATTTAGAGTTTGATGGCTCTGTTAACAAGTTAGGAGCAGGGGCAGGTGTATGGATTCACAATACACATAACAATCATGCAAAAGGCCATGCCTACAGATTGAATTTCAAATGCACCAACAACATGGCAGAGTATGAGGCTCTCCTTTTAGGCCTTAAACTGCTCAAAGCTCTAGGAGCTGCAAAAGTGTCCATTCTAGGTGACTCTGATTTAATCATACAACAAATGAAAGGCAACTTTGTTACCAATGACAATAGAATGAGGGCCTATAGGACTGCTGCCACTAATATACTCAATGCATTCACTGAATCCAAGCTTGCCAAGATTTCAAGAGATCATAACATTCATGCACATAGCCTAGCCACTTCTGCTAGTACATGCAAGCTTCCCTTTGAGCCAAACCACCATTTCACTGCTGAGATAAAACATAGGCATGCTATCCCAAATAATGTTAAAGATTGGCAAGTGTTTGAAAGTGATGTCCAGATTAACAACTTCCTCACTCTTGAGCATGAGTTTTCAAATATTAACATTGACATGGATGTTATGACGGATGAACAACAGCAGACAAATGAAAATTAGCAGGCTGTAACCGCTGTAATAGCCAAACAAATACTGAACCCAACTATTTTTGACAATGCAAACATAGAAGAGCTGAAACAGATGAATTTGGAGGAAATAGCCGAAATAGAGGCCGAGATCGTTGATCTAAAAGATAACTTTCTCCCTACTGGCCTCACTCCGTTAGAAGATATGTTTGATGCGAATGATGTGCCCAAGAAGCCAAAAATGCAACCCTTAAATGCTGCTATAGAAGAACACAACATTGGGACAGCAGAGAAGCCCAAAATGATCAAACTATCTCAATCTTTGCCACATGATCAAAAGCCCAAATATGTTGATTTGTTCAAAGAATTCCAAGATGTATTTGCTTGGAGTTATGAGGACTTGAAGTCCTATGACACCTCAGTGATCCACACACCATTCCCTTAAAACCAAACCAAAAGCCCTTCAAACAAAAACTTAGAAGAAACAATCCTATGCTTCTCCCTTTGATTGAAAAGGAAGTAAAAAGAATGTTTGAAGCAGGTATCATAGCACCCATCAGATTCTCTGAATGGGTATCCAATCTTGTTCCCACAAGAAAAAAGACAGGTGAGATTAGGCTACTTGTAGACCTAAGAAATTTAAACCAAGTCTCCCTAAAAGACCACTACCCCTTGCCAAAAATGGACCACATTCTACAAAGAGTAGTGGGGTCATCTAGAATATCTTTGCTAGATGGCTTTTCAGGTTTCAATCAAATACTGGTTCACCCGGATGACCAAGACAAGACAACCTTTACCACACCGTGGGGAACATTTAAGTATGTGAAGATGCCTTTCGGACTTAAAAAAGCTGGTGCCACCTTTCAAAGGGCAATGGATATTGCGTTTGCCAAGGAAATACATGATTTCCTAGTTGTCTACCTCGACGACCTAACCCCTTTCTCCAAATCTGATCAAGAGCACCTAAAACATTTGAGGAAAATATTCATAACATGTAGGAAATATGGCATTTCCTTGAACCCCAAGAAGTCTCTCTTTGGTCTTGAAGAAGGCAAACTACTTGGCCATATCATATCAAAAGATGGTATTAGAATAGATCCAGAAAGGATCCAAGCCATCCTCCAAATCCCATATCCAAGAAACATAAAAGAGTTGCAAGCTTTCCTTGGAAAGATTAATTTCCTAAGGATATTGTAGAAATTTTGAATAATTTAACACATATTCAACAGAGATTATCCTGATCATGTACTATTGCGGAATACATACACAATACGTAAGCTCCTCTATGTTGATCATCAATATAGCAGCATCAATAACAATAAAACATCAAGAGCATTCACACATTAACACAGTATGTAACCCGGGGAAAGCATCTCGCTAAAAACCCCACACTATATGTATATTAATGATTGAGACCATGTAACATTACAAAGTACAATGCTTATCACAAGCAATCCAGTACCAGCTCCACCTGTTACACACAATACAACTAAGATCTGATCTCCAAATCTATTCCACTGCTTGCCTGCTGTAGAGCCTCTAACTTACACCTCATCATCCATTATTCCCTACTGTTTTTCATCATTTACCCCTCTCTTTTGCCTCATTTTCATTGTAAACCTACCCAGATCATTACATTAGATGTCATTAAGCATGATCAAGTGAGCTTTGCTAATGTGTGACTGTTTTGTTTAGATTTTGACATATTTGCAGAGATTCCGCAGCTGACTGGCGATTCCGCAGCCATCTGATGATTCCGCAGCCTTTTTGTTGTTTGATATGCTCCACGTGTCTTCTCAAGGAACGAGCCACATGGGCATGTTAGGTTGGATGTCCACATGGATCGTATGCTATTGGTTGAGCCAAACCAGTCATGTATGCCTTTGGTCAACGCAGGTATTCCCTCGGTCAAACAGTCAAGTTTTGAATGGTGGCATAGGAGCCGTGAGCAGTTGGGACACGGAACTGTAGCTGGCACCTCTTCCATGCCACGAGGACAGCTAAAGACAGGATCCAAGCATAGATTTGTCTCCCATGATGACCGTTTCCCTCAAAAGTGCACGGGGTTACCTACGTGTTTGCTGCACAAGTTAATTATCTATGACTGCGTGTTGATGCGTAGTTAATAGGTTAAGCTGTAGTTGCTTAGTTCACGCAGAGAGTAGTTGCCTCTGTGCTTATAAATAAGCGTGTGCCAACGCTTGTAGATTAGCTTTTTGATTATTGTAATTGCTGCGTTGATTTTGTATAAAAACTCTGTTTTAAGAAGGCTGTTCCTACAACACTTTTCATTGTATTTTTGACATGCTGTTTTTATAAAAGAAGACTGTTCTGTTCACCTTTTCGTAGCTGATCTTCTAAGTTGGCTGCGTGGATGGAGGGCCCCCATCTGTGACAGCCCGTGTACATAGTGTTTGATTTCATTTTCATGCTTTCAGCAATCTTTATTTCTTTTATCATGTATAATAGCATACCATTTGATTTCATGTCATTTCATTTCCAGCCTTTATTTTAAACTGATCAGTATTGTTCTTTTGCAGGTTTTTAACCCGGGATTGTGTGTGTGTTGTGTATTTGCTTTATATCTAGTGGTAGTTGCAGTTGTCTTATTCATAGTGCTGCCCTTTTACTCTGTTTTCTAGTTAGCTTTTAGTTTAGTTTTACAAGTTGTATGCTAACTGATTTATGGTCTCTTTATCATGAATTGTTTATCTTTAAGAGAGCAGAATACTAATGAATTACAGCTTGTTTTGAAGTAGTCTTGGCTTATAGCACTAACTCTTTTTCCACTTGTTACACATAACCATGTATGTAGGAAGCAGTATGATGGAAAAAGGCATAGTAGTGTTATAATTTGTCATTTAGAGTTTTTATCATTTCTTAGATTTGTCTTTAGCTACTTCCTAATCGTGTTTTACACAGTACTATGTGTTAGAAGCAGAGAGTTAGGAAGAGATAAACATTATCATTGGTCTTTGAAGTGATTTTCTTATTTTCTTTATTTGCAGCAACATGAGTAGTGACTAATGCCATTAGAAAGTGGTTCTTTGCTTTCAATTCATTTCAAGTTATTCATTTCTTTTAAGTTCTTTTCCTTTACAAATTCAGCAAGTAGTTAGAAACCACCAATCACACACTCTCACTCATCTAGAATTCACCTTACACACACTTTCACTCATCTGTTTATAATCATCACTCCATCTTAGGAAGATAAATTAACCACAAACAACACCCCCCAAACGACAAAAAGCTCTAAGAGGTTGCTTAAGTACATATAGTACACCTTCACTTCATCAGCTTACGAGCCCCGGGTTGACAATTAATGACATCAATTTAGGAACACTAAATTGACTAAACACCTGCCTCCACTGCTCAATACCTGCTCAAGAATGAATGAGAATGGTCTACCAAACTCGTATTTCACCTCCAAAGAATCACTCACAATGTGTAAGACGTGAGCAGAAGCTACAAACTGGGCAAATACATAAGCAAACTCATTGGCATACTCAATCCCTTGATTGTGCAAGATCTGATGCACAACTATAGTCACAACTGATAGCAATCTGATTCTTTAACACCTGTCCCTGCTGAACTGAACATGCACTGACATGCAACTGAGTTAACTGATGTATTCTATAGTTGTATTATGATTTAATAATTAGTTTAACAACTCATCATTAGTCTCTTTGCAGTTAGACTAACTACAACTAGTTTAACCAAGTCAAACTGAACACAACTCCATCAACTCCACAATCAACTCCACCAAACTCAACTGATTGAGTTCTAACTGAAGTCATGCATGCAACAACTCAACTGACTCATAAGAAAAGCGTACTTCCTTCTGACATCCGCATGGGCCACATCTGTAGCTCAAACTGAAGTGCTCCAAGAGAATAAGATCAAGTTTATAGTCCAAATATTGTTATGAGACAATAATATTTGACTTTTCTATTTTTGACAGCCAGTCTAAAAATAGACTTTGATCACCCACACTGTGGTCACCCACACTTTGATCACTCACACTTTGGTCACCCACATTGTGATCATCCACACTGTGATCAAAAATAGAACTTGTGCCATAATTTGCCTGCGGGCCCACTTAGTGAAGGCGACTCTTTTCACTAAGCTCCATCATCTTGTTGCAATCTCAACAGAGATTTATCCCAAATCTAGCTGAATTGATAAGACTGTTAAGCAACATGTTAAAAAAGGATGCCAAGGTAAAATGGTCTCTTGAAACCAAACAAGCCTTTGAGAGTATCAAATCTGCCTTAACCCAAGCCCCTGTCCTCACCAGTCCACAATTTGATAGGGACTTCATCATATTCTCATTTGCATCTGATCACACCATATCTGTTGTCCTTTTGCAAAAGGATGATCAAGGAGCTGAAAAGCCAATTGCCTTTTTCAGCCGAGCCTTAAGAGATGCCCCTTTGAAATACCAAATCATGGAGAAGCAGGCTTATGCCCTTGTTAAAGCAATCAAATATTTCCGAGTTTACATTTTATATTCACATGTAATTGCCTATGTCCCAAATGTTGTTGTAAAAGACATATTAACCCAAGAGGGGTTGGAGGGCAAAAGAGGTAAGTGGATTGCTAACATCCTTGAATATGACATAGAAATAAAACCAACCAAGCTCATAAAGGGACAAGGTTTAGCCAAACTGATGTCCAAAACAAACTTTCAAGCCTTAGACATTAACCAATTGGACAATGAACAGGAGCTGGCGACTCCACAGTTCAGTGAAACCTTTTTGCAATCCCCATGGTATGCTGATATATGCTTTGTACTGTTAAACCTATTTGCTCCCCCAGGATTGTCCAGAACCAAGAAAAGATTTTTAAAAATGAAGGCTTCAAAGTTTTGTGTCATAGATGGTGTTTTATTTTGGAAAAATCATGAAGGCATATTGCTTAATTGTTTAACCATGAATGAAACTAACAATGTCATGAAAGAATTCCATGCAGGGGACTGTGGAGGACATCTATACTAGAAGTCCACTATTGATAAAATTTTAAGGGCTGGTTTTTATTGGCCCTCTTTGTTTGCAGATGTAAAGAAATTTGCTATCTCATGTCATAAATGCCAAATCTTTGAGGGCAAAAGAAAGTTGTTACCCTTGCCTCTTAAGCCCATCTCAATCGAGAAACCTTTTCAACAATGGGGTCTTGACTTCATTAGGGAAATCCATCCCTCTTCCTCAGGCCAGCACAAGTGGATTTTAATAGCTAGCGACTATTTCACTAAATGGATTGAAGCCATCCCATGTAGACAGGCCAATGACTCCATTATTATCCAATTCCTTGAGTGCAATATCCTTTCTAGATTTGGCTGCCCTGAGAAGATCATCACTGACAACGCCGCTGCTTTCAAATCCAAAAAGATGATCAGTTTTTGCCATAAATTTCACATTACCTTGGGCCACTCCACAACCTATTACCCTCAAGGTAATGGCTTGGCCGAGTCATCTAACAAGAGCCTGATTAATATTATCAAGAAGACCTTAGAAGAAAACAAAAAGAACTGGCATAGAAAGCTCACAAATGCCCTATGGGTAGACAGACTTTCAACAAAGAAATCCATTGGGATGAGCCCTTATGAGCTGGTATATGGCATGGAGGCCAGATTTCCATCTTCCTTGGGCACTCCTATCATCAAACTGTTACAAGAGATCCAAGCAGAACCAAATGATATTCAAAGAAGAATCAATCAGACCATTCATCTTCAGCAAACCAGAGAACAGGTCTATAACAGAGCTCAAATTTTGCAAGAGAAGCTCAAAAAGATGTTTGATAAGAGAGCTAAGGCTGAGGATTTCTACATTGGCGACAAAGTTCTAAGGTGGGACTCACGAAGAGAAGACAAGGGAAAACATGCAAAATTTGATTTTTTATGGAAAGGGCCATTTGTTATTTCTGCTGTTCAGGGAAATAACACATATTTCCTCAAATCTGTAGAGGGCAGCACTGCTGAAGAGGGCCCTGTTAATGGCCGAATGTTAAAACATTACCATGATCCCTTTTAAGGGATACAATGCAGCTCTGTATATATCTCTTTGTACATTGATATTTGTATATATCAGCACTTTGTTTTTATTTTTGTATAAGCAGTCTGAGTGTTAGAGGAGCAGCAGCAAAGTTTGTGAAGACACAGTCAATGCCAGTATTCCATTTTTAAAAGCTCTATCTCTACATTAATCTCAGCAAAACAACAAGAGTAGCGTTGTCATATCACAACAATTCATGGTAAAAAGAAACTGTTTGCAGCTTGCAGTCTTCAGTCAAACAGTATCAATAAGAGAGGAGCATTTTTTAGTTTCACATCAGCAACTGTTTCTAGATCAGAGGCTAAGGGAAATACATTAGTTTTGATCCATGTTTTGGATCTATTTCAAAGGCAATGCTCAAGCAACATTGTATATAATATCAAGCACGCAGAAGAAAGCAGGCAGTGCTATGTATTTCACAATATTTCAGTTGAGGAGAGGGCTGCTCATATTTCAAAGTTTCACACTTTTAGTAGCCAACACAAAGAAGTTTTTCAGGCCACAGCATCAATAGAAGATCAAGGCAGTCTGACCTGTTATTCTTGGCTTTTCACAAGGAAAAGCCATCCCCAAGTGGAGCCACTGTTAGCCTCCTGTTGCAATAGGTGTTTGTCTTTCATGATTGACATTTTTACATCCCAAATATGTCATACTTTGCATGCTGCAATGCTCCATATTTCCAAAAGAGGCCAAAGAAGAGGCCATGAAAGTGTGCCAGTCTAAATGCCACTGTTGTATTCCAATTTTGATGAGTTAACCATTTTTGAATAATTTTCTGTTAAGGGTAGGCCAAACAGCTCAATCTTGGCCTCCCTAGGTTTCAATTTCTTGTTTTAGAATATAGAGAATCATAATTTGTCCAAACAGCTTAATCTTGGCAGATTTGTAGATAGGTAGAGAAACAAAGGAGCCCAACTGCTTAATCTGGGCCCTTGGAAGAAATAAGTGTAGATTTAGATAGGAGGGCAGTCAAAAGAAAAAAGGATAATTAGGGTCTGCAAGTCCAAGTGCACCCATGCAAAAAAGGAGAAAAAATGCTAGGTAAGTAGGCTGGGTAAGTAGTTTTGCGGTTGCAGAATCAAGTTGTGTGATCCATTTCATCTTTTCAAAGTGTTATATCTATTCAGATCACAGGGCAAGGCAATTCCTCTTTGGAGGAGCTCAAGCGAGGCATCTCTAACTTCCCCTTCTTCTCATTCCCCAAATTACTCACTAACATCCCCTTGAGGACCTTGGGATCTGCCCAACCAGTCCTGTTATCACTTCATTTTTGTAAAGCACCAAGTCAAGCTTTGACTTTCTTCTGTGAAAAGAAGCCACATTTCTTGTGTAAAAACATGTCTCCACAATCCATGCACTTCTTATGTCTAAAGTTTCAGATCACAAACTTAGCCTCTCCCCTACACTTCACCTCACAAATTCATATTAACTCCTAACTTTATTATCTAGCTCCCTATATCATTTCCTTATCCCCTATCTGTACAAAAAAACTATATAAAATCCCAAAAATATTACATATTCCTCTCCCCTCGGCATTATAGCCATATTTATCAAGTCTGAGAAATAGTAGTCCATCTGGGGCTCCTACTAACCCTTCCGTGTCCTAACCTGGAGTTAGTCTAACATCTGGTCACACTAATAACCATTTCCGCAAGTCCTAACCCTACAATACTCATTTCCCGCCCTTGTCCTAAGGTCATGCTTGTAAATATTTAACCCTGCTTGTATACAACCCAAAAATCCACTTTCCTAAAGTTTTCCCCCCCGCCGGATTAAAACACTTAAATAAAAAGCGCCGCGGGCCCCATCCCTAACCATCCGCCGCGTTAACTGTGCCGCCGACCGTCCGATCTGGTGCGCCCGAGATCTATGGTGGGCGGGTCATTTTGTGCCTCGACATGCCGAGGGTTAGCATCCGGGAGATGGGCGGTTTTCCCGTCGCACTCCCGTCACGTGTCACCCTCTCGGCTGTGGCGGAGCCCCCTCCTCCGAAACCGCTTCTGCACAAAAGCGGTGCGCCCGAAACCAGATACCGCCCCCCCCCCCCCGTGTGACGTCACCGCCACGTCTCCCCCATGATGTCATCATCCTGTGTCGACCTCCTGCCACCGTGTCCTTGCCACGTCGCTGCCATCGTACTACCACGTCATCACCTCCACCATACCGCCACGTCACCCGACCGTACTACTGATGTCATCAGCTGACATCATCCTGCCACGTCACCACCGTACTGCTAACGTCATCAGCTGATGTCACCCTGCCACGTCGCCGTCGTACTGGGACCCACCTTTGACGTCATCGTCAAAAAGCGCGAAGGGCGCAAATCGCAGCAAAGAGAGCCCGGAATGAAAATCTGAGGCAGTTTTTGATGCGCGATTAGTGCCTAATCGTGCATCGCTAAGGGAAATAGGCCAAAATGGAAAGCCCTTTCATGGCTCGGCCACCAACAGGCCCGAAATTCGCAAAATGACAAGAATTTCTTCGCGCAGGTTTCAGAAAGGGGCAAAGATAGTTTGTAAAGCACGCAGAGGGCCGAACAACAGCCATGAAAGGTCGATGCAACAATTTAAAGAGTATCAGAAGTGAGAAATGCGCACATTCTTTGCCAAAGCATATCAAGGAAGCAGCAAAGAGTATCAGTCAAAAGTTTTTAATGTAAATCTCTATTTCCCAATGCAGGTGAACATTGAATGGCCTCCAACAATGTCAAAGAAAGCGGTGGAGCTATATCGAGGCTCTCCCATCACAGTTAATGCACCTCAGAACCACTCAAGAGCATGGATCAAAACCCAAAGCACAATTATGGCTAAGTGATCAACACAGAGCCATAAAGACAACACATTAACTCTTTTTGATACAGCTGCCCCTAGCGCAGCTCGGAGATATTTTCTTGCATTTATTTCAGACATATGTTAGGTTAAAAACACTTATTACAACAGATCTGTCTGAGATCTGATTTTGTAGATATTTTACTTATAAAACAACCCTAATTCACTGTTTAGGGGGTTGGTTGGTTGTATAGCTCCAAGAGAGACTCGCACTGTATATCTGATATGTTTTACTTAATCAAAGACTGTTGAAAGCTTGGAGAATGGACTGTGTGCTGTGTATTAATGTTTTGAAGGATTAAATGTGGAATTCTCGTGCTGCAATATGACTCAATAAGTGCCTCTTACCTTTGTTTTCCATTGATATACCATCTAAAATAGTAGAAAGAATTAATAGTCTAAACTTGGTTTAAATTGCCCTTTATGCTCAATTTCTGCTGTTTCTTTATGTTTTCATCTGGATTAGTAATGAATATGAATTCCCTGTGGCTCATATTTCCCCTAATTCACTCATGTTTGACAGTTATCTAGGGATTCTTCACTGCTCCTAGATAGAGCTCATTCACCTTCCCTCTGTTAAGCTGAACGAGAGATTCTTAACTGCCTCTCATTCCTTAGCCCTCATTCCATCCTTTTAAGATTGAATCATTGTTTCATGCGCAGCTAGCTTGCTCCATATTCCCTTCTTGTGACCAAGAAAACGCACCAGCAGTCCTACTCCTTGACTCCACGCCCAATGGTTCTAAAACCTTCATGTTATCCCTGCCTCTTTACTTGAAAGCATCATCCTTCCCATCAAAACTCAAACAAAACCCCTGAATTCAATAACTAGCCTAAAATCATCATCAACAAAGCTAAATCCTAAAGAGAGAGCCCTCTCTGACTGCTGGTAGGCTAGGACCTGCAGTCCAGAGATTGGTTTGTGGTTACTTCGGCCGTATCCTTTAAGGAGCTTTAAGGACAACCTAAGTGATAACATGTTGAATATAATTTTGTTATGAAAATCAATGAAATTATGGTTTTTTTCTTGGGAAAAATGTAGAGTGTGTCATAATAAATATTTAACTTAATAATGGAAAAAGAATAATATTAACAGTATAAGTATTATTTTTATTTTTTAAATTTGATTTTAAAATAAATAAATAAATAAATAGCAATTATAGATATGTTATTTTTCATAAACAAAAATGATGTAGGCTAGGTTATACGAATTTATTTATGAGAACAAAAAATATGATACTATTTTGTAAGTTCATTTTATAATAAAGGTATAGGTATTATTTTTATTTTAAAGTTTATTAAGTTAAATATGCTTTTATTTAGAATTCATGGTTATTTTTCACAAAGTACACATTAGTTTTTTACTCAAAATGAATATCATGGAGGTAAACTCGACACGTGAAGTCTATCAATAATAGATATATAGATAATGCCACTTTACAAAATGGCATGTGTCATAATATAGGTATTATAAATGGAGTTTGATGTCATAATATAGGTATATTATAGGATGTGGAATTTGATAGTGCAAGTTGCCAACATTATTATTTATCTGTGTAACCTATTTTACAATATATATCAACTTTATCTCTACAATCACTTAAATTTAGCACAATTTATTTTAATTCATTAAATGATATTTATTGTTTCCCTCAATTTTCTATTACGTATTGATAAGTTATCATTAAACTAGGTAGGGAAATGGGAGATGATGAGCAAGAAGATATGAGGGTGCATGTTCGATGGGGTGCTTCTAAAACAAAGAATCAATCAAAATACATAGAGGTGTTTGATGGGCCCTAGCAATTGATGTTCAAAAGCCCATCTACAATCTTTTGTCCACCTTAAAACATGCATTTTTTACTTTGTTAATTATACATTTTGATGGTTTATGTGTTTTACCTTGGGTTGAGTACGTCCTTAGGTAATATAACCATATTGATGATTTTTATGACCTTTGGCAATATAAGTATGTTGATTTGAAGGGTTTTGGTTGAAAAAGATCCTTTACTAGCAAACCTACCATAACAATAGGAGCCTTGTTCCCTTAGTTTCCAAGGTGGAACTCAAGATTGTTTTGGGTACAAGTCATAACATCAGCAAAAGACAAATGTGTTGAAGAATCTAAGGCAATTATATTAATAAGATTATTCTCGCCATGATAACTATTTGTGAGGTACTTTTAATTTTTTCTTATTAGCACAATCTATGATTGTTAATATTAGAGTGTGTCCAAAAACTGACATGAAAACTGTCTTGAAATAGACTAAAAAAATGACTCAAAACTGACTTACTTAACTGACGACTGAACTTTGAAAATGGCAGAAAACCAGTGAAGCTCCATGGCCTTCACTTCAGGCTCCGAACTCCAGTGATTCTCTACTTCACACTTGCAGAAAGTTAAACTGTTATGTACAATGAAACCAGGAAATTTCTGAGAATCGCATTTCAGAAAAGATAGTGCTTAAGGAGCCTACCATTGACTAGTCCTCCTAAGCATGGTTCTCCATTCATCTCATCTAGCATGAAAGCATTTTTCCCTCGGAAATCTGAAATTTGATAAGGGCCTTTCCACATATTTTCAAATTGACCATGCTTACTCTTGTCCTCGTTTATGGCATCCCAACGGAGCACAACATCTCCAATTTTGAAATCATCCTCCTTTGTTTTCCAGTCATAGATTTTCTTTATCCTATCATGGAGCTTAGAGGTGTTCTGAAATACCTCATCTCGTGTCTGTTGTAGGTGAATCACCTGATTGATCTGGCATTGTATATCATTCTCTTCGCTTCCTGCTTCTTGCAACAATTTCATAACTGGGACTGCTAATGATGAAGGAAAAATAGTATCTACTCCATACAATATTTGAAAAGGAGAAAGTCCAAGAGATTTCTTACTACTCACCCGATCTGCCCACAATGCATTGATCAGATTTTTGTGCCAATTCTTTTTGTTGGCCTCCAACATTTTCTTGATGATGTTGATTAAGAATTTATTGGAGGACTCCGCCAAACCATTTCCTTGTGGATAGTATGTTGTTGAATGTCCCAACTTGATGTTATATTTGTCACAAAACTCAGTCATCTTTTTAGAATTGAATGTTGTCGTGTTGTCTGTGATGATTTTATTAGGAAAACCAAAATGGGACAAGATATTAGTTTCTCAAAACTGAATGATAATTGAATTTGTTGCTTTCCTGGTTGGAATTGCTTCGATCCACTTAGTAAAATAGTCTGTAGTTGTCAATATCCACGTGTTGTGCGGATGATGATGGGTTAATCTCGCTTATGAAATCTAGGCCCCACTGCTAAAAAGGTGCATGAACTGACATAAGTTGTAGAGGCAAAGGAAGAAGTCTTCATTTACCTTGGAAAACTTGGCACTCGTGACAAATCATCACTGCCTTGTAGATATCTGCAAAAAGTGTAGGCCAATAGTAACCCATTCTCAGTAGTCTATTGGTTGTGGTCTTCCAGTACAAGTGGCCCCCACAGTCTCCTTTATGGAAGTCATTTATCACCTCTTTAGACTCATCTTCGGTCAGACAGTTCAACAACACACCTCCAAGATCCTTCCAAAAAAGTGTGTTGTCCATAATGCAATATTTAGAAGCCTTCAGCTTCAATGACTTGCTCTTAGCCTCAGACATTCCTGGAGGGGGATTTAGATGTTGCAAAACATAAATAATATCAGAATATCGTGGAGATGATAAAAAAATATCAGATACATGAATGAGATCTACTTCTTCTTGATTGTTGGACAATGTTGCTACAAGGTTGATATCTAGAGCATGAATATTTGACTCAACCATGAGTTTGGCTAATCCTTGACCCTTGATCAACTTGGTCGGCTTGATCTCAAGATCATATTCTAATAATGCTTCTATCCATCTACCTCTTCTACCTTCTGGGTCATTCTGCACAAGAACTTCTTTTACCGCTGCATTAGGCACATAAGCAAGAGTATGCGAATGTAAAATGTAAACTCTGAAATCTTTCACCACCTTTACCAAATCCAAATCATGTTTCTCTATGATGTTGTACTTAAGGGCTGCATCTCTAATATTGCGACTGAAAAATGCTATTGGCAGCTCGGTTTTATCCCTTTTCTGCATTAATACTACTGCCATGGTATGCTCAGAAGCAAAAGAGAATATTATGAAATCAATGGAGTAATCAGGACTGATTAAAACAGGGGCAGTGGTCAAGGCAAGTTTTACCACATGAAAGGACTTGCAGGCTTCTTCGAACCACTTTACATCATTATCTTTTTTCAACATATTTGTCATCTCTCTAAGATGTTTAGCCAAATTAGGAATAAATTTGCATAAGAAATTCATCTTACCATTGAATGCTTGGATTTCTTTCTTGTTGTGAGGGAAATCAATTTGTTGAATGGCTTCTACCCATGAAGGGTCAATTCGGATGCCATCCTTTGAGATGATGTGGCCGAGAAGTTTGCCTTCCTCCATAGAAAATAAACTTTTTTTTCGGGTTGAGAGAGATCCCGAACTTTCTGCATCTCTGGAAAATAACTCTTAAATGATGCAAATGCTCATCATCTGAATGTGAAAATATTGTCACATCATCTAAATATACAACCAAGAAAACATCATTTTCATTGGCAAAGGCTATGTCCATGGCACGTTGAAAAGTAGCCCCTGCATTTTTTAGACTGAATGGCATTTTTGCATATTTGAACATGCCCCAAGGTGTGGTAAATGATGTCTTGTCCTGATCATCCTCGTGCACTAAAATCTGATTGTAACTGGAGTAGCCATTCAGTAGTGACATCCGAGAAGTGCCAACAACTCTCTGAAGGATATAGTCCATTTTAGGAAGTCTATAATTATCTTTCAAAGATACTTTGTTTAAGTTTCTGAAGTCTACATAGAGCCTTATTTCCCCAATATTCTTTCTCGTCGGAACTAGATTTGACATCCAATCGAAAAATCTGATAGGAACAATGATGGCCACCTTGAAAAGTCTGTTAATCTCTTTCTCTATAGATGGAAACAACCTTGGGTTAATCCTTCTTAGCTTTTGTCTAAAGGGCTTTTGATCAGGTTTAATTGGGATAGTATGCTGAATTATTTTCTTGTCATACTCCTTTAAGTCTGCATAATCCCACGCGAAAACATTAGAAATTCAGACAATAAATGAACATGTTTCTCTTTTACCTCTGGAGATAATGATTTGGACACCTTGATCATTTTTGGTTTGTCTGTTGTTCCAATGTTCATGTCTTCAACACCTTTCTCTGTAGGAACCAATGTGGGCTTCCTTGCTACATCATCTTGATCAAACAAGTCTTCCAAAGGTATAAGACCTTTCAGAATATTGTTGTCCTTCAGCTGTAGTATATCAACTTGAGTTGCCTCGATGACTTGATCATCCTTGTCGTAAACTTCATCCATGGAACAATTCTCAAACTCTCCTTCACTCTGAAGAAATTTATTTACCTGCTTGTCATCCCATAACACTTGCCAATATCGCAAGTTGTCAGGAACAAAGGGTCGATGCTTTACATGAATCTCAAATTTCCTGTTTGAAAAGATGGGGATTTTGAAATTGCTTGCAGTTGTAGCCAATGAATCTGCCATAAGATTCTGACTCCTTGGTACAACTGAAAGTGTATATTCAGGAAACATTCTCAAAATATCTAAAACAACATTTCTATATTGTCTCATTCGTGGATGGTGAGCTTGATATTCACCTTTAACTTGCTTGATCACAAGTTTTGAATCACCATACACATAAATTCTTTGTGCACCCAATTTTTTCAAGATATTTAAACTTGTGATCAGTGCTTCGTACTTCGCCTCATTGTTAGTGCAATCAAAAGCTAACTTGTATGAGCATAATCTAACATTCTAAGGGACCTCACCTTGTTGATGATGTGGACTTCGGATCCAAATGCCAATGCATGCCCCATATTTTCCAAGAGCACCATCAAAGTCCATGGTCCAAAGACCATGCTCCTCTTCCAAGGGCTGTAAATCTGGTTTTTTCTTTGGCTCGACTTTCTGAACTTTCTCTTCATGCTTTTCTGAATTTTCCATTACCTTTTCTGATGGTTGTTTTGAGCCTGTCTCTACCTTGTCTTATGATTGTTCTGATGAACTCGATAGATTTTCTTTTCCCTGATCTAAGAATGTTCTCATATAATCAGAAATTTCTGGTACATCTTTTATTTCTACAAGCTGACTATCTACATCATTCAATCCACTATCATTATATAAAATAAATGATTCTAAATATGTATGTACAACATTTATAAGATGATTATTCGACCTCTCCTTGCTAGTTATCATGAATTTCATTTTGGTTTCTCGGTACAATTTCCTCAATTGCCCGAAAACTGGGATGGTGGCATAAGAGAAGTCTAACTGCAGTGTGCCTCTTAGTTTCGCTCCCTAGGACCTTGACAATAACATACCAAACCGTGGTGGTATATCAACTACCACCACATCCATTAAAACATTATTTTCCAAGATTTGGTCTAGGGATACTACCAAATCTTTGATTAGACCAAGACAACAGACCTTACCGGAATCAAAAGAGTATAAGTCATGGTATTCATGAGTTATATCTAGACCCAACTTTTCCATGATGGCCTTGGGCATTAAATTATGGGAGGCTCTAGAGTCAAGCATGGATTTATGGAGAATGTACTGGTGGATTCTTAAACTCAGGCAAAATGGAGGAACTTCACTATCTTCTAATTGGCCATCTATGGCTGGACCAAAAATTAATTCAGGCTAGTCATCTTCAACATTAACCATGTCAGACAAAGGATCAACTTTCAACATTTTAACTATATCAGACTTGTAATGGCTATTTTTGACTAGTTCAGTAAGAGGGATTGACACTTTCAACTTTGAAATTTCAGTTTCTAGATTGAATGAGCCAAATTTATCTACCTCTCTTTGGATGATGTCTCTCTTCTCGGGAAGATATTTTGATGTCTGATCCTTCTTCTGACTATCATGGTCCTTGTTTGGATTGCTTGTAGATGGCTGATTTACTTTGTTTTGGTTAGTTGCTACCAGCTCTTTACCTTTACTTTGATTACCTTAAGGATTTGTATTATGTTGGGTATCCTTCTGCTGCGATGTCCTTTTCTAAATAGGAGTGATCGAGACATCCCTATTTCTCAAGGAATATTGCTTCTGCTGAGAGCTAAGTGCATTCAAGTATCCTCTTTGATAATCATCTGATTGGGTTTCCAATGCATAGTCATTTGCTAGTATGTAGTCTTCATCTTTGGGTTCTTCTGTCTTCTCGACATACTTCTCATTTTCAGTCAAGAAAATGGGATGGTAATCTTCCTTGAAGAAGTGGTTTTCCTCGATAATCGGGTATGTTTCATCCTCTGATTCTCCTTGAGCATAATTCTGCTGCAAGGGTGTCCGAATTTGTTGCTAAGATGTTGATGCCTCAGGAGCTTTCTGCTCTCTTTGTTTTATCCTATACTGAGGTTGTTGCTGGTTTTTGAAATTTGGATTTCTGACTTGTGGCTCCAGCTGTCTATCTAAATTTATTATTCAGTCGACCATCCTCTCCATGGTTTTGATCAGTGCGTCTAGTTTAATATTGGTGGAAGAAGAGGGTTCTTCTTTAATTGTTACTTTCTTCTCTGGTTTCTCATGTTTCAACTAAGACTTTTTAATCATCAAATTTGCTTCCACGCTCACTGCATTATTCTGCATTTCTTCCAGAGTTGTAGGATCTCTTTCCCTTAGTTGATAAGCCATCTTAGGATCAAAGGCATCCGGATAATGTTGAAGTGCCAAATCAGGTGGAGGTTTCATGTTATCTGGAATGGAATTGTAGATCTGATTGAACCTTATAGTAAACTCCTAAACCGTCTCATTTGGATTCCTTTTCAATGTATTATATTCCACCAAGATCTGCAATGGATTCTTCTTTTCCTGCCACCTGGCTAGCAACAACTCATTTAGCCTCTTAGGAGTATCAATGGAGTGAGTTGCCAAACCACAGAACCATTTTTTCACATCACTAGAAAAACTTTGAGCCATTAGTCTCATTTTGGCATCATCTTCATCAACCTCCTCTAAATCAATGAAATCAGCCATTTTGCCAATATGTTGTTATGCTGTGATTCCCGGGCTGCCATCAAAAAGAGGAAGTCTCTGGCCATAGGTCTGAGGTAAAGATGCCAACTTACCAGGTAATACTAAAGGAGCAAATCTTGCCATGACTACTGGGGGAGGGTGTATGGGAACTGCAATGGGTTATGTTGGCTAGGAAGAAGATGGAGGTATGGATACAGATGTTTTTAGAGGTGCAGTAGAGGGTATGGAAAAAGATAAGATTTCAAGTTGATACTGGATATAGGCTTTTTCTGCAATAATTTGTAATTGATAAGCTAGGCTTTGAAGTTTATCAAAATTAGACCAAAGCTCGTGCTCAAGTTTTGAAAACTGAGATGTTGTAGAAGGTTGATTAAACAAAGATTTTGAGGCAAGTAAGTATCAATCAAACTTTATGGGATCAAACACTATCTCTCTAAGACAAGACTTAGACTTCGAACAAAAGAAGGAAAACTCGAATTTAATATCAAAAGGAATATCCTCATCACTCAGTATTTGATCTGGCATGGAAGCGATCCTTTCCAATTTTTTGCTTTAACTCTCGGGGAAAGGGATTTTAGGTTTTCTTAACAATTTTCCAAGATCATCAACAGGAGAAGGAGGGTTTGGGTCAGGGTTTGACGTGGTATATATTTTCGGAGCCAGAATCTTAACAGGGTCAAAGACTATGTGAGGTAAAAGACTTCAGACTTGAGCGGAACAAAGAGAGCTTCAAACTTCACAACAAAGGAATGTCTTCAAGAGAAAATTTTAAACAGGTAACAATCAAGAGCTTACCAATGGAATGAGGTTTGATTGAACTTGTGATTTGTAAACTTATTCACTTTTCAAACAAGCTCTGAAAATCTTTGACTGAATCAGCTGGATCAGGATTTGGATTTTGATTTTGTTTGTCTCCTCGAAGCCAACTCTACAATCTTGACACTGCAATTATGGAATCAACCTTTGTGAAACTTAGTCCTATCATCCAGAGGACCAAATTCCAATGAAAACTTGTTGTACACCCAGGGAAAATGAATCTTTCATTCCCCAGAAATGGTGCCAGTATGTTATCACTCCTCTGGATCTCCAAGGCTAAGGAAGAGTCCAGCTGAGGTAACCACAGACCAATCTTTTGACTTGGTAGCTAGCCCTACCAGGCCAAAGAGGGCTCTCTCCAAAGAATCACAGCCAAGAGGGTTGGATGGATTAGGGTTTTAGGCTAGGTATAAAGTGTAGAGGTTGTTTTGATTTGATTTGATTGGGTTATTGCTGGATGAGGGTATTAGGTCAAAGATGCTAGGTTAGGGAAAATGAGATATGATTACAAACATTCAAAGGGGCAAGGTAGGCAGGAGGCTTAGCACTTAAAAGGTGATTTGGTGAGATGATTTAAGACTGATGAGGAGTTAGGAAGAGCATATGAGATGTATTCTTCCTAAACTGAAGAAAAATGGACAAATTATGATAACTTTCCTAAAACAGAGCATGAACAAACATGCATTATGCCTATCAACTTGAAAATTACCATATAATAGAAATGAAATGGTTTATGAGCTTACAGAACATTCATACAAATGATAAAAAAAAATGCTAAACATCCATACCACATGTATCCCAAAGAAATAGTTGCAACTCATCTATTAATACTGGCCAAGAATCTGATAAAATAGTCTCTCATCACTAGTACAACATCCAACTGAGTCCAACCTCTGAAAAGAGTGAATAAAGGAAAGATATAGACATCAAACAACCTTATCTCATCCTCAAGGGTCAAATCCCTGAGTTAAAGAAGAGATCCACAAAAATCTGAACTGATACCTAGAGTGTAGGGAGTTCTGAGTGACTCCTCCCTAATTACATTGAAATTGATTCATTTGACTTGATGAAGTTTGTTTACCTAATGTATTTACCCTAGGTAATAGTAAAAATACCATAATTACATTTAAAATATTAATTACATCAGTAAAAAGTTGATTTCCAAGGATGAAAATCAAATCTGGAGAAAAATAGTGAAAAATTAGGCAAATGGTCAACTGCGCCATCACAGTGTCAAGTGCGCCCTCCATCTTGCAAGTTGCTTTTGACTGCCTTCCCGGTGTCCAAATTGAGCGCAGGACAGCTCATTGGAAATCGTGTCTTGTATAGTTTCCAAATATGCCTTCAATTTCCAAAATGGGCTTGATTTGACCCTCCAAAAGTTGATTCTCCCAAGACTAGTCTGTGCACATCGCCTATGTCAAAATTGAGGCAAAAACATGATTTTTTGATTGCTTTTTCCCTTTTCACCTGCCAGTTTTGCAAACTAAGGCTGGAAAAATGATTTTCTTAGATGTATTTATCCTTATGCATCTAGTGGTGGTCTCCATTTCTTCAAAAAGTGCCCCAAAAAAGTGTGCAGCTCCTAGGGCACTGCACGTTTGACCATGTTGCCGATATAAAATTGCCTAAAAAAACACAGAAGAGACAATGTTTACAAAAAAGAGCCAGGGGGCTGCAAAATTTGTCAAGGAGCTGATTTTTGGTGTGGCTAGGCTTGGAGCGAAGCCTCTGCAAGTATATCAAGCTTCTTCTTCTCTTCTTGGTGAGCTAGGGCTTCAAATTTTGCCTTTGTAGCCTTGAGCTTTGCCCTTGCATTTCTTTCTCTGTTGGCATAGTGTTTTTCCATCTTCCTCTGAATGTCATTTTGTTGATTAGCCTTGTGTTATAGCTCCAAATCTCACTCTTATGGTTTGTGATGCTGCACTTATGGCCTAGGGCAACCCCTCCTTCCAGACCTGGTCCAAAAATTTAAAAAACAGTGTTTTATTCCCTATACGCGACTTTGCCCTGTGTTAAACGCGTGTACACGCGGGTCTGTCATACCCAACCCGCGTGTATCTATTAAAACACTTAAAAAAATATAATTTCCTCTTTTTCGGGCGGTGATCGCGGGTTTACCTGCTGGATCACCTGTTAGTGCCCGTGGCCCAACTGTTCCCAACCAACTCCTAACTAAAAAACTACTTTGGAGAGGGTATAAAAAGACATCAAAGGGAAGGCCAAAGGAGAGAGAAAGGAGAGCAAGATTATTATGCTGAGATTTTTCCCTTAGACCAGGTCTGAAGTCCTTGGTGCATTCTGCACTTCCCCCATCTTGCATAGGAAACCCTTGTTTCCATGTGTATTGGTGATCATTCATCCTTGACATCATCATTGAGTAAGACTTGGAAGGAGCTCTTGTTGGAGGCTGGAGGCTGGAACGAATCCGGGAGGAAGCTTGCTTGGAGCCTGCTGAAGGTGTTCAGGTGATATCTTTCCGATATATGTACTTTATTTGCCTTTATATATAAAGAAACACGTCTTTGTTCCCGAATAATCTTTCTTTATGCTTAAATATATTAAGTAAGTACAAGGAAAGGAACTCTGCCGAAAAACCGAGGAGGACTTCACCAGAATTCAGCCTGCCAAGCCACCGAAAGGAGATCAGAAAGAAACACTCTCTGAGGCGGGCATACCCATGCTCAGGAAAAGTAAAGCATGTCTGCATATCAAGTACGAGCGGATCCACTAAGTATACAAGTATAAATGACTGTAAAATACATAATGGATCATCTGATCATAATGAGTAAGTACATGTCTGAATATCACATATAAAACTGTCAATGATGCTGAAAGATGCAACGGATCACTGAAATCAAAGACTGATCCCATAAGGTACCAACTGAACATGATGGAATAGGATGGTACTATACTGCAAACTCAGGTGCCAGCATATAGAATGTCGCTATGACTGACTGCAACATATAAGGTGGAGTGGTATCAACTAGCAGCAACAGGAGCAACTGTCAAGTGAACCAATGAATGCTGATACAACCTGAGGTCTTCACCGACCACCGTGGTACATTTCTACACCATGGGAATAAATGATCTGAAGTCGACCATGTGAGAAATCGTTTGATTACCGGTCATTGATGTATACCGTTAACAAACGCGAGACTACTCACCGATAATGATAATGAGCGTCAAGGTACCCAGTACAATCTAACAAGTGTGAATAGATGAGCTGAAGTCGAACACCTGTAAGAATCTATCAATCAGGAGACAATGATGGTTTCCCACTGTCGATAGCGAGGAATCTGCCACTAATGACTGCAAACCCCAAGGTACTGCCAAATGGACTCTAGATCTTTGCCCCAGAGCAATGAGTCGGAGTCGATAGGGAAAGATCCGCTAAAAGGAAGGCATTAAGGCATCCTCCATCAATTTAGCGCGAGTGTAACCCGTAGGCCAATAATGTGGAAGGAATCGGACGAAAAAGATGTAGTAACCCAACCGAAGTACGTTTCCGGCGTACACAAGATGTGGCTAGCGCACGGCAGAAACCCTCTGAACCAACCAATAATGAAAGCTGACACAGAGGCGAGGTATCCACCAATAGGGTCAAATGGAAACCAAGGTACTGCACGAATCCCAATGTGTGATAATGTATGCTGATGTCGAACACAAGGGAAACCACTCAGTCAAAGACCCATAATACTGATCGATGCTGAGCACAAGGTGACCTATCAATAATGAAAATAGGGCCAGGGTGCGGTCTCTAGGTCTGCCCTCAGAGCAATGTGTCGTCGTCGATAAGGACAAGACCCGCCAGCAAGAAGTCAATGGGGACCTTCTCAAACCGGCACGAGTGAAGGACCAATATAACTGATGTGATGATAGACATGACACTGACAACCAGGGATGGCCGACTGAAAAATGAGTCAAGAGACACCGCAGAAAGGCCGACTCAGGCTAACTTCCCTTGAACAAAAGCACGACTCAATGTGACTATGTGGCAGCATATAATGAATCTGTATAAGTTCGTCATGCAGGAGGCACGAACGAACCCTCCATATGATTGGAAGAGATAACCAATCGGGGGAGAACTGACTCGATAACAAGGTTATGGCTTGCCTAAGTCAAACTAAATCCCACCCATGTGGAGGAGACTTTGTTTTGAGTGCTTTGTTCAAGGGCGACACGACTGACTCTAGCTGCCAACAATAAATGGAAATAATGTCCCTGTTCCCGCTCTTTTTGGAATATTTAATTTTTTTGTCTTTTTCTGATAAGCCGGAAAAAGAATAAAAGAATGCTATGGTACAGTGGAAAGAACGAGTGTCGGTGAAACAGATGATCTAGTTCCTGGGAAAGGAACGTTCCTATGCTCAATGCAGGGAGGTGAAAAACTGGTCAGTGACACTCAGAGGTATGTTCCTTCCACGGATCTGGGTATGTCAAGCTGCAGAGGTCAAGGGTATGCAAGGTTGATTTTGCAGACGTCATGGTCAAAAGTTGGCTTAAACACGAGTCCAAGTGAAGCCGGCTATAGGCCAAAAAGGTGCAAATGGTCAACATGCAATGCAGAAGTACAACTCGACACACATAGGAGCCTCTAGGGTATAAGGCCAGAACGAAGCGGAGAAGCTAAGAGGAATGAGTCTTCAACGCACAAGTCATGGCGGGACTACAGAGGACTCCCGAGCCTAAGGATAAAAAAAATCTGCATGAGTGCCAAGTGACAACAAGGTACTAACTAGGGCACCCATGATAAGGTAGGCTCTACCACACAAGTCATGATACTTCTAAGCAATGAGAAGGTTCCGCACCATAACTTGGTGGGGTCGATCCTAAGGCAAAATGGTAAAGGAAACTGATAAGTGCACAATGCAGGCGGAAAAACCTAACCTATATGCCAGTTTCGAGAATCAATACCTGTCAGAACGGACCAACCATAAACTTCCAAAGGAGAAATCTTCCAAGTTCTGTAAACATAAATAGGAACACTAGACACGAAGTTAATACATCCCACATATAAACTTCATATAAGATCTTTGTGTTATAGAATACGAAACTTGAAAATGCGTACCTCATATATACAATATGGTACAGGGAACCACGCAACCTTTCGGCTTACGTATAATAGCTCTTCGGAATAAACCCCTTGCAGGGCTCAAACCAAGGACTCCTTTGGTAGTCATAACTCATGGCTTCAAAGAGTTCCTCCTGTGAAGGCAAAACAAGATCTGAGAAATCATGAGAACTACAAGGATCAAAAGAGGGAATTAAAGGATCCCATGTCTCTATAGGAAGAATCTCTCGGTCAACTGCCGGGACCAAGTCCCAAGAAGGAGAATAATAAGTCAAAGGATCCTTCTTAGAAGCAATTGAACATTGAGGACTCAATGCCACATAATTGACCCGTGGCGGGGTAGAGTCTACTTGAACACTTGGAACAAACCAAGGGGCATTCTGCAGTAAAGTCGAATTAGGGTGGTGATTATCAAATGCAAGCTGATCAATAGTGACAATATTCCCGTTATGAGGAAAGCACATTACTCGAAAGAGTGAAGACACCACAGCATTCATAGCATAGATATAATCACGCCCAAGTAGCATATTAAAGTCTAAAGGGCTATCAACCACCATCATATCGATTAAGACAGTCTTCCCACCTAAAGTGATAGGCACTTGAGGAAGAACCCCCATAGATTCACCAGGCCTTCTATCATAGGCTAACAACTGACTCTGAGCTGTCAACAACTTTGGGGAACCCAAAGCTTTCCAAGTCAAAGAGGATATAATACTTGTAGAGGATCCTTCATCCACCATACATCGATAGACATTTGTGGAATTAACCCTGACCTTTATTTGGAAAGGTGCAGCGGAAGGAAGACGAGGCTCAACAAGACTATCCCAATCAAAGGAAACACTCTTAGAACTTGGAGGGGGAACATTCGAAGAAACCGGAATGCCCCCTATACTAGAAGACTCTGTACTAGAGATCAAACAGACTCTTTTGTTAGGCACTTCACCCCCCAAAAGAGGAGTGTAATCGGCCAGCGATTGCACTGGCTTTACCACATTATCAACCAATGGTTGATGGGATTGATGAGAAACCAAATCAGATCTAGGAGCAGAAGTACTTTCAGACTCGGACCATATCCTTTGAACCTCTGGAATACCAGGGCATAAATGAGTAAGATGGTCTCCCTTGCATATCTTACAAGGGAACTTAGGTTTAAAACTTCTACGTCCAGGTTTCTTATCAACCTCCATTCCGCCAACATGACTAGCAGTGGTTTGCGGAGAGTCCTGAACATGACTTGCAGAGGTCGGTGACTCTTTGCTAGTATGACTCGCAGTGACTAGACTCATGCCTCCAGCATGACTTGCAGCGGCTGAAGACTCATCTCCAACATGACTGGCAGAGGTTGAAGATGAAGTGCTAGTATGACTTGCAGTGACTAGACTTGTGCCCCCAGCATGACTTGCAGCGGCTGAAGACTCATCTCCAACATGACTCGCAGAGGTTGAAGATGAAGTGCTAGTATGACTTGCAGTGACTAGACTTGTGCCCCCAGCATGACTTGCAACGACTGAAGACTCATCTCCAACATGACTCGCAGAGGTTGAAGATGAAAGGATAGAATTATTCTTCTTCTTTGACTTCCTTTTTCTCCTCTTTTTAGATTTCTTATTACAAGAAGGAGAAGAAGAAGGAATCCCAGATTTCTCTTTGCAAGAAGATGAACAATTAGCACCCATATGATGCCCCTGAAATAAAGCATTCAACGGAGAAGCTTCAAGAGCATTCGGAATATTCGGAGTGGACCACAGCCAAACGGGTAGTCCAACATTCAACCCAGGAATATTCAAAGTGGCCATCAAGGGAGTACCAACGTTTCCAAAGAAAGGAAAAGCACAAGGATCCCCTTTTGGAAGGGTACCTTGGTTGGTTTCCACAGGAATATTAGCCATATCTAACTGATCCAAAGACCCTTTCCCTTGCGGGAATATAGAAATAACTCTTCAAAGAATATGGATAAGCAATCAAAACCTTTGCCCTTGAGGAGGCAACTCCACAACTTCCGAAAGAACGACCAAAAGCCTTTCAAGATCGGTAGAGTGGCAAGCCAGTCACTCAGACTACAAAGTCCAAAGGTGACTAGACAAAAATACCTAAAGCCAACTATATACAAGGAGCAAAGAGCACACACTATAAAGTCCCTAAAGATACAGCCAGTCAAACAACTTCCGAGTATTTCCGCTCCGGGTGGTGAGGACCGGACACCAAAATACAAGAAAGCGGAGTCAGGGGCCTTCCGAAGATAGTCTGGGATAATGACGGCCCAGTCCTATCAGCGAAGGTAACAGAGGAAGTTACGCTGACCTCCTAACAACAGCCTGCGCCGGTGCAAGCCCCCAAGCTTCGCAAGGGTGCCCTCCAGTAGTACCGTTGAGAGTGATGCAACGTCGACCTCAGGTGCCACGGGATTCCCCTCCGCAGCCACCTGTGTAGTTCCCTAGGAAGAGCAACTATGGATACCAACTCGTCGCAGAAGCCAGGCGGAACAGTCGTGAGGTAAGTTCGGACAAGTAGGAGAGGGGGTATCTCTCTTCCCTGTCTTCACAGACCCTCGTGCTTAACTCCCAGATCCGGAGCTTTCCTGGTCTTCCTAACGCTATTGGATTTACTCTCGTTAATCAGACTCTTATGTTTGACGTTTTATGTGGCCTTGGAGAGTTAACTCTCCACTCGCCTATTCCAAGGCCCTAAAATCCTAAACTTGTTGGTGTAATAACTAAAACAAAAAGTTCTAGTGGATTTTAATTAAGCGCTTGATTTTATTAGGTTGTTCTTTAAGTTACAGGGTAATGGAGATGAAACTAGTGGTGTTTTTTGACGCAAAAGAAGTTAATAAAAACTTAACTATATGCACATGCACTTTTTCGTTCGATGAAAAGTAATCTCTAGAGGGTTCAGAGGAACTTCAAATTAAACAAAATTTTTTGCTTTCTTTTCAAACTCCACACTCACAAAAACTAACAAAGCTATGTATGCATAAAAAGGGATGCAAATCTTAGCCTAATGCAAGAACTAAATGTGGATGCAAGATTCGAAGAATACTCTAAAAATAAAGAAGGAAAGTTGCTGCTTTACCAAATTTTGTCTTGCCACTAAAATGCTTAGATAGAAGATGATGTGTTACCAATCATTTCGTCCAAACAATAAAAACAAGTTTTAAGATAAAAACAAAGCACTTTCACTTCGCAAAAAAGGAAATCAAATGAGAAGCAAGTTTAAGAAAGCGAAACTCAAAACTTTCAAAAGATTTTCTTTCAATCAAACCAAAAAGTCTTTTTCAAAGGAAAGCTCTCAAAAACTGACACCAATGATTGATAAACAAGCAACCAAACACTTTTGTGAATTGACACCTTTCAAATGATGAAAACTCAACAAAAATAAAATGTGTTCGAAATCGCTTTTGACAATCAAAAGCAGCAATGAAAGTCCAAAATATCAAAAGACAAGTTTCAAGAAAAATGGTAACAAACAAATTTCCCGAAACGAAGGAGCAAATGGTCATAAAAATGATTTCGTTAAGCAAACACAAATGTCATGAAAACAAAATGGACACAAAGATTGAAGACAATCTTCCCACTCTGCCGAAACAGAGCAATCAAGATTCTTAAACAGAAATCTTGTGTGTCAAAAATCAATGACGCTTGCAATCAACGAAAAACAAGACTAGCACTCCTTATAACTAGAGAGAGTTCAGAACAAGATGCCCCCTGTCAAACAGAGAACTGTTACTGGAAAATAACTGCTTAAAACTGACTCAAACTACCAGACAAACATTCAGCCAACAGAAAATTTACAAATCTTGAAAATTATGTGATATACGCGCCTGCAATTATTTGCAGAATGCGTGTATACGCGACTGTAACTAAGGAAACCTGCGTATACGCGGGTTCACTTAGTGCAACTTGCGTATATACGCTTCTGTAATCCAGAAAAAGTGCGTATATGAAGTCTTTCAAGAAAAATAAAAAAGACAAACTGAAAAACTGGAAAAGCTTGGAGTTCAAGAAAATATCAGACAGTCAGAACCAACAAACAGAGGGACTGAGCCTTGATTGGCTTGAGGACTACCCAAACTAGGAACAACAAGAGTGTTGTCCCCAGTGGAGTCGCCAATTCTGGTTGAAGGGAAAATACCCCTAGGGTCCTTTGGGCTAAGACTCTACCAGACTGAAAATTGCTTATTCAAAGAAACACACACACAGCCATCATTTTACTTTTAAGCAAATTCTAATGTTTAGGGTACATACCTAAGGTCCTACGTTCGAGAAGACCGTTAGGGTGCAAACCCTTCTTGGAGTTCCCTTCTTCTTTCTTTGACCTGCAAGACAAACAAATCAAAGAACACAACAGTACATGTATAGAAGTTTATGTATAAATCATCTTTATGCTATAAAGTTAGTTATAAAAAATCTTTAAGTAACCACTTTCATAAGAATTCAACACAAGAATCTCATAAGCATAAAGAAAGATTATTCGGGAACAAAGACGTGTTTCTTTATATATAAAGGCAAATAAAGTACATATATCGGAAAGATATCACCTGAACACCTTCAGCAGGCTCCAAGCAAGCTTCCTCCCGGATTCGTTCCAGCCTCCAGCCTCCAACAAGAGCTCCTTCCAAGTCTTACTCAATGATGATGTCAAGGATGAATGATCACCAATACACATGGAAACAAGGGTTTCCTATGCAAGATGGGGGAAGTGCAGAATGCACCAAGGACTTCAGACCTGGTCTAAGGGAAAAATCTCAGCATAATAATCTTGCTCTCCTTTCTCTCTCCTTTGGCCTTCCCTTTGATGTCTTTTTATACCCTCTCCAAAGTAGTTTTTTAGTTAGGAGTTGGTTGGGAACAGTTGGGCCACGGGCACTAACAGGTGATCCAGCAGGTAAACCCGCGATCACCGCCCGAAAAAGAGGAAATTATATTTTTTTAAGTGTTTTAATAGATACACGCGGGTTGGGTATGACAGACCCGCGTGTACACGCGTTTAACACAGGGCAAAGTCGCGTATAGGGAATAAAACACTGTTTTTTAAATTTTTGGACCAGGTCTAGAAGGAGGGGTTGCCCTAGGCCATAAGTGCAGCATCACAAACCATAAGAGTGAGATTTGGAGCTATAACACCTTGTCTAGGAGGTTCTCTAAATGTTGATTGACCTTATCAAGCCAATGCTCCCGGTTCTCATTAATCAATATGGAAAACTGCTCATTCCATGTGAGCTCATTTGCAAGCTCAACCTCCTTTTGTTTCTCTAGTTCTAGAGCTCTTTTCAGCCCTCTAGTCCTAGGTCTGCTTTTTGGTTCTTTCTCTTCTTCAGGTTCACCATACCTGTCATAGGCCTCATCAAGCAATGCCTTGGCTTTCATTGCTTCCCTTTTTGCCTTGATGAGTTGAATCTCCATGACATCATGTTTGGCTTGAAGCTGCTCATTCTCTTGCTCATAATATGAAATGATATATTTTGACCTCTCTAAGTTGATATGGAGCTCCCTGATGAGTGCATATTTTTCCTTGATGACAATGCTAGTGTCCTTATTGTCATCATGCTCACCTAGGTCAACCAAGTCAAAATCTTGCTCTGTCTCATGGAGGTCTTCCTCATGTTGAATCTCTGTCTCTGTCATCTTCTCTTTGCCTTTGTGTACCTTCTTTGTTGATGAAGAAGGCAAGGTCCCTCCCACAATATGTGGGGCAAACACATGCCTATGGCCTCTCTAATAATTGTGTGCCAATGTGCCCAAATCTGCCCTTTTAGGCTTGATGACCTCAACTTGCTCAATCTACTCCGACTCACTGATCTCATCTTTGCTAGGTGACTCAATATGCTCATGAAATGGTGATGGTGAAAGTGATTGATTTGATGATGATGAATGATCTATGGGCTGAGGTGGAGGAATGGAGGTGGAAGGATGAGATGATGAAGGGACATTTTGAACATTGTTAATAGATGGAATAGTGAATATGGGATTGGCTATGAAGGTACTCCATGCAACGTTCAACTCTTTGAGATGATAGAGGACTATGATTTTGACGAGGGAATGATGAAAAGGACTCTTCATTTGATGTTCATATTCCCTTTTCTGGACAATATATGCCATCTTTTCAATGCTCCAGAAAACGTAGTAGGGTATGTTGAGCAATTTTACCCTATTGAAATGCATTAAGAGCCGGATATGATAGGAATAAAGCCTATAAAATCTGCCTTCACATGAAAAGTTCTGCATGATAATCTTCATCATTGGCCTGTCGAGGAGGTGAGAAAAAGGAAAATAGCCCTTTCTCTTATTTCGATACCTTGGTTTTATGAAAGGCTCATAGTAATGTTTCTCCAACTCACCTTATTTAAACCATTTCTCCCCAACATCTGGGATCCTGGTGGCCACTGATATAATGACAGTAGATAAATTAAAAGTGACACCAGCTAGAGTAACTTAGTTATCATGGAGTTTGGATATGAAGAGTCTAGTCAACATAGCATGGTGTTGGTCTGCTTGAATTTTCTCACATAAACCATAACAGCCAAGATATTTGAAAGATGTCACAGCCATCGAAGATGCCAAGAGTTCCCTAAGATTTGTTGGCTCAAATCTGAGTATTCTTCCCCCTTTTTGTGGTTTCTTCTCCCTCACTTTATGGTTTTTTTTCCTCTTCTGCCATGGTGTTTTAATATCAAACCCTATGGAGGTATTATGTGGTTGGAATGTGGTTTTTTAGGAGTAAGGAACGGGGAAGGGAAATTGAAGGAGAAGGGTTTAGGGACTTATGTAATGAAGGAGGGGATAGGGAGTATTAATATGATGGATTTTTAGGATGGGGAAATTGTTTACAATGTTGGGGGTTTGGGAGCCTAGGTAGTTGTAGCACCTAGGGCTTAGGGTTTTGGGATAAAGGTTATAGAGTATTGGGATAAAGGGTTTAGGGAAAGGGAATGAAAGTGTAGGGGAGTTGAAATTTGGGAATTGAGAGTTCAAGGGTGGTTTTGAGGGAGATACTAGGGTTTTGATGTGAGAAAAACACCAAATCTTCAATAAACTTTCAAAACACCATAAGAGTGACTTTAGGAGGAAGAAGCATGCTATCTTTAGCTGTTACTTACTTGTTGGAGGTTGAATACAAGTTTGGTGGAGCTTTGGAGGCGATTCTAGCTTTCTTGGACAAACGCGCAGTGCCACAAGGAAGTGTGCCCTTTCTCTGGCAAGTGCGCAGTGCTTGTAGGAAGTGCGCAACACCTGAAGGGTGTGCGTAGCGCCTGAAGGAAGTGCGCAACACATGTTCTGTTTTTTCAAATTCGCCGAGAATCATGAGAAACGTTCTCTTGGGTTTTGCTCAATCGATGGTAGGAGGCAAATGAAGTTGAGTTTGAAGCTAAGAAGGCCTTTATACCTGAGTGAATTTGATCTTTTAACTTTAAAACCCACTTTCTAATGTTTCAATTCACCCTTTTGAAATCTTTGCTAATTACCCTTTACTCTCTGATTTTCTTCTTTGCAAATTGATGATGCTGGAGTTTGGCACTCTTCACATTTGAATTTTCTTGGATGAAGTTGGCACATAGAGTTTGAGTTAACAACTTAGGAATAGTAACTTATTACATATAATGGACATAAAATTACATAAATTAAAAAAAAAAAATATTACATCTCTATTTTTTGGAATAAAATTACAATCTGAAATAAAACTCATACTTTGGAATGAAAATAGTGTATTTTTGAACCTTGGAAAATGAAACCTAGTGACCTGATGGAACCTTGAATGACTAGACTCCATGTTGACTTGTCTGAAATAAAGACACGATAAAATGACCTTTTATGATTGATGTATGCTCAGTAGAACATGATGGTGGGCCAACAAGTATTGATTTTTTAAGGGAGAGTGAGGCTTTTGACTTGGGTTACCATCAGTGAATAAAATTTTGCATGAAGTCCTAGGTGGAATGACCAAAAATTTCAGAATGGGACCCTAATATGATATAAAAGAGGAGTTTTTATCACTGATGGCAGTATGCAAATACCGACTCTAACAAGGAAGAGCCATTTTTAAATAAGAGATTCAAATCAAACTATACGGGCATCGCTTGCCATCTAGCCCTCCTTCTAGCACCATTTTGTTGACGGTGTTGGACCTGCCAATAAAGGGAATCTCCCCGATATGAATTCCCAACTAGACCTCACACCATTTGGTGTAGAAGTCCCATCTGGTATGATGACCCGGTTGCAATTTACTCAGAGATCTGCCTTGGTTCTAGCTGTTAGCACATGAGAGCATTATGATGGTATCTTCAAACAACAAGGTACGTGTGCTTGGTGAGTGCGTAATGTAACTATGTCAAGGTTCTCTTACTACAAAGGGAGAGAGTTTTTATAGATATATTTGGGCACATCAACCCCAAACTTATATGTCGATGTATTAGGGCTCATCAACCCCTAAAAGAGTTGTTTCATACCCTAAAGGAACATAGTCATCCCAATACATCATTCCCCAAAAGTTCCATTTGAGAAACCATCCAGAAATTGCCTAAACTGGACCATACTAATTGCTCCATTGATAAACTGCGATGCATACTGAGTGGTACACTACCAGGGTGCGATGCATACTATTTAGGCCTTCTATAGGGTGCGATGGGCGAGGATGGACAAATTAATGGGATAGTTTGTTAGTTGGTTGCTCACGGAATCTTCTAGAAACTTCTCCTGTGCCACTTGCCTCTCTGAATTCTCCCAAGGATGACCAAGGGAATCAGGAAACCATCTCCAATACCTTCTCTTGTGGAACCAATTGTAACAAGTGGAATGACACTAATCAAACCCCATGGATGACTCACACCCTTGCAAACATCTATAAATGAATCCCTCATCCAAGAGATCTAGAGGCTGGAATATTGTGAATTGCAAGGAAGTGCTGATAGTTTGTCATTGAGGAGAGAGCATTGTATTCTTGTTGGTGTGATCTTGCTATTTCATGAGGTGAAGAAGGATTGAAGCTGGGAGGATGATGCTGGATCAGACAACTGGGTTGTAATTCTCCTTTCTATTAATAAAGCTCTTCAAGTTTTCTCCCATATGATTGTGCAATTGTAAATGCTATCATTTGTTCATTATATATTTGATTCTGTAATGTTTATGTTGTAATAGATCATGATGCTTTGACGGTTCTTTGTTGCTGTACTTGTGCAGGTACTCTTCAAGCGTGTTAAGTACAGGATGAGTTGTAGGTTCAGCAAAAGGAGAGAGGGATCAAGCAAGGGATTAAGCGGAAGTTCCAGGTTGGTTCCATTATCTTTCTCTTATCTGTTACACATAGAAGAAATCATTGAATTGCTTTAAACTGTTGTTTCTAGGGTAGCTGCCAAACCTAGAGGGCTAGCATTCTTTAGGAATACTAGTTTTCCCATAAACAACTTGGTGACTCCACTGGGGAAACCAGATGTTTGTTGTTATTGTTTGTTTTATGTTCAATTTGATAAACTATAGACAGAGACTGAAGTTAGCCATGTAGCCTTCAAACTGCTCTTGCTCTGCAATTTCATAGTAGATGAATGTTGCTTCAATCAATCTCTAGTTTAGTTTATGAATTAAACATTTGACTTGCAAGCACATCTAGATGCCCTTTTGGTAGCCCAGTAACCTGTCAAGACATCCCATCATACTTTGCTCATTATTGTTCATCAAAACCCAACTTAATTCATTGAAAACATCTCCACATTTAAGCCAAAACCGATTTCAGTTGCGTTCCCTGGACCATTGCACTGTGTTCCAGTATGCATAGCACCTCCCGAGTGTAGTAAGTGAGATGCATCTCAGTTTTTGTGAAGCCTAGGTGCAATGATTGACTGAACTCTTTTTCCATCTGGAAATTGAGGGTTTTGATTTGTTTTCAGTTTTGTTTGGTTATTTTGCTGCTTATGAACAGTGCCTCTTTACTGAAGCTTACTTGCATCACTTAGATCAGCCTCAATTACATTAGGATTAGTGAATGTTTTTGTGTATTTGTTACTCATTTACAATACTTTGTCAAAAAGTTGTTTTAGTCGATTTGTCGCTTTGATACAAAAAGTGTCATAATTGTCGTTTTTTATCGAAAAGAGAAGTGTCGTAAATTCTTCCTTCGCTTGATAATCGATTAAAATTTCTTGATGCATTTGATTTGATTTGTTACATTCAAAGTGTCGAAAACATTTTTATTCAAAATTGAAAGTGTTGTTTTGAGTCTTACTTTCCCTTTTGAAGATGAAATTGTTGAAAATGTCATTTTGAGTGAAATATTTCAGATCTTTGCTGCATTTAGTCTTCCTTTTTGCATCTTTCACATCAAGGAAGGCGAAAACAAATACATGCATTTGCATTTAGCATTTTATGATTTGTGTGCGAAAAGATGATTTAGGGAAATGCACTAGTGTGTGCTCTTTGCTCTTTGCTTAAAAGCACTTTTATCTTCTTTTCCTAGTAGCTAGGATTTTAATTGCTCAAATAAACAAAGATTGTTTATCATTGTAGATTTCATCTTAGGAATTTCAGATCATCATTACGTGGTGAACTATTGAAAGACAAACTCTAAACAAGATCAAATTTAAAATGAATTTCAATGAACCTAACAATGCTTTGGAACTTAATGCAACATATCTAGAGGTCTAGGCTAGTGACATGTTCTGGCATCGTTAAAACTAGTGGCTATCGTTTTCATTGAAGGTTGGGTGATTCCTCCTCCTTGATACGACAAGTGATAGCACGGACTTGTGCTCCCCGTACCGTCACGTATATATTGGGGGACCACAATAGGCTTAAATCTTGTATCCATAGGAAACCGAGTCTGCCGCCTTATTGATTGCAATGCACTGAACACAACATTCAGGAAGATTGACTGTTGTACATAAGTCCTTGGTAATTTTCTTTTAATTTATCACCAAGGTGTATATTGTAGTTTTGCAATTGGTTTGGTAATCCATTTGTCTAGATTCTCCAGAGTAGTCACTTTCGTTCCTTTTTGACTCTCTAAAAGAAAAGGTCCATCTGAGCACTTGTCCTTTCAGGCTCATTAAAAATCGAAGGAGACTAGAGTCATCTTTAGCTTTTTCTCAACTCTTAAAAAATGAAAAAGCAAAGTTGTGTCCAAGCGTCATTAAAATTAATTGAATTTGGAATAACATCATTTTCCCCTTAATTTTGAGTTGATCA